>JBBDGP010000271.1:9748059-10348618 GCA_037952835.1 Lithobates septentrionalis | reverse complement strand
CTGGATTTTTATTGCTGTCTGTGTTTCCGCTGGGGAGATTCACCCCCCCCCCCCCCCCCCCCCCGTATTAGTCTCTATTAGATTACTGTCACCAGGACAGATAGTGATGGGAAATCATCCAACATGGACACTTGTTCCAGTGATTGCACTCACTTTAGAGAGATATCCACTCACTTTGTATCAGGGTCAGATCTAGCCTGCCTGATGTGGTGTGCAGTAAAAAATGTTAGGGGGGGCAGGGAATGAAAGATCAGCAGGGCAGAGGAGGGGCTTTGGGGGGCACAAGGTAATTCTTTGTATCTGGGAAAGAAAGTGAAGGGAAATATCCCCAAGGGCACAAAGAGAGGAAAAAAATTGTTTTAACCATATAACCCAACCCAAAACTAGAAAAAGAAAGGTTTGCTTTAGATACACTTTAACAGACATAGGTAAAAGAAATAATTCCCAGCTTTTTGGGGATTGTAGCACATCTTTAACTCCCATAGGGTTTTTACATCTCTGTAGAAATGGTGGAAGGGATACTTCTACCTCTAATTTAGCTGTGACAGATGCTGCTATTTTTTTTTTCAATTTAGCCTCTGATGCCATCAGACAAAATCATTTCTCCTTCCTATAGAATTTCAAATCTACTAGAGGATGTTGGGCACAGGGATGTCATCAACTGATTGTCATAGTTAAGATTTATTTGGTGACACCAGAGGCTTAACTGAAAAGATAAGCAGGATTTGTTACAGGCTTTCTAGTGGGGAAATCTCTATAGGGCTTCTTGGAGAAAAACTGGACAGGAGATTGAAGCCTTCTCTACGCCATCCCTAATAGGGTAATCCTGTCTTAGATGAAACTCCTCTTTAAATAAAGCTCTTTGTGATATGCAACTCAACTTATTTAAAAGACTTTATCGAAGTCCTTTGTTTCCGCAGACTTGGCACTTGAGATCTTCAAAAAAAGCTTTAAAGGCCAACGTATTATGCCCCTGAATACACAGAGAAAGTTTGTGTTGTTATACAATGGGGAGACCAATGAACAGGCAATAAAATTTAACTGGCCCAGAAGCTCCAGTCCTGCTAAAGAAGAGAAGAAGACAGCTCCAGCTGACAACCAAATCAGACTTGTGAAAAATGTGGAGAAGCCCCAGAGATCTTTTAAACCTCTTGCAGACAATGCAAGCCGTATTGTAACTAGGTCAACTGTCTTGCGATCTCCTCGAAGAACAAGCTTGGCAATGTCCCCTATTAATATGATGGGCTTTCATGATGGCTCGACACGCCACACAGTAAGACACAAAGCCAGGTACAACATAACATCTAAGAGTCTGGATGGGCCTCAGTTCAACGATTTAACAGAGGTGGGCCGAACAAATAGCAAAGCTAAACCAGCACCTGTTGCCAAGATTTCATTTACAGGTCCTCAGACATTTAGAATGATTGGTAGAAAAACACCCCAGTTTACAAGGAGGAGCACACCAGATACATCGATCAACACCAATGTTGTGATCCTCTCTGAACAGAATCGTCTCCTCTTCAGCAGGGGATCTGTCCGCAATGTTGAGGACCCCGGTGAACCCAAATTAAAAGATGCACACTCAAATGAACATGGTCATGGAGTATCTGTAAAATAATGATGGTCGCCATGCAAAAACTAGTAAAAGAGCATTTAAAAAGTGATTAGTGGTCTTTATATATTGTAGATGGTCACATCTGGCATTTCTAAACTTTTATCTGTTTTGGCAAACTGAAAACCATTGCAGTATTTATCTTTGCTGATTCTTTCAAGAAAAGAGTCCAGGAATGCATACAGATTGGGATTTTTAGGACAGAATTTGCAAGATAACTTGCAAGTTTTGTTAAGAATTCCACCTACAAAGTTTTACAGGACTAGTGTATTAGTTTAAAGCTAACATCCTTGCCTTTTTGCTGAGCTCTGCTAAGGTGAAAAAAATACTTTGATCATTTGCAGCTCTGGTTCACTCTTCTGCATTTAATGTCACTCAAATGTTTGCCCCACAGCCATGGAAGCCAATATCCTCTGACACATGCTTATCACAGACACAGTAAACTGCAGGCAGAAAAGCTTAACAATTACAAAAATGAATGGCAGACATATGGGTTTTACCCATTATTGGCCCTATTCAATAAAGGGTTCTTATTTTTAAGCACAGTAACCTGTAGCAACAAATCAAACTTTAGTTTGTTGAAGTCAAGCTAATAGAAGATGTCTTTTGTTTGTTATGTGTTACTTTACTGCACGGACAGCATCACTGTCGCTTCTGCCATTACTAAAGATATGTCCCTGGCTCCTTATGGGGAGGTTTTATTTCTGCTGGTGGGAATTTTAAAAAACTCTCCATTATCACAAAAGTAAAAATAAATAAACAGCACAGGTGCAGCACCTAACAGGTAAGTGACCCCTTTGCCTACAATGTCTCCCACTACTTATACTAACCCAGAACCACCTTTATTTCATCTTAAGACAAGAAAATATACTTTAAAGTATGCGTAAACCCAATTATGAAATTGTAAATAAGCTTTAATATTTGAATGTAAATTCAAAATTGATTTTTAATAATTTTTGTTTCCAATTTGAAGCTTTCATTAAAATCACACTTTGTGATTCTTTTGTGAAGGTTATTGTACAGGCACTTTCTGTTATGGGGTGACTATACTCTGTCCCAGTTTTTCTTCTGCATTGTCATGCTCTCCAAATGAAGACACAGATTCGGTCCACTACAAGCAATTATAATCCCATCCAATGAGCAAACCCAAACCTTATATTATCAACATTTTAGAGCATATGTTGGCAATACCTTATATAAATCCACTAGTTAAAAAATGCAAAGTGATCAGTGCCAAATATAGAAAACCGTGGTTATCAAACCATAGTGCAGTAATGTGCAAAAAACTTTAAAAATGATAAATAATCTATTATATATAAAAAATGTGTATCAAAAATATAGTCCCATATACTATTTAGTGTAAAAAGTTCGTAATGGTGATGCAATGTGCAGTGCAACAAATTCCCATGTATAACGTATTTCCCAGGAGGTTCTTCTTTGATAATGGAGAGCCGTGCAGTAGCTTTTAACAATCTCCCCCCGATATGATTGCACTCACCAGAGCGCTCTGCCCCTGCAGGGGTATGAGCGTGTGATGTTAATCCTCAACCTTTAATCGCTCCGATCCCACAGGTGCCGGTATCCTTCCACGTGACCCAATCCAGGTAAACCACTTGTTGAGAGGGAAGAGGAGGGGACCCACTGTCCCTTGTTGTAACACAGATCCCAACCGGACATCCGCTGTAAAATCCTTTTCTTTTGATGAACATCACGGGACACCCGTAATTTTTAAAGTTTTTTGCACATTACTGCACTATGGTTTGATAACCACGGTTTTCTATATTTGGCACTGATCACTTTGCATTTTTTAACTAGTGGATTTATATAAGGTATTGCCAACATATGCTCTAAAATGTTGATAATGTAAGGTTTGGGTTTGCTTATTGGATGGGATTATAATTTCTTGTATATACAGTTGACATTTCAACTAAGGATTTATCACCTTATAATATTTATTAATTTTCGGTTAATCTACAATTTTTTATATTTTTTATTTTTATCTATGCAAGATTGTATCACGCACTAGAGCACCTGTCACTTTAGAAATTTAAAAACTTTCACTTACACTCTCTGTTTTTACACAGCGCCATTCCCTATATTTTCATTTTAACCTTTTTGGGGTATCACTGAGGTGTTCCCTACTCACATAGGGGGGCAGCAGTGGTTTAAGAGTCTGAAGCGCGGACCTATCGATAGATTAATAGATTCGGTCCACTGTTGTCACCATTTAGAAATGCCATGCAACAGTGTAAGTTTGTAGACATGAAGTGGCTTGTGAAGATCAGCAGTGCTGAAAAAAGGGAAACTGTAAAAAAAAGTATTTTGTTTAAAAAAAAAAGGACATTTATTTTTGATACACAGTATTTTAGCAAACAGAAGCATTAAGAGGTCTGCAAATGATTACTGACACCCCATCCCATGTGTTCATACATACAAAAGAAAAGGAGCACCAATCCAAATAATTGGGACTTTCAAGGTCTCAGTTACAGTCAGTACAACTATTTTAAGAACTGAAGAACTGGGTTGGATAAGTTACAAAATATCTTCAGCATTAAAAAACAAGTCCACATGAATATGACTAATACTAGGTACAACTATTTTAAGATAAATGAAAATTTATATTTATTACAAAAATGTTAAAACACATAAACATGTTTCACCATTGTTCATCCACTAGAGGAAATAGACAACTCACCATAATCTAAATATCTATGCAAACTTGTATGTAGTGAGGTTGATTTACTAAAAGTGGAGTGTGCAAAATCTGGTGCAGCTGTGCATGGTAGCCAATCAGCTTCTAACTTCAGCTTGTTCAATGAAGCTTTGACAATAAAATCTGGAAGTTGATTGGTTTCTGTGCAGAGCTGCACCAGATTTTGCATTCTCCATTCTTAGTAAATCCACCCCAGTATGTCATTCAGTTAGGAGTTACAGTCCATTTACTTTATTTATGAGCTTTTACTAAATGATGACCATTACCTAATATGCTTGCGTGGAGCAGTTTACTTTAATTAAACCTTTACTCCTTTTTAAGCTTTTAAGTATAAGTCCTACCTAATAGCAGGTACAACAAGATGAATGCTATTATCTTTATTAACCATAATAAGCCTCTTCTGTGTCTTAGCCCAATTTAGTTTGACTTTGTCACCTGAGCAACACTTTCCCTGGTTATGTCTCAGCCCTGCCAACTATATTTGCACAGTTCAGTAATGTTTCCCCAGGGGAGTCAGCAAGGGTGCTCTCCTTGGACATGGGAGTAACAGGTAATGGAGAATAGCCATAGAAACTGGTCATACAGCAATTGAATTTCATCCATTTCCTGATAAACTAGACAAAATTTGTTCCGTGTGTGGTCCTGACACATTCTGTTCTCCTGCTCGGCTTCCCTTGTTTGAAAAGTCAAAGGAGTCATGCAGAAAATTGTTGGCCAAACAATATCTGCATCCAATCAGATGCAGCTGCTGTTCAGGTATTTTGATGGCTGGGGAAACTACATTTTTAAAGGATACGGTTTTTAGGAGCCTGTAAAGCATTGCATCCGCGATCAGCATATTGTGAGTGCAATGCCAGGCTCCTGAAGACTGTATGTGTAGTAACTAAACCAAAAATCTTTACTGGCCGATAAAGGCCATAGCAGGCATTTCTGGTGTTTGTTCTGTTTTGGCTTTTACATTTAAACATTTGAAATAGTGTACCGGTTCACTTTAGGTGTTCATTTTGATTTTCTTTTAATGATTTGCTGCAGTGAGAAAATGGGTAATATTAAAATTTTCCTTTGTGAACTGTATATACTGTATATTTATTAATACATATATTTCTGTACCAAAATGTATACCCATGGGTGTTCGTAATTATTTAAAAAATGTAATATATTGCAGCTTATCAGTAAAACTGCCCTTACAGTGATAGAAATTTGGCTGATTCAATATGAACCGGACACATTTTGGACAGTGTGTGGCAGTCCCTGCCTGACAGAAGTCGATCATTTGATTGACTTCTGTTGAAGGGACATTTTGGAAACCTTTTCTGGATCAATGGCCACCTCCAGTGATCAGTGTGTTCTGAAAACAATGGATGCAGCTGTCAGGACACATTATCCTGGGGGAATGGGGGAATGGGGGGGTCATAGGATTTATTCATCCAACTTGTTTGTGTGTATGGGGCCCTTTAAAAAAAAAAAAAAAGCCATAGATTATGTAATTTTCTTTCTTTCAACCATGGGTTAATGGAAAGAAAATAGCTTGATTCCTCCATTAACACAGACGGCATTGATAGTGGACTCCCTCCCACTGTGCTATTGTATTCTAACAGCCAGAGGTTTCCCCACCATAAGAATACAATGATCACTGCTAGCAGCTATAGCCACTGGCAGTGATCACACAAGAATAACCCGACAGGCTGGTTGTACTTAAATCAATGGATCTTTCTATACTAGCTAAACATATTCTTAGCCTGAAAAAAGAAAACCAAGCCACAACATTCAAGGTAAGCTGCAATATATTACATTTTTGATTTTTGGTTTGGATATGCTTTAAAATACTTGATCCACAGTGTACTTTGGTGCTACCCTCTTGAACTGTTTACAATTGATAAGCATAATGTAAATTGTGATAACATTGATACAAATCATATTTTTCTGCATTTCACAAAGCCAACAATATTTATAATATTGATCATGTCTTAACAGATATATCACTTCATTGCAACCAGCCTGCCCATAGATGCATCAAAATTCATCTGGTTCCTGCTGAACCGGACACATTTTGATCTGTATATGGCAGGCCTAAGGATGAGCTAAGGTTTGGGTTGTCACGTGATAGCATGCCATTGGTCCAATCAGCTGTGGCCAGGGAATTCCTTGCCTTGCAGCCGCATGTAACAAAGGGATGGGGATGTTGGCAACATCATAGACTAATATAGCAACATGGCCAAATTTGGACAATGTTATTAACAAAATATAGTCCTGTGGCCATGTTAGGTCAAAGATGTCACCAAAATCCCCACCCCTTTGTTGCATGCGGCTGTGGGTTTGGGAATTCCCTGGTTACAGCTGATTGGGCCTGTGGTCTGCTATCATGTTAGAAATTGAAGGTGAGTTAGGTATGCCTGATGGGAAATCCAATCGAGTGCTAGCTCCGGCCCGCCTACGTGGGTATATTGAGAGTCGAAATACAAAACATCTTCCCCTCTAGTTATCTCCATTGAAGGAAGGTGTTTTCCAGTTCACAGATGATACAGTAGTTAGGAAGGCTGATGACGCTGTTTGATGTTTGATATTTCAGTTCCATACACAGGAAGTTACAAGGATTTCTATCAAGATTAACCGCTTCAGCCCCGGAAGATTTTACCTCCTTCCTGACCAGAGCACTTTTTGCGATTCGGCACTGCGTTGCTTTAACTGACAATTGCACGGTCGTGTGATGTTGCACAAACACAAAATTGACGGCCTTTTTTTCCCCACAAATAGAGCTTTCTTTAGGTGGTATTTGATCACCTCTGCGGTTTTTATTTTTTGCGCTATAAACAAGAAAAGAGCGTCAATTTTGAAAAAAAAAACACAATTTTTTTTTACTTTTTGCTATAATAAATATCCCCCAAAAATATATAAAAAAACACATTTTTTCCTCAGTTCAGGCCGTTATGTATTCTTCTACATATATTTGAAAAAAAAAAAATCGCAATAAGCGTATATTGATTGGTTTGCGCAAAAGTTATAGCATCTACAAAATAGGGGATAGTTTTATGGCATTTTTATTATTATTATTTTTTTTTATTAGTAATGGCGGCGATTTGCGATTTTTATCGTGACTGTGACATTATGGTGGACACATCGGACACTTTTGACACTATTTTGGGACCATTGTCATTTATACAGCGATCAGTGCTATAAAAATGCAAATGACACTGGCAGGGAAAGGGTTAAACACTAGGGGGCAATCAAGGGGTTAAGTGTGTCCTAGGGAGTGATTCTAACTGTGGGGGGGATGGGCTTCAACTCACATGACAGCGATTACTGCTCCCGATCACTTGGAGCGCTGATCTCTGTCATGTCACAAGGCAGAACGGGGAAATGCCTTGTTTACATAGGCACTTCCCCTTTCTGCATCTCCGTTACACGATTGCCGGGAGACCGGCGAACATCGAGTCCGCGGGTCCCGCAGCCAGGGTCACGCTGTACACGGTGGGCACGCGCGCCCGCTAGCCCCGCCACTTAAAGGGGACGTACAGGTACGCCCATTTGCCCACCGCTGCCATTGTGCCGCTGTATATCAGTGTGCAGCGGTCGGCAAGTGGTTAAAAGGTATTTTCTATACTAGCTAGACATATTCTTAGCCTGAAAAAAGAAAACCAATGCAGCCACAACATTCAAGGTAAGCTGCAATATATTCCATTTTTGGTTTTGGGTTTGGATATGCTTTAAAATATTTGAACCACAGTGTACTTTGGTGGTACCTTCTTGAACTGTTTACAATTGATAAGCATAATGCAAATTGTGATAACATTGATACAAATCATATTTTTTTCTGCAATTAACAAGCCAACAATATTTATAATATTGATCATATCTTAACAGATATATCACTTTTCTATTAATAAAAAAAACATTACTTTTACAAAATTGTGTCCATTTGTATTGTGTAAAATGTACACCCAGGATAAGGCCTTCTTCACAGGGCCGATTAGCCGCACACATTGGATTCCAGCAGCAAGAACCAGCAGATTCTTGTAGATGGAATGACAGGCGCATGTGAATAGTGGCAGCCGCTCAACCTGTACAAAGTATTGACAGACTGACAGCAGCCATTGCTATTCACATGTAGCCGCAGACCAAGCTGTGGTTAGGGACAGGTGTCTGAGCCTGGATGCATCTGACTTCAGTTACAGAAACTTTTTTCTTTTCTTTTGGGGTTTTACATAAATAAATTGAAGCTGACAATTGTAAGCACCCACAGCTCAACCCTCAAACTGCCACTTTTGCTGGACAGCTTACCCTGTTAAAGGGATTGGAAAAAAATAATAGATTTACTGGCAGAATCAACAGGTTAAAATAGAGGGAAAAAAAAGAAAAAAAATTTAACCACCACATCTTAAAAACAAGTTAATACTAACAACCCTCCCTATGGTATTTATTTACACTCCCTTCTATATACCATTCATTAGAGAGGAACCCAATGGAAGAGCCAAGGCATACTCTAAATTGGGTGGTCCTAATGTCCTCTTTCAATATGGCAGGGCCACTAGGTAGTAATATGTAGCTTTTCTTTATAGGCTCTCATGAAAAAGTCGTCTCCCTGCATGCTACTTCTGGAAATGCAAGCTGCTTGGCTGTCCGTGGTTTTAATACAGTTTAAGTCACTGACCAGCAACCAAACACATGCATAATACACACGAGCGGACTTTACGGCAGACTTTGCCCGGCGGACTTTTCTGAATGAACGGACTTGCCTACACACAATCCACCAAAGTCCGTCGAATCCGACCGGACTAAAACAAGGAAGTTCATAGCCAGTAGCCAATAGCTGCCCTAACGTGGCTTTTTGTCCGTTGAACTAGCATACAGACGAGCGGACTTTTCGACCGGACTCGATTTCGACGGATTAATTTAAAACATGTTTCAAATCTAAGTCCGTCCAACTTTTGAGAAAACAAAGTCTGCTGGAGCCCACACACGATCGAATTGTCCGACCAAATCCCGTCCGCCGGGCAAAGTCTACCGTAAAGTCCGCTCGTGTGTAGGCGGCATTAGGCCTGTTTCACATGGGCTTCAGCTTGTATAAGAGCAGTGTGAAGAGCAAGCTTTGACAAAGCATTTGCAAGTTGCTAGCAGACTTCAGTAGGCTTTCAACAAGCTATAAGTAGCCTGCTAGCAGTTTCTTTTTTTAACTGGCAATCAGCAGTCCTATTAGGATCTGTGTTCAACATTTAGAAACTCAAACTGAAATGTTTTGTCAAAGCTTGCTGTTCACACTGCTCTTGTATAAGCTGAAGCCCACGTGAAACAGGCCTTAGAAAGATGTGTAAACACCTTATCTGCTATACCCCTTTTACTATGACCATATGGCAATATGGCCATGTTAGGTCAATCATGTCAGGCGCATCCTCCCCCCTTGTGTTCATGCAGCTGTGGGGCAGAGAAAGTCCCAGGTGCAACTCATTGGCCTGGCATTGACAGCTGGGTTCTGGGTTAGGGTTGCCACCTCATCCCTTTAAACACCTATTGATTACACAGGTTCTGTGGCTGATTAAGGTGGTAATTAAACTCACTTGGTGCCTTATCTGCATTAAATTAGTCTCAGAACCTGTGTAATTCATATGTGTTCCGGTTTAAAGGGATGAGGTGGCAACCCTATTCTGGGTTTGGAGCTTACCCTAATGCCGCGTACACACGGTCCTACTTTTCGTCTACAAAAGTCCAACGGACGCTGATGGACTAAAGCTGGCTGGTAATCCGATCGTGTGTGGGCTTCTCCGGACTTTCAACTGACTTTTTTAGCCTCAAATCCGACGTACTTTAGATTTGAAACATGTTTTAAAACTTTACTTCGTAACTACGACGGACCCCGAAATCCGCTCGTCTGTGTGCTAGTCCGACGGACAAAAAGCCACGCTAGGGCACCTATTGGCTACTGGCTATGAACTTCCTTATTTTAGTCCGGTGTACGTCATCACGTACGAATCCGTTAGACTTTTGTGTGGTCGTGTGTAGGCAAGTCCGTTCGTTAGAAAGTAGGCCGCAAGTCCGCCGCAAGTCCACCGAAAGTCTGCCGGAAGTCTGTCGGACAGGCTGTCCGACTTTTGTAGACGAAAAGTACGACCGTGTGTACGCGGCATAAGCCTTTCCTTAGTAGCTAGCTAGTATCATACCTCCTGCATAGACAATGTTGACTAGGTTCTAACGTGAAGTCTTCCTCCCCCATAATGTATAATGAATACGGAGCTGCATTAAAGTAGTTGTGGACAGTCAATGTTTTTGAGACTTTCTAATGCAGTCATTCCTATGCAGGCACCATAACTGCTTTTAATTAGTTTCAGAAATTATTTTTCTTAATTTTTTTTTACAATGTTAAAAGTCATGTGACCATACATCTCTTGTGACCATACATATCTTGTGACTATACATATCTTCTTCCTGATATTGAGGGGTGTGGATACAGGATGCTGATCAGCCTGAGGCAAGATGCAGGCTGTGCTTGAGTAGGGGGCATGCTCAAGAGGCAGGCTGAGATTGGGAGCAGGCGTATGCCAGAGGCAGGCTGAGATTGGGAGCAGGCATATGCCAGAGGCAGGCTGTGATTGGTCAGGGGGTGTGGTGGCTAAACAAACTACCCAATACGGGCATGCTGTGTATCTGCACAGTGTCCTGTACCTCTAAATTGCCAGCCAAAGGATGAAAACTGACCATGCTAACACAAATCATCTCCTGTACTTTGTGTGGTCACTTTAGAACAAGGAAGAAAGGTGACTGGCAGGATCAACCAGGTACTTCAGATGGCAGACGTACATGAAAATGATAGAGAATAAGATTTAAAAAATACGCAAATGTTAACACACACATAGAAAAAATGTGGCCATTTTCATTTGACTTTGTACGGCTTTTCCAATATTTTGTTAAAAATTCTCTTCTTGGTTCCAAGTACAGTAACAATTTTCATATTTGGGGCCTCAGCTTTAGAAGTTTCGAAACCCCTGCTCTTTACAAGTCAATGTGAACCCCAGTTCTATACATAGTAACATAGTAGGTTGAATAAAGACAATAGTCCATCCAGTTCAACTTGTGAGGGTGTACATGTGTCAGTGTCTACAATTATTTCTCATGTCCCTGTATGTTGTGTTCCTTAAGATGCACATCCAAAAGTCTCTTAAAAATATCCATACTCCCCGCTGACACCACCAATTGTGGAAAAGAGTTCCACATCCTTATTTCCCCGACAGTGAAAAAACCCCTGCACAGCTTAATGTTAAACCGCTTCCCCTCCAATCTCATTTTGTGGCCTCGTGTCCTTTGACACTACCTGAGACTGAATAGTTTTTTTCCTATGCTGGGATCACCATTGAGGTATTTGTAAATCACTATCATATCCCTTCTCAAGCGTCTCTTCTCCAGCGAGAATAGATTTAGTGCTTGTAATCGTTCCTCGTAATTATTCATTTCGTTGCCCTTTTGGACTCTCTCGAGTTCCAGCACATCCCTTCTCAGGTCTGGTGACCAGAACCTGGACCGAATACTCCAGATGTGGCCTAACCAGAGTTTTATAAAGTGTCAGGATTATTGTTTTATCCCTGGAGTATATCCCTTTTTTATGCATGCTAAAATTCTACTTTGGTAGCTGCAGCTTGACATTGCATGCTATTGCTCAGTCTGTCATCTACTAGGACCCGCAGTTCTTTCTCCATCCTTTATTCCCCCAGAGGTTCTCCTCCTAGTGAGTAGTTTGCATTTTATGTTTTTAGCCCCCAAGTGCATTACTTTACATTTCTCCACGTTAAACTTCATGTGCCATGTAGTTGCCCAATCCATTATTTTGTTCAGGTCTTCCTGTAAAATTTCTATATCCTGATGTGAAGTTATTGCCCTGCTTATTTTTGTATCGTCCGCAAAAACTGAGATTGAGCTATGTATCCCATCCTCTATATCATTTATGATTAGGATTGTTCCCAAGACAGAACTTTGGGGTACCCCACTTACCACTTTACACTCCATAAAAGTCAAGGTGAACGCAGGATATCTCCAATGAATATACATTTTATATATAAAGTTTTATATTTGCTAGCCCTCTGGATTGGTATCAAGATAAGCCTGCACCCCATGCTCTGGGACACAGGGATATACTTTCACCTCTACTTTGAGCGGCACCAAAAGCAATATAACAGGTCACTAGGGATGAGCTTTATGTTTGGGTCGAACATGAGTTCGACTCGAACATTGGCTGTTTGCCCGTTCGCCGAATATCGAAGTGGCGCATGTTTCCCGTGTTTAGAACAGTCCGAGAGCAAAATGACATTTCTAAAGGAAAAAAGTAATTTAAGAGTACTTGCGGCTATAATGAATTGTCAGTCCCGGCAATACACATAAAAGTTAATTGATAAAAACGGCATGGGATTCCCCCACAGTCCGTTATCAGGCCCTTTGGGTCAGGTATGAATATTAAGGGGAACCCTGTACCGAAATAAAAAAAATACGTGGGGGTGCCCCCAAATTCCATACCAGGCCCTTCAGGTCTGGTATGGATATTAAGGGGAACCCCGCGCCAAAATTTAAAAAAAAATGGCGGGGGGTCCCCCTCAAAATCCATACCAGGCCCTTCAGGTCTGGTATGGATATTAAGGGGAACCCCGCGCCAAAATGTAAAAAATAAACGGCAGAAAAAGAGGTGGGGACGAGAGAGAGCCCCCCCTCCTGAACCGTACCAGGCCACATGCCCCCAACATGGGGAGGATGTCCCCATGTTGATGGGGACAAGGGCTTCATCCCCACAACCCTTGCCCAGTGGTTGTGGGGGTCTGCGGGCGGGGTGCTTATCGGAATCTGGAAGCCCCCTTTAATAAGGGGACCCCCAGATCCCGGCTCCCCCTTTGTGAATTGGTAATGGGGTACAAGTACGCCTACCATTTCAGAAAAAAGTGTCAAAAATGTTAAAAAAGACAATAGCCAGTTTTTGACAATTCCTTTATTAATGTCTTCTTCTTTCCCCGCTTCTTCTGGTCTTCCTTCAGTTTTCTTCTTCTTCCTCCATCTTGTTCTTCCCTCGCTTCTTCCTCTATCTTCCTCTGCTTCTTCCTCCGGCATCTTCCTCCAGTCTTCTCCTCCACGACATCTTCCTCTGGCTTCTTCTTCCCCGCTTTGTCCTCGATCCGTCTCAATGGGGGTTCTTGCTGTGTGATGCTTCTGTTCTTGTGACAGCTCTTATTAATAAAGGAATTGTCAAAAACCGGCTACTGTCTTTTTTAACATTTTTGACACTTTTTTGTGAAATGGTAGGGAAACTTGTACCCCATTACCAATTCATACGGGGGGGGGGGGCTGGGATCTGGGGGTCCCATTGCTAAAGGGGGCTTCCAGATTCTGATAAGCCCCCGCCCGCAGACCCCCACAACCCTTGCATGGTGGTTGAGGGCATGTGGCCTGGTATGGTTCAGGAAGGGGGGGCACTCTCTCATCCCCGCCTCTTTTCCTGCGACCTGCCAGGTTGCGTGCTTGGATAAGGGTCTGGTATGGATTTTTGGGGGGACCCCCACACCATTTTTTTTTATTTTGGCGCAAGGTTCCCCTTAAAATCCATACCAGACCTGAAGGGTCTGGTATGGATTTTGAGGGGGACCCCCACGCCATTTTTTTTTTCAATTTTGACGCGGGGTTCCCCTTAATATCCATACCAGACCTGAAGGGCCTGGTATGGAATTTGGGGGGACCCCCACGCATTTTTAAAAAAAAAAATGGTTTTGGGTTTCCCTTAATATTCATACCAGACCCAAAGGGCCTGGTATGAATATTAAGGGGAACCCCGAACCAAAATTTGGGGGGACCCAAAGGGCCTGGTAATGGACTGTGGGGGGATCCCATGCCGTTTTTATCAATGAACTTTTATGTGTATTGCCAGAACCGACAATTCATTATAGCCACGAGTACTTTTAAATGATTTTTTTTCCTTTAGAAATGTCATTTTGCTCTCGGACTGTTCTAAACACGGTAAAACATGCGCCACTTTACAGGCATACTATAGACACCCCCCAGGTACGAAATTTAAAGGAATATTTCACTTTAATTGTTTCACTTTAAGCATTATTAAAATCACTGCTCCCGAAAAAACGGTCATTTTTAAAACTTTTTTTTGCATTGGTACATGTCCCCTGGGGCAGGACCCAGGTCCCCAAACACTTTTTGTGACAATAACTTGCATATAAGCCTTTAAAATTAGCACTTTTGATTATTCATGTTCGTGTCCCATAGACTTTAACGGTGTTCGTGTGTTCGAACATATTTTTTGCCTGTTCACATGTTCTGCTGCAAACTGAACCGGGGGGTGTTCGGCTCATCCCTACAGGTCACATCTCCCATGCATCTCATACCCCCATAACCCTTATAACTTTTATCATTTATAAATAGAATTCTTTCTCTGAACAGCCCGTGTTTTCAGTTTACTGATCTCTGGACTGTTCCTCATCTTTTTCCTGTTAGACAGAATGTTCCGGTTGATTTGTGATCTGTAATGTGATTACTTGTGTGCAGTAATATATTTCCCCTCCCATACTGGAAAAAAAAAGGGCAGGGAGCTAGGAAATACCTGGTTGTGGACAGAATTGGATTTGTAAGAGTTTTTCCTACGTGTCACTCTTGTCCTGATATCGTTGAAGATTTTCTGCCTGCCAAGTCCATGTATTATAAAGTTCACCGGAATGCCTCCTTTTGTTGGAACTTGTTCCCTTCTTCGCAATTCTCTACTAGAGGGGACGGTGACAGCAAGTGTCACTTGTAATTAAGGCCCGGCATCTTGGACTGGTATAATAAGGGTTAACGTCCTTTCACTTTTTCCTTTGTCAGGCTTTTCTCCTACTCTCACCCTGCCTATAAACTCTTTTCTTTCTGTGAAATTGAGAAACTTGCTGAGCCTCCCTCCCTCCCCCCCCTCAGGTCATCTCATTCTACAGGAAAAAGAAACAAGCTTGAATCTAACAGGAAGCTCTCTCTATTTCACACTGCCGGTTTGTGAATTTTTCTAGCATATTGTCTGTATCCAGCTCCAGTCCTGATCTATAGGAGGAAGGATGTGGGAGGCCATCCCAGCTCCCTACATCTCTCTGGCTGGCTCCTAGGAGCTGTACTGCTCAGTAGATTGGAATGACACCCATGTCCTAGGATGGGCTGCTGCAGTGTGACCGCCAGGGGTTCCAACACCAGCAATGATGGCCACGAAGAGGTGGAACTGCTGAAGAGAGACAACCGGTAAGCTTTTTCTATTCTAACAATGCTTAAATAAATCGAAAAAAAGCATAGCAAGAGTAAGGGTGTTTTAAAAATGTTTAAATAGTTTGATTACTATATACTTGTATTTACTCCAGGATTAAAAGCAGGACTAAAGACCGAAAGAAAATGCAGTTTATTTTACAGCAACATAGTTTTGGAGAACAATATGTGGGTTGCTATTGCTGATCTTTTCCTGAAAGTGACAGCTGCTTGTCTGTTACTGGTGTCAGTACTACTCAAGTCCCTGAGCAAGAACATCACACAGCAAGTGAAGGCAGACTGGAGGCAGATCTTCAGATCTGCATATTTACTTTAGGACCGTGACTCTGAAAGAAGTGCACCAATCCTTCTCAGCAGGAGGTTAGCAATGGCAGCCTACACATTTTTCTCAGTAGAGTTTCCCTTCAAGAAAGTATGTTACCAAAATTCAATCTCTTATTACAGGGGATACCTGCAATCTGAATGATTAAAGCCTTTGTTAACCCAAAAAAATGAAATAAAATAAAGATCCTGTTCACTTAAAGCATGTTATACAGCACAATGCTTGTGCTGTGTCATTTGGACCCCCGTATCACCTGAAATACCTGGCTGATCCTGTCTGGCTTTGCCCTCCCCTCTGCAAACTGACCACGATAATCAGGCCTGCTGAGCCCTGACACCATGGTCTGTTTGCATGACTCCATCAGTCGCAGCCTGCTATCTGTCTCCTGTGTCCTTCTCCCCCCTCCTCCCCCCTCCCCTCTGCCTGTCTCTGCCCGATTGTACCTATATGAGCGCAGCTCCTGGCACTCAGCTGATTGTCTCTCTTCTCTCCCCCCTCCTCCCGGCTGACGTCAGCAGAAGGGTTTGGCCCCACCCACTGAAGCTGTGAGCCGGAGAGAGAAGAGAGGAATCAGCTGAGTGCCGGTGTCTTGCCGAATAAGTTCCTTCGGCGGATAGGTTCCCCCCTGTACTGCGCAGGCGCAGCGCCTGCGCAGTACGTACTACTGTCGGCCTCCGCAGATAGCCGAAGCTCAAACGCTTCAATCAGCTGTACACGGCGCCTGCGCTCTGGGTCCAGGTTCCTTCCCCACCATCCAAGTGGACCTAGAGGGGGAATCTAAAAGTGCCGAGCGCAGCGAGGCCGTGCCCGAAGCGTGCCGAGCGAAGCAAGCCCGCGAGGGGCCCTCTTACAGGCGCCGTGTACAGCTGATTTTCAGCTGTTCCGCTTCGCCTATTTCCGCCGTATTCTACTGCGCATGCGCAGTAGAGGGGGGAACTTATCCGCCGAGCGGAACTTTCTCGGCAGAACACCGGGAGCGGAGCTCATATAGGTACAATCGGGCAGTTATTTTACAGAACACAGGGACAATTATTATAATGGTGCTGAGAGGATGGCAGCATTTAACAAAAGTGGGTTAACAACCACTTTCAAGAGGAAGTAAATGATGGGTTTTACTTCCTCTGTCGTTGCCTGCAAGGTAAAAGCATAATGGGCTAGTATGCATCGCATACTAGCCCATTATGTGACACTTACCTGCAATCGAAGCCCGCGCTGTCCCCGATGGTGGAAGCATCCATCTTCTGCCCTCTTCCTTCCAGGGCTGCGAACTCCGGCTCTGTGACTGGCCGAAGCCGCGTGACGTCACTCCCACGCATGAGCACTGGAGCCGTCAGTCATGGCACATACGAGTGAAGAAACAGCACAGAGGTTTGTTTCTTCACAGCGCATGCGCCAATGACATCATCGGCGCACCGCAAAGTATATCTCCTAAACGGCGCATGTTTAGGAGATATTTCCACCTACCTTATTCTAGGCTAACCTATAGACTTTAGGTAAAAGTGACGCAGGAGGGTTTACAACCACTTTAAGCTCTGTGCAGACTGTTGTGTTAAAAAAGGAAGAGCAAGCATTATTTTAAATGTTTTATTAAAGTGATTTTAAAGCCTTAAGGTTTTTCACTTTAATGCATTCTATACATTAAGGTGCTAAACCTTCTGTGCTGCAGCTCCCCCCAGCCCCCCCATTTTCTTACCTGAGCCCTATTCAATCCAGCAATGTGCATGATGACAGCAGCAGCTCCCGCCACTGTCTCAATCTTCATTAAGCAGCTTGATAGCAGCGGGAGCCAATGGCTCCTGCTGATGTCAATCAAATCTTGTGACACTGGAGCGGGGGGCGGGGCCAAGTCCTGCTGTGTCTGTGTCAATAGACACAGCAGCGGGACTCAGGAAAGCAGTTTTCCAGGGGGGCACCCGCTGAAGAGGAGGGGCCTGGAGCCTCTGTGGGGGACCCCAGAAGAGGAGGGTCTGGGCTGCTCTGTGAAAAACCATTAAACAGCGCAGGTACGTATAGACATAAAGTATAAAGGTTTACAAGCACTTTAATTCACTCCAGGATTAAAAGCAGGATTAAAAATAGAAAGGAAATGCAGGTTATTTTACTGCAACATATTTTTTTAAAGGAAACTTGTGCAAAGAACAATATGTAGGCAGCCACTGTTCATCCTAAAAGTGATAGCTGCCTGCTTGTTTCAGGTTTCAATGCAGTTCAAATCACTGAACAAGAACAGCATGCAGCAAGTGAAGGCAAACTGAGAGAAGTCAAAGCTCCAAATCTGCAAACTTGTTTCAGGAAAAAAATGATCCTCTCATTGCAGGGGAAATCTGTAGTCTGATTTTAAGCTCTGTGCAGATTGCTGTAAAAATCAGCGACCCATTTACATATACAGAGAATATGATTTTTGGGGGCACTCTGTACTCAGATATGGTACAGAAGTACAGACTATTCCCTGTTGCCAACATTACAATAAAAAGATATTTGAAATTTTTAGGTACTTTGAAAAACTTGTAACTTTTCTTTCTGTAAAATTGAGAAATTAAATGATATATTTCTAATTTACATAATATACATTTTTATATATCCCTAGTGCCCAACCTGAGTCCCTTTTGGTACTTGATGTGCAGCCCTTAGACCCCAACGGTCTATAGTTGGAGTGAGAGCATAGGTTTGTAAAGGGGCAATAGTGGTGATCTCTACTAGCCTTGCTCTAATCTTTAGACTTGTAGCATGTCCACAGTCTCTAACCATCATTTTCTATAGTATGTCTGCACTTTCTGACAGTCCTCTCCAGTTTTACATGTACTGCACATTATAAAACCCTTTGGTGATGTCATGGGCCGCATTTGAAGCCCTCTATGCCATGTAAGTTGACAACCACTGATATATACAGTATATACTCTATATACAGAATAAGCTGTATAGTGATTGTGTAATACACTTTAGTAAAAATTGAATTTACGGGAGGGGCGTGGCCAGCGCGGCATGTGAGCAGACGTCTAGTCACAGAGCTCCCGCAGTGATCCTGATTTGATCCGGTTACCGGCACTCTATTACCCCCGTTTTCGACTTGATCGAACGGGGAGAACCCCCTGCACATCCCGCGCCCGCTCCGGTGTACCAGAAGGGCATGATGACCCGTGGACAGAGAGGAGAAGGCTCAAGGATGGATCCTCAACATGGCGCCGCTCCGCCGTCCACACAGAAACGTGACAAGCTGAAGGAGGGACAGCACAAGCAGCTGAAAGGCTCTAAGGATGGCTCCGCTGATCACCCTAAGGACATGAGGTACTATGCTCAAAAACTGTCTGAAAAACCAGGCCTAGATGCAGCACAGTCACTAAATGAATGCCCTGACTTTAATAGCACTGAGGAGGAAGAATGTATGGAAGCACAGGGAGCAGGGGCCATGTTGATACAGGGAGAGGATAGTGAGGCTATAACTGATGAGCCTGAAGAACATGAGGAGGAGGAGGGGGGTGCACAGCCCACACTGGCAGACATTTTACAAGCAGTTAACAAATGTACAGCCTCTGTAAACAATCTACAAGTACGATTTGGTGGCCTCAAGGAGGAGGTTAGTCTCATCAGACAAGATATTCAGAAAATTCGAGAGCGTACCACTGCTGCAGAAAGCAGAATAAGTGAGCTTGAGGATAAACTACCTACACTGATTAGAGACTCCCAATCCACCACACGTCTAGCAAGAGCTACGGATACCCGCGCTGAGGATTTTGAAAATCGCCTCAGGCGCAATAACGTGCGCATAGTTGGCTTACCGGAAAAGGTGGAGGGCCGTGACCCCACGCAGTTCATAGAACAATGGATGGCTGAAATATTTGGCAAGGAGGCTTTCACTCACTTGTACGCGGTGGAAAGAGCTCACAGAATACCTGCCAGACCTCTCCCGCCAGGAAACCCCCCCCGCCCAATACTGGCCCGTCTCCTGAATTATAGAGACAGAGAAATTATCCTGAAACTAGCCAGAGAAAAGAGGAATGTCCAGTACAATGGCACGTGGATTTCATTCTACCCAGATTTCTCAGCTGCAGTCCAGAAGAACCGCGCGCGGTTCTCGGAAATTAAAAAACGCCTGCAGAGAGTACAAGCCTCTTATGCAATGTTATATCCTGCAAAACTCAAAGTTACATTGAGAGGCAGAGCATATTTCTTTGAACACCCGACGGAGGCTGCGGATTGGCTAGATGCTAATGAAAATGAGCTTCGTCAGGATAGGAGACCAGAAGCGGAGATAGATTGACATCCCTAACAAAGGCCCAGGGACCTATCCCTTTCTTTTCCCCTCGGAGGAGGGTTGTGCCGGAAACATATATTGATTCAGTCTCTACAAAAATGCGAGTTCGATGACAAGATGGATCATGGCATTGTACTTCTCAGCAAGTACCAGAAAATATGTCATTGTTGTTTGGAGGGACCGGTTGTCCCACACAGTTTTGATATATCAATTGACACACCGGTGTCGTGGATTACAAAAAAAAGTTGCCTTTCAATACGACAAGTGCATATTGATGGATAATCCAGGTCAGAAGAGGCACTTTTGTTCGATTTATGCACCGTTGTGCGTTTTACGATACTCCTACACACAAGTTTGTTCCAGAGCAATCGAGGTATTACGGTCCTTGGATAGAGCGGTAACTTTCTTTTTCTTGCATTGGCAGTTTCGTCACTTCTTGGCCCCTGCTGGGTACTGCGTGATGGTCCTCCCCCCCCCATGGGTGGGAATCAGGGGGGCTCTATGTTGCTTTACCCTGTTATTTTCCAACTAGACACCCAAAAATGACGACAGTAACTGTCCTTTCTTGGAATATTCGGGGTTTGCAGGACCCCCTAAAGAGGACGATGGTATCAACCTTATTGAGGAAACGTCTCCCGGCTATATGTGCTTTACAAGAGACCCACCTTACTGCTGATTCTTTGTCATGCATTAATTTTAGATGGGTGGGTAAGGCATATCACTCCACTCACACCTCATATTCTCGGGGTGTGAGTGTACTGGTACCTGGCTCCATAGATTTTGTGGAGTTAGATTCTGAGTTGGATGATGAGGGGAGATATGTATTTTTATGTTGTAAATTGTTTTCCTTTAAATGTATACTGGCATTTGTATATGTACCCCCGCCGTACAATAATCTGGTGTTGAGGTCCCTGGTGACGTTCCAAATGAAGTATCCGGATACGCCAATGTATGTCTTCGGGGACTTCAACAATTATACGGACGCAGTACTAGATAAACACCCGCCTGTGATGGGAGGGAGGGGAGTACACCGCACGGCTCTGGGGAAATTTATTGAGGAGGTGGGATGGAGGGACCCATGGAGAGCCAAAAACCCGGGGGTAAAACAGTTTTCCTGTTTCTCAAAGAGTTATGCATCACTATCAAGGATAGATTTATGCCTATGCTCTAGTGCAGCTGAACGTCACATCTCTGAGGTGACTTATGCTCTTAGGAGTGTGTCGGATCACTCCCCATTGATAGCAACTCTAGAGGTGCGCCCCCCTTCCACGATGGCAAAAGCCCCATGGAAAATGAACGCTTTTTGGCTGAGTCTCTTCCCTTCCCATGAGCAGATAGAATCTCATATAATAGATTTTTGGCGCCTACATGAGGCTGACGAACAATGGCTTGTGAATTGGGAAGCCTTTAAGGCTGTCCTGAGAGGCCTATTTATAACTGAAATTCAAGCTGTTAAGAGAAAGACACATGCTCAGAGGGAGGGAATTGAAAACATGGCAAAAGAACTGGAGAGCAAATTTATCACAGATCCAACCCAAAGTAACAAAGAGGCGTGGCTCTCTGCGCAAGATGCGTTGTATAAAATCACGACATCTACAGCAGAGAGAAAGAGATTTTTCCATGAAGCAGCATATTACGAGGAGGGGGAGCACACTGGACGCCTGTTAGCAACCATTGCCCATGCCCATCAAACTACCCCCTCAATTGGGGCCTTACGTACACACCTTGGTGGGCTAACCAATGCCCCGGACCAAATCTTAGCAGAATTAGTGGAATTTTATTCCTCCCTCTATGAGTCTAAACAAACATATACCCTAGAATCCTTAACCGAATATCTGGATAATATTCAGCTCCCCTGTTTACAAATGGCAGCTAGGGGGGAACTTGACGCCCCTTTGACTGTTGAGGAACTGCAGTTGGCGACCAGTTTGTTCCCCAATTCCAAGGCCCCGGGTGACGATGGACTCCCCATCGAGGTATACAAACAATATGGCGAGCTTATACTTCCACGTCTATTGAAGGTATTTAATGCAGCGAAACAGAGTGGCAGCCTCCCTCAATCAATGACTAGAGCAAACATAGTTTTGATACTAAAACCCAATAAAGACCCTCTCGACCCGGGGTCATACCGCCCTATATCTCTTTTACAAACTGATGTAAAGATATTAGCCAAAGCATTAGCAATCCGCATGAATAAAGTCATATCCAGTATAATCCACTCGGATCAGTCCGGATTTATGCCCCAAAAGTCGACCGCGATAAACCTCCGCAGACTTTTCCTCAATATCCAATCCCAGGCGGACAATAGGGGAGATAGAGCGTTGCTGTCACTGGACGCCCACAAGGCGTTTGATAGCGTCGAATGGGACTATCTATGGGCAGTGATGCGAAAATTTGGAATTGGGGAAGACTTTATCAAGTGGGTGCAGTTACTCTACTCGTCTCCTATAGCGGCCATTAGAGAGGGAGGAAGGATTTCATCACCCTTTAAACTATACAGGGGTACGAGGCAGGGGTGCCCCCTGTCTCCGCTCCTGTTTGCTATGGCTATAGAGCCCCTAGCGGCTACGGTACGCGCTAATCCCTTGATACAGGGTTTTAGATACGGAGACATTCAGGAGAAGGTAATTATGTATGCAGATGACACCATGCTGCTACTGGGTGATACATCTAACTCACTGACAGAGGCAATGAGTGTGATTAAACAGTTCGGGAAATACTCAGGCTTAGTTATTAACTGGACCAAGTCCTCTCTGCTGCTTCTGGACCGTGACCCGCCCACAACCCAACAAAATATGCAGGACATACCAGTCTCGACATCCTTCAAATATCTGGGTATACAGATTACAGCTCATATATTAGACTATGTGAATCTTAATCTAACCCCATTGATCAATAGATGTCGGGATCGGGTCAAAGTGTGGAGTAAATTAAAGCTGTCCCAAGTAGGCAGAATAAACTTAATAAAGATGATTCTTATGCCACAACTACTATATGTGCTCCACAATTCTCCAATGGTTATTACTCTGAAAAAGTTTAGAATCATCAACTCCCTCTTCCGTTCATTTATATGGCTTTCAAAGCCTCCTAGAATTAAACTAGAACAGCTACAACGTCCTAAAGACAATGGAGGTTTAGCATTGCCTAACCCCTGGGTGTATTATTTGGCCTCCCAGCTACAGCACATTGCTAGAGCCATAGGTCCCGGGGAGGACCTGGAGATGAACCTGAGAGACCCTTCGGCCCACATACTCCGGTTCACTTCCAGGAGAGAGGTTGCGGATGGATTAGAGGCCTTACAATATAACAAATCTAATAAACTTTTCCCTACTTATGCACTTATGCAGAAAATCTGGAACAAGGTCAGGATGCTGCAAGGGGTGGAGGGCTTCACCAGGTATAGCCCCATCTGGGAAAACAATCACTATTCAGAAATAGCTAAAATACCCTACGGACCCAAATGGCAACAGTACGGGGTGTCCCACATGGTACACATAATTAGAGACGGTAAATTGAGACCCTTCTCGGAGCTCAGGGAGGCCTTTCAATTGCCGGGCTCTATGCTCTTCTATTACAGACAACTTAAACATGCAATAGATGCACAAAGGGGCCCCGATATTTGGAACCTGCTACCCACTCCTATTTTCAACCACCTACTTGCCATAACCACTTATAGAGGTTTTATATCTGACTGCTATACCATGCTTCTGAACCTTTTCCTAGGGGACGCGCCTCTGAGGGTCGTGTCCCACTGGGAACAGGATGTTGGCTCCTTTGAGGAGGAACAGTGGGAGGAAGCCTTGCTGGCGGTTTTTCACGTGTTCATTAAATGCTGCTCAAAAGCTCTCACAGCTCTATATTATTTCCAGAGTGCACTACACACCGGCTAGACTGGCCCGTATGGGTTTGGGCACTGATCCCACCTGCACCAGATGCTCCAGAGACCATGGAGATCTCATACACCTCCTGTGGAGATGCCCAAAATTGCACCTCTATTGGAACGAGGTCATTAACACCATTAATAGAGTTTTCCAAATAGTGATACCTTTGGATCCAAAGCCATGTCTGCTGGGGATTGTGGATGATCTACTGACTGAGGATATCCTTAGACAGGCTATCAGAAGAGCTTTGTTTCAGGCCCGCCTACTTATCCTCAGGCACTGGAGGTCCACGTGTCCTCCCACGGTACAAGAATGGATTACACAAATGGGGGCCACAATTCGTATGGAAAAAATTATTTACCAGCATAGGGGAGCGACACAAAAATATGAGAAACTATGGGCTCCATGGTTGGATACACCAGGTCTAGCGCCAATAGATTTGATATATGATCGCTTATTCTAAAAGTGGCCCTCATTAACCTTAATTCCTATGGGATATATGTTATGCACCATATAATTAGCCAGTATGCTAAGAGGTAATAAGCAAATGATCCATTGGAGGAGTGTGGATAGCTCACGGAAGGATTATTCTGATGAGAGGTTGTGTTTTCTCCTTTCTCCTATTTGTTTTCTCTTCATCTGATGTAATGGAGTATGTACCCCCTTTTCTTTTTTTTTTTTTTTTTTTTTCTGTACTTATTTTTATATATTGTTTTTGTTCCTTATCCTAATACATATGTAAGATGTGACTTCTGCCATGTAAACTGCTGTATGAGCTCTGGAACTGTATACACTTATTCAATCTTAATAAAACTTTTTGTTTGAGAAAAAAAAAAAATTGAATTTACCTTTAGGAATCCTGATGGGTGTGTGATCTATCTACATAAAGGTTGTTTAACCACTTCAATACTGGGCACTTTCGCCCCCCTCCTTCCCAGACCAATTTTCAGCTTTCAGCGCTCTCACAATTTCAATGACAATTGCGCGGTCATACAATGTTGTACCCAAATGAAATTTTTATCATTTTGTTCACACAAATAGAGCTTTCTTTTGGTGGTATTTATTCATTACTCCATTTTTTATTTTTTGCGATATAAGCGAAAAAAGAGCGGAAATTTGGAAAAAAAACAATATTTTCTTCTTTCTATTTTAATAAAAATCCAATAAAATCGAATTTTGTCATAAATTTAAGCCAAAATGTATTCTGCTACATGTTTTTGTTAAAAAAAATCCCGTTAAGTGTATAATAATTGGTTCGTGTGATCACGGACACATGTGCGCAAATGATAATGTACAGATGTGCACAGGTGATCACGGACATATGTGTGCAGATAATCATTGGGACATGTGATTTTACTGGGACATATGTGGGGGACAGGTGTTTTTACTATGTGGGGACATGTATTTTGGGGACATGTGTTTTGGGGACATGTATTTTGGGGACATGTGTTTTGGGGACGTGTGTTGGGGACATTGTGTGTTTATTTTGTGTTTTTTACATTGTGGGGACACTAGACTGGTGATCAGTGAGTAAAAAGCTGTAAAAAACAGCTCATACTCACTGATCACCAGCCGGCTGCAGCGATCCGCTCTCCTCTCCTCACTGACAACTTCCGTGTGAGGAGAGGAGAGCAGATTGCCTAGCAACCGGCTCTGTGTTTACATCACATGACGGCTGTGATTCGACACGGCCGTCATGTGATCAGGAGGGCCAATCACAGAGCCCTCCTACCGATCGGAGATGCGCCGTGTCCGGGTGACACGAGCGCATCGGGATCACGCCGCTGCGCGGGCACGCGCGCGCGCGATCCCGCTCCTTCTGAGGGACGTTCCTGAACGTCCACTCAGAAGGAGAGATAGCCCACCCGGCCGTTTATGTGCAGTGGCCGGGTGGGAAGTGGTTAAGGAAAAAAGGGGGTTTGGAACTTTATATGAGGCCAAGACATGAGCCGTCAAGTGCCTCCATCCCTATTAAATTGACATAAGGAGAGAGTTTGGGACTTTGTGTGAAGCAGGCGGCCAAATTGAACAACATGAACAAAGAGTGACTGGTGGGTATAAAATGATAAATGGCCTAATCGCATAGTGTTATGGCATGTACACAGTAACATAGCATGAACCAATTGCATGATTATATGATTTAATTACATATGAATCACATAGTAAGAAGATAACATAGTAACATGGTAACATGAAAATACATGACATTAACAACATGATAAAAAGGAAACTGCCAGACTAAAATCTATGTTCACTTAACCACTTCAGCCCCGGAGGATTTTACCCCCTTCCTGACCAGAGCACTTTTTGCGATTCAACACTGCGTCGCTTTAACTGACAATTGCGCGGTTGTGCCATGCTGTACCCAAACAAAATTGGCGTCCCTTTTTTCCCACAAATAGAGCTTTCTTTTGGTGGCATTTGATCGTCTCTGCGGTTTTTATTTTTTGCGCTATAAACTAAAAAAAAGCGACAATTTAAAAAAACACGCAATATTTTTTACTTTTTGCTATAATAAATATCCCCAAAAAATAAGCGTATATTGATTGGTTTGCGCAAAATTTATAGCATCTACAAAATAGGGGATAGTTTTATGGCATTTTTATTTATATATTTTTTTTATTAATAATGGCAGCGATCTGTGATTTTTGTTTTCAATCTTAGTTTATTTTCAAAAGTAAGAACACAAAGAATATAACAGAAAAATACCGTTCTTTACAGTATGGCATCACATATAGTATACATAGATTAGTGAAGTGTACTTTACCCATGTATAAACAGGAGTGATCATTTTAACATACAGCTTTCGGTGAACTACTGGTATATCATATTGTATATTGAAATCTTTATTCTAAGAGAGGAATAATATGCGGGTGGGGGCCAACAAATAATGAACCTTGTAGTTTCGCGGGTTGGTCTTATCTGAGGGTTCCCTCTCAACGAATTAGAATGCTGTAGAAATCTTTTATTCACCTATTATAGATAATCAAGTCATTTAGCTATTCCAAAGATATGATCTTTAACTATATATGTGAGTGGTCGGTTCAGTACTTAACAAAGAGGAAACAGAAAAAGTCAGAAATAAGATCGTGAGTAGAAGTGAGGGATGGTACCTGAGGCACCAGGCACTCCAGCATGGCTAATCGGCGGGTAAGGGTGGGGTATCTCTGACCCATAGGGAAAACTCATCAGAATAGCGAAACATGGACCATGAGGCCCAGGTGGCGGTAAACTGCTCCTCCTTTCCCGCTTCCTCCGCCAACAGGCGCTCCAGATCTCTTATCTGGTCCACTTCAACCGCCCATTCTCCCAAGGAAGGCACATCTGTCGTTTTCCAATGTCGGGGGATCACTGTCCTAACTGCTGCCAGAAAGTGGCGCAGTACAACTTTTTTAATCGACTTGAGGGGGCCTGGGAGTATAGATAATAGGGCTATCTCTGGTGTGGGTTTGATTGATGTCGCCATCAGCCTGCTGTAAAGATCAAAGACCTTTTGCCATAGTTTCCAGATTGGAGGGCAAGCCCACCAGATGTGAAGCATTGTCCCGCTAGAGGACAGGCATCTCCAACACACGTCTGTCAAAGAGGGGTTAAACTTTTTAATATCTACTGGGCATCTGTACCACCTCGTTAATAATTTAAACCCTTTTTCTTGGTTCTTGGTTGCCAGGGAAATCCTATGCATTAGGATAAAGCTTTTTTGCCAATCAGTGGGGGAGATGGAGTGTTTCAGCTCCGCTTCCCATTTCTGTGTATATGTTGGAAGGTCAGGGGCGTATTCGTTCAGTAGTAGGGAATACAACAGTGATACTACATGTATTGGTGGGTCTGGTTGTAAAAGCAGTTCGTCAAAGTCTGATGGGTCGGCCAGTATCTCTGAGATGGATGAGAAAGTGCGTATGTATGACGTTATTTGACCCCTTTGTAACCACATTGTTGAGGTCCCTAATTCCGTCCGAGAGGGTATGTCCGTTCTCAAGGATGGGTCAGCGCGTAAGACCTGTGCTAAACGTCTATGGCTATCCCTATTCCAGGGTCCAAATCTTAACTTGTTCGCTGCTGGGGGGAAAGCCGGAGTCCCAAAGAGAGGGGTCATTGGGCCCTGGATTTTAGACAATTTACTCGCTGAGATCATGCGGTCCCAAATCTGGAGAGTTTGGCGAGTAAGAGCAGTGGAGAATAAGCCGTCCCCACGCCCAGCCGTAAGGGTCCACGGCAGGGCGCAAAGATCAACCTCATTAAGATATTTCTCTAGTTGAACCCAAAGTTTGGAGGAAGAGTGGTGGAACCAATCCACTATACGCACGAGTACCGCTGCCTTATGGTATATAGAGGCATCTGGGACCCCCGCACCCCCCCTGACTTTCGGGAGAATCATTGTGTCATGTTTTATCCTGGGGCGACGTCCCTGCCATATAAATTTAGAGAAGATCTGACGGAGCCTTTTGAAGAACGAGGTGGGGATATAGATAGGAATGGTCTGGAAAAGGTATAAGAATCGAGGGAGAACATCCATCTTCAAGACATTCACCCTACCCAGCCAGGAGAGCTGTTTAGAGGCATATGTGGTCAGATCCGCTTGAGTTCTGGTAAGTAAAGGGGTGAAGTTGCTGGAGAATAGTTGGGATGAGACTGTTGGAACATGGATTCCTATATAGCGGATAGATGTGGAGCTTGTCTTAAAAGGGAAGGAAGTCGTGAGCTGTTGTAGAGCCGCTGTTGGGAGTGAAATGTTGAGTATTTCTGACTTATTTAGATTAACTTTAAAATTACTAACCTCTCCATACCTCTGAAACTCCTGCATAATGGAGGGTAGAGAAACTTGTGGTGCGATCTGTGATTTTTATCGGGGCTGCGACATTATGGCGGACACGTCGGACATTTTTGACACTATTTTGGGACCATTGTCATTTATACAGCGATGGATGCTATAAAAATGCATTGATTACTGTGTAAATTACACTGGCAGTGAAGGGGTTAACCACTAGGGGGCAGTGAAGGGGTTAAGTGTGTCCTAGGGAGTGATTCTAACTGTGGGGGGGCTGGGGTTTAACACACAGGACAGTGATCATTGCTCTCGATGACAGAGAGCAGTGATCTCTGTCCTGTCACTAGGCAGAACGGGGAAATGCTTTGTTTACAAAAGCATCTCCCCGTTCTTCCTCCCTGGGATACGATCGCGGGCACACGGCGGACAACGAGTCTGCGGGACCCGCAGTCACGGAGACCGCGGCAGGCGCGCACCCCCGCGACACCACTTCCTAAAGGGGACGTACCTGTATGCCCTTTTGCCTACCAGCGCCATTCTGCCGACATACATCGGCGTGCGCTGGTCGGCAAGTGGTTGATGTAACAGGTCCATGACATCTTGGTATAGGCCAATAAAACCAACATGATAATGTACATATTGTTTAAAGTCACTCTTGGATTAAAAACGTAATGAATCTATATAGCTCGATGTGTTTCATGGGTAACCTCCAATGTTCAGGAGCAGATGCAACAATCTATAAACATAATGTAAAATTAATTGATGTGACTGGCCAAAATAAAGGGGGGGGGGAAGGGAAGTGGAAGAAAATTGGTATAAATAGTGGGGGTGATATCCATAGATCACCCATAGGTAACTTACAGATAAGCTGTGAGTGTAGGTGACAGGGCCATGGGCTGAGACCGACTGGGGGGAGGTATCATCAGTCCCGGGAGCTGAGGCGGTAAACCCCAAGGGCAAATGGTGGAAGATTGGAGGTTACCCATGAAACGCGTCAAGCTATATAGATGCCTTCATTACATTTTTAATCCAAGAGTGATATCAAACAATATGTACATTATCATGTTGGTTTTATTGGCCTATACCAAGTTGTCATGGACCTGTTACATTATGTGAACATAGATTTTTTAGTCAATTTCATTTTATCATGTTGTTAAAGTCATGTACTTTCATGTTACCATGTTACTATGTTATCTTCTTACTATGTGATTCATATGTAATTAAATCATACAATCATGCAATTGGTTCATGTTATGTTACTATGTACATGCCATAACACTATGCAATTAGGCTATTTATCATTTTATACCCACCACTCACTCTTTGTTCATGTTGTTCAATTTGGCCGCCTGCTTCACACAAAGTCCCAAACTCTCTCCTTATGTCTACATAAAGGTTGTGTCATCATCACTAGATAGGGAAGGTCTTGCCTTGGGTCAAATTAACTCCATATAGACTAGACCTCAAGCATTGGGGTGGCTATACACCCGTGGATTCTGGTAAGAAATCTAACAGATTCCTCCATCCACCCTTACAGCAGAGATCGACAATTCTCCCCTGCCGGGCTATTGAATTCTGACAGCTGCTACTGATTGGATGCAGCCACTGTTCAGCTGACCTCTTTAATGTTTTAATTCGAAGAATGTTGGCCAGGATTGGGGGGGAGGGGTCCAACAAGGCCCCCCAAAAAGGGAGCTTCCTCTGGTTCATCAGGAATCGGATCGAACTTGCACAGTGTATGGCCAGCTTTACTCACCTCATATGACCTTGCTGAGCCTTTTAGGGCCCATGTACAATAGCACAGGCAATGTGTCCACCCATGACTCCGTGGCATGCAACTAAAAATTGTTAAGGTGTATGTAAAGCCAAAACATATATTTGTCATTTTGCAAAGCAGATCACTTTCAGACCTCCTTAGTTGGTTTTCTATTGTTCTCTGTGCCCTGTTGGGGAGATTTCCCTTTACTTCCTGTTCCAGAAATACTGCAGGAAATTAGAGGAAATATTTCCAAAGTGAACAGAAACTGCCTTTTTGCCAGTTGTCACCAATACAGGTGTTTTCTTAGGAAGATTTCCCATCATCTCCTGTTCCTGTGACAACTTTGCAAATTTGGATGTTCCTTCACTTTCTGTACAATGGTCACCAGGACAAAATAAAGGGTGAATCCCCCAGCAGGGACAGCCATAACAACCCACAGACCAATGAGAGCACCAAATGAATGTTCAATACAAGTTTTTGTTTTTTTATATATATAATCAGTATTTATTGTTTCAAGAAAAAGGTTGTACAAGAGAGTGTCACAAAATCAAAATTGTGCAAAATGAGACAGTATGTAGCAACTATATCTCCTCCGTACACAGGAAATGTAGGTCAAACATGAACCGTTGGGTGATAGAATCCAAGAGTCCAATGTTTTTATTGATAAAATTGATTCAATGTTATCAATAAAAACCTTATGCCGCGTACACACGGTCGGACTTGTCGGTTACAAAAGTCCGGTGGACAATCCGATCGTGTGTGGGCTTCCACGGACTTTTGACGGACTTTTTCAGCCACAAATCTGACGGATTTTAGATTTGGAACATTCTTTACGTCGTAACTCCGCCGGATCCAGAAATCCGCTCGTCTGTATGCTAGTCCGACGGACAAAAACCAACGCTAGGGCAGCTATTGGCTACTAGCTATCAACTTCCTTATTTTAGTTCGGTGTACGTCATCACGTACGAATCCGTCGGACTTTTGTGTGATTGTGTGTAGGCAAGTCCGTTCATTAGAAAGTCTGCTGCAAGTCCGCCGCAAGTCCGCCAAAAGTCCGTCGAAAGTCTGTTGGACGGGCTGTCGGACTTTTGTAGCCGAAAAGTCCGACCGTGTGTACGCGGCATTAGACTGGAAATTTGTTTGGTGCTCTTATGGGATTGTATGCACTGTATGTGGTCTATCTGGGTTCTTTCCCTATTTCTAAGGGGTGTCCCCATATTATGGAGTGCTGCCGAACTAGAGCCAGTGTGCCTAGTGACAATTGCAGTGACACTTAGAAAACAAGGATCTGTTTGTTCTTGTGTTTAGCTATAACAATCTGACAAGGTTCTAACCCATCTACACTCTATGTAAAATTCAAAGGACAAGTTTTAGCATTGGGCACGCTTTAAATTGATTCTTTTTGTATACATGGGGGTTGATTTACTAAAGGCAAATCCAATTTGCACTACAAGTGCAAGTGGAAGTGCAGTCGTTGTAGATCTGAAGGGGACACGCAAGGAAAATAAAAAACAGCATTTTAGCTTGCACATGATTGGATGATAAAATCAGCAGAGCTTCCCCTCATTTCAGATCTTCCCATCAGATCTAAAGCAACTGCACTTCCAAGTGCTCTTGTAGTGCAAAGTGGATTTGCCTTTAGTAAATCAACCCCATTGTGTCACTGAATACATCGCCATTACATCTGTACATTAGATCAACATAGCGGGTATGCCTTCACTTCCGAGGCAACACAGATACTGTGAAATATCACATTTCTCTTCCGCAACTTCACAGCTTTTTAGGTTTTGTTCATTAACCACAATGGCACATGTGCTAACAGATATTCTGTAACCACATATTAGGAAGACAGAGAATACGAAGATGTGACACTTGCTGATTTTGCTTTGTCATTTTCATGTCGGTACTGTCATTTAAACTGTAAGTCAAAATCAGCAAATTATATAAAATCCATGGATAGAAAAGTTATAGTTGCTAATAGTATGCACTTATGGTGGTTTTATGTGTGCAGATGAGTGAATTGTTAAAGGGAATTTGAAGTATTGCAAGAATATTCCCTGATTGTCTCATTGTAGCAATATTTCATATTGCAAACACTAAACTATTTACAGCAAGTACAATAAACATTTTGTGGCTAGCATATAAAATATAAAAAGGAAATGCTAAAGTATAAAGTCAAATGGCATTGTATTAAAAAAAACACTGGCAATGTTTTTTTCGTGTCATCCAAAACTGATGTTTTTTTTTTCATTTTGTAGGGTAGTTGCAAAGTTCTTCACTAGTTAGCCCTTTATAGTGCAAGGACTCCATCATTTAAATATCAAGATCAGAATTTTCTTGTACCAAAATTTTCTTGTTCCCTGAATCTTCCCCCACTAACATGTTCACAGTCCTGGATAAGGTCCACATGTACTGCACCTACTCAGTGGAGTCTCCAGCTTTCATATTTAGGGGGGGCACATGGGGGGACTGGGACAAAAGCAGGGGGGAAACTATAAAATGCAACTTCATATATATGTATAATATATATATATATATCCTGGGGCCCCTTACTACGATCCCACAACAGGCCCTTTCACATGTTCTGCAGTGAGCTCCCTTCCTACTGTATTTGGGCCCCCCAGGGTGGCAGAAAACAAGAGATATATGTCACCAGCATACCAAGAAAATATAAGGGTCCAGGCTCTGGTGTTCTGCCACTGTGGGGTTCCCCAGCCTCCTCTTGCTGCCCTCCCCCTGCTATTGACAGCGCTGGTCTGGCATCTCTTGGAATTTACAGGCTGGTTCTCCTGTCCTAAGGACAGGAGAAATCAGTCTGTTTTTTCAGTAACTGAGAGGCCTGGTGGAGTCATTCCTGCAATTCGCTCTTCTCCCTGCCAATGGGGATGCAGGGGAAGGAGCAGATCGGGCGGTCATGGTTGTGTGAGCGCTCGCATTATGCAGTTTCAGCGAGCAGAGGGAGGGGGGAGGAATCACCTGCAGGAGCTGAATGGGGACGCTCTCCCTCTCAATAGAGACTGTGTTACTCCAGCGGCAGCCCGAGTAAGATGTGGTGCATCTGCTATGAATGCAAACAAAAAGACATTGCCTTTTTGTAAAAAAAAATAAAAAATGTTTAATTGGGGGGGGACAGCATAATATTGGGGGGGGGAGGACAGCATAATATTGGGGGGGGGGGGTCAGGGCCCCCTCTGGCACCCCCTAGTGACACCATTGCACCTACTGTGCTCATAGTATGAAGTAGAGGTCCTTTGCATGGTAGCCCTATGTTCATGGGGTATTCAAATGACCTGTTCCAACAGTGATGCTTCCCATTTATAGGAACGTGTGCTCAGGTTCCCTAGAGCTGACTACACACAATACAAATTTCTTAAGATTTTTTCCTTAACATTCCAGGACTTCCTGACAGAAAAAGTCTGTCAGAAAGTCTGGGAGCTTTCGGTCGGACATTCCGACCATGTGTATGCCTCTCCGTGGGAAATGCTGACGGAGTTTAGACCATTCGCAAGTCTGGCAGTGTGTTCGTAGCATTAGATTTACCAAAACCATATAATATGAGGTCAAACCTAAACACTTTCAATTTGTATGCAATCAGACAAGCCCTTGCATTACATAGTTGAAGGTAAATCTATAGGAAATTGAACAATAACATTTGTATAATGCAGGGCTTGACAAATTTGCTTGGAATCTAGGAGCCAGCTAAAAAAGTTAGGAGCCAGGTTTTTTTTTTTTTAAACGACCGACAGCTTTATTTTCAATATAAAAATTAACCAATCTTAAATTTACACAGAGACGACTAGAACGAATGTGACTGCTTTTATTTCCTGCCATGCAGGGACACAAGACCACCATATTCCCGCTAAGGATCCAATCAGGTCCGCCTGAAAAACTGACAGGCGAACCTGATCAGACAGCCCGTGTGAAAGGGGCCAAGCAGGGAGATAACAAATAATAAATTCATTTTAATTAACCACTTCCTTCCCTCAGGACGACTATATACGTCCTGTCTTTGAAGAGAAATACCGTTGTTATGGTAGCAGCTAGCTACCATAACCCTGGTATCTTCTTCAAGAGCCGGCGGTTCTCTATCAAATAAAAGTGGTCTCTGCAGCAGATTCGCAGCGAGATCACTTTTATCGGCGGCAGGAGAGGGCCCCCCCTACCGCCGCGCTCCGGTGCCCTTCACCGCTTACCGTGGCAGTCGGTAACGGCGCAGGCGATCCGGATCTGTCCCTGAAAAATAACAAGGAAAAAGGGATTCCCCAAAAGGAGGCAATAACCCAAACACGATCTGTCAAAAAAACAATGTATTTATTAGGCTGTAAACACCACACAAAGATACAAAATATAGGCAATTATGGGCAAATCAGGGAAGATATCAGATGACTAATTAAAATTGATAACGTTATCATTAAAAACAGCGGAGCCGCGGCCAAACATACCCCATACACACACCAATCACAGCAGCTGATTCCTACTACATTGGCCAGTATTAGATGATGTGAGTCCTCAGATCAGTCCAAGTATAAATGGTGTGGCGGTGTAGGGGTAGGGTGGATGAATGTAAGTTGACTTTAAATTATTGCAGGGAGGTTCAGTACTGCTTGAACACAATTAAGAAATTAATAACAGTCCGGGAGCTGAACACATGACATATGTAGGCTGACCGCAATGACCGGCAAAACCTACTGTAGGCGATAGTAACTCAGGACATTCAAGCAAGGCAGTTCATGTAAATAGCAAGCAATAGGGAGAGCAAATACGACAAGGCTGTATTGGTATTATAAATTGGAGTGATACTTCTCTCACCAGATGGATCAGCAGCTCACAGAATCGCAGGCTCTACCCCAAGTAGTTACTTGTAGATGAAGAAAGTTGCATTTGCTTGTGCCGTCAGATGGAGAAAGTTCCGCTGTGTCAGCGCCTTCTATCAGATGGTATAAGCCAGTCGTCAGCTGTTAGTTCCCGGTGAAACATTCAAACGCCCTGTGCTCGCGGCTCAGCACGTCATCTCGGAGCCGCGAGCACAGGGCGTTTTTTTTTTTTAAATGTGCCCCATCCCTTGTAATAGAAATAAAAGTGACACTTTTTTTTTTTTTTTTTTTTAAACAGTGTAAAAATAAAAATAAAAAGTAAAATATATAAGAAAAAAAATAATTTTTTTAAACGCGCACTGTCCCGCCGAGCTCGCTTGCAGAAGCGAACGCATATGTGAGTAGCGCCCGCATATGAAAGCGGTGTTCAAACCACACGTGAGGTATCGCCACGATCGTTAAAGCGAGAGCAATAATTCTAGTCCTAGACCTCCTCTGTAACTTAAAACATGCAACCTGTAGAATTTTTTAAACGTCGCCTGTGACAATATTTGGAAGATCCTGGCCACTTTTGGAAAGTTCTGTCCTTGGAGAAATCCTAAGCTACATTTAGGAATGTTGTAAAGTATGCTACTAAGCATCATGCAGTGAATATGAAGAGGTCAAGTATTATCAACCATCTATCAAATGTTATTTTATTCAGTTGGTTATCTCAGTACACATACTTCTATTTATTTTGACGTATTATCAGTGATGGTTAGTGTTGTAATGCTACAGCCACTGGCTGATGATGATTGTCAAAGGCTCAGTCACTGTACACTTCCAGCACAGATAATGGCGATGACCCGGGTTCTCCCTCACTAATGCAGAGGCTGCCAGCCCACATACAGCACCGTCCAGGCACACTGACACATCGAACAGTCTAGGAGATGTCTTGTGGTTTTATTGTTGAATAACTTGGATGGGGTGTAGAATAAATGGGATACTCTGGAACACTTACAGAACAAGAGGACACTCTTCTCTATGTTGCAAACTTTAGAAACAGTTCTTCTACTCAGCTCAGCATACAATCCTCCTGTGAGATGCCAGAGGTATGTACTCCTCAAGAGGGGAACTACTTGACTTAGCTTGCAAGGACCGTCCTCCCGTGAGAAGTCAGAGGAGACTAATGTATGTACCTCTCAGGGAAGATGCTACTTAGCTCAGAGGCTTTCCACAAAACTAGAGGGGACTGGTCAGTATGTACTATCTCAGAAAAGTAACTACAAGGCCCAGCATTCCCAAAAGAATACAGTCACTAGGATCTTGCAACAAAACAGTACTCACAAGTCCAGGGGAGTAGCTGTTCCTATTTAGCTTCTTCCGGATGCCTGTCAGTAAGGTCAGATCCTTAGGTGAAGCTTCACGGAGTCCGGTACCCTCTGCCACAGCTGGGACCTTGATGATTATCCACTTGAGACAGCAGGATGTCTGGAGCAAGGAGGTAGTCATCCCCAACATAAATAGGTGGAATTTATGTGCTTTCCCAGCCACCTTCTGGGCACACCTCCCGAGGGATTGATTGCAGCACCATAAATATTCATACTGTCCATTTGCCTTGCTCCACTTCTATGTTCTAGAACTTTCTGGAAGGCAGGGGAGAGGAATCAAACTTGCAGGCTGTGACACCCAGAACGGCCAAAAGAAATCAATAACTGCTCCAATGATTACAAAGGAGCCAAAAAAGACTAAATGTACCTAAGATCCTAGCAGCCTAACTAGGAGGGTGCTACATCGTAAATGTTTATCACAGGTATTTATATAGCGCCAAAAATGTATGCAGCATTTTACATGTACGTATGTTGTTCATTCACATTAGTCTTTGCCCTCACTGAGCTTACAATGTAAGGCCTGTACCTGACATGCATACACATACTAGTGCAGATTTCCCTACCAACATGTTTTTAATGTATGGAAGGAAACCAACCAAGCGCAGGGAGAACAGGAAAACTTAATGCAGGCAGCATTGTGGTTAGGGTTTGGACCAATGACCCCAGGGGTGCAAGGCAGAAGTGCACTGTAGCAAAGTAACTTCTCAATATTGATGAACTAAATAGGGCTGGGGAAAAAATTGATTTAAATCTAGAATCGAGTTGAGAGGTCAAATCGATTCAAAATTTCAGCAAATCGATTTTTATTTTTCACCGCGAGGCCGAAGCAGCGACCTTGCCTAAAAACTCCTGCCTGCAGCTCCCCAGGACCGGAGCTAACACCGCGCCGGTGATGAGAAGCTGCGGGCAGGAGTTTTTAGGCGAGGCCGCAGCTTCGGCCTAGTCCGCGAGGCCGGAGGCCATGGACTAGGCCGAAGCCTAAAAACTAAAACTAAAAACTCCTGCCTGCAGCTCCTCAGGACCGACGCGGTGTCCAAAAAAAAATAAAAATTCGATTTTAATCGTGAATTGAGTTTTTTATTTCAGGTCCGAATTAAGCCAGAAATTTGGACCAAAATGGGACCTGAAATGGTGAATAGGGTGCACCCGACCCCTGCTGTGAGCTGCTCAGTACTGCAGTGTGAACCCAGCCTTAAACTTTTTTTTCAACATTCCTTCAGTTGCTTTCTGGTTTCTGGCCCAGGCAAAAATGATATCATAGACCCAGGAGTCTTCATGGGCATTTTTTTTCATCTGGAGGGGAGGAGGGGCTTTCTCAGCTAAGCACACCCTTCTGCCTGCATGCCTGAGCTAAGGGCAGATGGAGTCCAGGAAGTACATAAATTATCTGCCCTTATTCAATATGAATGCAGCTAGAAATATTAGGGGGGTGTTTTCCAAAGTGATTTCTTAATAAAATAAAGCACAGAGACAAGGGTGGATTGGTGAGCCTGCTTTAAATATTAAAAATTAATCAAATAGTGTTTTCAGTTTGTAGTGCTCATATTCAGTTAAGTTCCGCTTTAAGAAACAAAAATAATGTACATTTTTTGTTATTGAAAGAGTGTTTTTTGATGGGAGGTTAATGAAGGACACAAGAAGGGATATACATTAGTTGAAAGGAACTTTTGGAAACCTCAAGAGCCTAATTACAAGCAACCAAAAATAATCAATTTTTCTCATCCATTTTATAAGAAAAACAGACACTTGGCATGTAAAATGTTAGTATATATATATATATATTATATATATATATATATTATATATATATATATATATATACATACACATATATATATATATATATATATATATATATATATACACACAGTGGGGACGGAAAGTATTCAGGCCCCCTTAAATTTTTCACTCTTTGTTATATTGCAGCCATTTGCTAAAATCATTTAACCACTTGCTTACTGGGCACTTAAACCCCCCTCCTGCCCAGACCAATTTTCAGCTTTCAGCGCTGTCACACTTTGAATGACAATTACTCAGTCATGCAACACTGTACCCAAATGAATTTTTTGTCCTTTTTTTCATACAAATAGAGCTTTCTTTTGGTGGTATTTGATCACCTCTGGGTTTTTTATTTTTTGCGCTATAAATGAAAAAAGACCGAAAATTTTGAAAAAAAACGCATTTTTCTTAGTTTCTGTGATAAAATTTTGCAAATTAGTAATTTTTCTTCATAAATTTTGGCCACAATTTATACTGCTACATATCTTTAGTAAAAATAACCCAAATTAGTGAATATTATTTGGTCTCTGTGAAAGTTAGAGAGTTTACAAGTTATGGTGCAAATCATAAAAAATTGATCACACCTGAAGTACTTGCGGCCTATCACATTTCTTGCGACCCGAACAAGTCAGGAAAGTACAAATACGCCCCAAATGACCCCTTTTTTGAAAGTAGACATTCCAAGGTATTCAGTAAGATGCATGGTGAGGTTTTTGATGTGGTCATTTTTTCCCACAATTCTTTGCAAAATGAAGATTTTTTTTTTTTCCCCCACAAAATTGTCATTGTAATTGGTTATTTCTCTCACATGGCATGTGTATACCACAAATAACACCCCAAAATACATTCTGCTCCTCCTCCTGAGTATTACGATACCACATGTGTGGGACTTTTTCACAGCCTGGCCACATACAGAGGCCCAACATCCAAGGAGCGCCATCAGGTGTTCTAGGAGCATAAATTACACATCTAACTACCTATTACACTTTTGAAGGCCCTGGAGCACCAGGACAATGACACGTGACACTGACGTGGCACTGATGACAGATGGCACTGATACGTGGCACTGATAACAGATGGCACTGATACGTGGCACTGATGACAGATGGCACTGATACGTGGCACTGATAACAGATGGCACTGATACGTGGCACTGATGACAGATGGCACTGATACGTGGCACTGATGACAGATGGCACTGATAAGTGGCACTGACACTGATGTGGCACTGATGACAGATGGCACTAATACGTGGCACTGATGACAGATGGCACTAATACGTGGCACTGATGACAGATGGCACTAATACGTGGCACTGATGACAGATGGCACTAATACGTGGCACTGATGACACGTGACACTGATGACAGGTGGCACTGATGACAGGTGGCACTAATACGTGGCACTGATGACAGGTGGCACTAATGACATGTGGCACTGATGACAGATGGCACTAATACGTGGCACTGATGACAGATGGCACTAATACGTGGCACTGATAGATGGCACTAATACGTGGCACAGATGGCACTGATGACAGATGGCACTGATACGTGGCACTGATGACAGATGGCACGTGACACTGACAGGTGGCACTGATGACAGATGGCACTGATGACAGATGGCAGTATGTGGCACTGATGACAGATGGCACTGATGACAGATGGCACTATGTGGCACTGATGACAGATGGCACTGATGACAGATGGCAGTATGTGGCACTGATGACAGATGGCACTGATGACAGATGGCACTATGTGGCACTGATGACAGTGACAGCGACAGATGGCACTGGGGATAGATGGAATGGGCATGATAGTTGGGACAGATGGCAGGGACAGATGGCAGTTTTAAAACTTTATTTTCGTTTTTTTTTCACTTACCGCCGCAGCGGTTCATTCTCCCTCCTCACACGCTGTCTGTGTGAGGAGGGAGAGCCGCAGAACACCGGCGATGAGAGAGGATCTCATATGTAAACATATGAGATCCTCTCTCATTGGCACAGCCGATCGCGCTGAAAACGGCCGCTGTCATTGGCCGTTTTCAGCGATCTGTGACTGGCTGTGTCAGAGGGACACGGCCAGCACAGAACTTCCCCGATGCGCGCCTGCGGGAGCGCGCAACGCGGAAGTAAACAACAGGACGTCCAGGGACGGCCGCCCGGCAGATAGCGTCCGCGCTGCAGCCGTCTTTCGGCTATAGCGCGGGCGCGAAGTGGTTAAGTTCATTTTTCTCCTCATTAATGTACACACAGCACCCCATATTGACAGAAAAACACAGAATTGTTGACATTTATGCAGATTTATTAAAAAAGAAAAACTGAAATATCACATGGTCCTAAGTATTCAGACCCTTTGCTCAGTATTTAGTAGAAGCACCCTTTTGATCTAATACAGCTATGAGTCTTTTTGGGAAAGAAGCGACAAGTTTTTCACACCTGGATTTGGGGATCCTCTGCCATTCCTCCATGCAGATCCTCTCCAGTTCTGTCAGGTTGGATGGTAAACGTTGGTGGACAGCCATTTTTAGGTCTCTCCAGAGATGCTCAATTGGGTTTAAGTCAGGGCTCTGGCTGGGCCATTTAAGAACAGTCACGGAGTTGTTGTGAAGCCACTCCTTTGTTATTTTATCTGTGTGCTTAGGGTCATTGTCTTGTTGGAAGGTAAACCTTCGGCCCAGTCTGAGGTCCTGAGCAGTCTGGAGAAGGTTTTCGTCCAGGATATCCCTGTACTTGGCCGCATTCATCTTTCCCTTGATTGCTACCAGTCGTCCTGTCCCTGCAGCTGAAAAACACCCCCACAGCATGATGCTGCCACCACCATGCTTCACTGTTGGGACTGTACTGGACAGGTGATGAGCAGTGCCTGGTTTTCTCCACACATACCGCTTAGAATTAAGGCCAAAAAGTTCTATCTTGGTCAGACCAGAGAATCTTATTTCTCACCATCTTGGAGTCCTTCAGGTGTTTTTTTAGCAAACTCCATGCGGGCTTTCATGTGTCTTGCAATGAGCAGAGGCTTCCGTCGGGCCACTCTGCCTTAAAGCCCCGACTGGTGGATGCATAGGCATTTATTTCTCCCTATTCTTAACTAAAAACCTCAAGGTGTGCTTTAAAGGGCACATTATGTGGTGGGCCGGAGCAGGGCACATTACGTGGGGAGCATCAGCAGGGCACATTACGTGGTGGGCAGGAGCAGGGCACATTACGTGGGTAGCATCAGCAGGGCACATTACGTGGTGGGCAGGAGCAGGGCACATTACGTGGGTAGCATCAGCAGGGCACATTACGTGGTGGGCAGGAGCAGGGCACATTACGTGGGTAGCATCAGCAGGGCACATTACGTGGTGGGCAGGAGCAGGGCACATTACGTGGGGGGCACAGCCGGACATATAAACTTGGGGGCAATAGGACATATAAACATGGAGGCAGCAGGACACATTACAGTTTCCTTCACATGTAGAAGTCCTATTTAGGTTACACACAAGCACCCGGGATGGACAGGAGGGGCCGGCGGGGGACAGCACAGACACTCATTGCTTCCCTGCTCCGCTCTGCACGCGCGGGGGAATGTCAGGAGAGAGTAGGCTTAGTGGAGATGTAATGAATCTACCAATCAGCTGCCTGCAGTTGATGGGTAGATCATGGCGGAATCCCTGGGGACTTCAACCCTGGATGAGAAACCCTGCTTTAGATAGGTAATAATAGTAATAATAATAATACATTATTAAATGTTTTTTTTTGATGCAAGCATTTTAAGCACCAGAAATTGACCTGTTATCGGCCTCTTGCAGTCCCTGTATGGCAGAGAGGAAAAGTCAATCAGTTCATATGCTGACAGAAATCATGCTAATAGGAAAATAAAGCGGAGTGACAGAAAGATTAGCTTATCCACTGCTGCTTTTCCCTATACTGTGCAGTCTCAGGCAGGGAGCTGGTCCAGGATAACCTGGGCTCAGAGGAAGTGGGTACATTTTGCTGGCTTTAACACTGAGGATATCCTATTGGCAGAATAAAGTACTGTGAGGGAAATCTTTGGATTGAAGGTTAGTACCCCAGCAAATGTTGGTTTTATAACTTTATCTTTCACTGAGCTATTCATTTTTTATCTAGTTGTTTGTGCCTGGAGTCCTAACTTAGAATAACAGCTTTATTGTCATTCTAGGTCATAGAGTTGAAATACAAACACAATTTCTCTCTAGACTCTAGAAGTGAGTTTCTTTGTTGGTGGGCCCCATGCAACTACCCTTTTGCCCCTTTGTTTAAAATAACCTTGCATATTTTTCACTACATGACAACAGTCATCAGTGGAAAGTGCTGCAATATCTCCTTAAACAGAATTGCTGCTGTTAGAAATGAATTATTTTATTATGCCCTCGGGCTCCACCTTAGCTCCTGTCTAATGACGGTGTCTCAAGTTACAGACAACTGCAGAAATAATAAAATGGTCTGACTTTGCTGGGAGGATATAAGCCAAAGTAATTTGACTCTTTTTATTAATTTATAACCCATTAAGTTATCATTATGCTATTGTTATTTTATAATAGTTTTACAGATGTCATTACACTGCAGAATACTTTTCTCATTAAACTATTTTTGCTACGTTGCTAGTACTTTTCTTGTTAGGACACACATTTCAGGTTACAGATGGCTGTTAATTTTGTCAATTAGAAGACTTAAAAGTAGTTTTACACGTTTTACTTTATACCCTGCTTGCTTCTGTTGCTTTACAAAAGTCTACCTAGAAAATAAAGCCCACTATAGTACTCTACGCACATATATTAAGATAAACACACAATTTAGAAATGTATGCATTAATATATTAGAAAATGTTATATTCCAAAGTGCTTTATCCTGCAGCACAAACAGAAGGCTCTCAATGACATGATCCATATGCCAGAAGCATGTCTATGACATGAAGCATGTTCTACAGTCAGAGCACTGGCCAAGGGTCTCCAAATGCAGCCCACAGACTAGATGCAGCCCCTTACTTACTCCAGCCCTTGGGACACTATTGCTCTCATTGCCACCAATGACGCAGCACCATTTCTTCCACTGACACCGAGGTTGGGGCATATTTCTTCCCAGTGCCAGCAACTATGGGGCACTATTCCTCCCGGTGATACCAATGACGGGGGACAATTCCCCCCACTGACACCAAGGGTGGGGGTGCTATATAAATGTTACCACTAAACCTGAGGCATTGTTTATTCTCTACTACCACTGGCCACAGTTGGCCTTTTTTTTTTAGAAAGTTTAAGGACCATTCTCCAGGCAATTAAATATATTTAGAGAAATTGTCCTCATTTTAGTACCACTTTAACCACCCAGCTTCCTCTACAGGACACCTTTTTCTATCTCTGTCCTGTCCTATGCATCGGGAACTTTTTTTCCTTGTATGCAGGACCTCTTTTTCACCCTCTTCTCTTTATGCTGACCCCTGTTTTCCCTTCTCCCTTCTCTCTTTTTGCAGGACCCCTTTTCGTTACGCTCTATATGCAGGATCCCTCTTTAAACCCTTCCCTTCTTTATACAAGACTTCATTTATTTCTTCCTCTCTGTATACAGGATCACCCTTTATTATTATTATTATTATTATACAGGATTTATATAGCGCCAACAGTTTTCGCAGCACTTTACAATATGCGGGCAGACATTACAGTTACAATACAGTTCAATACAGGAGGAATCAGAGGGCCCTACTCGTTAGAGTTTACAATCTAGAAGGGAGGGTCATATGAAACAAAAGGTTATAACTGTGGGGGGTGAGCTAATGGAGAAAATGAAAATACAGTTGTTAGGTGTGGGTAGGAAAGGCTTCTCTGAAGAAGAGTTTTTTCAAGGATTGTCTAAAAGCTAATAGAGTAGGAGATAATCGGACAGATTGGGGTAAGGAGTTCCATAGGATTGGAGAGGCTCTGGAAAAGTCCTGGAGGCAGGAGGTCTTGAGAGGAACAAAGAGAACGATTAGGTTGGTATTTTGAGACTAGGCTAGTGATGTAGCTGGGGGCTAAGTTGTGAATGGCTTTGTAAGTTGTTGTTAGTAATTTGAATTTATTTTGTTGGGTGATCGGAATTCGGTGGAGGGATTGACAGAGAGGAGTAGCCAACACAGAGCGAGTGGTAAGGTGGATGAGTCTGGCAGCAGTATTCATGATAGATTGCAGGGGGGATAGCCTATGTAGAGGTAAGCCAATGAGAAAGGAATTGCAGTAGTCGAGGCGAGAGATGACCAGGGCTGACTCAGAGCTTTGTTGTGTCATTGGTTAGAAAGGGGCGTATTTTGGAGATGTTGCGCAGGTTGAGGCGGCAAGATTTGGACAGCGATTGGACAGGGACCCCATCTCTCCTGGGGACAGGGACCCCATCTCTCCTGGTGACAGGGACCCCTTCTCACATGGGGACAGGGACCCCATCTCCCCTGGGGACAGGGACCCCATCTCCCCTGGGGACAGGGAACCCTTCTATCCTGGGAACTGGGACCTTTTCTCACCTGGGGACAGGGACCCCTTCTCCCCTGGGGACAGGGACCCCTTCTCACATGGAGACAGGGACCCCATCTTCCCTGGAGACAGGGACCCCATCTTCCCTGGGGACAGGGACCCCATCTCACATGGGGAGAGGGACCCCTTCTCCCCTGGGGACGGGGACCCTTTTCATGTGGGGACAGGGACCCCATCTCCCCTGGGGACAAGGATCCCATCTCCCGTAAGGACAGGGACCCCATCTCCCCTGGGGACAGGGACCCCTTCTCATGTGGGGACAGGGACCCCATCTCCCCTGGGGACAGGGACCCCATCTCCCCTGGGGACAGGGAACCCTTCTATCCTGGGAACTGGGACCTTTTCTCACCTGGGGACAGGGACCCCTTCTCCCCTGGGGACAGGGACCCCTTCTCACATGGAGACAGGGACCCCATCTTCCCTGGAGACAGGGACCCCATCTTCCCTGGGGACAGGGACCCCATCTCACATGGGGAGAGGGACCCCTTCTCCCCTGGGGACGGGGACCCCTTCTTATCTGGAGATGGTGACTCCATCCTGCCTAGGGACAGGAAACCCATATCCCCTGGCAACGGGGACTCCATCTTACCTAGGGACCCCATGTTCCCTGGGGACAAGGACCCCGTCTACCCTAAGAACAGGAAGCCCATCTACAAATCATGCTGGGTGCCAGGGCTGGTGTCAGCCACCCTAGGGTGTCAGGATGGAGGAGGGGCAGAACACACAGAGGAAATCTGAATCCCCAGCCATTTGGGGGGTGTACCAGCAGGGATCACACTGGACACCAGGGGAGAGGGGGGGAGGTACAGCAGTACCAGCGTGGGGAGGTTGGATGACGGAAAGGGGTCTAGCCGTACCAGTGTTGGGTGGCTGGAGGACGGGGGGGTACAGCAGTACCAGCGTGCTGTGTCCTCATTCTTCCTCTTTGTCTCAAAGGTGGAACATCAGAGGTCTATTTAAACCTCTGATATCTCACCAAAGTCCCCCAACGGGGCTCCTAAAAAATGGTAAAAAATTAAAAAAAAACTACTGATACCAGTAGCGGAACTACAGAGCTCACAAAGGTCATACCTATGACCGGGCCCTGGAGATCCACCACCAGACGCAGAGGGAAGGGCCCTGGCAGGGGTTCAGAGGGACCCTTCATGGTTTCTTGCACCGGGCCCTGAAGTTTCTAATTACGCCACTGCATTCATGGTTCCTTCAATGACTTGTAGCTCCCCAGTTCCGGCAGCATTCATGCAGCCCCAGACAATGACACTCCCACCACCATGCTTGACTATAGGCAAGACACACTTGTCTTTGTACTCCTCAGCTGGTTGCCGCCACACATGCTTGACACCACCCAAACCAAATAAGTTTATCTTGGTCTCATCAGAACACAGGACATGGTTCCAGTAATCCATGTCCTTAGTCTGCTTGTCTTCAGCAAACTGTTTGCGGGCTTTCTTGTGCATCATCTTTAGAAGAGGCTTCCTTCTGGGACAAAGCCATGCAGACCAATTTGATGCAGTGTGCGGCGTATGGTCTGAGTACTGACAGGCTGACCCCCACCCCCACCTCTTCAACCTCTGCAGCAATGCTGGCAGCACTTATACGTCTATTTCCCAAAGACAACCTCTGGATATGACGCTGAGCACATGCACTCAACCTCTTTGGTCGACCTGTTCTGAGTGGAACGGAACCTGTCCTGTTAAACCGCTGTATGGTCTTGAGCACCGTGCTGCAGCTCAGTTTCAGGGTCTTGGCAATCTTCTTATAGCCTAGACCATCTTTATGTAGAGCAACAATTCTTTTTGTTCAGATCCTCAGAGGTCTTTGCCATGAGGTGCCATGTTGAACTTCCAGTGACCAGTATGAGAGAGTGAGAGCGATAACACCAAATTTAACACACCTGCTCCCCATTCACACCTGAGATCTTGTAACAATAATGAGTCACATGACACCGGGGAGAGAAAATGGCTAATTCGGCTCAATTTGGACATTTTCACTTAGGGGTGTACTCACTTTTGTTGCCAGCGGTTTAGACATTAAGGGCTGTGTTGAGTTATTTTGAGGGGACAGCAAATTTACACTGTTATACAAGCTGTACACTCACTACTTTACATTGTAGCAAAGTGTCATTTCTTCAGTGTTGTCACATCAAAAGATATAATTACATGTTTACAAAAATGTGAGTGGTGTACTCACTTTTGTGAGATACTGTACACTGGAGACTGTTCATTTAAAGTGGTATTAAACCCTAAAACAGAAATATATTCTATTTCATCTTACACATTATTAGTTGTGACGGCTGCATTAGTTTTCTTTATTTTATATTTATATTCTTTATATTTATATAATAGACAAGGCTCTGTCCAAAGCCAGCAGAATATTAGCATGCATTAAAAAGGGAATTTACTCCAGAGATAAAGCGATTATTCTTCCACTTTATAAAACTCTGGTTCAGCCACATCTGGAGTATTCTGTCCAGTTCTGGTCAACAATCCTCAGAAAGGATGTACTGGAGCTGGAGAGAGTCCAGAGAAGGGCAACTAAATTAATATGGGGACTGGAGGACCTTAATTATGAGGAAGGACTACAAGCGTTAAATTTATGCTCCTTGGAGAAGAGTTGCGTGAGAGGGGATATGATAGTGATATACAAATATCTCAACAGTGATCCCATCATAAGTAATCAGTCCCCAGGGAGTGTAAGAGGACACAGGGCCACGCGATGAAACTGGAAGAGAAGCGGTTTAACCTTAAGCTGCGTAGAGGGTTATTCACTGTCAGGGCAGTAGGGATGTGGAACTCTCTTCCACAATCGGTGGTGTCAGCAGGAAGTATGGATCGTTTTAAAAGACTCTTTGACATGCATCTTAGCGAATACAATATACGGGGATATGGGAAATTATTTTTCTACACACACCTACACAGGTTGAACTGGATGGACTGTTGTCTTTATTTAACCTTACTTACTATGTAACTAAAAAAAAATAAAAACAGCAAGTGGAGAATTAGAATAATTTTCAATTGTTTTCCCCTTTCTCTTAACTACCTGTTGTAAAGTGTCTGCTGTTTACAGAGCTCAATAGATCAATCTGAAATTAACATGCACAACTTAATAAATGTAAATCAGATCAGTAATTTAAATATAAAAGTATACTTCAGATCAAAGTAGCAATTGCATTCTTTTTGTTCCTTGCATAGAAGCTTCAATAGTGGTTTGGGACTTATGGCATTGCAGCATAATTTCCAGTGCCATAGCTGGAGGGAAGACAATTATATCTCCCATCATCCCTTTTATTGTTGTCCCAGCACTGTAGGGGTAGTACTTACAAGAATGGTGAGGTGGGGTTGGCCTCAGTGCTTCTCAAGCAGATGCGATCAGCCTCTTGATGCTGGGGGAAAAGCCTGGATTACCACTGTAATCCAGCAAGTAAAAGTGTGACAACTCTTTGCATAATTCCACTGTCACTTTATAGCTTTGCCACCCATAAAAAGGGAATGAGAACTTTTACTGGCACTATTAATTAACAGGTATAAATACTGATAAAGAAATGGAACCTAGAGAAGCCATTAAGCTACTCAAAGGTGTAGAGCCTCCACCTTTACATGGGCAGTTTTGCATTTTGAATTGACTTGCATTTTAAATAAATAACATTGACCCAAAACATTGAGCCAAAACATAACAGTTCCCCTTATTTTTTCAATGTTCTTTTTTTTACAAAGCAGATAACACAGGATGTTCTTGTGATAAGTATCAAGCTTTTAAAAGATCCACTTGTGTATTGGTCATCATCACTTCTGCATTTCACACAATCTCTAAACATCATCATCAGGCATTAGATCTTTTCCATCTATTCATAGCCTCATGGTGAGCATTTTCCACTCTGGGCAAGAATAGGTCAACACATCATCACAGGGCTTGTACTATAGGAGTACACAATATATACTGTATATATACTTTATATTCGATTAATTAAACACAAAGGTAGTTTTAACATGTGGTTTGCTGTAGTTGATATAAGCTTGTTCTCTGAGCAAGATCAGAACAGGCAATTTAGAGTTACTTCTTAAAGGTCTTTTAACAAATTGTCTCCTTTTTATTTATTCCTTTACTTCTTTAACATACAGCATTTACATGCACAATTTATAAATTATTTATCTTATTTATAAAACTCAATGGGAATACTATATAAAGGAAACAGGATAATCTAAAATATATACAAGATGTCAATGAAAAACATAGTGAATAGGATACCTTTTCAAAAACCTCAATACTTAGGGCGTTATTACTTATCATCTGTTAGAATTGGCATTAATAATCCATTTTAGGAATCAGCCAACCTGCCTGGGCTTGGTTCAGGAGCAGTTCTTGTTAGAAGTTTGCAAAATTTGCAGTGAATCCCCAAAGAAGTCTGGTGGGGGTTGAAAAATGTTTTTTCATTCTGGTCTTTTTTGAGTGATATCAAGCAAACAAGGCAAGACAAAGGCAGATGGGTTCTGCCATAGGAAACATGTACCGTTGCCAAAAAAATAAATTAGCTCCAAAACACAATGAAAATATGGTTGCTGTAAACCCACCCTTTTAGGCTCGATTCACACCTATGCATGTTGCTTTTGAGCGTTTTTGGAGGGGTTTTTTTCATGCTTGCCACGTTTTTGAGCCGCGTTTTTGCCGCGTTTTTGCCGCGTTTTGCGTTTTTTTTTTTTTTTTTTTTTACAGTCTAAAAAAAATGTAAAAAAAATTAAAAAAAAAAAAAAAAAAAACGGCAAAAACGCACCAAAAACGCACCAAAAACGCCTCAAAAACGCTGCAAAAACGGTGCACTTGCGTTTTTGATGCTTGTCCATTGAAATCCATTACATGCAAAACGCTGCATTTTGCATGAAAAAAAGTCCCCGACCCTTTCCAAAAACGCAAAGAAACAAAAAAGCATTGATGTGAACATGTTCCATAGGAACCCATGTTAAAAAATTCCCGTGCATTTCTGCAAAATGCAAAATGCATCAAAAAACGCGCTAGTGTGAATCGAGCCTAATAGAAAGTTTGGCTTTTGTGACTCAGCTGACCAGTGGCAAAGGCCCTTGCATTGCATCATAGGTTTTACCTGATTTCTGGTGGTGAATCTGTAGTGTTTTTGGTCAAAGTCGTGAGCTTCAGCAATCTTGGTTTTTTTTAGCCACCGAGGTCCATGGGCGTCCGCAGAACTTTTTTCAGGGGGGGGGCATAATTTTAGGGTCACCCATGCACCGCCCCTTTTCAACAATGTCATTATCACATTATCATGGTCAGAGACTGCAGACATAGTACAGTTCCTAGGATAAGTAATGGATAATGGCCAACAGGCCCTTTTACTAGACCCAGCGAAATGACAGCAGTGATTCCTCCGGCTGGACGATCGCTCACTCTGGGTTCCCCGGGGGCGACTCTGGTCAGTAGTGTAGCATGTCTGTACCAGTACCTCTGCCCAGAACACTCCTCGTTCTTTGTCATGTAGCACTCTCTCCCTCAGCTTTTTTCCAGGCTGCAGTCTCTCAATCTCTCTTGATGATCCAGCTGTAGCCTCCTCCTTGTGGAAAATGGGGCCGCCAATCTTTGGTACTACATGTCCCATGATGCTCTCCTCTCCTAGTCTTCTTTGATTGGCCCACAGTTATGGCCAATAGGGAAGGAACGGAGTGGGCAGGAAGCTGGGCAGGGAACCTGGTGAGAGTTGCCGTCTCTTCTCCTTGACAGGGGCAAAACCTCTGATAGCCCACAGCTCGCCTTTCTCCTGTCACAGCGCCGCCGAGTTCTCTGCTGGACTGAGCAAGGAAAAGAGTCCGAAGTCAGATTGCACCGATGGGTGGGCTTGACAGCACCTTGATGGTGTCACCCCACTGGCAGGTGGCACCCGGGTGCGGGCTGCCTGCACCCCGATAGCGACGCAACTGTACTGAATTTAAGATCCGATCCCTGATTCCAGGGGGGGGGGCACTTGACCCCCCTTGGCCCTACCTGCGGACGCCCATGCCGAGGTCATGAGCAAGATCACATATAATTCTTTATATTAATCTTACAATCTTGGGGTTTCGCCATAAACTCATAGTATAAGTGAACCTAAACCTTATCCCTAATCCCTTTCATTACTCTGCCTCAGCTTTAGCAAATAAGACATTTTTAAATCACAACAGCAAGAGAGGCAATTTATTCTAAAATCTTCAATAGGCTCACAAAATAAAAGCATGCGTATGGACAACCTGGCCAACACTTTGGGTCTTACTTTTTCATTTCTTTATAAAACCTGGGATATTACTGTCTATGCATATTGTCTTGGATCCTGCATGGTGGTCGTGGGATTTGGGACACTCCCCCACAGTGTCAATGTCTCACACAATCCAGGGCACCGGGCACTTGCTGATTATGGCTGGTACCAGCCTTGCCAGTGCCTGGTGTACTAAGAAGACAATGGTAAGGAGATGAGGTCACATGACGTGTGACCCTATGGTTTTTGGGCCACCCTTTCCAATCAACGCTTCTTCTTCCTTGCACTTGTGTTACTGCTGTAATGCTGGATACTGTGAAGCACATGATCTGATTCAAAAACATTTGGTTACCTGCCATCAGTTCTTCCAGAAAGCTGTATGTTTTAGCTGGGGCCTAAGGTGGGAGGGATGGAGAGTCTGGTTCACTGGCTTTATGGAAATAAATGGCGGTTTGTAGCACTTTGTAGGCTGCATGGGGGTGGAGGTACATGGCATTATCACAGTGCCACATTTTCCCTTCTCCCATACAACAGTGCCACACCTGACCCTTGCAGCTTCTCTGGGAAGGGTCTCTACAGTACTTTGGAGGAGAGGGTTCTGTTATTGGCATAGTGTTTACAGAATATCCATGATTTGGGGCTTATTTATCCCACTAACAATGATGATTTTGGGCTTATTTTATTCCACTGATACAAAAAATGTGGGGCTTATTTTATCCCATTAACATCAATGATGGGACTTATTTTATCTAACTGCCCTTGATCATATGGGGCTTATTTTATCCAACTACCTTCAGTAATATGGGGCTTATTTTAACCCACTGACACCAGTGATATAGGGTGTATTTTACTTCCAATTACACCAATGATGTGGGGCTTATTTTATTCCCAATTATGCCAATAATATGGTACTCATTTTACCCCCAACTACACAAATGATATGGGGCTTATTTTATACCATGATATAGAGCTTATTTTATACCAATGAGAGTGACAATTTAGGGCTTATTTTATCCCACTGACACTAATCAAAGGCCTTTTTTATCCCACTTACACCAATGATGAGGCTTATTTTGTCCAACTGACACTAACTATATGAGGCTTATTTTATCCAACTGCTATCAACATGAGGCTTATTTTATCCCATTGTCACCAAACATATGGGGCTTATTTTACTCCTAATGATACCAATGATATCATACTTATTTTACTCCTACTAACACCAATGATTATTTTTAATAAGGCTTATTTTATATGTGCATAGGCCACAGTATGAATGGGAGACATTTATAAAATGGGGTTGGATACATTTAAACACGAGTGGGACTACAACAAAATGGCGCCCGATAATGTACTATAGGAGACTAAAGCAAAATGGCGCCAGACGCTAATACATAAGGGCTGGACTCCAACAAAGTGGCAGCAATAATTTATATATAAAGAGAGGAGTGCTCTGTTTGCCAATTGTATCCCCCTGAGGAAGCTATGTGTCCCTGTGGTGCAACACATGGGGGGAGCTTTGATATCACAACGCTCTAACAGTGGATGCCATGGAATGGCGATCTGCGGTAAAATAACATCTAAGAATTTCATGCTGGTGAACATAGTTGATGTAACATGGGATTTACAGTCTGGTGCACTGGAAGCACCTTGTAAATGTGAGTGTAATACTTGGAGATTTTAGAAATAAATGGTGTGTTTTTAAAGATAAAGAACTATTGGCATTTTTATATTGATATGTACCTGGCTGACAGGAGAAACTGGTAGGAGAAGGAGGAAGTGATTCTATCATTGTACCCCAGGATTGGAGCTACACTTCCAGTCCCCTTGAGAGGGACAAATACGCTATTTTATCATACTAATACATATGATTCATTAATTATCCCAGGTGCGAGCACATCCGGTGGAGGGATAGAGCACAGCATGCATCACAAGTGATACAAAAATAGTGAATTGTCACCTGAAGAACACTGAATATAAATGTGGATCACAGTGAATGGCCTAATACTATAAGGCAATATTTATAGACACGTTATATTGATGGACCTTATTTTGGTGGACATTTAATTTAATTTGTGGTTTATAGAAAACTGGTATAGGGTGTTTAAGTACTATAGAGGCAAGATCTACACTTATACTTTTGAACACAGTATATATACATGGTGTTTTTGATCTTAAGGTGAAGTGCGGTACTTATATTATTTAATTTATTTTATCCCACTGTCACTGGTAATACAATGGCTTATATTTCACAGACACCAAGGATGGGGCTAATGATCTTCCCACTGGCACCAGGAATGAGATTTATTTTACACACACTGACACCAACACCTACATTTGCAAGTTCTGCTTTCTGTTTTGATTTGAATTTCATTGAATATCAGTAAAATCAAATGTTACTAGGCTATTTTTACTTCAGATCATTTATTTTCCATTCATAAGAATCAGGAAAATACTGTATCATGACCACTAGATGGAGGTCACAATCATAGTAAATAATATTTTAATTTTTAAGATCATCAGCTCCATCAGTGATGATAATGCAGTATTTTCCTTATTTACGCTATGGAGAATTAAGAATGCAGAATAAATTATCTGGTCCCGCTGTGTTCCACTCTGTTTGTGGTCAGGGACCACAGCTGCACCCACACGGATGTCATACTGTGACACAGACGCTGTGTCCTTGCAGCTGCTGTGTCACAATAGACATCAATAGGCCTGTCTGCATTGGGACGCATAAAACAGCTGTTCATCCCTGTGCGGGTAAACGTGGCCCTACACAGGTGTACACTATTGTATGCTCTGTGTGAATAAGGCCTATAAGGTGCAAATATGTATACAATTTAATTCATAAAAAAATAGTATTTAGATGGTTGATAAACAAGTCTGTACATTTCAGAGGGTGTGTTTTATATTTTTCTCCTATTGTGCCTTGAGCGGAATGGATAATTCAATTTACAGAAGGGGTATATTGTAAAACTGGCAATTGCTTTTTGCTAACAAATCTGATTGGAAGATACCTTTCACATACACAGTACATAGTACATAGTACACAGTACATAGTCCTCTTAGCATGGGCTTGCTGAGAAGACATTCATTTTCACATTGTGAGCAAAGGATGGGCTTTCCGTGTAAAACAGCATTTTCAAGCCTGATCAAGCAATGCTTGCATTTCAAAGATAGTTTTGCACCAGTTAAAAGCTAGATTTACAGTGCCTTGCAAAAATATTCACCCCCCTTGGCATTTTTCATGTTTTGTTGCCTCACAACCTGGAATTAACATGGATTGTTTGAGAATTTGCATAATTTAATTTACAGAACATGCCCACAACTTTGAAGATGTTTTTCTTTTTATTCTGAAGCAAACAACAAATAGGACAAAATAACAGAAAAAGTCAATGTGCATAACTATTCACGCCCCTAAAGTCAATAATATTGTAGAGCCACCTTTTGCGGCTACCACAGCTCCAAGTCGCTTTGGATAAGTCTCTATGAGTTTGCCACATCTTACCACTGGGATTTTTGCCTATTCCTCCTTGCAAAACTGCTCCGGCTCCTTCAGGTTGTATGGTTTGCCCTTGTGAATAGCAATCTTTAAGTCTGACCACAGATTTTATATTTGAGCTTTGATTAGGCCATTCCAACACATTTACATGTTTCCCCTTAAACCACTCAAGTGTTGCTTTAGCAGTGTGTTTGGGGTCATTGTCCTGCTGGAAGGTGAACCTCCGTCCTAGCCATAAATCACACACAGAGTAGTACAGGTTTTGCTCAAGAATATCTCTGTATTTAGCACCATCCATCTTTCCCTCAACTCTGACCAGTTTCCTAGTCCAGACTGCTGAAAAACATCCCCACAGCATGATGCTGCCACCACCATGTTTCACTGGGGATGGTGTTCTTTTGGTGATGTGTTGGGTTTGCGCCAGACATAGCGTTTTCTTCGATGGCCAAAAAGTTAAATTTTAGTCTCATCAGACCAGAGCACCTTCCTCCATACATTTTGAGAGTCTCCTATATGCCTTTTCGCAAACTCAAAACGTGCCATTTTGTTTTTTGCTGAAAGTAATGGCTTTTCTTCTGGCCAGTGGCCACTCTGCCATAAAGCCCAACTCTATGGAGAGTCTGGCTTATTGTCGTCCTATGTACAGATACTCCAGTCTCTGCTGTGGAATTCTGCAGCTCCTCCAGGGTTACCTTAGGTCTCTGTGCTGCCTCTCTGATTAATGCCCTCTTTGCCCAGTCCGTGAGTTTTCATGTGTGGCTGTCTCTTGGCAGGTTTGCTGTTGTGACATGTTCTTTCCATTTGGTTATGATAGATTTAATGGTGCTCCTAGGGATCATCAAAGATTTGGATATTTTTTTATAACCTAACCTTGATCATCAAAGATTTGAATTTTTTTTATAACCTAACCCTGACTTGTACTTCTCAACAACATTGTCCCTTACTTGTTTGGAGAGTTCCTTGGTCTTCATGGCAGTGTTTGGTTAGTGGTGCCTCTTGCTTAGATGTTGCAGCCTCTGGGGCCTTTCAAAAAGGTGTGTATATGTAATGACAGATCATGTGACACTTATGCCCTGTACACACGACCGGTTTTCCCGTCGGAATAATCTCTGAAGGTTTTTCCGACTGAGTTCCGACGGAATTCCGCTCAAGCTGTCTTGCATATACACGGTCACACCAAATTCCGACCGTCCAGAACGCGGTGACGTACAACACGTACAACGGGACTAGAAAAGGAAGTTCAATAGCCAGTAGACAATAGCTTCCGTATCGTACTTGCTTCAGAGCATGCGTCATTTTTGGTACGTCGGAACATCATACAGACGATCCATTTTACCGATAGGAATTGGTTCCATCGGAAAAATTTAGAACATGTTCTCTTTCTAGGTCCGTCAGAATTTTCGACATAGAAAGTCTGATGGGGCATACACAAGATCGGAATATACGATGAAAAGCTCCTGTCGGACTTTTTCTGACAGACATTCCGCTCGTGTGTACATGGCATTGGATTGCACACAGGTGGACATCATTTCACTAATTATGTGACTTCTGAAGGTAATTGGTTGCACCAGAGCTTTTTATGGACTTCATAACAAAGGGGGTGAAATACATACACACATGCCAATTATCAGTTTTTAATTTCTGAAAAATAGCTTTTTGTATATATTTTTCTAATTTTACTTCATCTACTTAGACTATTGTGTTCTGATCCATCACATACAATTCAGATTAAAAAAACATTGAACCAAAGGCTGTAATGTAACAAAATATGTAAAAAGCCAAGGTGAATACTTTTGCAAAAAAGCCAAGGTGAATACTTTTGCAAGGCACTGTAGTTATCAACTGAAATAAGCAAGTGCAAAAATAACAGATTAAATTGTTTTCTTTTTTTCTGTGCAGAAAAAAGTTGACAGATAGTCAACATTGTACTCCTTCTCCAAATGGAGGACCATGCTGTATTCCAGAAGAGCTGGCGGGAGGGGTAAGTGTCTGCAAAATGCTTCCCTCCGACAGGATCTAATCCTTTTGTTTCCCCTTCCATCCAACAAGATCTGATCCAACTGCATCCTTTTCAATCAGAATGTGACCCTGCTGTCTCCTCTCCACATCTATCACAATCTAATCCAGCTACCTCCTCTTCCACCATGACCTGATCTCATTGATTTCTGCTCCATTAGAATCTGGTTCAACAGCAGTGCCCATCTATGACAACCAGCCCCCGTTGTCTCCTCCTTGTCCATAAACTGATCCCACTGCCTTCTTCTGTTTTAAAATATGATTCAGCTGCCTCCTCTCCTCATCTATTAGAATCCGACCTCACTGTCTCCTCCTTGACCATGATCCATTCCCAATATGTCCTCTCCCCCCACCACCTTTAATCTGATACCACTTCCTCCTCTTCTAATCCACTTTTAATCCAATATTGCTAATACCTTTTTTACTCTCCCATAGTCTCATAATGCTGCCTTCCCTTCCATCATATTCTGATCCTGCTGCCTCCCCCTTCCTTACCAAAACTGCATCCAGTAGCTTCCTTTCTTCCATTTACCATTAACAGATCCTGTTGCCTCCCTTCCCCTTTCTCCACAATTCCATTACACTGCCTCATTTCCTCTGCCTTAAATCTGATACCACTAGAGCTTATTCCAATTCACTTCTAATCCAACCCTGCTAGTACCCTTACCTCCAACATGGTCTAATACTGCTGCTTCCATTTGTAGGTAGATGCAGTCTACATTCTACATTGCAAGTGGCACTCAACCACAGCTGCAATGCAGAGGGAGAGAAAGTTAAGAAGAAACTGGTTCATCTATGGATTCCTGGGTCACAGGGGGCAGCTATCCGATTGGATACCAGCGCCTGATGTGACATTGGAGGCCATTTTGGGTCAGGCAGAGTCTACTTAAGAACCTAGCTCCCGGGCTTGGTGCGCATTTTGCGTGTGGATAGAGTAGGGACAGGTCTTCTGTCTGACAGGGACAGTGCTTAGCATCAGGGAAAGGTTCCAGAGGAGTAGGGAAAGTGCATTGACACACCATCCTTCCTTTAAGCCTCCCCGCTCAGAAATGGACCGACCAAGCTGCATTCCGCTCCTCTAGACAGACACTGTCGACTCACCTGTGACCTCCTGCTACTGACACATCGCTGTTACATCCTGTGAGTGCTCCCGGTCGGGTTGGCTTCTCATCAAACTTGTTTATTGCTGAACTTCTATTACAATATATTCCTGTTACTCTGCACCTGGACTCTTGGGTGTTGTCTGCCGCTGCACCATGCTGCACCTATCCACAAACTTCCATCACAATCTGATCCTGCTGCCTAATCTCTCTTTCTTTACCACAATTCCATCCAGCTGCCTCATTTCCCGATTTATTATTAACCAACCCTGCTGCCTCCCTTCTCCGCCACTGCAATCCAATTACACTCCATTTTTCTCTCTCTGCCTTCAACCTGATCCAGCTACCTCTCTTCTTCTAATTCAAACCTGCTGATACCTCCACCATGGCCTGCTACCGCTGTCTCCCCATTCATCACAGTCTGATTCCACTGCTTTCTCCTTTACTGCAATTCCAATCTGCTGCCTCCTTTCTCTATCCAAAAATTATTTAAAATACAAATTATTTAAATGGAATATATTGGAGAATGCAAGGCTGGTTCAGATCCTGGTGGACGGTAAATTACCAAAAATGCAGGATTTAGGACCCGAATATAAAAACAAAGGGCTACAATACCATTAATTAAACACATTTATTGAAGCAAAAATACAATTGTCTTTAACCACTTAAGGACCAGCCTCGTTTTGGATTTTAGGTGTTTACATGTTTAAAACAGTTTTTTTTGCTAGAAAATTACTTAGAAAAAAAAACATATATAATGTTTGGGGGTTCTAACACCCTAGAGAATAAAATGGCGGTCGTTGCAATACTTTTTTTTGCACCATGTTTGCGCAAACTATAAGCAAACTTTTTTTGGAAAAAATTAACTTTCTTGAATAAAAAAATAAGACAACAATAAAGTTAGCCCAATTTTTTTTTATATTGTGAAATATAATGTTACGCCAAGTAAATTGATACCCAACATGTCAAGCTTCAAAATTGCGCCCGCTCGTGGAATGGCGTCAAACTTTTACTCTCAAAAATCTCCATAAGCAACGTTTTAAAATTTCTACAGGTTGCATGTTTTGCGTTACAGAGGAGGTCTAGGGCTAGAATTATTGCTCTCGCTCTACCGGTCGCGGCGATACCTCACATGTTTGGTTTGACCACCGTTTTCATATGCGGGCACTACTTGCATATGTGTTCGCTTCTGCGCGCGAGCTCGTCGAGACGGGGGGGTTTTAAATTTTTTTTTTTTTTTTCATTATTTATTTTACATTATTTTATTTTTTTTTACACTGTTTAAAAAAAAAAAAATTGTGTCACTTTTATTCCTATTACAAGGAATGTAAACATCCCTTGTAATAGAAAAAAGCATGACAGGACCTCTTAAAGGTCAAAAAGACCTCTGATCTCATATTTACACTAAAATGCAAAAAAAAAAAAAAAAAAAGTCATTTAAAAAAAGGACATTGAAAAAAATATGCCTTTAAGAGGCGTGGGCGGAAGTGACGTTTTGACGTCGCTTCCGCCCAGCAGTGTCATGGAGACAAGTGGGCGCCATCTTAGCCTCACTCGTCTCCAGGCACAGGACGGAGACGGATGCGATCGCCTCCGCCGCAACCGACGGCTCCGGTAAGCGGCGGAGGGCACCGGATCGCGGCGGGAGGGGGGCCCCTCTCCCGCCACCGATAAAAGTGATCTCGCAGCGAATCCACCGCAGGGACCACTTTTATCAGAAAGCCGGCCGCTGCACGAAAACGGGGATACCGGGGTAATGGCAGCTAGCTGCTGCCATAACAACGGTATCCCCCTTCAAAGTTTGGACGTACATCGTCGTGCGGCGGTCCGGAAGTGGTTAATAAATAGGCCAATAACTAAATTTGAAAATTAAAAAATGTCTAAGATATATGATTTATTACTCCCCTCTGAATCTCTTAGAGACTTAACAGGAATGAAAAAATGGGAGAAGGAAATAGGAAGGAAGCCCAATATCAGAGATAGAATGAGAGAAAGCATTTTCAATAATACATAAAACATCGGTAGCGATTAACCATCAAGAAAGAAACTATAAAATTATAATGAGATGGTATTGGAGCCCAGTAGCCTTAAATAAAATAAATCAAGGAAATGTAGAGACCTGTTGGAGAGGTATGGGATGTAGGCGGACTATGGATCATATCTGGTATGGGTGTCATCTGGTGAGGAATTTCTGGAACAAGATATTTGAGATCTATCAGAAGGTGTCTGGAGTGGAGACGAATCCAAGTATAAATATCTCAATATTATCTATAAGGTTAGGTTCAATAAAAGATATTAAAACAGATATTCTTCACCATATGACCACTGCAGCCAGAACATTAATAGCTTGAAAACGGAGAAGTACAAAAAGTCCAACGGTAACCGAATGGATATGTGAAATGAACAAGATTCAATATATGGAAAGACGGATAAGGGAAGAAGGATATATAGAAAATCAAATGCCAGAAATATGGCAAAGACGAGAAGAATTTCGGTCTTCAGCAAGAGTGACAGAATATTTATAAATGTGCGGGCATGATTAACCCCAAAGGGGTGTTTGGGAGGAAGGAGGAAATAGGAGTTATAAAGTTTTCTCTCTCTTTTTTTTGGGGGGGGGGTTTGTTTATGTGAATGTGTTTTGGATGATAGTAGAAGTGTGTAGGTGATAAAACTATAGAACTCCTGGGGATGAATAGGGGAAATAAAGCTAGGAACAAAGAAGATTTTAGATAATAAGTATGGCCCCTAACTGACATACAGGAGAAGAAGTAATTGTATATTGTAATGAATTTTGTATAACTGTGAAATTTTGTATAAATCAATAAAAATAAATTGAAAACAAATGGGCACCTAGAAAAGAGAGAAAAAAAAAAAGAGAGAATACATTTTACCTACAGTATGTCATGATCTACAATGAGATAGCTAACACAATTTTCTCCTCTGCACAAGCTCACCCCAAATTCTGTTTTATTACCCATCTATATATACCGTAGCTTTATTTAATACACCAAAATTACAGAAAAAAATTACAGCCACTAGAATTTGGTTTACCTCCACCGTTCTGTTCATTAATGCCGCATTTTGAAGAATGCTTGCTACCACAAATGAATGTGTGCTAAATATTCAATGATTTTGGCATCAGAGATGTTTATCTTTGAAGCTGAACTCCGGTTACAAAACTTTCACATTAAATATATTGCTCAATAGTCACAAAAGATGTACAGTAAATCCTTTGTGTGCACCAAATTTCTTTGTAAACCAGGTTATAACCATTTAAAAGTAGCAGTGAACATAGCTTGTGCAGAGAACAAAGCCATGGGAGAGACTCAGTAGGGCTGCCCCGTAACAGGCTACCTGCAAAAAACTATAGGAAGAGGTGGATACAAGATCAATCACCCTGCAGAAGGAGACAGAGCAGAAGGGACTGGTCTTTATTACAGGAAGCTTCTGCACAGATACAAAGTTGTACAGTGGATTATTGCACAGATATGGAAGAAATACACAAAACACTCCAAGATTCAAGAAACAAAACACGTATTTTATATTCAGACAGTATGACATAGATTTACTAAAACTGGGGAGGGCAAAATCTGGTGCAGCTGTGCATAGAAACCAATCAGCTTCCAGTTTTGTATTGTCAAAGCTTAATTGAACAAGCTGAAGTTAGAAGCTGATTGGCTACCATGCAAAGCTGCACCAGATTTTGCACTCTCCAGTTTCAGTAAATCAACCCCCATTGTGTTTATCCCAGAGTTAAGCTTTAAATCTCATTTGTTATGCTAATTAAAACACTCATTTCGTACATGCATAATGATTCCCAGTTACTTTCTTTATACCTTTCTTCAAATACTGTAGATGACAAACCGAGAGTGTTTATTTTAAATAACTGATTGCTCGTGGGTAATAATTCCAATTCAAATGATCCCTAGCAAACTTTTAGTAGGGCCCCTTCAGATACCAGAAAGCTGTTTAGAGTACAGGTATGACAATGTACATGCTTGACCCTCTGAACCACCCTGTTGATGTCACTATTCTCATATGTTACAGTTCTACTGCTTATTGCAGATTTTGCTGTAATAGTGAGATTGTCCTAGAGTGTATTCTCAATGGAGAGAGACTGTTTCCTGACCTGCAGACCTTTTCAGGAAAGCAACTTTTTCTATACCTCCCAAATTTATGAGCAAGGAAAAACTCTTCTTAACCTCTGATAACTTAAATCATTTTAGCCTACACATTAGAATAATGCCGCATACACACGGCCGAACTTGCCAATGGGCTAAACTCCATCGGCATTTCCAACGGAAAGATTTAGAACATGTTCTATATCTGAGTACGTCGGAAATGCCGACAAAAAAAGTCTGATGGGGCATACACACAGTCGGAATGTCTGACCGAAAGCTCCCATCTGACTTTTTCTGTCGGGAAGTCCGGCTGTGTGTACGCGGCATTACAGTCTCTCATGTTTTTAAAGCAACTTTAAACCATATACAGGTATTATTATCAACTATCCAAGCCTATAAACACATCTTAATGGGTACTTGGTGACATGTGGGGATATGAAGCAATATTTTGCATGGCAAACTGGAATATAACAACCTAATTGTTGTGTCCCCAGATAGAAGCTTACAATGCCAATCAATCAATCTATATATATATATATCTCAGTATAAATGTGACCAAAGACAATTTAAAGAGGACAGTACTTAATTCTGCTCACTTGGTTTCCCATGCCTATCATTTGTGTTCAAAATACATATTATTCTAATATTATTTCTGGCAGCCCATGGGAAACCACTGGCTTTGCACTCATGACCGACCACTTTCTCCTGATGTCTTCTTGCTCCAGAAGTAAAGTCTTTAGTTTATGTCTCCTAGTCCTCCACTGGATGCTCTGTTAATCCAGGGGTGAGACTGAAGCAGAGTGGAAGGTGTTTTCTGAACCAGGGTGCAGTCTCTTTTTCATAATCCTAATGCTATTAGGTGATAGAGAGGGGCAGAAAAGTGGTGCTACCATGCTGAAAAATCTGCAGATAAGAAGTAAGAATTACCAGCTAGGGGCAAAGGGCCAGCACAGTTTCCTATAAGATTTTTAAAGGGCATTTGACAATATAAAGAAAGTGGGATTTTTAGGCATCACCCCATATCTGTACGTATCAACAACAAGCATTGGCTTGGGTGTTGAAGCTTAGCACCCCAACCTTCTCTGGCTGGTGGACCTTGCATTCCAGGACACTACATGAACAAAACTGATCTTATGTGGCCAGTCCAGGTGGCACACTTCTATGTTTGACTAACCACATACATTTGACGCTGATATATTTGGAAGACAGGAGCTGCAGGGACCGGTCTTGTGCTGGGAGGATTTGAGAACTAGGAAAGTATCTCTCTACCCTCCAATCCCCCAGCAGTTAACCCGTGCAGTGCGGGCACAGCCCCACTGCATGCAAGAAAAAAAAAATATGCAGAGTTCAGCTTTAAGCTTTGACAGTAAAACCTAGAAGCTACTTGGTTACTATGCACAGCTGTACCAGATTCTGTGTGCACCAGTTTTAGTAAAAGTGGTTCTAAAGCCTCAAGGTTTTTTTTTTACCTTACCTTACATGAGTCTGATCCAATCCAGCGATGTGCACGAGAGCGGTGGCTTTCGCCGCTGTCTCCATCCTAATTAGGGAGATTGATAGCAGCCATTGACTTTATGTGGTTGTTTACATAATAACATTACCATTAATTCATTTTTATTTAGGTATTTTATGGAACAAGATATTTTCATGATTGTACAAAGATTTATTCGTTTTCCAAAATGTACAGAAATGGGTTGACGCCTTAAAAATTCAACTTTATACTTTTCAAATACCTTCTAATACAGGGATGTGGTGTCTATCATAATATATATACGATTTTTAAAGGTATTCTAATGTGACATACATATTTTCTTTCTTCATATATTATGGTTAGAGAAAAAAACTTCACTTACAACTTCACCTTTAAAAAAGTACAGCCCACGCTCCCTAGTTGTCATTTAACTAATGCCCCGTACACACGGTCGGATTTTCCGATGGAAAATGTCCAATCGGAGCGTGTTGTCAGAAATTCCCGACCGTGTGTGGGCTCCATCGGACATTTTCCATCGGATTTTCCGACACACAAAGTTGGAGAGCATGAGATAAAATTTTCCGACAACAAAATCCGTTGTCGGAAATTCCGATCGTGTGTACACAAATCCGACGGACAAAGTGCCACGCATGCTCAGAATAAATAAAGAGATGAAAGCTATTGGCCACTGCCCCGTTTATAGTCCCGACGTACGTGTTTTACGTCACCGCGTTCAGAATGATCGGATTTTCCGACAACTTTGTGTGACCGTGTGTATGCAAGACAAGTTTGAGCCAACATCCGTCGGAAAAAATCCTAGGATTTTGTTGTCAGAATGTCCGAACAAAGTCCGACCGTGTGTACGGGGCATTAGTCTCAATATCCTTCCATAGGTAATGGGAAATCAAGTCCAAATAGCTCCACTGTTGGTCTCTTTTGTGTCACAAGTGAGCTGCTGCCTCAGAGTGCAAGCCACGGAATTTTATCCCCACCCTATTAGATGTTGCCCCATCATGGTGAAACCTTGCCACCCACTTGTGACAAAACTGCATCTAAGCCTCTAATCTAGACCAGCTACATCTTGCTGTTTCTGTGGGCTCACCAATAAAAATCCAAAATGGGAGGGTGTCCACCTCATGACGTACTTACTGCACCATTTTCAACCATTGTCACTACACCATTCCCAACATCAAAAGTGCCAACTTGTCATATGTCATATGGAACCTGTCCTGTTAAACCGCTGTATGGTCTTGGCCACCGTGCTGCAGATCAGTTTCAGGGTCTTGGCAATCTTCTTATAGCCTGGGCCATCTTTATGTAGAGCAACAATTCTTTTTTCAGATCCTCAGAGAGTTCTTTGCAATGAGGTGCCAGGTTGAACTTCCAGTGACCAGTATGAGAGAGTGAGAGCGATAACACCAAATTTAATACACCTGCTCCCCATTCACACCTGAGACCTTGTAACACTAACAAGTCATGTGACACCGGGGAGGGAAAATGGCTAATTGGGCCCAATTTGGGCATTTTCACTTAGGGGTGTACTCACTTTTGTTGCCAGCGGTTTAGACATTAATGGCTGTGTGTTGAGTTATTTTGAGGGGACAGCAAATTTACACTGTTATACAAGCTGTACACTCACTACATTACATTGTAGCAAAGTGTCACTTCTTCAGTGTTGTCACATGAAAAGATATAATAAAATATTTACAAAAATGTGAGGGGTGTACTCACTTTTGTGAGATACTGTATATATATAGATATATATAGATATACTGTGTAATATACGCTATATCCTCGTTAAGTTAATTAAAGAAAATATGTTCAATTCCACTGTACATGAATTTATTAGGAGTTGAGTGCTGTGAGTATCTTTGCATTTAGTAATAGATGGGAAGACAAGTAGCAGCACTTTCTTTATGTTGCAACCAACTTATGGGCTGTAGCAAAAGGAAACAAAACAGGTTTACAAATATTTATCTAAGCTGTGTAAATTTTAACCTTCATGAACTTCCTTTTTAATTTAACAGAAGACTGTCTTAGCAAATACACTAATTCTATTAGAACCTAAAGAGGGAGTCCACCTACATCAACCCAAAAAAAAAAAATATTAAAAGTCAGCAGCTACAAATACTGCAGCTGCTGACTTTTAATACATGGCCACTTACCTGTCCCAGGGTCCAGCGATATCGGCAGCCGACGCCGAGAGCCCGCTCGATTCTCGGCAGCTGCCGCCGCCATCCTAGGTGAGGGAATCAGGAATTGAAGCGTTGCGGCTTCGCTTCCCGGTTCCCTACTGCGCATGCGCGAGTTGCGCTGCGCATCGTAACTGGTCCCCGCTATCTCCTGGGAGCTGTGTGTTTCCCAGGAGACAGCGCGGAGGGACAGGAAGAGGCATAGACTCCCTTGGGAGTCTATGCCGGAAGTGGATGCAAATACCTGTCTTAGACAGGTATCTGCACCCCCCTCCCCCATGAAAGGTGCCAAATGTGACACCGGAGGGGGTAAGGGTTCCGAAAAGTGGAAGTTCCATTTTTGTGTGGAACTCCGCTTTAAGTATGGAGCAGATTAAAAGAAAACATTTTTGGAGTTTTTAAAGCCTTTGCCATATCAATGTAGATTCTGTCTCGTATTTTCTAGTAAAGTACTGCATCTATGTGCATTGTTCTGACGATCCTGTGTTCTGGGCTGCATCCCAAGATCACATCTGAGCATGCAAAGTACCTCCAAAAGAGTTATTACTGAGGGGCCACATAGAAAGTGAACCGCCCAGAAGGAGGGTGTGATATGTGTGGGTTGCGGACTAAGATGACCAGATTTTTAACCACTTCAATACAGAGCACTCCCCCCCCCCCCCCTTCCTGCAGAAGCCAATTTTCAGCTTTCAGTGCTGTTGCATTTTAAATGACAATTGCGCGGTCATGCAACACTGTTCCCAAACAACATTTTTATTATTTTGTTCCCACAAATAGAGCTTTCTTTTGGTGGTATTTGATCACCACTGGGGTTTTTATTTTTTGCTAAACAAATTAAAAAAAGACCATTTTTTTAAAAAGATTTTCTTTGTTTCTGTTATAAAATTTTGTAAATAAGTACCTTTTCTCCTTAACTGATGGGCACTGAAGAGGCAGTACTGATGGGCACTAATGAGGTGGCACTGATGATGGGCTCTAATCTGCATCACTGATGGGAACTGATAGGTAGCACTGATATGTAGCACTAATAGGCATTGATAAGCGGCACTGATGGGCATTGAAAGGCTGCACTTATGGGTACTTATAGGTGGCACTAATGGCAGGGGCGGACTGATAACTCATGTGGCCCCCGGGCAATAGGAGATTATGGGGCCCCCAGGCAATCAGAGATTATGGGGCCACACAGTATACACACACACAGTATACAATCACACAGTATACACATACATGTACACACAGTATACACAGACAGATGTAAAAAAAACACAGATTTATACATACTGTCCCTGGTTTTACTGAGGCTGGCAACCCTGATGGGGCCCCCTAGTGGCCCAGGGCCCTCGGGCAGTGCCCGAGTGGCTCAATGGTCAGTCCGCCCCTGACTGATGGGCACTTATAGGTGGCACTGATGGGTGGCCTTGATGGACACTGATAGATGGCACTGATAGTCATCACTGATGAGGCACTGGCAGGCATTACTGATGGACATGGATTGGCATCTACAATGGACACTGATTGGCATCCCTGGTGGTCATGGGTGGGCATCCTTTTGGAGGCTGCACTGATAATCAGTCAGCACAGACCCCCCCAACCAGGAGAGCAGCCAATCGGCTCTCCTCTACTTGTAAATATTTTACATTTTATTATGATTATATATAGGGGGTTCACCACTATTTGCACATTACAGCTCTGTAAAATTTCTTACCTTTTGCAGAAAGTGTGACACCATCACTACTATGTTCCAATACACTGGTTGATTTGCATCTCTGTTATTATTATTGTATGTAAGGGGTTTCACCATTATTTGCACATTGAAGCTCTGCAATTTCTCAAAATGTTTTTACAGAGGGTGACACCATCACTACTATACTGCAATACATTGGTTGATTTGCACTGGATATTTATTTATAGATTTTACCATTGCACTTTTGCAAGTCCATTTGTACAATTTTTTAGATGAAGTGTAGGGCAGCGCTGCATTTTTTGCTTCTTATTGATTCGAGTTAGATGAGGGAACCAGCTAATGAGATTCTCTTTTTGCTTTTGAGGTTTTTTTTGTTGCATGGTTGCATTTTACTTGATTTGTTATGTTCTCTGTATACTGCTAACCACTGGTCCTGCATATTGGTGGTCAGTGTGCCCCCTGTATGCTGGTGGTCAGTGTGCCCCTGTATGCATTTGCTACGTGCAGGGTGCAGGAGGATGCTACGTGCAGGGTTTAGGAGGATGCTACCTGCAGGGTTCAGGAGGATGCTACATTCAGGGTGCAGGAGGATGCTACGTGCAGGGTTCAGGAGGATGCTACGTGCAGGGTTCAGGAGGATGCTATGTGCAGGGTTCAGGAGGATGCTATGTGCAGGGTTCAGGTGGATGCTACATGCAGGGTGCAGGGTTCAGGAGGATGCTACGTGCAGGGTGCAGGGTTCAGCAGGATGCTACATGCAGGATTCAGGAAGATGCTACGCGCAGGGTGCAGCGTTCAGGAGGATGCTACGTATAGAGTGCAGGATTCAGAAGGATGCAACATACAGAGTGCAGGGGACAGGAGGATTCTACGTACAGAGTGAAGGACTCAGGTAGATGCTACGTACAGAGTGAAGGGCTCAGGTAGATGCTACATACAGAGTGCAGGGCTCAGGAGGATGCTATGTACAGAGTAAAAAACACAACAAAAGGAAAGCACTGAACCCTGGCAGAGGCATAACACAATTCTCCAACGTATGAAAAATGTCTGTTTATTATAAAAAAAATCCAAGGCATACAGATGTCCAGGGACGTCCCTTAAAAAGCAAAAGCAAAGCTGGCCCAAGTGAATTACCTGGAGAGGGAGACCACATGAGTGACAGGAGGAATCCAGAGAAACCACAGGAACACTGGCTGGCCTGGGGGAATAACACACTGCAGGACTCCAAGGGAGGTTGTAACCCCATAGGATAGATCCAGGAAACCGGGGTGGAGGTGCTGCCATTAGCGAGGATGACAAGCGAAACCAACAGGGCAGGTGAACATGGCCGGGGCACCAGAGATTGATGACTGCTCCACCGAGGAAGCCACTCCTGTCGCCTGGGGATGACGTCACAAGCTGGCAGAAGAAGGAGATGGTGAGCCACGAGCTATGGGCAGCACTGGGATGGGTCATTAGTCCAGAGAACACTGCAGCCAAGGAGGCAAGGGATAAGGGCAGATGTCAACAGCAAGGACATACTACTGTATGTGCACCCACAGTGGTGTACAATAAACCAGAATTATAATAAACCTGAATTTACAGTAATTAAAATTGGTCCTGCCCCCTAGCACCTTCTTCCCTGCCCACCAATGCATTAACGCTGGCTGTTTGTCTATGCACGGGTTGTCTGAAAAAGGGGGAGGAGCTCCGCATATCGGCTCTGCCCATCCCCAACATCAGAGCTTCGATTTGACAGCTACACTCACTGACATTGTGGCTGTAGGCCCCCGGCTTGTCCACCAATCCCTGGCAGTGCTAGATGGATGTTCACACTGCTGCAGGTCCTGCTAGGCTGTCAGCAATGAGTATGTGCTCCGCCCCTGAAATCTGGGACAGAACCAGGAATAGACTTGGTTCGGAGACAGTATCCTCAGTCCAGGGACTGTCCCAGAAAACTGGGAACATCTGGTCACCCTATTGTGGACAGGAGTGATGTGTCCCAGGGACTGGGAATAAAATGATCTCAAGTATGTATGTATTAAGAACTTGCCATTCATAATCTGTAAAAGAAATAAGATTTAAATACTGTTAGACGGTCAATGCGGAACTAAAGGAATTTTATATTTACCTTTCCTTTAATAGTCCTGTTCCTCACCGCTGCTGGCATATTCTCCAGCGTGCTGGTTTTCAGCCAACTTCATTGGCTCTTGTGGTATGATGTCACTCCTGAGCATGTGCAGTATGTCGCGGCGCACAAGGATTGGGACATATGCTGTAAGCTGAGCTGCACATGCTCAGCTCAGTTTACATGCTGGGATACACTGCAAACAGGAAAGTAAGTGTATTTTATTGCAGAAGAGACATTGGGGGTTGCTTTACTAAAACTGGAGAGTGCAAAATCTGATGCAGCTCTGCATAGAAACCAATCAACTTCCAGATTTGTATTGTCAAACCTTAATTGAACAAGTATGTAGATGTAGTGCTTACTCTTGAAGGAGCCTCTGGAAATTTGCCCAGGTTCTTCAACAGTGGATTGCCCCCCAGCCAGGCACACAATCTCTAAACCAGTCTAGGGGTGTTGTTTTTGTTGTTTTTATTTTTGGAGAACTTGGATAGGGTTAAGAGAATTAAGTGGGATACTCAAAAAACAGAAACTATGTACAAGTTGAGGGCAGTGAATTCCTTTCTGAAAAGCTAAAGCAGAAGTCCTTGCTTGTAGCAAACTGTGGTCTTGGCTTGTGGTAGAATCAGTTAAATGCGGCTTTTTTTTCTTCAGAGTCTCTTCACAAAGAATCAGATAGACAAAGCCAGAGGTCCCCAACCCCCAGGCCACGTGTTGGTCCATGGCCTGTTGATAAACGGGGCTATCACAGGGCTATCACAGACCGCGGTCACCGCTCACCTCCTGCTGTGCGGCCAGTCCATAATACTCTCCCTGCTCCTCCGATGATGTCATCCTATCAGCAGGGCAGGGGACTGGAGGAGCTGCAAATCAGAATAGAGAGCTCCATGCTTCCCTGCTGATAGAATGACAATGTTGGGCAGGCAGGGGAGTCAGGAGAGGACACATGGACTGATAGCAGGTAGGAGTCATGTGCAGGAGAATCAGAGCTTGGAATGGGGAAGTGTGCTGTGTGATGTTAGAAAGGAAAGGACGGGGGCAGACTGCAGGGCACTGTGATGGAGGAGGGTGTGATTGCAATTCCGAGAAGGGGAAGAGGAATGTCAAAATTACCCCATAATTGAAGTGGTTTTAAATATAAATTTTTTTTTTAAAACGGAGTTATCAATTTTCTTTTATTAGGTATTATAAAAAGAAAAATATACATCATACCAATTTCAAAAATACATATATAAATAACATCTTTTAAATATCAATAAATAGTCTTAATGATACCCTCTTCTTTCCTATTTCCATGAAATCTTCATACATTTCTATAACCCATACATACATCTATTCATTCATCCAACTTTCAAAAAAATAAAAAAATATATAATTTCCTGATTCCTTCCAATTATAAGTATTCTATCAATCTATTTTAGGACCGGAATTCATCCCATTTTTGCCATATTTATGGCATCTGACCACTTCTATACTCTTCTTCTCTTATCTGTTTTTCCATATATTGAATTTCGTTCATTTCACATATCCATTTCACCACTGTTGGATTATTTGTTTCTTCCCATTTTTCGTGCTATTATTGTTCTAGCTGCATTTGTCATGTGGTAAAGAATCTGTTTTTATTACCCTTGTTGAATCAGATGTAAGGGAAAATAACGTGATTTTTATACTTGGTCTCATTTCTACTCCTGACACTTTCTGATAGATCTCAAATATTTTATTCCAGAAGCTTCTTACCCCTTGACATCCGTACCATACATGATCCATAGTCCCTCTTTCTACCTTACGTCTCCAACAAGTCTCTGTATTTACTTTGTTAGCTATATTTAAAGCTACTGGGCTCCAATGCTATCTCATTGCGATCTTATAATTTCTTTCTTGAGATTTGATTGCTGTAGATGTGTTATGTATTATTTCAAAGATTGTATCCCATTCCTCTTCTAATATAGGATTTTCTATTTCCTTTTCCCATTTCTTCATTCCTGTTAATTCTCTAAGGGAACCGGAAGGGAGTAATAAGTTATATATCTTTGATAGTTTTTTAGTTGGTTCTTGTTCCTCTACTAATATTTTTTCGAATTTTTTTTTTGGTCTATTTATCAAAGATATTTTAGACTCAATAAATGTTTTTAATTGACAATATTGTAACCATTTGCTTTTATATTCAGGTCCCAAATCTTGCAATTTTGGTAGCTTACCATCCACTAGGATCTGTTCCGCTCTTGCGTTCTTCAACATATTCCATTTTAAGTAATTCGTGGTTTCTAAAGCTGGTGGAAATTCAGGGTTGCAGAACAAAGGTGTCATAGGTCCAATCATAGTGGAAAGTTTCCCCTTTTTTATTATAGCATCCCATATTTCTAATGTAGCATTTACAAAGATTGTTAATTCTTTCTTTTTTGGTCTTAAATTAGGTTTTATCTGAGGCAGAAACCTAATTTGTGGTTCTATTACGTCCTCCTCTAGATTTACCCATTGTTTAGTTTACTTATTATGATACCAATCAATAATGCTAGTTAATGATGCTGCTTGTAAGTATTTTGAAAAATCTGGTAATGCTAGACCACCATTTTTTTTAGTTCTAATTAAAATTTCTCTTTTTATTTGAGGGGTTTTATGAGGCCAAATAAAACTCACTACTGCTTTTCTTAGTTCCAGCATCAGTTTCTTAGGAGGGACTAGGGGAATTGTTTGAAAAATATATAAAATCTTTGGCAACATATCCATTTTTATTATGTTAATTCTTCCTATCCAAGAATATGTTATTTTATTCAAGTCTATATATGAGTTCAATTAGAAAATCTTGAGAGGTGAGAAGAATCCATCATGTGATGAAGAGGGTACTATCAATCCATCACCCCTATAAACTCACCAGAATTCAATGGTATAAACACATATGTTGTATAGATAGTCTTAGATATTCACCACGTAAAAAAAAAACGGTGCTATGCCTACACCACCATATATGCATTTATCAGATGTATATTAAATATATGCATGTCACAATCATCACTTAGAAAAACAGTCCCCCAGATCTCCAGGCGTAACCCCTGATGATGTGCTTGCAACGCATTAGGAGGGGGCTTACGTGCTGAAGTCACGCAGCCATTTCCGGTTGGGTGGCCATCTTAGTACGGCTGTGAATGTTTGTTTTATATGGGATAATTTATTCTGCAGCTTTTTTATGATACTTTTTATGGATATTTAGTGCAATAAATACTACACTTTTATCCTAGTCGGGTTTGAAAAAAATCTGGGGTAAAAAATAGTGGTCGAGATTAGCAGTTAGACAGGATGCAGTATAATGGAGGTATACATGTCTTCATTTTTAATATCTATATAGGCCTGACGTATATCTGCAATACGTTTATATATTTTTTTTATCTTCTTGATCAAAATGGTGTATTGCTATCTGTAAATTTCTTTTTTTAATTAGTAACTCTCTGGTGCTATAATAATGATGTTATCTTATATATAAATAAGGAATTATAAAGCTTTAAAAAAATAAATTAACAAATGTAGCGCTACCCCTGGACTAGCCGCTTGAGTATGTTTGGTTCCGCACCCTGCCTCTAAACCCCAAAAACAGTCTCAGTCCCTCTGGCATACCTGACAATAGTGTAAGGGCAAGGACCAATGAAAAACACACACGTTATGATAAAACACAGAAATTGTCTTTACTGTAAAGTTTCTGTGGAAAAGTAACAGACAATAGAAGTATATTTTAAGTAAATCAACTGAAGAGTAATAACTGAGATCAGGAGCAATATAACTCAATATATTATACCAGGCAGCTTTCAGAGGATTCCACAACTGCGAATAACCCCAAGAGCAGAGGCAAACCTTTCAATAACAACAAATCACAAGATGGCAACTTTATACCAGATTGGTTATCTCTACCTAAATTGGCTCTATGAGTCCAGGCAGGAGGGGAGCAGAAGAAGGACCTTCTCTCATATCAGACCTCTCTCTCTTCTGTCCCCTGACACCACAGGCCCAACTATAAACACTGTACCTAATTCAGTGTTCAGTGGCTAACTTCCAAGTCACACTATACCACAAATACACTACATATACAGAGCCCTGAGTATGTGTGTGCGTGCCCGTATGGCACCAGTAACTTCAGTACCATGAAAGAAGAATGAGGCCTTGGATCTTTGGCTAGCCACTTTAGTTAGTGCACTTAGAACTCCTGCTTGGCAAAGTGTAACTGTGACTGCTTAACAGGGCGTCAGTGAGACCCAGGTTCTGGCAAGTGTGGGGAAAGTGAAATAACTCTGTATACAGTGTGCTTTTTTCCTGCAAATGGGCAAGTGCCCTTTCACCAATCCTGCGGTCAAGGCCCAAACGAATGTCCTGGAACAGACAGGCTCTTCTGGTAACCCGACTGGTCACCTCACACTGGAACGCTTCACGTCGTTGGTGCCGGTGTGCCTGGATATGCACCTGGAACCCCCCCTCTCAGGCAGGATGTTCGTGACCAGCCGTGAATGCCTGGAACAAACGTGGTGGACTGACCCCGGGGGGGGCAAAATCTCCCCTGGGTCCAGTCTCTTCACTTGCCTCGTGGTGTCTGCCCTCCCCCAGGCAGCCAAGGTGGAGTCCTTTCCTTTCTTTAATCCTGAGGGCAGTTGGTCTCTGTAGTTCTGTGTCCATAGAAAGCTTAGTGGCCATTTTGTAATGGAGACTACATATTCCAAGATGCATTGCTGCAGTACTCCTTGAGTGTCATTGGTTCCCTCCTCCCTGCCAATGAGGAAGCAGGGGGCTTCATGTGTGGCTCCATGTGGTGAGCTTGTTTATTACATCACTCAGGAAGGTACTGTGGTAACTTGGAGATCTGAAGGACCATTTTACTACACTAGAGGCTGTAGATGTTGCAGCAAGCGCAGCAGAAAAATGTTGTCGGGGTGAGAGAGATGCAGAAAACACGGGAGTTTGGGTCTCTTGTTATTGACTTGTCTCTTTGAGGTGCTGCTCCCACTGAGCTCTGTGGTGCAGAGCCATGCATTTTCTCATGCATGTAGTACCCAAATGACTGGTGCTTTTACTATGGCTGATACACTGCAGGTAGGGGCTGCAGACCACAATGGAGCTGTTGGCAGGATATTTGTTGAAAAAAGCCAACATTGCATAACCCTGTGAACCAGCCCTAGAGATAACATTGGCCTGTAACTGTGGGTCAGTGCTGCCAGATGTATCAAAATAAATGCAGCGCAGGGACATGCATTTAGGAGAGGCAGGTGAGGCAGAGCCATGAACATAAAAAAAAACAAAAAAAAAAGCAAACAATCAAGCTTTGAGGGTCATAGCTCGGCGATGGACAGCTTGAAGCCTTGGACCAATGGTAAAGCACCGTTGAAAGAAGCTGTCCAATTAAAATGCTGCAGTGGAGGCTGTCCTCTCACTGCAGTGTCATAAAAGGGGGCATGCGTCTAAAAGACAAATGCTTCCTTCCAGCCCAGACCTCTTAACTACAAGGAAAAAACATGTGTTTATGTGTATAAGATTTAATCATAATCCCATGTTTTTCTCACACAGTTAAGAGGGAGAATGAGAATCTTCTGCTGCTGAAAAGGTACTGTTTTAATCAAGCTAAATCCTATATTATTATTATTATGCTATACGTTATAACATAATAATTTATTATTTATCTATTTACTGTGAAATTACTGTTTTGAAGTTATAACTTCAAACTTCAGTAATTTGTCCGTTAAGCCACCTGCTTAAGTACAGTTTTTGAAAATATAGTAAATACCTTAAAAACAATATATATTAATTATTTGTATATTACTTAATTATGGTAATTAACCCCTTGCCACCCAGGCCAATTCTGACACTTCTCTCTGAACCCCCAAGCATTATATATATTGTTTTAGCAGACACCCTAGGGAATAAAATGGTGGCCTTTTTATGTTACACGGTATTTGCGCAGCAATTTTTCGAATGCGTTTTTTTTCATGAATATAGAAAAAAAAAACACTAAAGCTAGCCAGATTTTTTGTATAATGTGAACGATGATGTTACGCCAAGTAAATAGATACCTAACATGTCACACTTTGAAATTGCGCACACTCGTGGAATGGCACCAAACTTCGGTACTTAAAAATCTCCCTAGGCAACGCTTTAAAAATTTGTACAGGTAACAAGTTTAGAGTTACAAAGGAGGTCTAGTGCTAGAATTGTTGCTCTCGCTCTAACGTTCATGGCGTAACCTGTGTGTATCTGGCTCTGATACTAGCCTGTGCCTCACCAGCTACTGACCTCACCGCACATCCCTGGTGCAATGCTGAATAAAACATAAGAATATCCAATTGGGATATAAAGTGCAATGGTGTAAACAATTATAAATTAAAGTGCAATATGCAAAAATTCTCCACAAAGTGTCCTTATATAAATCAAACAATATGATTTGAAATAAAGTGCAATGTGCACAATTCTCCCCAGAATGTCCTTATATGAATCAAACGATGGTGAAGACAACGTGTAAGTCCATTTCGTGAATAATGGAAACAAATAAAAATGAAAATGGCCTCTCCACACTCATCCACCTCTGTTTATATACTCAAAAGCCTTGTGCTCCCACCTTGTAGGCTTTGTAAATGCGCCTTTGAGAATAATCAATCCTCTGGAATGCTCCTTCTGATATTCCTCCCCTTTTAAACTGCCCATGAGCTCAGGTCACAGTGATCACCTTTTAATATAATGCCTCCTTATTGCTGCCCGTGAACTCCAATCTCATCGACCACATGCAAAGCAATCAGATCTTGCAATAGTGCTTTATCACTTTAAAATGTATTCAGAAACATCATACAACAAATATACACTCACATTTGGAATAACTTAATGAGGTCTGTGTATGTTACATGTGCCACTGGTGCTAGGACGAATGTATCACCTTTCAACTGGATCTGCAGCTCCCTCTGTCCGTTACACACTGAATATCCCTTCCTGGTTCCACGTTCGTCAGCCTCTCAGGTCCCTCCAGGTCTAGGAGGGTCTTTATAGCATGGACAATCTGATAAAGAAAATGCAGACGTACCCTACCTCTTGATGGTGAGCGAGAAATGTCACCAGTACACCATGAGTCTCCAAAAATGGATCCAAAACTTTATTCAGTGACCACATACAGTAGTTACAGCAAACGGAGCCTTGCAGGACTCCTTCATCAGGCATGTGATGTCCCATGCCTGATGATGAGGTCCTGTGAGGCTCCGCTGTTTGCTGTAACGATGTGATCGCTGAATAAAGCTTTGGACCAATTTTTGGAAACCCATGGTGTGCTGGTGACATTTCTAGCTCTGATTGCTCACGGTTCCAGCCGGTGGTCACTTCAGCATCAACTTATACACACAGCCACTTCTACAGAAACATGTGCATTGGGAATAGTACGTTGGCTGCTTCTTGATGGGTTTGTGGCCTGACTACCTGTTTGCCCTGCAAATCCTGCTTGCCCCCTACTGCCTCATGTGTGGAATTGTATGTACATGGATAGGAAATTGGTTATATGAATGTGTCAAGAAAGTAGTGATAATTACCCATTCTCTGACTGGTCTAAAGTTGTGAGTGGTGAGCCGTAGGGTTCTGTCTTTGAGCTAATGCTGTTACATTTTTTTTTATCAATGATATAGACGTTGGACTCAAGAGTTTGCTGATGATATTATGCAGGGAAATAACTTTAGCACAGGATATATCATCATTACAGGAAGACCTTAACACAATAGGGGTTTGGGCAGCTACATGGCAGATGAAGTTCAATACAGAGAAATGTAAAGTTACTCACTTGGGTGTCAAACGTACACATTAGGATAAGTTTCACTTGGGGGAAATAGTAATGGAAAAGCATCTGGGGGAGCTTGTAGATCACAGACTTAGCCATAGCATCATAAATCATTTATTTTTATCCCTTTACAAAACACTGGTTCTGCCTCACCTTGAATATTGAAAGATGTTGTTAAATTAGAAAGAGTTCAAAATTTATAAGGTTGATGGAGGACCTCAGCTATGGGGATCAATTACATAGATTACAGTGAATTACTCTGGAGAAGAGGCTCTTAAAAGGGGATATGATTACAATGTACAAATATATCAATGGTGACTTCAGTAAATGTAATAAACTGTTTACTCTAAAGTCGCTGAAAAGAGCATGCAGCCACGATTTAAGGTTATAAGAAAGGAGCTTTACCCATAGCTTGTGGAAAGGGTTCTTTACTGGTATAGCAGGTAAAATGTGGAACTCTCGCCCCTAAAAAGTCATTCTAACTGAGTGTCAACAAGTTAAAAAAACTTTTAGATGCCTTCCTCAGGAAGTAAAATATACCGGGCTATGGGAATTGTTAGAAAATAAAAATGACACACACACATAGGTTAAAATGGCTGAACCTGTGTCTTTTTTTTAACATTATAAAGTATATACTGTAACTATGTAACTTTTGTGCACATGCATGGGAGCTAATTCATCAGTGGCTGCAAACCAAGTGGCAGAGAGGATGGCAGTGGCATACAGAGCTGCAAGGGACAGCTCTGAACTGTCATTGCTGGAGAAGGGTAAACATATGTATATTTCAATGGTTTATGTGGCCACTTGCCTGAAGTTCACCTTTTTAGAGACCTGCAGCCAGTGTAATTTTGATGTCAAATTTCGATTTCGTTTTAGTCATATTCTTTTGACTCAAATGCCATTGTAGTTTTAGTTGTATTTTAGTCATCTGAATTGTTTTAATTTTAGTGGTATTTTAGTCAACTAAAATCAAATGGGTTTAGTTAAAGTGTAATACATTATTTAACCACTTCCCGCCCCGGCTATAGCGGATTGACGGCCGGGCGGTGGTTCAGTTATCCTGACTGGGCGTCATATGACGTCCTTCAGGATAACATGCCGCCGCGCGCCCGCATGGGGCGCGCATCGCGGCGATCGGTGGATCGGTGTGTCAGTCTGACACACCGCTACACCGATCTTGGTAAAGAGCCTCCGGCGGAGGCTCTTTACCACGTGATCAGCCGTGTCCAATCACGGCTGATCACGCTGTCAATAGGAAGAGCCGTTGATCGGCTCTTCCTCACTCGCGTCTGACAGACGCAAGTAGAGGAGAGCCGATCGGCGGCTCTCCTGGCAGGGGGGGTCTGCGCTGATTGTTTATCAGCGCAGCCCCCCCGCAGATCACCACACTGGACTACCAGGGATCGCCACTAGGACCACCAGGGAAGGGAAACATGTGGATGGCCAGGTATGTACCCCATGGCCATCCACATGTGCCCAGTCAGTGCCAAATCTGTGCCAATCAGTGCCCACAAATGGGCACTGATTGGCACAATTATGTTGCAGTGATGCCCAGCAATGCCACACTTAGGGGCATCACTGCCATCAATCAGTATCATCAGTGCCACCCATCAGTGTTCATCCATGCCACCTGTCAGTGCCCATCTGTGCCCATCTGTGCCCACCTATCAGTGCCCATCCGTGCCCATCTGTGCCAACTATCAGTGCCACCCATAACTACCCATCAACGCCACCTACGAGTGCCCATCAATGCCACCAATGAGTGCCCATCAGTGCCGCCTATCAGTGCCCATCGGTGCCACCCATCAGTGCCCATCAGTGCCACCTACCAGTGCCACCTATCAGTGCCCATTAGTGCCACCTATCAGTGCGCATCAGTGCCGCCTATCAGTGCCCATCATCAGTGCCCGTCAGTGCCACCTCATCAGTGCCACCTCATTGGTGCCACCTCATCGGTGCCCATCAGTGCCGCCGTATCAGTGCCCGTCAGTGCAGCCATATCAGTGCCCGTCATTGAAGAAGAAAACGTACTCATTTACAAAAAATTTTAACAGAAACAAAGAAAAACGTGTTTTTTTTTCAAAATTTTCGGTCTTTTTTTATTTGTTGCGCAAAAAATAAAAACCGCAGAGGTGATCAAATACCACCAAAAGAAAGCTCTATTTGTGGGAACAAAATGATAAAAAATTTGTTTGGGTACAGTGTAGCATGACCGCGCAATTGTCATTCAAATTGTGACAGCGCTGAAAGCTGAAAATTGGCCTGGGCGGGAAGGTGTCTAAGTGCCTGGTATTGAAGTGGTTAAGCATTTTCAAACTCATTATATACTTATGGGGTAAAAAAATCTAATAACATATTATTATTTATGGTATTAAAGCGGGGGTTCACCCACACCGCCAAAAAAAAAAAAATATTAAAAGCCAGCAGCTACAAATACTGCAGCTGCTGACTTTTAATACATTGCCACTTACCTGTCCCGGGGTCCAGCGATGCCGGCAGGGGACGCCGAGAACCCGCTCGGTTCTCGGCAGCTGCCGCCGCCATCCTAGGTGAGGGAATCAGGAAGTGAAGCGTTGCGGCTTCACTTCCCGGTTCCCTACTGCGCATGCGCGAGTCGCGCTGCGCGTCCCTAGTGGTCCCCGCTCTCTGCTGGGAGCTGTGTGTTCCCAGCAGACAGTGCGGTCGGGACAGGAAGAAGCATAGACTCCCATGGGAGTCTATGCCGGAAGTAGGTGCAAATACCTGTCTTTGACAGGTATCTGCACCCCCCTCCCCCCTGAAAGGTGCCAAATGTGACACCGGAGGGGGGGAGGGTTCCGAAAAGCGGAAGTTCCATTTTTGTGTGGAACTCCGCTTTAAGATTTGAACATACACTACAGATACAAGTTTAGCCATTGTAATATATACAGCCATAGCCAAAAGTTTTGAGAATGTCACAAATATTAATTTTCACAAAGTCTGCTGCCTCCATTTTTATGATGGCAATTTGCATATACTCCAGAATGTTATGAAGAGTGATCAGATGAATTGCAAATAATTGCAAAGTCCCTCCATGAAAACGAACTTAATGCCATAAAAAACATTTCCACTGCATTTATGAAGAAGGCTTCAGGGCGCCCAAGAAAGTCCAGCAAGTGCCAGGTCCTACAGCTGATTCAGCTGCACGATCGGGGCACCACAAGTGCAGAGCTTGCTCAGGAATGGCAGCAGGCAGGTGTGAGTGCATCTTCCTGCACAGTGAGGAGAGGACTTTTGGGGGATGGCCTGGTGTCAAGAAGGGCAGCAAAGAAGCCACTTCTCTCCAGGGAAAACATCAGGGACAGACTGATATTCTGCAAAAGGTACAGGCGTTGGACTGCTAAGGACTGGGGTAAAGTCATTTTCTCTTATGAATCCGCTTTCTGACTGGGGAATAAAAAGAACCTTGTCTGGAGAAGAAAAGGTAACTGCTACCATCAGTCCTGTGTCATGTCAACAGTAAAGCATCCTGAGTCCATTCATATGTGTGATTGCTTCTCAGCCAAGAGAGTGGACTCACTCACAATTTTACCTAAGAACACAGCCATGAATAAAGAATGGAACAAAAACATCCTCCGAGAGCAACTTCTCCCAACCATCCAAGAACAATTTGGTGACAAACAATGCCTTTTCCAGCATGATGGAGCACCTTGCCATAAGGCAAACATGATAACTAAGTAGCTTGGGGAACAAAACATCAGAATTTTGGGTCCATGACCAGGAAACTCCCTAGATCCCAATCCAATTGAGAACTTGTGGTCAATCCATGAGAGGCGGGTGAACAAAAAAAACCTCCCCAATTCTGACAAACTCCAAGCATTGATTATGCAAGGATGGGCTGCCATCAGTCAGGATTTGGCCCAGAAGTTGATTGACAGCACGTCAGGGTGAATTGCAGAGGTCTTGAAAAAGAAGGGTCAACGCTGCAAATACTGATTCTTTGTATAAACTTATTGTAATTGCCAATAAAAGCCTTTAACACTTATGGAATTCTTGTAATTATACTTCAGTATACCATAGTAACATCTGACAAAAAGATCTAAAAACACTGAAGCAGCAGATTTTGTGAAAATTATTATTTATGTCATTCTCAAAGCATTTGGCCATGGCTGTATAAGTTATATATCACAACAGCTAAATCTGTGTCTGTAGTGCATATTCAAACCTTAATACCATTAATATTAACACGTTATTAGATTTTTTTACCCCAGGAGTATATAATGAGCTTGGAAATTCTAGAAAAATGCTTAAATAATGCATTACAATTTAACTAAACCCATTTGATTTTAGTTGACTAAAACGTACAGATTTCGATTTAGTTTTAGTCAGTCTTTTGACTAAAATTCCATTTTAGTTTTAGTCATATTTTAGTCATCTGAATTGTTTTAGTTTTAATTTAGTTTTTTAGTCAAGAAAAATATTTTCGATGACAAAATTAACACTGCTTGCAGCATCAGTTATAGATCTGTTTGCAGAAATTGCTTTTACCAGGTACAGTTAACAGATAAGAAATAATATTATAATACTATTCAGAGAGTAAAATATATATGATTTTTGAAGACTTTAACATTGGGAGAGTATATATATATATATATATATATATATATATATATATATATATATATATATATATATATATATATATATATATATATATATATATATATATACAGTATCTCACAAAAGTGAGTATACCCCTCACATTTTTGTAAATATTATATTATATCTTTTCTCGTGACAACACTGAAGAAATTACACTCAACTACAATGTAAAGTAGTGAGTGTACAGTTTGTATAATGGTGTAAATTTGCTATCCCCTCAAAATAACTCAACACACAGCCATTAATGTCTAAACTGGTGGCAACAAAAGTGAGTACACCCCTAAGTGAAAATGTTCCAAATTGGGACCAATTACCCATTTTCCTTCCCCGATGTCATGTGACTCATTAGTGTTACAAGGTCTGAGGTGTGAATGGGCAGCAGGTGTGTTCAATTTGGTGTTATCACTCTCAATCTCTCATAATGGTCACTGGAAGTTCAACATGGCACCTCATGGCAAAGAACTCTCCGAGGATCTGAAAAAAAGAATTGTTGCTCTACATAAAGATGGCCTAGGCTATAAGAAGATTGCCAAGACCCTGAAACTGAGCTGCAGCACAGTGGCCAAGACCATACAGCGATTTAATAGTCAGAACAGGCCTCGCCATGGTCGACCAAAGAAGTTGAGTGCACATGACTCACATCCAGATGTTGTCTTTGGGAAATAGACGTATGAGTGCTGCCAACATTGCTGCAGAGGTTGAAGGGGTGGGGGGTCAGCCTGTCAGTGCTCAGACCATACGCCGCACACTGCATCAAATTGGTCTGCATGGCTGTCCTCCCAGAAGGAAGCCTCTTCTAAAGATGATGCACAAGAAAGGCCCCAAACAGTTTGTTAAAGACAAACAGACTAAGGACATGGCTTACTGGAACCACATCCTGTGGGTTGAGTTATTTTGAGGGGACAGCACATTTATACTGTTATACAAGCTGTACACTTACTACTTTACATTGTAGCAAAGTGTAATATTTACAAAAATGTGAGGGGTGTACTCACTTTTGTGAGATTATATATATATATATATGATTACACAATGGGGGTCACCTTCCCTGGGAAAAAGCTAGTCCAAACGGCAGGTTTTCTTAAAAATCTGACTTGTAGCCAGTTATATTTTAAATGGTTGCATGAAAATTAAACAAACAAAACAGAAAATAAATCCTTGCCATCCAGGAACTAACTGAACATTGCAGGTTCCTAACTTAAAGGTAAATGGCTTCTCCCAGTCACCCACAAAACAAAGATAACGCAAACCTTTTCTTTCTCTCACAAAGCAAACTTCACATAAGCAGCTCTCTCAGGTTTTGGCTTCCTGAGTCCCAGACCAAGAGCAATTCTTTGCTCTAGTCCTGCTTTAATTTTTACCACCTATTGGTGGACACAAGTGGACCACAAAATCTTGTCCGGAACCAACCCAGCCAGGGTGGCTGGTAAAACCCAGACTGGATTCCACCTTCGTTCTCTGCAAATGAACGCATGTGAGGTGAAACACAATGTCCTTCAATCACCTCGCCTTTCATAATGTCACAATAAATATATATATATGAAAAAATATTTGCTCAAATGTATATCATGTACTGATATGTGGCAATGACACTATAATGACTGCTAATTCTGTTGCTTGTCTGTGTCTGCAGCTTCTAACTCCTGGAATATTGGACCCTCATACAGTACATACACAGTTTGTATCTAAGGTGAGAAGCATAACTATTTTGAAAGCAAATCTACAACAATGAAATTGACTAACATTTTATAAGGTATGAAATAGAGGATGTCTGATATCCAATGACACTTTTATGTTGAGTAATGTGCAGCCATAATTATGGAAGATAGGCCAGACCACATCATTTAGCTCTAACCTACCATTAAGTAGTGTGGCTTAGGGTTAATTTATGACCTATAGCAACCAATAAGAGTTCTTATTTTGTAAGATCAGCAAATGAGCTTTGCTCATTGGTGCTACAAGCTATTATCACTTGCATGTTTTTTTTTTGCATTAGAAAATGAGGGAACAGGTGTATGCGCTGATTAAAATATGATAGTAATCTCTGTTGGGATGGTATGTGGACTGTATATATTAGTGAAGTGGTTTTTAAACATTAGTCTTCTAGATATTACCATCATACCTTGTTCTAAATCTGATCAGAGCCTGTATTTTTACTGACTTTTTCTGTTTTTATCGAGGATTGATTTTAAATTAGGGACAACAGGCTGCCAGCACCATATTTACCAGAAAGGGTATTTCTGCCCTTCTTTTAGAGCCATATTTCTTAAATTAATTAAACTTGTCACTAGGTTCAACTTGCTCATAACAGGAACCTTAAAGAGAACATTCATTTGCATTCTCTGGCTACACCATGCTGATTCAGGCAGTTAGGGGTGACAACATGAGAGGAGTTGATCTCCTTTTTTTTAAGGGTCCATCTTAAAGCAGCGGTATGACCTTATTACCCCTCTTAGTAATGATGTCTCTGGTGAGTGAGTTGCTGCCAAGTAGTGCTGAGACAAGGTCATTCAGTTCCCAAGGAGAAGAATGCCAAACTGCACCCACCTTCCCCACTGGTTAGTTATGCATTAGTCAGTGTGTGCCCAAGTGTCTTCTGCAGCTGACATACCACTCCCAGCTGCTACCATGCTTTTGTCTCTATGTTACTTCCCAGCTCTGGGTCCCTGAATTGGGTTTTATGTGGACCCACAAGTAAACAGTGAGATAAAGGACCTCCCTGCTGGGTGTTTTCTGCCTCTGCTAGTATCATTGCGTTCATTGTAAATAGTGCAGCTCCAGCCAAAGACAAAACAAAAGGGGGGACCCAGCTCACCATGTGCCCCCCCCCCCACACATGAATCACTGCTCCTGGGTTAGCCATCTCTCATGCCTTCCCCCTTGTGACCTTCCCCTCTGTGTTAGTGTATAGGACTCTCCTCTCCACCTGGATCTCTAGCCAAAACAAAAAGCAGGGTATATATATGAGTAGGGATGAGCTTGATGTTCGGGTCGAACATATAGTGGGGACGGAAAGTATTCAGACCCCCTTAAATTTTTCACTCTTTGTTATATTGCAGCCATTTGCTAACATTTAAGTTAATTTTTTCCTCATTAATGTGCACACAGCACCCCATATTGACAGAAAAACACAGAATTGTTGACATTTTTGCAGATTTATTAAAAAAGAAAAATGTAAATATCACATGGTCCTAAGTATTCAGACCCTTTGCTGTAACACTCATATATTTAACTCAGGTGCTGTCCATTTCTTCTGATCATCCTTGAGATGGTTCTACACCTTCATTTGAGTCCAGCTGTGTTTGATTATACTAATTGGACTTGGTTAGGAAAGCCACACACCTGTCTATATAAGACCTTACAGCTCACAGTGCATGTCAGAGCAAATGAGAATCATGAGGTCAAAGGAACTGCCGGAAGAGCTCAGAGACAGAATTGTGGCAAGGCACAGATCTGGCCAAGGTTACAAAAGAATTTCTGCTGCACTTAAGGTTCCTAAGAGCACAGTGGCCTCCATAATCCTTAAATGGAAAACGTTTGGGACAACCAGAACCCTTTCTAGAGCTGGCCGTCCGGCCAAACTGAGCTATCGGGGGAGAAGAGCCTTAGTGAGAGAGGTAAAGAAAAACCCAAAGATCACTGTGGCTGAGCTCCAGAGATGCAGTCGGGAGATGGGAGAAAGTTGTAGAAAGTCAACCATCACTGCAGCCCTCCACCAGTCGGGGCTTTATGGCAGACTGGCCCGACGGAAGCCTCTCCTCAGTGCAAGACACATGAAAGCCTGCATGGAGTTTGCTAAAAAAACACCTGTAACACTCCAAGATGGTGAGAAATAAGATTCTCTGGTCTGATGAGACCAAGATAGAACTTTTTGGCCTTAATTCTAAGCGGTATGTGTGGAGAAAACCAGGCACTGCTCATCACCTGTCCAATACAGTCCCAACAGGGAAGCATGGTGGTGGCAGCATCATGCTGTGGGTGTGTTTTTCAGCTGCAGGGACAGGACGTCTGGTTGCAATCGAGGGAAAGACGAATGCGACCAAGTACAGGGATATCCTGGACGAAAACCTTCTGCAGAGTGCTCAGGACCTCAGACTGGGCCGAAGGTTTACCTTCCAATAAGACAATGACCCTAAGCACACAGCTAAAATAACGAAGGAGTGGCGAAGGAGGATCCCCAAAAAAAAGTGTGAAAAACTTGTTGCATCTTTCCCAAAAAGGGCTGTATTAGATCAAAAGGGTGCTTATACTAAATACTGAACAAAGGGTGCTTGAGCTGGTCTGCTTAGGGGACAGGAGCCACACTGGGGCAGAGATTCTGTCAGCTCTGCAGGGGCAGATTCAGAGGTGGTTGACGCCACGCCAGCTTCAGCCAGGAATGGTTGTATGCGACAATGGCACCAACCTTCTCTCTGCCCTCCGACAGGGACACTTGACCCATGTTCCATGTTTGGCACACGTCCTGAATTTAGTGGTGCAGTGGTTCTTGAGCAGGTACCCAGGCTTACAGGATCTCCTGAGACAGGCTAGAAAAGTCTGTGGTCATTTCTGCCGGTCATACAATGCTAGTGCTTGGCTGGCTGACATTCAAAGGGCATGCAACCTGCCAACCAACCGCCTCATTTGTGACATGCCCACCAGGTGGAAGTCAACGTTGGCAATGCTGCAGCGGCGGCACATGCAGCAGAGGGCCATCAATGAGTACCTGTGCGAGTATGGCACCAGGACAGGGTCAGGGGAGCTTGGCTTCTTTTCGCCACGCCAGTGGCTACTGATCAAGGATGCATGCACTGTCCTGTCACCATTTGAGGAGGCCACGAGGATAGTGAGCAGCGACAATGCATGCATCAGTGACACTGTCCTTCTTGTCTTCCTGTTGGAGCACACGCTTCGTGGAATAATGGACAGGGCACTTAAGGCAGAACAGCAGGAGGAAGAGGAGGACTTCCTTACCTCTCAAGGCCCCCTTTATCCAGATAGCATTCCTGCGGGCACCCCAAACACACAGGAAGACGAGGAGGAGGATTGTGTCAGCATGGACATGGAGGATAACACTCATCAGCAGTCTTCAAGGGATGGTTTTCAGTCCCCAGAAACCCAAGGAGTTGTACGTGACTGGGAGGAGGTTTTTACGGATCATGTGATCCTTAGTGACCCAGAGGACTCTGAATCTAATGCCTCTGCAAACTTATGCCTCATGGCCTCCCTGATTCTGAAAAGCCTGCGAAAGGACCCTAGGATTCGTGGTATCAAGGGGAGGGATCATTACTGGCTGGCAACCCTTCTTGATCCACGTTACAAGGGTAAGGTTGCAGAACTCATCCTGCCTTCACAGAGGGAGCACAGGATGAAACATCTTCAGGAGGCCTTGAAGAAAGGTTTGTGCAATGCATTTCCAGACCCTGGGAGGTTACAATTTCCTGGTGCTGGACAACGTGTTGCTGAGGCTTCGTTCAGTCAGAGGAAGAGTGGTGGAAAAGGTGGCTGGCTGATCGGTGCCTTTAAACAATTTTTCAGTCCTCAGCGCCAAGGTCGGATCAATTCAAGCAACCATTGCCAGTGTCTGCATTACATGGTGCAGGAATATCTAGGGGCAAAAGCAGACTTGGAGACCTTTCCAACAGAGCACCCACTGGGTTACTGGGTCTTGAGGATGGGCCACTGGCCAGAACTTGCTCAATATGCAATTGAGCTACTGGCCTGTCCTGCATCCGGCGTTCTTTCTGAACACACATTCAGTTCTGCTGGAGGGTTTCTAACAGACCATAGAGTGCGCCTGTCCACAGACTCCGTTGATAGGCTCACATTCATAAAAATAAATCAGTCTTGGATCAGCAGCTATCAAGCACCTGATGTTGATGTAACATTGAATTTTCTATGGATGTGGGATCCCTTGAAGACTGCCTATGCTGACTATCCTATTCCTCCTCAATCTTGATGATGCTAGCTTCCAACAATATTTTTGGATTAGGGCACCACCACCACCAACCAAGGCCCAATTTTTCTGCCCCTGTTTAACAGGGGCATGTAATTACAATTTTTGATCTAATATTTCACAGCAGGGCTCGTTCCTGCGCCCAACAAGAGTATCTGTGAGGGGTTACAGTGTTGTGGCACCACCACCACCCAAGGCCCAATTTTTCTGCCCCTGTTTAACCGGGGCATGTAATTACAACTTTTGATATAATATTTTAATGCAGGGCCCATTCCTGCGCCCAACAAGAGTATCTGTGAGGGGTTACATAGTTGTGGCACCACCACCACCCAAGGCCCAATTTTTCTGCCCCTGTTTAACCGGGGCATGTAATTACCATTCTTGATATAATATTTCATAGCAGGGCCAGTTCCTATGCCCAACAAGCATAACTGTGAGGGCTTACATTGGTGTGGCTCCACCACCACCAAAGGCCTAATTTTTCTGCCCCTGTTTAACAGGGGCATGTAATTCCAAATCTTGATATAATATTTCACAGCAGGGCCCGTTCCTGTGCCCAACAAGATTAACTGTGAGGGCTTACAGTGTTGTGGCACCACCACCACCACCACCACCAAAGGCCCAATTTTTCTGCCCCTGTTTAACAGGGCATGTAATTCCAATTTTTGATATAGTATTTTACAGCAGGGCCCATTCCTGCACTCACCAAGAGTAACTGTGAGGGCTTAAAGTGTTCTGGTACCACCAACACTTAAGGCCCAATTTTCTGCAGAGTATATAGGGCAGGCCGTATAGTATATATACTGCTGTTCAGAATATATAGTGACCCCCACGCCATTTAAAAAAAAATTGGGTGCGGGGTGCCCCTTAATATCCATACCAGACCCAAAGGGCCTGGTAGTGGACTGGGGGGGACACCCATGCTGTTTTTTGCAATGATTTTCATCTATATTGCTGGGACCCGACAATACATTACAGCCGCGAGCAGTTTTAAATGACTTTTTTTCTTTTAGAAATGTAATTTTGCTGTGGTATTGTTCTAAATACGGGAAAACTGCGCCACTTTACAGGCATACTATAGACACCCCCCAGTCATGATATTTAAAGGAATATTTTATTTTTATTGTTTCACTTTAAGCATTTATAAAATCACTGCTCCAGAAAAAAATTGACATTTTTAAAACTTTATTTTGCATTGATACATGTCCCCTGGGACAGGACCCGGGTCCCCAAACACTTTTTATGGCAATAACTTGCATATAAGCCTTTACAATTAGTACTTTTGATCTTTCACGTTCGTGTCCCCCATAGACTTTAATGGTGTTCGTGTGTTCAAACAAAGCGGGGGGATGTTTGGTTCATCCCTACATATGAGGAGGGAACAGCTCACTGCACCCCCCCCCCCTTCCAATGAAAACACTGCACCCCCCTGCCCCCATCCTGGCCCTGCTGCCAGAGCAAGGCTTACAAAAAAACAGCTTTACTATTAAGCTTACCAAAATATGCCCAGCCTGCACTTTGCTACAATACTTCTTTCAGTACTTTGTCCAATATAGCTGACAGTTGAAGGCAGTGCCCCAAATGCACTGAAGTAGAGAACTTTTCAACTGTAATGTTGTAAAATTGGCCAAGGTGACAAATCCCCTGCCACCTCCAATTATTATATTGCCTTGTTAACTTTGTATATAAAGAAACAAAAAAACATTCATGAACATATCTATGGAAATGACCAGAGGTAAACTAGTTTTAGAGTTTACTTTATTTAAATTACATTATAGCAAAACCTAACTCCACAAATAAAGTTTTGCTTTATGCCTATATTCCCTTACATGTGAAATGTGTTGTGTGTTTTCACAAATGTATCCAAAAAAATCCATTAAATGTGTAAATAATTTAAGCTTGTAAAGTTTTCTATGTACTTTACTTTCCTGTCTATAGACCTCTGGTGCAACTGTTGGCACACATTCCAGACTCCAGGTATAATAATGATAGCCTTTATTTAATATACTGTATCTTTTTTTTTATTTCAGCCTATCCTTTTTTGGGGACGAACTCGCGAAAATCTAAATGAAATGATTTTGATAGAGCCAATCCTAGGCTGGGAAGGACGAGAAATTAAGTCTTATGGAAATGTGGCTATGTCTTCTTTAGCAGTTATGCAAATTAGCCATACAAAGGTAATAATAATCTGTGATGCACATTATCTGTTAAAATAGGACATTACAAGACTGGAGCACAATTGTCAACAGCTAGCCAAAAATCTATCTACTCAAATACAGTGACACTATAGGGGAATTTTTTTCTATTGGTTGAATTTTCTTAACTTAACCTTTACTAACCTTTCTTAAAGTGGTTGTAAACCCACATAAAAAAAACAAAAACTGCAAGACAAAGGCATAATGAGCTAGTTTGCATCGCATACTAGATCATTATGAAATACTTACCTTAGAATTGTGAATTAAAATCTAAATTGTAGTGTGTCATACACAATAGCCAGAAATATAGCACAGACAAGCTGCACATCATTTAAGACTTTTTTTAATAGATTACATTTAAAGAGAGAGAAAGAGAGAAGGTTGCGTTTTATTAAAGTGGCTCTAAAGCCAAAAGGTTTTTTTACCTCAATGCATTATTTGCATTAAGGTAAACAACCTTCCACTAGTTGTTCCTGTATCAATCCAGCACTGCGCCCATCTACAGCTTCGCTGGTTCTCTCTCTTTACCTTCTCACAGGCTCGGAGACAGCAGCTAGAGCCATTGGCATGATCGTGGTTTACATCTTTGATGCCAGCTTGGTTTTATATGTAAGTGCAAATACTACATTTTTTAAAGCCTCCTGAGGATTTTACACTATTTTGGGGTTTCCTGTTTTTTTATATGCCATACACCACCATTTCCATTTGCAAGAGAAACTTTGAGGCAATCCAGAGTTGTGTTATACAGAGTCTGGGGGACGGCTACATAGCAGAGCTCTAGGATTTTTACACATGCCTATCATGACCATTCCTATTTAGAGGGTCATGGTTTTCTGGTAAGCTGCTCTGGATCTCTTTTATTCAGGTGGTGGACTTGTGCAGTGGTTTTCCTCTATGGGAGATATGTTTTCAACATTATTGGTGGACACACTCTGCACTAAGTGTTGAAGCACTATACATCTTTCTTGGGGAACTTTCTCATTAATATAATTGGATGCACTATATTTGTGAATGATTTATTCTTCAAGCACTTTTTTGATAATGGATATTTGGCTACACTATCAGTAATTGTGACATTGTATATTTATTTTCATCTCCATATATATTTGGTAGTGGTTGCATTTAGTCACTGTGATTTATATTGAGATGTAGTGCTGCCTTTTACTTTACATTATTGAGATGTTTGATATTCCCTCACATTAGGCTAGCTGCTATTTAACCCCTCATTTTATTTTTGTTCTTGTGGTGAGCATGTTTTTTTCCTTTTTGTTATGTGGATGCACACAGCCCAGCTCAGGAGTGAGCCCACAAATGTGCCACCATCCTGTGAGGAGGGAGCGGAGGTGGGGTCGAGCCATGCTGTGTGTGTCTATAGACGCATACAGCCTGGCTTGGAAAAAAAAGCCTGCACGAGTGTTACCATAGCAAGCGGCTTGCTATGGGGGCACCTGGAGAAGAGGAGGAGCCAGTTATAATGTTATTTCGAGAAAAAAAAAGCATTACAAGCGCTTTAATTGCTTTGAATATTAATTTACCCCATTTAATACCTTTTATGTGAAAATATTTGCATGACAGTTCTCACTATTCTTCACAGGAAATGACAGAGGTCTTCATGGTTCTCTTCCCTCTCCACTTACTCATTTTGTCCATGGATCACCAAGAGAGGCGATTTATGTATCAGGTAAAACATAATTTATATATAGATAAATACTGAGGGGTAACTGTAATGCCGCGTACACACGGGCGGACTTTTCGACTGGACTGGTCCGACAGACTTTCGGACGGACTTCCGACGGACTTTTTAATGAACGGACTTGCCTACACATGATCACACCAAAGTCCGACGCATTCGTACGTGATGACGTACGACTTGACTAAAATAAGGAAGTTGATAGCCGGTAGCCAATAGCTGTCCTAGCGTGGGTTTTCGTCCGTCGGACTAGCATACAGACGAGTGTATTTTTTGACCGGACTCGAGTTCGTCGGACAAATTTGAAACATGTTCCAGATCTAAAGTCCATCAGATTTTTGCCCGAAAAAGTCCGCTGCAGGTCCGATGGAGCACACACACGGTCGGATTGTCCGCCAGATTCTGCCCGTTGGACCAGTTCGGTCGCATAATCCGCCCGTGTGTACACGGCATTAGGTGTGTGGAGTGTAAAACTGCCTATGAGGTCATGAACCCTAAGGGCCCTTTCACACTGGGGCGGTTTGCAGGTGCTATTGCGCTAAAAATAGCACCTGCAAACCGACCCGAAAGTGCCGCTGCATTCATTCCAGTGTGAAAGCCCCGAGGGCTTTCACACTGGAGCAATGCGCTGGCAGGACGGTAAAAAAAGTCCTGCTAGCAGCATCTTCGGAGCGGTGAAGGAGCGGAGTGTATACCGCTCCTGCCCATTAAAATCAATGGGACGGCGCGGCTATACCGCCGGCAAAGCGCCTCTGCAGAGGCGCTTTGCGGTGGTTATTAACCATTTCTCGGCCGCTAGCGGGGGTAAAACCGCCCCGCTAGCGGCCGCATGCCGACGGTAAAGCGCTGCTTACAATAGCGGTGCTTTACCGCCGCCGCCCGCCCCAGTGTGAAAGGGCTCTAAACATAAAAGAATAAAGCAGAAATTATGTTCTCTCTCCATGTTTTTGTCAATCTGAGTCTTTATTTAAGGTATTAAACTTTAAATATAATAATAATTAGATTGCAAGGTTTCAGGGGCCCAAATCTTGGTGTATGTGTCTTTATAGCACTGCATTGTTTAATAAGGCCACTGAATATATGGCTACAGAGAAGGAATGTCACAGCTTCTAGATAAATATTTGAGGAAAGTATCAATCTACAATTTCAATTTGTAATCCAAAGAAATACTACTGTACTACTACAAAATAGTGTATATGTATTGTAGACCAGCTGTTTACAACCTTTTTACCCCAGGGGATAATAAATAATTTTCAAGTCTCAGGGAACCCATGCTAAAAAATTAATTGGGTATCAGTGGGAAAAATTGAAGATAGGAGGTAATTCAGTCACAGCTCAAGCAACCCCTAATAACCTCAGGAGGAACCCTATGTTTCCATAGAACCATGGTTGAGAATGGCTATTGTAGAGTAATAATAGATGTACCACAGACAACATTTATATAGAAGAAAAATCTTAAAGCTAACCTTCACTCACTATTTCCCCATAGCATGCTTGCTCGGTCTGCAACCCCCACCCCCCAGCTCCTGCAGCCTCCTGAGATAATGTAACACATCCCAGGAAGCTACAGGACCAGTCAACCTCAACTAACAGATCTCATTCTGCACATGAGGGAGCAGGCTGTGACTCATCAGGAAGTGTCAGCAGGCCCCCAAATCCAAGATCGTGGTGCAGAAACCTATTAAGTGGTGAAGACTTTGTGTGCTCGTAAGATGGCACTGGTCCTAATAGATTGGTAAGAATATTGCTCTTAAAAGTACTAGTAGCTGCTGAGTTTCATTTTTGTAAATTAATACAAAAACAATTAATAAGAGAATATAACTGGCAGTTTTGACCTGGTGGTATATCATTCCTAGCAGTAAAGGCTTATGTCTTTTTTATAGGGACTTTTACCTCTTTCTGGAATGAAAGTAGTTTGTGACCAAAGAAATAATGGCTATACTTTTGAAATCAGTGGTGAGTATATACATTTATAATTATAGTCATGAATCTGCAATAATACTTTCATGCCCTGTCTGTCTGCTTACCTCTGGTCTGTGTATCAGTCTTAGGTCCTGCACTCTCAAACCTGCATGGTTAAATAATCTTCCCTTAGCGTGGCTCCACCCTAGCCTCCAACAGGAACCACTATTTAACACCGGGTTCTCCAAGCCTGCCTTGCCCGAGCAATATTGTGTGTTTGGCTTCCTGTGTGCTTCTTGCCGTGTGCTCTATGTCTGTTTCTGTTTACCGATCTTGGCTTGTTCTTTGACTACCCCTGCCTGCTTGATATCCTGACCTTTGGCGTGTTCTTTGTCTATCCTGGTCTGCTAGTTGCCACAAACTTTGGCTTATCTCCTGACTATCCCTTGTTGTCCTGGACTGCTTCTTCCTCTCTATTTTCCAGTAGCCTACTGTGAGCATGAGCTGGGAGACCCTGGGAGCCGCTACTTGGAGCTAGTTGCAGCACAGTCCAACCTCACCACTAGAGGCTTTGGTGAACACCTGCTGGCTCTTAGACTCCATGCCCTAGGGAATCTTATGCTCTAGCTCCCAGTGGGATCTGTGTTGGTGCTCCAGTGGACCTGCTTTCCTGAACCACCCAGAGTTCCATCCACAGCAGTCAGCCGTAGGTTCCGTAGCCATAGCCGTAGGGTCCACTACCTTAGCCGTGCACTCCCGACCCCAACCATGTGCATCTGTCACCTGGCTTGAGGTGACCTGACAGTTTGCTCGGGCCATGGACCCGGCTGATGTGCCGCTACCTGCTGATGATCAGTTGCAGGGCATAGTCTGCAGACTCGAGACCCAGAAATCTAATCAGACCCAGGTGATGCGATTCCTTCAGGATTTGGCTTCCCGCTTTGAACAACTTCAAGCCTCCTTAGGATCCCCAGTTCGACAACCTGAACCGCAATCTGCTGCCATAACGGTTTTGGTCACAGTCGCAGCTGCTAACCCTTTGCATTCACCAGCTCTGTCTCCTGCTGGTCTTCTCATGCCCTTGCCCATTCCTGAGGAGCGCTGGTCTCACATAGCCATGGACTTTATCACCGATCTTCCACCGTCTGAGAGTAATACTGTCATTTGGGTGGTAATCAATCGGTTCTCCAAAATTGCTCATTTTGTTCCTCTTCCTGGTCTCCCTTCTGCTCCTGCTTTGGTTCCCATTTTTGTTTGAGAGATCTTCCACCTTCATGGGTTTCCTTCCCATATTTTTTCTGACAGGGGTGTTCCATTTACATTTAGTTTTTGGAGAGCCTTTTGCAAATCCATCAATATTGTCTTGGATTTTTCCTCTTCGTACCATCCTCAATCCAATGGACAGTCTGAGAGGATTAATCAGGAGTTAGAGGTCTTTCTCCGCACTTTAGTTTCTGCTTATCATGACGATTGGTCCTCTCTATACCTGTGGGCAGAATTCTCTCACAACAATCATGTGAACATGAGTTCTCAGAAGACACCCTTTTTCACAGTTTATGGAAGACACCCTCAGCTCCCCCTTCCTATGACCTGTTCTCCGGATATTCCAGCTTTGGCTACGGTTCAACAATCATTAAATTCTATTTGGGGTAACGTTCATGATTCCCTCTAGGCAGCTGCTAATAAATTTAAAGGTTTTGCTGACCGTCGTAGGCATAAGCCGCCTTCTCTACAGCAGGGAGACAAAGTCTGGCTTTTCACCAGGAACATCAAGCTCCGGGTTCCTTCTCTGAAATTTTCCTCAAGACTCATTGGCCCGTACACTATCACACATACAGTATGTGTTTGAGCTTTTGGGGTGCACACCCTAATGCAATAGGCTGTGCACACCTATGTGATAGAGTAAATGAAATACACCGCAAAAATTTCATTTAGACATTTTTTTTACTTGTTCTTTCCCAATCTATTATAATACTGGTCACAGAATTGTATGTAAAATTTAAAGGTATATGTTGTTTTTAGTTTAATAAATATACTGTATACTACAAATTTTGAGATTATTTAAAGTGTATTTGTGTTTGAAAAAAAAGAAAAAAATGCTAAGGAGAACCTGTAAAGTTTATGTTAGCTCCTAATTGACATTAATACTATTGTGTTGCAGTAATGCACATTACATGCATTGGTGTGCTGTGGTTCCATTTATTGTGAATGGCATCCCATTGCACAGTAAAGTGTAAAAATGCTAAATGCTATAGAAAATGCTGCATAGGTGATTTTTGGTTTGATGACATACATTATGCAGCTGATTCAAATTAAGGGGCTGCGGTTGTGCCTATTGGCACAAGGCATAAAACACGTAAATTAAAACACACTGCAACAGACCACTCCTGTGAGAATGAGCCCCTACAAATAACACCGTTGCTAAAAAAATGCCAGCCTGTTAAAGTGATTCAGTTGTTTTGTTCCCCGCGGCACTCTGTGGTTTCTCCAGCTGTATTCAGCATTCAAGTGACCTTCAATGAAAAATCCCATGTCCAGTCTCCTGGTGGGTACAAACTTTAAACCACAATTCAAAACCTTCCTTTCCTTCCTTTCTGATAACACAACTTTACTATTACTACGTTAAAAATGCCTGAGCAGTCTAAAACTGTCTTCTTTGATTGGGCCCTCCTCCCCCTTGTGGATCCTCTCTTGGCTCCATTCCTTTTTTTTTTAGGTCGTCCAGGTTTTGGGTGGGAGACATCTCAACCAAATGTTCCCCTTCTCTGGTTATTGTCATCTTCACCTGCGGATTTATTGTTAGGAAGAGGAGGAGAGGTTAATATTTGACAGTTTAAGATCAAATCTGATCTTATTTGACAACTTAAATAACAGTATACAACATGCAAAAAGTTAACAGCTATAATCAGAAATAATTATTCATTGCTGTGACACCTTCAATGTGATGAAATCTGAATGAAGTTTAATGGTCACTTTGGCTTGTATTTTTGCTTTTTGCAAAAAAAATGGATTGTCTTCTGTACAAACCATAAATTCTATATTAAAATGTATAATTTACATTGTTAATTTTTCCTCATTCTAATGTTTGCAGGCCCAATGATAGAGCCACGGCAGGTGTCCTGTCTCAGCTCCAGTGAGAGAAGTCTGTGGATTTCAGCTCTACATGATCACATCCAGGCGGCCAATACCCATTACCCCCCAGCCTCGCCATCTATCAGCATCTTGTCTTATTTAGTGAGTTTACAGATATAACAACATCTTCAAAACATGCTTCACATGTTAACATTTGACTTGAGTTGACCTGGTGCCTACAGGGTGCCCATGACTTTTATTATGCTATAAAGTCAAGCCATAAGCACTCGACATCTCATCCCTCAATGCAATGCTGATATCTCTCACTTGGCCACCTAGACACCATGTGTGTATTGTGTGATGTATTGCAAACATCAACTGATTTTTTTGGTTGATGTCTGCAAATTAAATCATCCCAACTCTGTATATTTGAATAGAAAGCTGCAGAGCTGGGGCATCCAACAAAATGCTCTCCATAGCCAAAATGTAAAGCTTGCCATACTGTACACAATAGACTTCTGTTTAAATGTTTGGAGAGTCTGAAAAATTGTTCATCAGAGCATTTGATCTGGCCATCATTGAGTAAAATAACTCAACATAAATCTATGGGACATAAACATGAATAATCAAAAGTGCTAATTTTAAAGGCTTATATGCAAGTTAAGCCCCGTACACGCGGTCGGGATAAACAGGATAACCTCCGGAAAGATTTAGAACATGTTTTCTATCTAAGTCCGTCGGAAATGCCGACAGAAAAAGTCCGATGGGGCATACACAAGGTCGGAATATCCAAACAAAAGTTCCTATCAGACTTTTTCTGTCTGGAATTCCGCCCGTGTGTACGCGGCATTATTGTCATAAAAAGCATTTGGGGACCTGGGTCCTGCCCCAGGGGACATGTATCAATGCAAAAAAAAGTTTTAAAAATGGACGTTTTTTCGGGAGCAGTGATTTTAATAATGCTTAAAGTGAAACATAAAAAGTGAAATATTCCTTTAAATTTGGTACCTCGGGGGTGCCTATAGTATGCCTGTAAAGTGGCGCATGTTTCTCGTGTTTAGAACAGTCCGAGAGCTTTCTTTTGATGGTATTTGATCACCTCTGACGTTTTTATTTTTTGCGCTATACACGGAAAAAGACCGAAAATTTTGAAAAAAAATGATATTTTCTACTTTTTGTTCTAAAAAAAATCCAATAAACTCAATTTTAGTCATACATTTAGGCCAAAATGTATTCGGCCACATGTCTTTGGTAAAAAAAATGTCAATAAGTGTATATTTATTGGTTTGCGCAAAAGTTATAGCGCCTACAAACTAGGGTACATTTTCTGGAATTTACACAGCTTTTAATTTATGACTGCCTATGTCGTTTCTTGAGGTGCTAAAATGGCAGGGCAGTACAAAACCCCCACAAATGACCCCATTTTGGAAAGTAGACACCACAAGGAAATTGCTGAGAGGCATGTTGAGCCCATTGAATATTCATTTTTTTTGTCCCAAGTGATTGAATAATGACTAAAAAAAAAAAAAATTACAAAAAGTTGTCACTAAATGATATATTGCTCAAACAGGCCATGGGCATATGTGGAATTGCACCCCAAAATACATTTACCTGCTTCTCCTGAGTATGGGGATACCACATGTGTGGGACTTTTTGGGAGCCTAGCCGCGTACGGGGCCACGAAAACCAACCACTGCCTTCGGGATTTCTAAGGGCGTACATTTTTGATTTTACTCCTCACTACCTATCACAGTTTTGAAGGCCATAAAATGCCCAGATGGCATAAAACCCCCCCAAATGACCCCATTTTGGAAAGTAGACACCCCAAGCTATTTGCTGAGAGGCATGGTGAGTATTTTGCAGCTCTCATTTGTTTTTGAAAATAAAGAAAGACGAGAAAAAAAAATAGTTTTTTTTCTTTTTTCAATTTTCAAAACTTTGTGACAAAAAGTGAGGTCTGCAAAATACTCACTATACCTCTCAGCAAATAGCTTGGGGTGTCTACTTTCCAAAATGGTGTCATTTGGGGGTGGGGGTTTTGCCACCTGGGCATTCCATGGCCTCCAAAACTGTGATAGGCAGTGAAGAGTGAAATCAAAAATTTACGGCCTTAGAAAGCCTGAAAGCGGTGCTTGGTTTTCGGGGTCCCGTACGCGGCTAGGCTCCCAAAAAGTCCCAAACATGTGGTATCCCCGTACTCAGGAGAAGCAACAGAATGTATTTTGGGGTGTAATTTCACATATTCCCATGGCATGTTTGAGCAATATATCATTTAGTGACAACTTTGCGCAAAAAAAATAAAAAAAAATAAAAAAATTGTCTCTTTCCCGCAACTTGTGTCACAATATAAAATATTCCATGGACTCGACATGCCTCTCAGCAAATAGCTTGGGGTGTCTACTTTCCAAAATGGGGTCATTTGGGGGGGTTTTGAACTGTCCTGGCATTTTATGCACAACATTTAGAAGCTTATGTCACACATCACCCACTCTTCTAACCACTTGAAGACAAAGCCCTTTCTGACACTTTTTGATTACATAAAAAAATAATTTTTTTTGCAAGAAAATTACTTTGAACCCCCAAACATTATATATTTTTTTAAAGCAAATGCCCTACAGATTAAAATGGTGGGTGTTTCATTTTTTTTTTCACACAGTATTTGCGCAGCGATTTTTCAAACGCATTTTTGGGGAAAAAACACACTTTTTTAAATTTTAATGCACTAAAACACACTATATTGCCCAAATGTTTGATGAAATAAAAAAGATGATCTTAGGCCGAGTACATGGATACCAAACATGACATGCTTTAAAATTGCGCACAAACGTGCAGTGGCGACAAACTAAATACATTTTTAAAAGCCTTTAAAAGCCTTTACAGGTTACCATTTTAGATTTACAGAGGAGGTCTACTGCTAAAATTACTGCGCTCGATCTGACGTTCGCGGTGATACCTCACATGCATGGTGCAATTGCTGTTTACATTTGACGCCAGACCGACGCTTGCGTTCGCCTTAGCGCGAGAGCAGGGGGGACAGGGGTGCTTTTTTTTTTTCTTTATTATTATTATTATTTTTTTTTATCTTATTTTTAAACTGTTCCTTTCATTTTTTTTTTTTTAATCATTTTTATTGTTATCTCAGGGAATGTAAATATCCCCTATCATAGCAATAGGTAGTGACAGGTACTCTTTTTTGAAAAAATTGGGGTCTATTAGACCCTAGATTTCTCCTCTGCCCTCAAAGCATCTGACCACACCAAGATCGGTGTGATAAAATGCTTTCCCAATTTCCCAATGGCGCTGTTTACATCCGGCGAAATCTAAGTCATAAAATGCTCGTAGCTTCCGGTTTCTTAGGCCATAGAGATGTTTGGAGCCACTCTGGTCTCTGATCAGCTCTATGGTCAGCTGGCTGAATCACCGGCTGCATTTTCAGGTTCCCTGTTGAGACAGGTGAGCCAGAGAAAAACACGGAAGACATTGGGGGGGGCATTCCCTCCCACGGCTTGTAAAAGCAGTCTAGAGGCTAATTAGCCACTAGGATTGCTTTTACATGAAAGCCGACCACTGGCTGAAAAGAATGATACCAAGATGATACCTAAACCTGCAGGCATCATTCTGGTATAACCACTCAAAGTCGTGAATCGCGTACCTGAAGACAAAAAAATGGTTAACAATAAAGCACAGTAAACGGTAAAGTATAAAAAATTGCATACCTGAAAAGCAAACATGATAAAACATAATAACAATAAAACATTGCAGAATAGAATACAGTAAAAAAGAGCAGAACAATAGAGAGAATAGAGAGAGAGAGAACAATAAAACGACAACTATTTTTTTGTATTTTATATTTTTGTATGTTTTTTTTTTTTTTTTACACTTTTTTTGTAACTGTAACTTTTATAACTGTAACCGGTTCCAGGTTCGGGTCTCTCAAAATGCGATGACATCTTGGGAGACCCTGTGAAAGTGTGTCTAGTCTGTGGAATGCTGTACCCTACGCTAATACACAACTAGTGCATGGTAGCGTTCAAAACATTCACCAATGCAAAGACCAGAATTGTCAGGACAGGAGGGACAATAATAGCGGGTGTCATGCCTATATCCGCGCTTGCTGCAGACACGACATCTTTTTTGGGGGGGGTTCGATGGGTAGGGGTACTCGGGAGGACATAAAGAAAATGCCTCTCATGCAGCCGACTGCATTTGGTTGGGGATGTGAATGGGGGAAGTACGGGCGCTGCAGAAGCGGTGGGTTCCCAATTAGGATTGGCAAATGCAGCAGGAAGGGCATTATGGGCACGACGGGCCTGTGTTTGTCTTTTTGGTGGCAGCGGGACACTACTTGTGCTTGCCACCTAACCAGCTTGAACTGCACTTATGGGACTCGCCACGTCACCAAGTGTTACTGCAGTGCTGGTTTGACTACGACCGGGGTGTACTAGGCCGCTGGCGCTTGCCAGTTCACCAAAACGCTACCAAAAAAACTGTTAGCGATCGCAGGGATCAGGCCTGACTCTGCGAACGCTGCAGTTATGCGTTTAGTATTTTGTAAGTGACAGTGATCGATCGATACTGCACTTGGGTGGGCTGGGCTGGGCCGGGCGGAGGGGCAAAACGCAGGTGCTAGCAGGTATCTGGGCTGATCCCGCTAACACTGCGTGTTTGGGAACCCTAAACTGCTGGGGACACTAGTATAGATCTGATCGAATCAGATATTGATCAGTTCAGATACTATACCACTAAGGGAGGTGTACGGTGCGTGCGTGGGTGTTAGCGGTACTGGCGCTAACCTGACGCTGCCTTTGGCTGGTGCTTGCCAGTTCACCAAAACGCTACCAAGAAAACTGTTAGCAATCGCAGGGATCAGGCCTGACTCTGCGAACGCTGCAGTTATGCGTTTAGTGTTTTGTAAGTGACAGTGATCGATCGATACTGCACTTGGGTGGGCTGGGCCGGGCAGAGGGGCAAAACGCAGGTGCTAGCAGGTATCTGGGCTGATCCCGCTAACGCTGCGTTTTTGGGAACCCTAAACTGCTGGGGACGCCAGTATAGATCTGATCGGATCAGATATTGATTCGATCAGATACTATACCACTAAGGGAGGCGTATGCTGCGTGCGTGGGTGTTAGCGGTACTGGCGCTAATCTGACGCTGCCTGGGGCGACGCATATCACCGCCGGGCGATCAGGGGGCTAAACCTTTATTCGGTAATAAACGGCGGGTGCCCTGACACTATAAAAAATAAACGAACTAACCAGCATCACCCGTAACACTTATACGGTGATCAGTGGTGAAAGGGTTAACTAGGGGGCAATCAAGGGGTTAAAACATTTATTAGATAGTATATGGGGGTCCCTGACGCTATAAAACGCTGACGGCGAACCTAAATATTTACGTCCCTAACTAGCGTCACCAGCGACACTAATACAACGATCAGAAAAATGATCGCTTAGTGACACTGGTGACGGGGGGTGATCAAGGGGTTAAAACTTTATTAGGGGGGGTAGGGGGGTATCCTAGACCTAAAGGGGGCTACCACTCACTGCCCTAACACTGTAACTGTCACAAACTGACACCTAGCAGTAATCAGGAAAAAAAAAAACCTGCTTGGTGTCAGTTTGTGACAGGGGGGGGTGATTGGGGGGGGATGGGGGGGTGATTGGGGGGGGATCGGGGGGCGATCGGGGGGGGGATCGGGGTGTTTTGTATGCCTGGCATGTTCTACTGTGTGTGTGTAGTGTTGTGCACTCACATTCCAGTCTTCTCTCCTCGGCCCGGAACGGAAAATACCGAGCCGAGGAGAGATGACATAATTTCCTCTGCCTCTGTGTACAATACAGAGGCAGGGAAATGATCCCATTGGCTGGGATCGATCGCGAGGGGGGGCCATGAATGGATGGCCTCCCCCTCACCACCAATCGCCGGGGGAGATTTGCCGACCACCGTAGGCACCGGGGGGGTCCGATCGGACCCCCCACCCGTGGGCAGGCAGAGATGTACAGGTAAGCCCTTTTGCCTGCCCGTGCCGCTCTGCCGACGTACATCGGCGTGCGGCGGTCGGCAACTGGTTAAAATTACTCGCAGCTATAATGAATTGTCGGGCCTGGCAATAAACATAAGTCATTAAAAAAACAGCATGGGATTCCCCCACAGTCCATTACCAGGCCCTTTGGGTCTGGTATGAATATTAAGGGGAATCCCGAACCAAGATTTAAAAAAACAAATTGCGTGGGGGTCCCCCCAAATTCCATACCAGGCCCTTCAGGTCTGATATGGATATTAAGGGCAACCCTGCGCCAAAATTTAAAAAAAAATTGCGTGGGGGTCCCCCTCAAAATCCATACCAGACCCTTCAGGTCTGGTATGGATTTTAAGGGGAACCCCGCGCAAAAAAAAAAAAATGGTGTGGGGGTCCCCCCAAAAATCCATACCAGACCCTTATCCGAGCACGCAACCTGGCAGGCTGCAGGAAAAGAGGGGGGATTAAAGAGCCCCCCCTCCTGAACCGTACCAGGCCACATGCCCTCAACATGGGGAGGGTGATTTGGGGTAGCCCCCCAAAGTAACGTGTCCCCATGTTGATGGGGACAAGGGCCTCATCCCCACAACCCTTGCCCGGTGGTTGTGGGGGTATGCGGGCGGAGGGCTTATCGGAATCTGGAAGCCCCCTTTAACAAGGGGACCCCCAGATCCCAGCCCCCCCTGTGTGAATTGGTAATGGTAATACCCCTACGATTTCACAAAAAAAAGTGTCAAAAATGTTAAAAAGACAATAGCCGGTTTTTGACAATTCCTTTATTAATGTCTTCTTCTTTCCCTGCTTCTTCTTCCATCTACTTCTGGTCTTCCTTTGGTTTTCTTCTTCTTCCTGCATCTTGTTCTTCCCCTCCTTCTTCCTCTGCTGCTTCCTCTGGTCCTCTGCTTCTTCCTCCGGTCTTCTCGATCTTCCTCTGACATCTTCTTCCTCGCTTCGTCCTCTGGACGATCCACCTCAATGGGAAGCTCCCGCTGTGTGACAAATAGAAAAGAAAAGACCTTGCGAACCACAGCAGTCCAATGCCTATAAAGTGGAAAATGATAATAATACCCAGCTGCAGACGCAGATCACGTTTCATAACCATGCAATAATGATATAAAGAAATAAGTGCGTTGCGTTAGAAAAAATATCTTAATAAAAAATATCTCAATAAATATATTCATATATATACAATATATAAATAAATGTAAATTTGCATCAAATGTGTATCAATCAAATACAGAAACATATGTGACAAATTCATATGCATCAAATATCGATCAAATAAATAAAAATAAATAGAGTGGTATGTAGTAAATTCATAAGGGACAATACGTGACAAAAAAGTGCAATGTGCATATACAATATCAATAGATCCAAAGTGCATACATAGAATATAAAAGTGCACAGTGCTCTACATATACATTAAAAAGTTATAATAAATGTTATTATGAGTAATGATTCTATTCTATTAAATGTATTTATGATTTTTTACTTATCACATAGGAACATTTAATAGAACTTTTTTAATGTACATGTAGAGCACTGTGCACTTTTATATTCTATGTATGCACTTTGGATCTATTGATATTGTATATGCACATTGCACTTTAAAACTTTTTTGTCACGTATTGTCACTTTAATGAATTTACTACATAACACTCTATTTATTTTTATTTATTTGATCGATATTTGATGCATATGAATTTGTCACATACGTTTCTGTATTTGATTGATACACATTTGATGCAAATTTACACTTAGGTATATATTTATTAAGATATTTTTTCTAGCGCAACGCACTTATTGCTTTATATCCTGCTGTGTGACCCTTCTGTTGACAAATGCGCTCCTGGAAGAATGGTCAAATATTCCCATAGACACACTCCTAAACCTTGTGGACAGCCTTCCCAGAAGAGTTGAAGTTGTTATAGCTGCAAAAGGGTGGGCCAACTCAATATTGAACCCTATGGACTAAGACTGGGATGCCATTAAAGCGGGGGTCCACCTACATCAGCCTAAAAAAAAATATTAAAAGCCAGCAGCTACAAATACTGCATCTGCTGACTTTTAATACATGGCCACTTACCTGTCCCATGGTCCAGCGATGTCGGCAGGCGACGCCGAGAACCCGCTCGGTTCTCGGCAGCTGCCGCCGCCATCCTAGGTGAGTGAATCAGGAAGTGAAGCGTTGCGGCTTCACTTCCCGGTTCCCTACTGCGCATGCGCGAGTCGCGCTGCGCGTCCCAAGCGGTCCCCGCTCTCTCCTGGGAGCTGTGTGTTTTCCCAGGAGACAGCCGGAGGGACAGGAAGAGGCATAGACTCCCATGGGAGTCTATGCCGGAAGTGGGTGCAAATACCTGTCTTAGACAGGTATCTGCACCCCCCTCCCCCCTGAAAGGTGCCAAATGTGACACCGGAGGGGGGGGGGGTTTCCGAAAAGCGGAAGTTCCATTTTTGTGTGGAACTCCGCTTTAAAGTTCACGTGCGTGTAAAGGCTGGTGTCCCAATACTTTTGACAATATAGTGTATCTGTTGAAAAGTATAAGACATTACGAGAACACCACTTTTTAGTTGATTGTGCCACTGAATTCTTCCTAGAGTGTTGGAGGATGTGCCTTTTACTGACAGTCTACTATTTTTTCCTGATTCATCCTTGTGTCCCCCATGTGTTTTTTCTGCCTCCCATAGAACTCATCCAAGTTCTTCAACACTTTTTTCAGCCCCTACTTTCTTTTGTCTGTCTTTTTCCATTGGTAGACATTGCTTGAATTAGACTTCCCTTACAGTACTGATTTTCTATTAAATCACTTTGTATATTCAATCAGTGTACATTTATATTTGTGTACAGTGTAGACATGTAGGACCTGTATGTTCTCTTTACACTTGTACACACTATTTTTTCTGAAACAGAAATACTGTGCAGTAATTCATAGCAACAAGAGTTCAAATGTTATCAGTGCAAAGAAAATCATTTTATTTGGATATTTAGGGTTGTTTGCTGCCTTACTAAAATCTCTGATGTGCATAATACAGTTAGGTTACTTGTAATTTTACTATATTTTGAATTATTTTTGCAAGGTGATGGTATTTAGCTAAAAATATAATATCTTTGACAAATAAAATATTTTACTGTATTTTATTTTCAGAAATGTATCAGTTTATCTAAACAATAGCTTGCTTGGAGTGAAATGGTGCCCCCTACTGGTGGAAAAGGTTACTTAAAATGATTTCAGGAGTTTTTCTTAGATCCATCCTTTGCTCTGGTTCCTGTGAAACCAATTTCACCTGTATTTGCCTCCAGTGCAAGGGAAATTTCTCATTCCTTAAGAAAGACTGATGTCGCATACACACGAGCGGAATGTCCGACAGAAAAAGTCAGATGGGAGCTTCTCATCGTATATTCCGACTGTGGGGGAGATTTACTAAAACTGGAGATTGCCAAATCTGGTGCATCTCTGCCTAGAAACCAATCAGCTTCCAGGTTTTTTTTGTCAAAGCTTAAGTGAACAAGCTGAGATTAGAAGCTGATTGGTTACCATGCACAGCTGCACCAGATTCTGAGTGCTCCAGCTTTAGTAAATCTCCCTTTGTGTGTATGCCCCATCAGACTTTTTCCGTCGAAAATTCAGACAGACTTAGATAGAGAACATGTTCTATATTTTTCCAACGGAACTAATTACTATCGGAAAAGCCGCTCGTCTGTATGCTGTTCCGACGCACCAAAAACGACGCATGCTCTGAAGCAAGTACGAGACGGAAGCGCTCGGTCTTTCTAGTGACGTCGCACGTGTTGTACGTGACCACGTTCTTGATGGTCGGACTTTGGTGTGACCATGTGTATGCAAGACAGCTTGAGCGGAATTCCGTCAGAGAAACCTTCAGAGTTTATTTCGAAGGCAAAACCACTCGTGTGTACGCGGCATGAGGTTTCTCATTAGGCAAAATTTTGGAGAAATGCTTTGAATCAATCGGACATTATAATAATTGATAGTATTACATATTTTTATTTTTCAACTGGGGTGTCTTTTTGACGGTGAAAATAGTTTTGTATGGCTTTTGTAAGTATTACGCATTGCGGCTAATATGTATCTTTTTATCTCTTCTTAAAGATTCCATGTGACCATTTGTGGAAGAAGAAGGAGCTAGTGAGGTATCTGTCCTCATGCCCCATCCTGAATTGGGAAGGCAAGCCGATCCAACACATGGGTAGCGCTGTCTACCTTTCTGCAGTGAGAGCAGCTCATACAATAGATGGAGTATGTCACATTGACAGTTCAATATCACTGTATCACCCTATTTGTATAGAAGACATTTCATGTTTTTTTCCAACTGGCCTTCAAGAATTCTTTAGTCGGCATATCCATGAATTAATTAATTAAACAATTCTTGTTTTATTCGCTGATATATTTTCTGGAGTTTGCGAAACAGAATATGTAAATAGCCATGCTTAGATTTGGGCCATAATCCCTAGAGTTCAAAAGATGTACCCAGAAACCCTGAGGGTCGGGGTCACTTCCTAGGAGTTTTAGGACTCATTCAAATATTTAGATTCAGTTTTTGTGTTTAGAAAACGAAAGAAAATATTTAAGCAGATAGTATGTCAGAACAGATGATTGCAGGTGTTTATTTGCTACAATTCACAATTCAACTGAGGTATATTGTCCACATAATGTCCTGTGCATATTATTTCTGGATCAATGGAGAACAGACTCAGTTGTGTGAAGTCTTGGCTTCATGGCTTATTGGGGATTATAAAACCAAAACAGTATGCAAAGCATGTGAAAACCAATCTGTGACTAAATAGACCCGTGCACAACAAAACATATTTTACATCAATACAAATAATGAAAAATTCACTAATTACACAAATATAAAGGACAATCAAACGTTAACTCATACAATTGTTCAAAAGACGTATGCGAAAAATAAAGTCCGCATCCAGTGTACACAAATAGTCCAAAGGGGTGCTAATGCATGGTATGAAACTTGTGCATTGAAACCAAACATTCGGTGTTCCCATCTTACCAGACCACCAAAAGTGCCAACATCTTACCAGAAAGATATGATCTCTGTGTTATAGAGATCAAATGTGCTTGTGAAAAGGGTTAAACCCTGCCAGACAAACTGTATGTTTCCATGTATTTCATCTGCTGTAGGACATCCTCGGGGAATGCCAGATGCTCCCTGAGGATGTCCTACTGCAAACAAAACACACGTAGGATTGGGGCTTGCAGACAATGACGTTATAGTATAATGTTTGATTTCAACGCTCAAACTTCTTTAGCAGCCTTTTGAGCTATTTGTGGACACTGGGTGTGGACTTTGTTTTTTACATACAGTGCCATGCAAAAGTATTCGGCCCCCTTGAACTTTTTAACCTTTTGCCACATTTCAGGCTTCAAACATAAAGATATAAAATTTTAATTTTTTGTGAAGAATCACCAACAAGTGGGACACAATTGTGAAGTGGAACGAAATTTATTGGATATTTTAAACTTTTTTAGCAAATAAAAAACTGAAAAGTGGTGCGTGCAAAATTATTCGGCCCCTTTACTTTCAGTGCAAAAAACTCACTCCAGAAGTTCAGCGAGGATCTCTGAATGATCCAATGTTGTCCTAAATGACTGATGGTGATAAATAGAATCCACCTGTGTGTAATCAAGTCTCTGTGTAAATGCACCTGCTCTGTGATAGTCTCAGGGTTCTGTTGAAAGCGCAGAGAGCATCATGAAGACCAAGGAACACACCAGGCAGGTCCGTAATACTGTTGTGGAGAAGTTTAAAGCCGGATTTGGATACAAAAAGATTTCCCAAGCTTTAAACATCCCAAGGAGCACTGTGCAAGCGATCATTTTGAAATGGAAGGAGTATCAGACCACTGCAAATCTACCAAGACCTGGCTGTCCCTCTAAACTTTCAGCTCAGACAAGGAGAAGACTGATCAGAGATGCAGCCAAGAGGCCCATGATCACTCTGGATGAACTGCAGAGAACTACAGCTGAGGTGGGAGAGTCTGTCCATAGGACAACAATCAGTCGTACACTGCACAAATCTGGCCTTTATGGAAGAGTGGCAAGAAGAAAGCCATTTCTCAAAGATATCCATAAAAAGTCTCGTCTAAAGTTTGCCACAAGCCACCTGGGAGACACACCAAACATGTGGAAGAAGGTGCTCTGGTCCGATGAAACCAAAATCGAACTTTTTGGCCACAATGCAAAACGATATGTTTGGCGTAAAAGCAACACAGCTCATCACACTCAACACACCATCCCCACTGTCAAACATGGTGGTGGCAGCATCATGGTTTGGGCCTGCTTTTCTTCAGCTTGGACAGGGAAGATGGTTAAAATTGAGGGGAAGATGGATGCAGCCAAATACAGGACCATTCTGGATGAAAACCTGTTGGAGTCTGCAAAAGACCTGAAACTGGGACGGAGATTTATCTTCCAACAAGACAATGATCCCAAACATACAGCAAAATCTACAAAGGAATGGTTCACAAATAAACGTATCCTGGTGTTAGAATGGCCAAGTCAAAGTCCAGACCTGAATCCAATCGAGAATCTGTGGAAAGAGCTGAAAACTGCTGTTCACAAACGCTCTCCATCCAACCTCACTGAGCTCGAGCTGTTTTGCAAGGAAGAATGGGCAAGAATTTCAGTCTCTCGATGTGCAAAACTGATAGAGACATACCCCAAGCGACTTGCAGCTGTAATCGCAGCAAAAGGTGGCTCTACAAAGTATTAACGCAAGGGGGCCGAATAATTTTGCACGCCCCACTTTTCATTTTTTTATTAGTTAAAAAAGTTTCAACAATCCAATAGATTTCGTTCCACTTCACAATTGTGTCCCACTTGTTGGTGATTCTTCACAAAAAATAAAAATTTTATATCTTTATGTTTGAAGCCTGAAATGTGGCAAAAGGTTGAAAAGTTCAAGGGGGCCGAATACTTTCGCAAGGCACTGTAAGTTTTTATGAACAGTTGTATGAGTTAACTTCTGATTCTACTTTAATTTTCTGATTGTACTCTAATTTTTAATTTTTTTTATTGATGTAAACAGAGTTGAAATATATTTTGTTGTGCACAAGTATATTTAGTCACAGACTGGTTTTCATGTGGTTTTGGGCACTATTTTGGTTTTATAGTTAATATGGAGGATGTTGAGTGCATGGGGGTTATGGGAAGCAGCGATGCATTAAATGGAAGGAGGAGAACACAGGATCTTTGACACGTTTTTCTTGTAGATGTTTTGTGATAAGGACGGACTAACAAGTGTAAAACAAAATATCCACACCAAGCTTTCATTTTCCCTGTTGCTGTTTTAAAAACACGTTTGATTCAGAATGCATGCATTTTGCATGCCGTTTGCATGAGATCTGTTTCAGGTCTGCTGCCAAGGAAAGCTGAAGGCTGTATTCTGCCAATCTGCAACCCCATATTATTATTATTATACAGGATTTATATAGCGCCAACAGTTTGCGCAGCGCTTTACAACATGAGAGCAGACAGTACACTTACAATACAAATCAATACAGAGGGATCAGAGGGCTCTGCTCATTAGAGCTTACAATCTAGAAGGGAGGGTCAAGTGAGACAAAAGGTAACAACTGTGGGGGATGAGCTGATGGAGAAAATGAAAATACAGTTAGGTGTGGGTAGGGTAGGCTTCTCTGAAGAGGACGGTTTTCAGGGTCGTCTAAAAGCTAATAGAGTGGGAGATAATCAGACAGATTGGGGTAAGGCATTCCATAGGATTGGAGAAGCTCTGGAAAAGTCCTGGAGGCAAGCATGGGAGGAGGTGAGAGCAGGAGGTCTTGAGAGGAAGGAAGAGAACGAGTAGGTTGGTATTTAGAGACTAGGCAAGTGATGTAGCTGGGGGCTAAATTGTGGATGGCTTTGTAAGTAGTTGTTAGTATTTTGAATTTAATTTGTAGGGTGAGCGGACGCCAGTGGAGGGATTGAGGAGTAGCAGACACAGAGCAATTGGTAGGGTGAATAAGTCTGGCAGCAGCATTCATGATGGATTGAAGGGGGGATAGACTATGAAGAGGTAAGCCAATGAGAAGGGAGTTGCAGTAGTTGAGGGGAGAGATGACCAGTTAAGAGCTTTGTTGTGTCATTGGTTAGAAAGGGGCGTATTTTGGAGATGTTGCAGAGGTTGAGGCGGCAAGATTTGGACAGTGATTGGACGTGGGGCTTAAAGGAGAGTTCAGAGTCCAGGACTAAACCTAGGACCTTGGCATGTGGGGATGGGCTTATAGTTGTGCCATCGATTTTGACAGGGAGATCAGGGGAAAGGGCACATGAGGGAGGAAGAATTATAAGTTCGGATTTGGATAGATTGAGTTTGAGGAAGTGGTGTGACATCCAAGGTGTGACTTTCCATACTGTATAAACATACAGAAGCAAACTGGCCCTCTGAATACAATGACGCAGACTTCCCGTATTCTTTCTGTGCAGTTTGGTTAGCAAATAGAAAAAGTCCTAAATGCATTATCTTGCACATATGTAGGGAAGCCACAGATTAATGTTAAAGTGATGTAGGTTGTACTATGATTTTCTAAGTGGCCGCTAGAACATTTTTTAAATGACCAATGATGCCCTGCCAATAGAACCATTGGATAGTCACTTCCTTTCATACGGAGAAAATTCTCATCCTTGTGCAGTTAAATCACTGCAGCATTGCCACCCTTGCTGCTGTTGTAGCTATTTAGATGCTGGCACCCTTGGAAGCCCTATCAGTGACCAGTGCTGCACAGCTGTGCCCACAGCCATTTAATCTTAGGGCCCTTTCACACAGAGCAGTTCCCTTGCAATCAGCAGAGGATCCATGAGCTTAACCAAGAATTGTAGAAAAAAAAAAAATCCTGACCCTTTAAATTCTGGATTAACATTCCGCTGTGTGTATGATCCTTATGTTTTTTACTTCTTGGAAAAAAAAGCATGCAACCCTTTTTTGAAATAATCCAATAAATCTGCTAGAACCGGTAACTATTGACGACTATTCCAAATTTTTAAGAATCCTTTACACAGCTGGAGAACAGATTTCAATTCAATTCATTGTGTTGATTTTAAAGGAGAACTCCAGCTCTATGGGTGCTAAGACTAGCCCACCCACCCTTCCTGAAGCTCCTCTGGAACTATTTATTTATTTATTTAGTTTAAAAAAAAAAAAAGGTTAAAGAGCAAATACCCTATACATACCTTTTCACTGCAGATCTAGCTGGTCCAATGTTGTCATGAGTCCTTTCTTTTCTTTTCACTGTAAAGGGGGGGGCAGCACATCCTCCTAGACTGAGCATTGAGACGTGTATTGAGTATGTCAATCCAGGAGTATTGTGAACGAAGGCTGTGTGATGGCTCAACCCTAGGGTGTGTGTCAATAACCCCCTAGCAGTGCTGGGACAAGGCCATTTGGTGCCCAGGGCGAAGATGGCAAACTGCGCCCCCCCGTTTTTAAGAAAGAATTAATGTAGTTTCAAAACAAGAATATACTTAAAACAATACAAATTCAATTAAGTTTAATGCAATAGAAACAGAGTTCACCCACACATTTTAATTATATGTATTTTTATTGGAGGCACTTTGAAATAATAATGCAAAAAAGGCCGGTTAACTATTTTTTCTGTCAAGGCCCATGTGAACATACTAAAGTTTTCAGTTTTGCATTATTTTGTGTGAGGTAGTGCCCCAATACCAAATATTCACATAAATAGGAAAAATGTAAAATCAAAACATATCACAAACTTCTCAACCAACATACATGGCCTTCAGCAAAAAAGAACCCTCAATACAAAATATTAACATATAAAAGTGCAAAATCAAGGGATTACACTATTTTTCACTGAAACATATAACATTCAACTGTAGTCTTTCCTAAAGGTACTGGCTGGAAAGGGGTTAACATCTAGGGGGAATCAAGGGGTTAATTGTATCTAACAATGTGTAATGTAAGCTGCTTTTTACTACTGACTGATTTGTTTATTTTCCCTGCTTTGCACAGAAAAGAAAAAAAAGTGATTGTTCCCTCTGTACAGAGCACTGTGTTGATTGTTAACACAGAGCTCTGGGCTGTGATTAGACACAGCCGATCAGCAGATCCCAGCCACAAATACCAGACTCTCGCTGTGTACAATTACAGGGGAGTAGGTGGGAGAAACCCGAAACAGGCAGCGACATGTGGGTATGTCCTGGTGCCTGTAGCTGCCACCTGCAGTGGGTTAGCAAGTGGTTAATTAACCCCCTTGTGCTGCATTAGTGGTACCAGTGTCCGTGTTAATTAACCCACTGGTGCCACTAATGCAGCACAAAGGGGTTAATTAACTGCCACTGGCCACTAATACATCAGTGACAGTGCATTAACCCCCTTCCTGGGGCATATTACCGATACCATTGCTAATTAATTAATAAATCTGCTTACTTGAGTGATGATATCCTCCTTGATCACACTCCCATTTTAATAGCTCTGGCAGGTGGCAGCACTCCATGCTCGTTTTCCATCCCGCCTCTCTGTGAAGTCCCGCCGGCCAGGACTAGGAATCGCCTGTTGGGCGCAGCGGCGACTAGGAACAATATATAGGGGGGGGTACATAAGATGCCACAGTCAAAACTTGGGGGGCACTAATAATTTTTACCAGTAAAATCATACCACCAAAAATAAACTAAGTGTGTGTGTGTGTATATATATATATATATATATATATATATATATACACAAAAGTTGAGAGTAATGTGGTATTTTTATTGTCTTATTGTGGAACCACACCAGCAATGTTAGAACTCATTAACACAAGTGGCGAGGGGGGCTGTTAAACCCTGCAGTTGAGCCAAGTTTTGACCAAGTTTTTACCCTCACCCCCAACTGCTACTCCCATTAGCTGCATAAAGGCAGTGACTGTGGGTGTCTAATGCCTTCTAAAGAGTGATCTGCATGTGGAGTGCTCTTTAGAAAGCAAAATGAGTATGAATGAGCCCTAAGGATTTAAGATGAAGCAGAGGTACAGAACACACAGATCTTGCATTCTTTTCTCCCAGGTAGAGATCTAATGTAAGAAACAAAATTTCTGCTAGTTTAAAGGAATGCAAGTCTGTGTTCTGCCCCTCTGATGAAGATCTTTCACAGCCTGGTGTCAGGATGAACATGAACAGACTGTAAGAGTATGTCTTCCTCAGATCCTGTTCCCCTCTCTCTCTGCTGCCTGCACTAAACAACCAACCTGCCATGCTGCTGCCCCTGTCCCTATCACTATCCATGCTGCTGCTTTCTATTCCTGAAGCAAAGGAAAACAAAACTCACTGTGACTCAGAGGAGCAGAGGGGTTATTTAGCCACTTCCTCCTCCTCTGGAACTGCTGCTTAAAGTTGTCCAAATCTGGCGGCAGGGGAAAGGGGAGGGGCTGGAGTAGCATGATTGGATAAGAATTGCCATGTGACTGCACAGATCATCCTGCATCTCCTTGCTGTGAGTTTTAGCTTTCTGAGAATACAGACAGGGGCGGGCTGGGGGTCGGGAACACTGCTCGCTGGCTTCAGGAGCCTGGTCTGCTGCAGTCATTATGACAAGCAGGAGACCCGGTCTGCACTTCAGTTGGGGGAGCAGATGGGCGGCCTGGCTGTGCGAGCGACACTCGCATTAACAGTGGAGTCACTGAGGAGAGGGAGGGGGGGGGCCACTGCAGGAGCTGACAGGCGTTCTCTCACTTGTAAGAAGTGAGGGGCGGGACTGGTCTTAGGCTTGTGCCAAGTGCAGGAGCGCACTCGGCACATGCTGTTGTTATTTATGTAGCGCGGCCAGTATACCAGCACTTCTACTGCGCCCCCATTGCTCCAGTAAATAGTCCCGCCCAGGGCATCCGCCCCTTCCGCCCACCCCTTGTACCGGCCCTGCCCCCTAGGGTGTGTGTCAATGACAAGCTCGGCTCACAGGAATAGGGTAGAATAAAGCTGACTGTCGATCATCTATCCAGCACTTGACATAGGAAGAATCTGGGGGCAGCACTGGAGTATGGAGAGGGCATGTAAAGCTTGATACATTTTTTTAAACAGGGGGTCTTCTGAAAATAAAAAAAAGTAGCATTTTCTATGTTTTTATTTTTTTTTATGTTTTTTTCTTACTAGCATCTCCTGTGAGGTAAACCGATTCATTTCCAGTGGTCGTTTCTCATTAATATGGTCCTCTATGCCCCTTATGAATGTATTTGCTGTACTGAGCTTCTAATAAAATCTTCTTGTAATAGTTACTGTATATCCATATTCTGTGTATTCCAGCATTAACACTGCCAGGTTTCAGACGAAAACTACTCATGCAGTACCTATGAATCATAGTGCGTGACTTCCCTATATATGTGCAATTGTATGAAACTATGACTTCTGCTTTTATTTTGGATTTGGAGGTCAATTTTTAATTAGGCTTGTACTAATTGGATTTGCATTTGCACAAATAATGACACCTATTTATTATTTTTAAGGATTTTGAGGATCGGATTCTGGTGCTTTTTCAGGAAGATCTAATCTTCCTGTCTGTCGATCCTGATAGAACAACTGTTATGCACCATGTAAGTTTTTGTGGAGTATTCAGAATTCCTTGTACTAATGCCAGTCCTTAATTTAATGGCCACAAGATAAGTGTATATGGGTTTGTTTGTAGGCGCTGTATTCCATCCGATGTCTCAGTAACTGTTGCTTAGATGGAACGTGACCAGCTGTGAGTCTATGTATTATTACCTAAAAGGAATCAAACTGAAGGACCCCTACATGTTAGTCCCATAGATGTGCACAGCCTATATCATTAGAGTGTGCACCCCAAAGCTCAAACACATATGCATGTGTGTGCATGTGTACAGTATATATACTGACAGCGTTGGTAGAGCAATGGACGGTGTCAGTAGGGCAGAGATTGGTGTCAGTAGGGCAGTGGACGATGTCAGTAGTCTTTATTTTTATCATTTTTTTACAGTCTTATTTTCTTTATTTTTGAAAAAATTTTTTAGGGGCTTTAGTGAAATATCAGGGGTCTAAACAGGGGGAATCTGCACCACACTGGGCGATTAGGGTGTGCTGGGGTGATTAGGGTGTGCCCAGGCACACCTGACACACCCTGTGCACACGCTTATGGTTAGTCTTGACTGCAATTAATAATTTAATGAGCAATGCCATGCAGAATCCTCTAACAATCAATTACAGGTCAGTTTTCAGCAGCATAATGTGAAGGATGGTTGGCACTCCGTTTTACCAGATATTGGTTTAACACTTTTCAAATGTGTTTGACAGGTAGCTTAATATTTTATTATTCTATATTGATTTCAATAGACAGCATATGCATTACATGTCTGCAGGACATGTAGATTTACTCTATAAAGAACCTACAAGTACAGAAACTACTTGTTGATATGCTAGAAATGCACCCCTTTTTCTTTTTTAGGCTGACAACATACAGCATTTTTGCCCAGTTTTCTCTTGATATACTATTCAGACCCACTTACTCTGCCATCTCCAAAACACAAAGGCTAAACATTCTATAGTCCCAAAATAAGGACTAAAAGGACTAACCACTCTCCTTGAGACAATGCAGGAAGTGGGCACAGGAAACAGAACAGCACTGAATTTCTGACACAAGCAGTGTCTTTTTTTTGCACTTACTGAACAGACATAACAAACGCTTTCAATGGTTTCCAAAAGAACATACAGGGGGCGCAAATGCCTAGTGCATTACCCAAGGTTTATTAAAGGAAACCAAACAGCCAAATAATACTCACAAACAACAGAAGCAATACCCATGACACTCTCTGATGTTCAATCATTGTGGCAACGGATGACTGAATGGTTCACGATGTCAGCAGAATGATGCATTTCCCTCAAGCTCAAGCCAACAAATGTTTGCCTCCTGAATATATATACACTAGGCACCCTGTTGCTCCACCCACAATTGGGCAGGGAGTCACGGCATCAGACAAGGTCAGGGGTCAAAAAGACAAAAAAATGTAAAAATGTTTTCCCCCCACATATGTATATACTGTATATATTTTGGAAAGGACTATTCATTTGATTTGGATAAACCTTTTACAGATGTACAGTATATGTGAGTGTAACATTCACTAAAACTTGCACTTACAGTTTCGGATGGGCAATCCAAATACCTGGAATAAACTCGGTATCACGCTATCCTGTTCATGGTGCGTCTTCCCCCATCCAAGCCAACACACTGCAGTTGTCGGGCTAATTTTTGGTTTGTTAAATATAATATTAAAAGCATTTTGTTATATCTGTTGGATAAGTTCAAAAAGATACCTGTTAATCATGCTAGAAGACTATTGAGCTGACAACTTCCTGCACTCTCTGCTTGTGCTGTCATCAGTTAACATTATTCCCTGTTCTCTCTATAGAATACAAACCACCTCTTCTATTTTATGGGGATAAGGAGATAGCGAGGTGTTGCAAAGTCCTAAAATTTTTAATGTCCTAGGGTGACGAGATTGTTCTTCCATAGATATAGTACGGTTAGTAAGCGTTTTCAGCCGGTAATCCTATGACAACACACTTCCTGTTCTAAGGTGTTAATAAAGAAAAAAAGCATGGAAAGAAAACAAATCCAGCCATCACATATAAGAACTAGTAAGCTGTAATATATTACATTTTTGTTCTTGGGATTTGATACGCTGTTCACAACTACATTTCTGACAATTACCTTTATGATAGGATTGTTGAGCAAACAAGTTTTTTAATAATTAAACTATGGGGTCACACACACACACACTGTATGATTTGTCTGCCTTTTAATCATTGGGGGGAATAGTGAAGTGACTTGGGAAGATACAGTATTTTACATCTGTGTGTTCAATTTATGAAAAATAGGATCTTTGTTTTTAGTCACGTGACTGCCCTTTTTTAATCATATCGGATGCAGATGATAATATCTGGCACTCTTTTAAATATAAGGATCCTTAACCTAATATTTTAGCATTGTAAATTAAAACCTTATGTGTCGTTTTATTACAGGGTACCCTGCCATTAAATGCAATTCATATTGAAGGAGGTCTAGCTTGGAATGAAAGACTGGAATTCCAAATTACGGGCAAGTCATCATTTTCATATTCATATATATTTATATGTGTTTATCACTGATACCCGTATTTGTCTTGGGAACAAGCCATAAAAGTTTATGCTTATGCCCCGTACACACGGTTGGATTTTCCGACGGAAAATGTGTGATAGGACCTTGTTGTCGGAAATTCCGACCGTGTGTAGGCTCCATCACATATTTTCCATCGGATTTTCCGACACATAAAGTTTAAGAGTAGGCTATAAAATTTTCCGACAACAAAATCCGTTGTCGGAATTTCCGATCGTGTGTACACAAATCCAACGCACAAAGTGCCACGCATGCTCAGAATAAATAACGAGATGAAAGCTATTGGCTACTGCCCCGTTTATAGTCCCGACGTACGTGTTTTACGTCACCGCGTTCAGAATGATTGGATTTTCCGACAACTTTGTGTGACCGTGTGTATGCAAGACAAGTTTGAGCCAACATCCGTCAGAAAAAATCCTAGGATTTTGTTGTCGAAATGTCCGATCAATGTCCGACCGTGTGTACGGGGCATTAGAGTTACTTGACTATCAGACTCAGTAGAAAAAATGTACACTGAACGTACAAGTTTTTTTTTTTTCAGTGCTTGCTATCCATGATGTATCCAAACTCCAAACTATTAGCTATATATTAGCTATGTAAGTTAATATTTCTCTATATGCCCTCATAAGAGATATAACAGTTAGTGATGAAGGCTTCAACCCAAAACCATTAGTATCAGTTGTGGTGAGGAGTATTGAACTGGCTGGAAACACAAGATGAAGCTTGACTTACCTTGGAAAACCTGTTATTCAGATCCATCTCTGTGGTTCCTCTGGAGTCTCCTTCATTTCAGGGTTCCAACCTGTAATTCTGGCCATACAGTTTTGGAGGCTTTTAGCTATATAAATAATGGCAAGTGATAGAACCGTCTGCAGAAGACTGCCACCAACTGTTTTAACTTCCCAATTTCAACTGCATAGGCAATTGAAACAAAGGAAGAATTCAATTGAAACATCCTCAGCAGACGTTGAAGTACATGTCCAATTGGTTTCCATCCTAGATTAAACAGAATGTTTAATCCACATATTCAGCAATCTGCCACATTATTTCTCAAATTCTTCCCAGTTCTTACTGACAAAGAAATCAAGAAAGTTTGTGACAAGCTTGTGTTTGGTACAAGCCATTTAATTAAAGTATAATAAAGCCTTCATGAAAACAGCATATCTTGAGAATTTGTTTTTCTCTAAAAGCACTTTTAATTCATATGTTTTTTGTACATTTTGCACCTGTGCACCATGTTATACACACTCCAAGTAGACAACGCTGCTCTTGCATAAACTCATTAATGAGCATTGTCACCCTAGAAATTGAAACTCCAGGGAAGATGGGATAACCAGGTAAAAAAGATTAAAAAGCATGCCTGCAGAAGAAGAGAACACAATTTAGCGGGAAACTGGCTGGCATGCTGCTGTCTACATTTTTTGTATTGGAGTGCTTAAAAATACTTCAATTAAATGCCAACATTTATGGACAGTCTGAGAGTTGGTCTTAGCGACTTAACTGCAGACCCTTCACCATCAGGCCCAGTTTTAGACAAAAAGAGTCCCTGGGTAGAAATATATTTAGGGCTTTCTATGGCCAAACACTTACTTGTCAGTAAAACACTGTTCCCTAATTAAACTCAACACTATAATGTTAGAGATTAATACAGATTGCTTTGCATGGTCCAAGTATCCGCATCATAGTTGCAAAAAAACATAGTGAATTACAATCCCATTCATAGTAGATTATTGCACTAGACAAATTATAAACCAGAACACAAAACCTTTAATCTCTGTAGTGAATGTTAGGGGTTAATCTTAAATTGACCATAGATGGATTGAAATTTGACTGCTTCAGCAGTGACCTGCTGAATTTTGATTCATCTATTGCTGCTCCCATTCTAGAGAAGTCAATCTAATGATCTTTGTGCAGGCTGCAGTGTAAAATCCTGTGGAGGAGTAGAGAAGATCAGAAAGTCTGCTGGCCATAGGGATATTTAGCACTATCTATCTTCTTCCAACAAAAATGTGTCCGGGGTTATAACCTTTTCCTACTTTATCCAAAATGTAAAAAGAAAGGTTTTATCTTTCTTTGCTTTAATACAATTTTATAATATATACACTTTTTTTGTGTCAATGGTATTTCATTCACCTTTTAGTCAGCCACTAGAGGGCTCCCCTTGCTTCACAATAGACTGAAAACTAAACAGAGCTTCTATATTTAAACCTAACTTTTATTTGTTTGTGTGTATAATAGGAAAAAGACAGCATGTTGTGATAGTGTGGGCAGAGCCACATGTGGAAATTCCGACATCAGCAGAGATCACTCACGCCAGGATTGTTTTCTCAAAAAAAACCAAAAAAACCATATATACCCAAGAAATTTGTATATGTACACTAATTACAATAAATGAAAGTTACATTTTTAATTTAGTTTACAAACACAATAACTACATGTTATTGATTGTATTATCCTATTATGCCGCTTCAATCTGTGCATCTAGTTAACATATGTACCGGTACTTAAAATACGCTCAATCCTTCATTGAAGCCACTGCTATGTACATTACAATATATACTGTATACATACCTTAGTTCAAAGGGTCTGTGAACCAGTCACTTGGGAAGCCAGGTCTTTTCTCTTGAGGGTATAAGAGACACCGCACACCACTAGCTCAACAATTGGAAAGAAACGTGAATAGCCTCAGCCTTGCACTCCTCCTAAGCCATGCCCCTGATGCATCCCCCCCCCCCACCACCATGGCTTAGTCATTGGGGTGAAATGCAGGGACCTGGCTTTGGAGAAGTTGACGGCTAAGGCCGTTCACATTTCTCTCCACCTGTTGAGCTAGTGTGTGTGGCTCTCATCCTCTCATGCTTACTGGATCAAGCAAGACACCCTGCATCCTTACATTGCTGTGAGACACCAGATATTTTTACCAGCAGAGCACCTTGGGGGACACTATAAATGGTCATAGGGTTTTGGGAGATCTTTCCTCTTCTTAAATGGCAGTGGGCGGTCCTTAATGCTGCACACGTAGGGATGTATTAACACCATGCTGTGCAGCAGTACACTGAGAACCCAGGCTGGTGTGATGATACACTCCCAGTTATTTTCTAAACCTGCTGGCTATTTAATTTTTTTTCGAAAACCTGGGGTTGGACTTTCAAGTAAACTTAAACTCAAAAAAGTGTGGTTCACCAGAGTGTGAATAACATACCTCTTCCATGCTACATCTTTGCTGTAACTCTGCCTGGAGCAGGGGTACTAATTTATTTTCATGGCTTAGGGGGTGGTCCTGGGAAAGGTGGTCCAGACCTGGGGAGTGTTCCGGCCCGTCTGTGCCTTAATGGGCAGGAATCCAAATTACACTTGAGGTCTGACCTGAAAAAACTGCAGTGACTGTGACAAGAGCTGGCCTGTGACTGGAACACATCAGATGAGATTCAGTCTTGCAGGTCTGCTGAGACTGAGAAATGGCTAGCTAGGAAGAGTAAGTAAGACCAACACCTGTGTCTCACTTGGGTGAGTGGATTGACTCCTTGAAATGGTCTACATTTGATGCTGAAACTCTACAGTAGTTTGTTACTGACCCAGAATAAGTATGCAGGATGGGAGTCCAAAGTGCATGCTAAGTAAAGGTCAACAATTCACCAAATAGAGAAGTAAGGATGGGAATGACAACCCTGGAGATTGGACCTTTAGAAAAAAATACATCAGAAATGGCAACTGTCATATTTATATTTTAAAGTCCAACTTCATGAAACCTAAAAATACTAAAAATATTCAGTGCAAGAGTTAAATGCTTGTGTATGTCTGGGGGACAGAAAAGCAGCTTTACTTAAAAGATCCTCTGCTCCACTGGCAGACAGCACTCCCCTAGGCTCTAGCGGTGGACTGTTCCTCAGTGTCCTTACACCCAATGCAGAGCTCTGGTCCCTTCATTTGTCTTGATCACATCAGAGGACCTTTGATCGCCATGGCATAGAGGAGAGGAGGCTGTGGGGACCAGAAGCACAGAATAGCCTAGAAGAAAGGAGGATAGGGTAGGTAAAAGTGTAGGTGCAGCAAGGGATGATTTTTAGGTTTCCTAGTGTTCAGGTTTAAAAGTAGATGTGAGCCCAAGCACTAAAATCTCATATAAGCTTTCATTAAAATGATACCTGATGATCCTGCCATGAAGGTTCTTCTTCACCTGCTTTTCTGTTTGGTGACATGTCCCTGTTGTCCAACTGTGCTCCCATGTTGTCATCCAAAAGAGACAACAAGTGAATGTTTGAACACACATGTCTTCGTCATCAGGAAACACTCAATGAGAAATGTCGTGCAGTTGTTACATGTAGTCAGGTAGTGACTGAAAAGAAAATGCAAAAGATCAACAGCACTTAAATGCAACAAGGGGTGAAAAAAGGTGAAATCTATTATTGTTTTTTATTTTTTTTATTTTTTTAGCAAACTCAATGTCATTAAATTAGGGCTCACTTTAAAATGTTCCTCTTTAACGTATCACAATGTTAGCTTTACAATGTTGAAAATTATGAAAAGCATTAGTCCTGCACATATTTAGTGGGAGCTAATGTTATTTTGCAATATTTATGCAATATTTTTGTAATTTTTAGGTGATCTTATGGAGCCGATCTTAATTTTGTGTTTGACGCCAGAAGATTACAGTAAATGGACTTATTATCTTCAAAAGGTACATTATTTGTATCAATTGTGTATGTGTTGAATTCTGTTTGCAAAGACACTGAAGCCCAATAAAGCATTTTCTTTAGTTTTGGATATAGCGTTCAGGCATTGGAACCTCTTGCAGGTTTTTGATGCTGTCTGTGCCCCCATGTAAATGAAAACAGGAAATATGAGAAACGTACTCCCACAAAGGTACAAAAAGCAATAATACCACATTTCAGTAGAATGGAAAAGAGTTAAAGCTTCAATCAGATTTTTATTGCTTTTGGTGTTTTTGCTGAGGATATCGCCCCGTTTTGCCCTTGTGACACCCTGTGTATCAAAGTACAATAGAATATCAGAGGAACAGGAAGTGAGGGAAAGTCCCCCCTAAAGCCACACAGACAGCAATAAAAACAGTGGTTAGGACCCCTGTTAGGTTTCTATTGATGTCTTTATCTCTGCTGGGAGGTACCCTCTTGATTTATTCTTCAAAGTCATAGAACTGAAAGCAAGAGAAAATGCAGCATTTTCAGTTGTCAATGAGAATTAAAGCTAAATTTTCCAATTTGGAGAAGTTGTGCTGGTGACAACTGTCTGAGGCAATTTCCCTCACTTCAGATCTCTCACTCCCTGTTAGGACTTCAGACAAAAAAAAAATATCTCCAATGGGACACAGATAACTACAAAATCATTTCAATGCACTATCCAAACCAGAAAAAAGTTTTAGATATACTGTAAACCTTTTTCCTACCTTGGACAAAACTAAGAAAATAGCTGGTCCTGGGCTTTTAAGAGCACCTCTCTCTTTCCCAGCATCATCTCTCGGCTTCATTGTCCCTGCTGGTTCAGACAAAGCGACATCACTGGTCCTGTTGACGTTATTCGTTTTTTCCTTGTATCCCTAGAGTCCTGGTATTTACCTCAGGCTTGGAATTGCTGTTCTATTAGAAGGCGTGGATACTCCCGTGGCTCCGTGGGATCAATACATCCTGATCTATGTCTTTTCTTTCCTGAAACTTCTTCCTCACCTGCATCAAGATAGGGGGCATTCCAGTGACCCTCATTGCTCCAGACTAGCCCAGGAGGACATGGTGGACCAACCTGGCAAAATTCCTGGAACACACTCTGTGGGCTCTTAGAATCCTCTCAAAGACTGATTTGACATCTTGCTTGAGAGTCACTGGCTTTAGGTATGGCTGTTGAATTCTAGGTTTTGAGAAACAGAGAAATCCCTGAATCTGTGATTACTATGATGATGAAAGCTAGGAAGGTTACCTACCGCGAATTTATCAGACTTGGAAGACATTGGACGTGGAAGGCATGCTTCACTTGGTGCGAGTATCAGGACTACCAGTCCAGGAGTTCTCTGTGGAATAAATCCTCATCATCCTGCAGCTGGGTCTGAAACATCATTTGTTTCTCAGCACTATCAAAGGTTAGGTTTCTGCTCTTTTGATCTTGTTTCAGAGAACACGGGCCTTTCACTCCATGATTAAATAATTTGTTCAAAGAGTATGCCATTGTTTATTCCCCTGTGACTCCCATGTTTCTGGCTTTCTCTGTGCTTCAGAAACTGTCTTTTGAACTCATTAGATACATTGCTCTCTCTACTCATACCTGCAGGGTGCTATTCCTTGTAACCATTACCTTTAAGAGGTGAGTGCCTGAACTGGCAGCCTTATCCTGCAAGAACTCTTTACTGGTTTTGCAAAGGGACAAGGTGGTGTTGAAGCCCAGGACTTTTCTTGCCTAAGATAGTTTCTGTTTTTCAGCTCAACCAAAGCATCTTTCTTCCATCTCTCTGTATGACTCCAATTTGCCAAAATAATGAAATTTACCTCCATTGCCTGGATGTGGTTTGAGCTTTGAGAGTATCCCCACTGATTTTCAGAAAGACCAATTCCCTTTTTTTGCCATCTTGGATGGTTTCTGTGAGTGTGCACTGTCTTCTTGTTCCATTATTTCTTGGTGGCTCAGACAGACAGTCATCCACATTTATGGTCTCAAGGATCTGCTTCCACCCTTTCTTGCCAAGGCACACTTTACTAGATCTGTGATCGCTTCACTTTACTAGATCTGTTATCGCTTTTTGGGCTTTTTGGCATCAAGCAACTTTCACATTTAAAAGGCCTCAGCTTCAGGTATAAGGTCCTTCAGGCAGCTCTTTGTGCTGCAGGCAGTTCCCGGTTCTATTGTTTTTTCCTGGGCTATTCAGCACTGTTTGCTGTGTTACCCAATCCTCAGTTGGACTACTATTGGGCCTTTAGAAGGTTATAGATTTCCTGTCTCCCTCAACGCAAAACCAAAAAAATAGGGTTTTGGAACTTGCCATAAAATTATATTCTTGGAGTCCCTTGAGGGACACATTTCCCACTACCTCTCAGTGTTATAATTATGATCTTTGTATTGCTTTGCTACAAAACTAAGGCATGCTGGTAGTAGGAGGGGTTATCCTGGGCTGGTCTATAGATTGTTCCTGTTTCCCTGAATGGACTCCAAGAAAGGATTTTACATTTAGTACAAAAATCATAATATTAATTTTCAAAATTAAATTTTATTTAAACAGTTAAAATAAACAACAAAAAAAAAGCTAAAAATCAAAACTTTTTTATTTATTTTTTTTAGCTTTGGATAACGTAGGTTTTTATTGCTGTCTGCGTTCCCTCTGAGAAGATGCACCCTCTCGTATTCCCTATGCTGTCCAAAACTAAAAGAAAAGGTTTTGTTTGAGCTATACCTGTGTGCTCTATTGTTAGGGATAGTTTTGCACAGTCATTTTTACTTTTTTGCCACTAAAAGCAGTCGGATGCAAGCCACGAAAACCACTATGCAGACTTTCTCCAGTGTCCTATATAATATTGTCATGTTTGATTCGAGAATACAGTAAAACCTTGGATTACAAACATAATTCGTTACGAAAACATGCTTGTAATCCAAAGCACTTTTATATCAAAGCAAATTTCCCCATAAGAAATAATGGAAACTCAGATGATTCCTTCCACAACCATTTAGTCCTTCAGTTTATAGTCCATATGAAAAGATTATAGCAATGTGATAGGTTGTGTAACCATAAAATGTCCATCCACAAATGGCAGCCTCCACAAGGGGATTAGAGGCAAAATCCCACAGGAGCTACAGAGTATAAAAAAGAAGAGAGAGTCCTCTAAGTGTAGCAATATGGTTACATTTAATGAAGGTACAACATTTAACAACTCACATGGTTGATGATTAAAGAGGCACATCTAAGTATGCAAGCACCTGGGGTAAAGCTGTCCACATAGACTGTCCTCCGCACCGCCGGCTTTTACTGCTGTCAGTCTGCAATTGTGACCAGAAAGACTACCCTGCAGTAGAGCGATTTGAAAGCGAGGCTTGAAGCGCTCATGGAGTGTAGCGTGGAAAGGTTGACGTTGATGGTGGTGTGGAGGATGTTCTATGTGGACAGCTTTACCCCGGATGCCTGCATACTTAGATGTGCCTGTTTTAATCATCAACCATGTTGAGTTGCTAAATGTTGTACCTTCATAATTGCAACCATATTGCTACACTTAGAGGTGCCTCTGTTCTGTTTTACACTCAGTTGTGACATGATGCTACTTGTATATCAAGACATTGCTTGTATATCAAGTCAAAATTTATTTAAAAATGTTGCTTGTCTTGCAAAACGCTCTCAAACCAAGTTACTCTCAAACCAAGGTTTTACTGTACCTTGAAAAACACAGCAACCCCTACATAGCTGCTGTGGCATGTAGATTAGCCTGAGAATTTAGTCCACTCAAAGCTGACATTTCAGTATTGATATATCTGATCCTTGTCATGTAAGGCAACATTTTAGGTTAGTGGCCTTTTGCAGGCTTTTTAGTATGGGTGTAATTGTTACTGTAACTTTCAATCAAGATCTTTACCAGAATATCTTTGCATTTTAGCCACAGCAAATCCACTGTGGTGTCGGTCTGCATCCTCTGCCTTCTGTGCCGCCCAAATATCGAAGGTAAGAAGATAGAGTCTGGAAAATTGTTACTGTGACAGTCTTCCTGGGCAAATGTCAAAGTACGATAGACGTCAGCAGAAGAGGAAGCCAGCTGGAGGAGTCACTGGACGCTCTGCTCTGTGTCACAGCTCACATACTTGGTTGTAATGGTGAAAAAGAATACAAAAAGAGGAAATGAAAGTATAAAATGTTCAACAATGGATAAGAATATAAATAAGGCAAGAAGATGAAACCAGAGATAAACATTCATACTCATGTCTGTGGCCTCCTGACATTCTCCTACCCTTTATTAGAAAAAGATGTCAGCTGAGATAAAATCAATAAAAAGTAAAAATAATCCAACTACTACATTAGTCATCGGTGCAGATAGGAGTTCAGAAATTGAATGATTTCCAAAAGGTGTTTTATTTTAGCTGACACCTCATGCTGTATGAAAGAATCTCTTAACCGCTTCAGCCCAGGAAGAATTTACCCCCTTCCTGACCAGAGCGTTTTTTGCGATTCGGCACTGCGTCGCTTTAACTGACAATTGCGCGGTCGTGCGACGCTGTACCCAAACATAATTGACATCCTTTTTTCCCACAAATAGAGCTTTCTTTTGGTGGTATTTGATCGCCTCTGCGGTTTCTATTTTTTGCGCTTTAAACAAAAAAAGAGCGACAATTTTGAAAAAAAACCACAATATTTTGTACTTTTTGCCATAATAAATATCCAATTTTTTTTTAAAGGCCGATATGTATTCTTCTACATATTTTTGTTAAAAAATTTTTTCGCAATAAGCGTATATTGATTGGTTTGCGCAAAAGTTATAGTGTCTACAAAATAGGGGATAGATTTATAGCATTTTTATTATTAGGTTTTTTTTTTTACTAGTAATGGTGGCGATCTGCGATTTTTATCATGACTGCGACATTATGGCGGACACATCAGACAATTTTGACACATTTTTGGAACCATTGGCATTAATATAGCGATCAGTGCGATTAAAAATGCATTGATTACTGTAAAAATGTCACTGGCAGTGAAGGGGTTAACACTAGAGGGCGGTGAAGGGGTTAACTGTGTTCCCTGCTACGTGATTCTAACTGAAGGAGGGATTGTGGTTCCTAGCCAATAGGAACACACGATCTGTCACTCCTGTCAGAACAGAACAGGAAAGTGTGTGTTTACACACACTCGTCCCTGTTCTGTGTCCCCTGGTCATGGTCGCTCGTTGCAGGCGGTCATCGCGACCGTCGGCCACGAGCATCGGCACCCCTGCTATGCAGCGGGCGTGCGCATGCGCCTGCTATCCGGACCCCGCGAGCCAACGTACAGCTATGTGGTTTCGCGCAGGGGAGCCAGCCTGCCGCAGTATAACTGTGGTGGCTGGTCCGGAAGCGGTTAAACAAAGTAATTGCAGCCACGGTGGAGAAGAAGGCTGTGTCTTTCTATTGTGTCAGTTGCCATAGCACAGCATATAGCTGTGCAGTACAGAAATACATTACAGGTAGGGCAGGATTAAACTGTTACTAAACCCACAACAGTATCAGTAATCAGTCTGAATATGCAGTAAAGCATGCTTGTTATACTTACTGTGGAACCTAAGGGGTTAATCCTCTGCATTGTGTAAAAAGGCTGTTTGCATAGGCGTGAGCAGAGGGTGTGTCAGGTGTGCCTGGGCACGCCCTAATCACTATGTGCAGTGCCGAATCCCCTACTGTCCAGGTTTCCCCCGTGTTGGGCACACCGCACCGCAGTGCTGCTGGCTTCCCTCCTCTCCCCCCAGCTGCTGCAGGGAATGTTTTAAGGGTGGAGAGTGGGGGAAGGGGCTAGTAAATATGTAATTTACCAGCGCCTTCCTTTTCTAAATGAACACAGTGAACACACTCACTCACTGTGTTCAATCATAATTGAAGCAGAGTAAACTCAGCACAGAGCACTTCCCTTTGTGCTGAGCAGCTGAGGCTAAAGAGAATGGCATGTGTGTTTGAGCTTTGGGGTGCACACCCTAATGCAATAGACTGTGGACACCTATGGATGTCTGGTCATGTCTTCTCTGATCCTCCCCTTCTTCCACAGTCCCCAATCCATCTCCTGATAGTACAGAGCCTTGGGGGCACTCTGCACATGCTCAGTTAGGTGTGTATTGCTAGAGATTTTATTTTGTCTTCGGAGGGTTCATGTGATTGGCACAGATGTGAGTATAGGAGAGCCGATCGGCTGCTCCCCTAACAGGGGGGGTCTGTGCTGTTTGTTTTTTCAGCACAGCCCCCCCCTCGGATGCCCGCCCAGGACCACCAGGATGCCACCAGGACCACCAGGGATGGCCACCACACTGGACCACCAGGTATGCCACCCTAGACCACCAGGGAAATGTCAATCAGTGCCCAGGCAGCTGCCAATCAGTGCCAATGAAAAATGCCTGCCAGTGCCAGTGCCACCAGTGATGCCTATCTGTGAAATCTATCAGTGACAGCTATCAATGCCCATCAGTGCCGCCTTTCAGTGCCCATCAGTGCTGCCTATCAATGCCCATCAGTGCCATCTCATTGGTGCTACCTCATCGGTGCCGTCTTATAAGTGCCCATCAGTGAAGGAGAAAACTTACTTATTTACAAAATTTTATAACAAAAACAAAGAAAAACTTTTTTTTCTTCAAAATTTTCGGTCTTTTTTTATTCGTATAGCAACAGATAAAAACTGAGGTGATCAAATTTACCACCAAAAGAAAGCTCTATTTGTGGGAACAAAATTATAAAAATTTAGTTTGGGTACACTGTATCATGACCGCGCAATTGTCATTTAAAAAGTGACAGCACTGAAAGTTGAAAATTGGCCTGTGCAGGAAGGTGCGAGAGTGCCCTGTGTGGAAGCAGTTAAACAATTGAATGAACATTTTCCAAGAGTGGCGATTACATACTTTTTGCCAGGGGTTGTATATACCGCTGATGAGAACAGGTATTTAACAGTTTATATTTAGTAAAATAATTGCATTTCCATGTTCTGTGTACTGTTGGAGACCATATATAGTGAATGCAGGGTCCTGGGTTTAGTAACACTTAAAGGGAAGAATGCATAGGCCCAAGCACTTCCCCAAGCACATTAACATTTACTCCCAGGTTTCTGTATTTCTGTTAATGTTTACATGTATCTCCTTGCTGAGTTGTCCCCAGATTACTCTTCCTTGAGTATGTCCACTTTGATCATCTCCTCCAGACATATAAATGGGGTTTCATAGTTTTGTCTCATCTGCAGAATTGTAAAATCTGATAGAAGGGGTATAAGAAATAGGACATTTTTGAGCATAGCCTCAAAAAACAAAGCCTAAGCCTAGGCATAAAAAAGTATCACCATCCAAAATGATATAGGAGGAAAGGGAAGGGATGGGAACGTGAGGACAGTTGCTGTGACTGGCCAAACATATACTCCAACCCACAAGGACTATCTTGGTACTGATACACAGAACAATAAATCTTGGATAAAAAAATAAACAATTTATTACATATAAAAGGACATACATAGATCACATTAAAAAAGTTCCAAAAAACAGTATACAAATACTTAAAGGTTTCCCCAAGAGATATCTGTTGATGGAGTTTTTCTCATAGATTACCCAGTCCTCTACTAGGACTGATTAACAGTCCTCTACATCAAATGTCTCCGTTCCCAGTGGAAGCCTGTTGAGGGGAAACGCGCGTCGGATGGAGCAAGTGGCTGTGATGCCATCACGTTTTATTCATTTTTTCCCTATGCAGTGAGAAGGCTCAACCCTCTGCTGCCTGTGAAATATTTTTATCCAGTTCCCTTTGCTGTGCACTATTTGCGGTGATGTTGCTGTGCAATTTGATTTGACTTTTTGGCTTGCAGTTTCTGAAATGCTGTGTTCTTAGTGCTGTGTGCAATTGCTGTGGAATTACAAGTGACTTTTAATAAATTTTTACATCTACACTATGGAGTTTCCCCCATTTTGTTTTCATTGAGGGGTCTGGATGTGTGGAGGATTGAAGGAAGATAATTGACCTTCCCTCCCACAGCTGTGGAAGTTTAACACCTGAACCCAAAGAAAGTGTCTGTTGGTTTTTCCATTGAAGAAAAACAGGAAAAACTTTCTGGATTACTACCCAGGTGGAGACCACAGATGCCAGCAGGCGAATGCAACAAGCCTTTAAGATCTCTATAATTTGAGATCCTACAGATTCGGTAAGCGAGCATTTCTACTTTACCTATAGCGGGAAGATCATTTATTTGTTTGTTCCAAAGCAGAAGATTCATGATTGATCTACAATACAAGATATCCTCATATGGACTTTATCTTTTATGACACATCACAAGGGTGTTTATTTCTGCTTTTTTTTTAAAGAGGAACAAGTAATAATTTAATTGGTGTGTTGAAAGATTATGAATGCATAGATCTATACAATTGATTTTTTTCACATAAGCAAGAGTTTCAATAGGCACTTAGTAACTTTTTACCTATATTTCACCATTTGAATAGTTATTCGTTTAACCTATTGGTATAAGTAAAAGTAAATGGAGTAAATTAGTTGCTCCTTATTTGTGACATATAAGCACTTTGCACAAACAAGATATTTCAGCTAGTTTGAAAAATGTATCTATCTTTTTTAAACATTTCTTCACGAGAATAGTGGTGAATCACGGAAATGTAGTTGTATACATTATATCAAGATACATAGTTATTGGTGGCGCGCTTGTATTTTTTTGTTATTTTGTTTGGGTCCTTTTTGTATTTTTGACTTACACGAGCAGCTGCACCGCTTTGTTGTTTTTTTACATATGGTTAGCGCAAAATATACTCTTTTGATACAGTGCTAATCTATCAGGATTAAATTTGCTTATTTTGATTGGAGTAATGTACCACCTGGCCATGCATTTGTAATTGGTCTCAATCGTTTTCATATCTACTGCTGTGTTATGCATTGCCCCCAAGATGCTCCCTACCCATCTTTTCTCACATCTGACTCCCAAATCCTCTTCCCATTTTTTAATGAAAGGCGGTGCTATCTCCCCCTCGTGATTTATCAATATTTTATATACTGCCGAGATATTTCTCTTTGCTGTGGCCCTGCAGAATAGTTTCTCCATCGGTCAATAGTCTGCTTCATCCCTCAAGGAACCCGGTACACTTTTGACAAAGTGTTCGAGCTGCCCGTATCGCGACCCGTTTACCTTCAATAAATCCCTTTTTATTACTAATTCCTGATATGTGCAGATTTTTCCCCTATTGATAATATCCTTTAATTGTGCTTCTCTGTTCAAAATCCAGTTACCTCTCACTTCCTCCATCCCCGGGGGAAAATATGTGTTATCCTTTAAATAAATTAAGGAAGAATTATACTCCCACTTCCTAGTGCGGTGAATCTGATCCCATATTTTCAATGTGAGGTGAGTTAAAACGCGTGTGTCTACTCCTAAATTCCTATGTTGCGGGGGATTCCAAATTATGTGATTTAATCTTCCATTACTTAAACTCATTTCTAAATTGACCCATCTTTTATTAACACTTCCCTTTGCCCAATCTAGTGCCCTTGCTAATACAATTGCTTTGTGATAGTTTCTTAAATCCGGGATGTCCAACCCTCCCTGTGCTTTTTCTCTACTCATCACTGTGTACGCTATCCTGGGTCTCTTCTTCTTCCATACATATCAATTTATTAAATCTATTAATCTTCTAAAGTAAATTTGGGGTAGAGGAATCGGAAGCATCTGTATTTTGTAGAGCACCTTAGGGGCTAGCACCATTTTGACTATGGTAATTCGTCCTATCCATGAGACCGGGCGATGTAAGATTCTTCTTATTTCTGCTCTGATTTCATCTAGGAAAGGGATGAAGTTAAGCTGAAATATCTTCCTGATGGAACCAGCAAGCTTTACTCCTAGATACTTAATTTTATCCCTCCAAGGGAAACGAAATATCTCGCTAAGTCTAGCCACTTCCTGCTTATCGATATTAATTTTTAAAGCTTCAGATTTCTAAATATTAATTTTGTAATTTGACAGCTCACTAAATTTCTTTATTGTAGCTAGTAAATTGGGGATCGTAATTCTGGGTTTGGTGATGTAAAAAAGAACATCATCGGCAAAAGCAGCCAATTTATGTTCCTCCTTACCCACTATGCAACCGCTAATATCCGGGTTTTTACAGATAGTAGTCAGTAATGGCTCTAAAGTTAGGACGAAGAGGAGCGGGGACAGCGGGCATCCTTGTCTGGTCCCGTTTTTCATAGTGAACTGCGCAGAGGCTACATTGTTAACTTTCACATATGCTGTTGGTAGATTATACAGTATTTTAATCCATTTTAGCATAGTAGGCCCTATACCCATTACTGCTAGGGTTTTGAACATGAACCCCCAGTCTACTCTGTCGAACGCCTTCTCGGCATCTATCGACAGAAGTAGACTAGGGGACCCGTTTAGTTTCATGGCCTCCATTATGAGAAGAGACCGCACCCCGTTGTCTCTGCCCTCTCTCCCTGGGACAAATCCCACCTGATGGACCAGGTGGGGAATTTTTCCCTTGAGCCTAAGCGTCATTACCTTCGCATATAATTTAACATCTGCGTTTAACAGCGTTATCGGCCTGAAGCTTGAGCACAGGGTGCGGTCCTTCCCCTCTTTAGGGATAAGCATCACTGCAGCTGTTAACGCATCCCTGCACATTTCACCCTGTTTCCCAAGGCCATTCCAGACCTTGCAAAGCCTCGGGAGCAGTGAGTCTTTAAATTTTTTATAAAAACTGGCTGTGAAACCATCCGGCCCCGGACTCTTGCCCGGGGGAGACGATTTCAGGGCCAGGCTTATCTCTTCTACTGTTAACGGTCTTTCTAACTCCATAGTGTCGTATTCCGACAATTTAGGGAGACCTGCCCCTTCTAAAAAGTCTCTCTCCTTCTCCTCCAACTCTTCCCCATTCTGTTCCCTCTGTCCTACCGAATAGAGGGCAGTAAAGTATTGTCCGAATTCTTCACCTATCTCCTTGGAAGTATACCTCATTTCACCATTTTTATTTTTAATCTTCTCTAGAAAGTTCCCATTTTTTTTCTTCCTTACAGTTGCTGCCAAGTGTTTCCCCACCTTATTACCCCACTGGAATCTTTCTTTTAGGTGCTTGTTCAAAACCTTATGTGCTTCTTTTTCCAGTAAGTCCTTTAACTCTTCTCTTTTAATTATCAATTGATGTAATATGGGTCTATTATTTCCCAAAGAGGTTTTATGCACTTGTTCTAGTTGATGGATTGACGCTATGAGGCTTTCTTTCCTTTTAGTTCTCTCTTTCTTTACCCCCACTCCTATGGAGATTAAAACCCCCCTTATATAGGCTTAGATTATAGATTATTCCTCCTGATGAAGCAGTCTATGTACCATGAAACTAGCAGAGGACTGGTTAATCTATGAGAAAAACTCCATAAACAGATATCTCTTGGGGAAACCTTTGAGTCTTTGTATACTGTTTTTTGAAACTTTTTTAATGTGATCTATTTATGTCCTTTTATATGTAATAAATCATTAAATTTTTATCCAAAATTTATTTTTCTGTGTATCAGTACCGAGATAGTCCACCAGAAAACCGTGTGAGAAGAAGGGGTATAAAGTGGGTCACTGGAATAGCTTGATGTGGAAGAGGGCTTGGGTTGAGATGTATATCCCTACAAGAGCCAAGCAGCAATAGCATTTGCGTCCCAGGCAGAAGAGCAGGAGCAAATGGAGAATTTGTAAGGTCCAGACTATTATTTGTTGGGTCTGCAGTGTCACCATAACTAAAAAATGTGTCAATGCAATAGCTACTCTAGATAACCTTAATTATAAGCTCCATAAGAGATCGGCGTTGCTCCAAGCCTGCAGTGTCAGTCTCCCAGGTTTACATTCTGTATTCAGGTGCTGGCAGAGATAGAGGACGTTTCACTCCAAAGTATAATATAGCATGCAGGTACCACTGTATTCAACTCCAATATAAGGTAAATGAAAAACTGGCTTCAGCTCAGGTCCCAGCTCATCGGATATGCCCCTCTGACATGTTTTACCCACATTGGGCTTCATCTTTTAAAGGGCTTGTAAAGGAAAATTTTTTTTTAAAAAAAAATAACAAACATGTCATACTTACCTTCACTGTGCAGCTCGTTCTGCACAGAGTGGCCCCGAACCTGGTCTTCTGGGGTCCCTCGGCGGCTGTTTCAGCTCCTCCCCGCAAGCATTAACCACCTTAATGTGAGCTCCCTCGCATGGTGGTGAGTGCTTGCGGGCGCGCTCCCGTGATACAGCCGGCGGCTATAGCCGCTCACTGTATCACTCGGCCCCGCCCCCCAGCGCGCCGCGTCATTGGATGTGATTGACAGCAGCGCGAGCCAATGGCTGCGCTGCTTCCAATCCATCCACTGTAGCCAATCAGCGGCCAGGGTGAGCGGAGGAATAGCTGTCGGGAACGCGAAGCTGACTTTCGAGGCGTCAGGTAAGTAAAACGGGGGGGCTGGGGGCGGCGGTACTGTCAGAAGTTTTTTCACCTTAATGCATAGAATGCATTAAGGTGAAAACATTTTTACCTTTACAACCCCTTTAATCAATTAAGCCCAATGTAGGTTAAACATCTCCCTGGGGCGTAACCGATAGGCTGAGATCTGAGCTGAAGCCAGTTTTTCATTTACCTTATATCGGAGTTGAATACAGTGTGCACCGGTATCTCCATGCTATTGGTTATAAGCTGTTATGAACTTTATTTGCATAATATATGGTTGGGGTCACCAAACGTTTCAGTCTAGGGGCAACATTGTACTTACAAATAATCACAGGCCGAAAAACATCAGGGTTTATAAAGATTCCCCATTTACATCCAGGAGAGCACATCAATGTCCCCCTTACATCTAGGTTTGACTTCTAGAATACTCATTTAGACTACAAAGAAACTGCCAAACTATTGTAAAGTCAAGATATAACATTTTCCCAAAGATCATTTTTTTTAGACCGTGGTCAGTGAGCATAGTCAATTAGATATGATAAGGCACCTTACCAGTGACTCATAGTAAGGGAACCTGAATTCATCTTTACTTTGTTTTGTTTTTGTAATGGAAACCTATGTGATTTTTCTAGAATTTTTTCAAGAGTAGAAGTAGAGTTCATTTCTGCAATTAATTGTTTTATATTAAGGATTTTTGTTTTATTTCACATTATGCATATTTTACTAATAAGCCTTTAACAAACTGAAATTGAATTGGTTGTGATGGATTACTGCATTTTGCATCTCCTTATTTTTGTATAAGCTTACATCTCAGGAACCCAATACATTTGTAAATTTGCAAGACTAAGCTTAAGGCTACTAATAAGATTAACAACAAAATCTAGTGGAACCGCCAAATACACAGATGAAATACATATATCAGAACTGTTTTACCTACCAAAGGATTTATGTTTCTGTTTATCCAATCCTAAGATTTCCACAGCTCTGACACACAGCACAGCTCTCTCTGGCACAGGAGGAATAACACTTACAGGTCTTGTCCCTACTATTCTGTGACTGAACATTGAAAGGAGAAGCAGCAGACTGATAAGCTCATCTCTTTTTCACTCCGGTCGCTTCTCCTGTCAGCATGTCCTTTGTAAGCATTTTAGCCCATCTGACTGGCTCCTTGTGCTGCTTCTCCCTCTCCCAATCTGAGCCTTGCTGTACATGAACTGCAAAAGGAGGAATCCAAGACACATTCCGGTACTTATACTGTTTGTATTTAAGAATACATTTAATGATTGTATTAATGATTACAAAGCTGTATTAATTTATGTCCTTAATATCTGCCCAGAGTTTAGCTTCAAATCTCTTTGCTACTGGTAGATTTCAATCAATATAAACTGAACGCAGCTGTAGGTTGGTTTGCTGACTCAGAGGCCACACACTCTTGGCTCGGGTGCCAGCCCACCTCGTCATGCTGTACAATGTGAATGGAAAGAGGTCCGGATGGATGCACTCTGAAATTATTCCACCTTTGTTATAAATGTTAAAACGAAATGATACAACAGCTATACCTTGCTGGGGGCAGAGAGAAGTCAACGCATTTCAGGCTGTTCTAGCACTAATCAGTGTTTGCTGGAAGTCAGCTTGTTAGAATCACATTGATTTTAGTGTATTGGAAATGAGATGACTTCCAACATTTGGTTAATATCTCTTGATGGCAAAGAGATAAACTAACTGTGTAACCGTAGCCTTCATGTCAGGTGTTATTTATGATGAGGAGATGTCTTGTTCCATATTTTGCACACCCAAGAGACATTTTGTGTAGCTATATCTGTTGTTAATTACTGGTATTACATCTGTGAAAATATTTTAAATGTTTTTTTGTGTTCAATTTACATGTTTCCTTGTTGTTATTGCTATATTTTTACTGTTTTTGCTATTAATAAAAATAGGTTTACATGTAATGTTTATGACTGCAAACTTTGTAAAAAAAAACTAAAACTTGTTATTAAAAAAATCTTTATTTTCTTTCTTATGGGCCCTGTATAATTTTTCATTAAAAATTTGCCTTGCAATGGGGGCCACTGCCCCCAAGTTTTTTTTTTTTTTAACAGAAGGAATGTTTATTTGTATAAAACAGCAGTATACATGTGAATACATCTGTAATACAAGAAGATATACTGTATAAAGTCCGACAAGTTAGGACAAAAAATATACAAAAATAAACAAGAGCCTAGCAATAATTATATCTCAAGCAATTCATACATGTCACATTAGAAACTGTAAGAGTCATCACAGCTTACCGATAAGGCACAGTGTAGTATCGTAATAATAATCAAGACCCAAGAAAGAAAAAGAAAAATGATGGGGGGGAGGGAGAGAAGGGGGGGGGAGAAAGGAAAAAAAAGGGGAGGCTAAAAAGTATTTTTTGCTCATTTAGTCTAGAGAAAGATGAATGAAGGTGAATACCGTATTCCTTGATCCCTTGGCAGGCTACATTCTTCTCCATTCTCTACGCTCTAGGAAGTGGATGGACTCTTGACTTTCCCATGTACAAAGCAGAACTGCTGGTCCTGCATAGTACAAGATGACATTGGGGAACTACAGTAGACTGGCTCAGCATGAAGAGGAGCTTAGTCATTTTTTGCCTTTAATCTCTCCCTATCTTTTAGAAAGTCCCTTCTATCCGCCCCCTCCACCTTATTCCTTATTCTTCATTTCCTACAATCTGTATCTTTCAAATCCTTTTTCCTTGCATTTTCCTAATAAAAAGTTTGTCAGTTCTCTATAAACCTACACCCTACTGCAATTTCTCCTCATTCTCACCAGTTGTCCCTTTGGGATATTTCCAATCTATTTTGGGTGATGGCAGCTCCCTATTGTAATTGAACTATTCCTGTCTGTAAATTTACAGGTTGGCACGATCCAGTGAACCAACGTAGCTGTATGTCGGCTCCTTTAAGCGGGATAGCAGGCGTGTGCCCGCTGCACTGCGGGGGTGCCAACGTGCGTGGCCGGCGAGAGCCAGAACAGGGACGTGTGTGTGAACACACAAATCCCTGTTCTGTGAGGAGAGAAGAGGCAGATTGTGAGTTCCTACTAGCTAGGAACAATGATCTGTCATCTCCTATAGTCAGTCCCATCCCCCTATATATTAGGCCATTTGCCATTAATAATATAGTCCTTTTTTCCCCCAGGCCAAAAATATATTCGCAATGCGAGGGGTGAATTTCGCTCCCATGGCAACGCCTCTTAACTGCAAAAATATTTTCTATGATACAAAAATATTTTTTGCCCATAGCAAACTTAGAACATTTTAGTACACATTTTATCAATACACCATTCAAATAGTTTCTCTCCTTTAGGATCCACTTTACTGCTATAAGGACACATTAAATTGCTGGAGACAATCACTGCGGAGCATGATTACTATTTTATTATAAATTATTAAATTCTTTATTTAAGAATATAAGACAACCGGATGCCCTTTTGTAAATTATTATACATATCTCTGGAATCTGATAAGCAGAGCTGAAAAGTGGAGAGAGGTTCCTGGAATGCGCAGAAAAAGATATGAGCGCTGTTAGACACGCTTATTTGCTTTAAGGGGTCAATATTATTGGGTAAATGGATCCTCAAAATGTATAGGAATGTGTTGTGGTGGAAGGGGCCACAAGGTGGAAAAAAAAAAGTTTTTAGAAGATTTTCTGGATAAAAGGGATAAGTCACTAGTTTGAAGATTGACTATTCATATACTGTATCTATTGCACTTTTTTGTGGACTTATGTATATTTTACTGAATTTAAGAGAGACACATATATGCAGTACACTTCATCAAGGACTTATTCATTGGTTTTGGCACTTTTTATGAACTTAATTTGTAGGGCTTTGGCACGCTATAAGATGTTAAATTGTCATACCTAAGTGTGTTATACATTGTATATATTTGTTTAAAGAAGAACAAACCAACGAATAACATAAATCATTAAAATATATAAATAATAAAACATCTGTTTTGCAGTAACAATTGGTATATTGCCTCCTTGTTCAAGAAGTCCCCAACCTGCACCTATCTGAGATCATTTTTATACATTTCATATACATGGATACACAGATAGGTTCAGGTTGGGGACGTCTTGAATAAGGAGGCAATAAAGCAAGCATTACACGCAAACATATTTTATCTATATGTTATTTTAAAAAAAAAAAGAAGTGTTTTTTTTCTGTATCGACTATGTTGGGTACCCTAAAATTCTATCTTCCTTTCTTTGCTATGTTCTTCTCTATCACAGCTGTGATGGCGTACCCTATCCTAGCACACCCCCTAATACCATTCCTATATATATTTTTTATGCACGATTTGTGAATAGGTTTTAGGTAATGATTTTTTTAAAACATTTTTTTTGTTATTGAAGGATAAGGAGTTTAAAGGGGGGAGGAGGGGGGAACTGTATATGTTTTTTGTCACAAGGACTTAATAGGGCCTTAGCAAAAACAAAGAGTTTTTTTTTGTGAGTCCATTTGTGACACAGTTCATCAGATGTTTTAAGTAGTAGTTACATTAGAAATCGGTTTAATCATTTCAAGTTATCGTTATTACTGCTGTCTACAAGGAGAGGAAGGGAGGGCCTTGTGTTCCACTTATTTTTGGTTTTGTGGTTGCATTCTTCAGAAAGTGATTTAAGTGTGTAAACAACCTGTTTTTTTGCTTTTAAATAAAGAAGTTGAAATTTAAATTAGGGAAGTATCCACTCGTCTTTTCTCTATTTTGTTGCATGGAAACATGGGATAAACAAATATTGGCTAGATACAAGCAAAAAGGCATGTGTATTCTTGCCTAAAACTTTGTATAGTTCTTGTATAGTCCTTTCATATTTGATGTAATAATCCAGCATAAAACTATTTCTGTGCAGAACTTTCCTGCAGTAAGTATTAAGGACTGGTCACTGTTGCTCTCTCTCCTTGTGCAGGGTAACTGGTCTTTATAACTTTGTATTAGCAGCCTGTAGTAGGAGGGCCTGCAAGGTTCCACACACAGCTCTGCTCTCTGCACAGTCTATGTGCTGCACAGCTACATTTGCAAGGCAGTAACTTAGCTTGCAAAGTTATCTTACAAAGCTGATTTAAATCCTTTATGGCAATTGAGAAATATATTTAAATTAATAATAATTGCATGCTTTCTATTCTTTGCATACCTTACTTTTTTTTTCCTCCCCATTTTTCCTCTGCAATTTTCACTAAGGTCAGATATATTGATCACACTTTACTTCCTAGAGCTCTGGGTCTGCCTCCTGGAACAGCTCTCAGTGCACTTTATCTGAAGGGGAAGGTATTAATAATGTAGCCTTCCCATGATGCATTAGAGAGGCCCTGGTTTCATCACTAGTGGTTCAAGAAACCAGGAAGCGGAAAAACAGTAATTGTAAGTAATAGCAAAAAATGTTTGTTTGACAAATAAATGATAATAAAAGATCATTTCAAATCAGCCAACAGGGCTGTATGCCGATGTGATTTTTAATAAAACTGGGGAAAGGTCCACTTTAAATTATTTGCTTGAAATTCCTCTAATATAGCTTTTTTTTCATTGTTCTGCGGGAAAGTGAAACTCCATCCTAGTCTTGTGTCCCTTGAAATTGGTTTTCTTTAGATTTGTCTTGTACTGTATTTAGCTCCATCCATCCTGCCCTCAGTCCTGAACCATTTCCCAATTCTTGCAGAAGAAAATGATCTCCACAATCATCCCCATTCTTCACCAAAGGTATGGTGTCACCAGGGTAATGAGCAGTTTTGGCTTTATTACCACACTCAGCATTTTGTGCTATGGCAAAAATGTATGCTACATAAACTGGGATAGGATTGGTTCCTATCTATACACATAACAGAAAGTCGGCCCCTGCTCCCTTTTTTTTACCTGGCCATACTCTAAAAGAATTTCATTAGGAATTTATTTTTTATTTTTATTGCAAATGTACATACAATACCCTGGTAGCAAAAGAGATCTAAAACAACAGCAACCATACAGCAAACAGTTAAAGCTGAATTCCAGCAATTTAGCAATTTTATAAAAAGTGCAGGCACAATGTTCAGTTCATTGAGTTCATTGAGGTGCCTGCCATCCTTTTCATTTCAATCTGATTTTTTTATTGTGCTTTAGCAAGATAGCTTCCTGAGCTGCAATGCCTTAAGCTCTGGTCTCAGCTCCTTCAAGTCGGTGCAGCTACTATGCCAGTCCCTCCCCTCCTCCTGCCCAATCACATAAGCCCTTGTATTATGTAACCTCATTCACAAAATACAAAGGCTTCTGTGAATGCCAGCAGAGTGGAGGGGCAGGCATAGCTGCTCTGTATGCTTCTCTCCTCTCTCACAGCCCAGGGTGTCTCCAGTGTATCCTCCTGCAGAGCCATTAACCTGTCAGATAATAATAATAGAGATAACTGCTGGGAACAAAGAAGCGATACAGTGGTATGAGCAAGAATTGGCTGAACGCCCCAATGAAAGCATATAGAGTATGGACATTTCCCTAGGGGGTTTTGTGTTGCAGCAAGCAAATCCAGAGTATTACATGTATATGAAAAAAGTTTATTCCAAAAATTAGTATGTACAAACACAGTTGTCCGTCAAGACAAGGGCTCTAAAATCAATTGCTAGAAGGCATAAAATACATGCTTATACAATGGTACATTAAACATACAAGTGGTAAAATAACTGTAAAAAAAAATACTTTTTACAGTTATTTTACCACTTGTATGTTTATTGTACCATTGTGTAACCATCTATTTTATGCCTTCTAGCAATTGATTTTAGAGCTCTTATCTTGACGGACAGCTGTGTTTGTACATGCTAATTTTTGGAATAAACTTTTTTCATATAATACTCTGGACTTGTTTGCTGCAACACAAAACCCCCTAGGGAAATTTCCATACACAATAATAGAGATAAGTCCATGAGCTGACAGGCACCTGATTGGACTTAACTCATAGTGTGCCTGCGCTTTTTACAAAGTTGCTGAATTCCTGTAATTCAGCTTTAGCTATAGCAAGAAATATACTGTAAATAGCTGAACAGTAGTGCTGTAGAGAGCAACTCCCCCCTAAACCCTATACTGGAGCAATCCTAACTAAGGAGAGTTATGCCATCATAACAGTTCAACATTCTGTAATATACCCTCTCTCTTTTCTGTTGGCCAGCTTGTTGGGGCCCAACTCTCATGTTGGAGTGCTCAGGATAATGTCCTTTTAAACTCTGATAAAGGCACAAGCTCTATATTTGCAGGCAAAGCTGTTCTTCTTTTGTCAAAGTGTAGTGGAGTTTTGGCCAGCAGCCTCGCATCAACTTTTTGGTTAACAGGTGATCCCCCATTGTTTACAAATGGTAGCACAACCGATCAGTGTTCATAGTGTCTTTCTCTTCAATCAGGCAGTGGACTCTGTCAGCATCCGTGGTGTTCTCTGGTGTTCTATAATATTTGGCGTTGCTCCTTTCTCCTTCACAGGTGCAGTGAAGAGTGGTCTGCTGGCAGCCTGAAGCACACAGTCCGTCTGAAAGTCCTTCACACTCTCCTTCTCCTCAGTTCTGGAGAAGAAACAGGAAACCATCTCTCCTCTAAGTGCCAGTGCTTCATAAGACCTGTAGATTTCTCTTCCCAGCCCACCAAGCCATCTCCCAATCCTAGCAGTCCACATCATCTGTGTATTCCTATTGGGAATGCTATACCAATTCTACAGCATCAGCCTCTTCTTGCAGCTAGCCTGATCAGACAAAGAATCTTCTCTACATCATGAACACAGAAAGCAGTGAAAGTAGTAAAACTGAGCCAGTCCAAGTAGCTGCTCCTCTCCCTGCCAGCTGCGGACCAAGGCTATATGAACTTTCTCCACGATATCCGTAGCTACTAAAGCGATTGATGGCTTTTTTTTAAGTTCTTGTATTGCTTGTTAGGAATATGTAAATACTTTCATTTCCATAGTTTTGGGACAGGAGCACTTAGAAAAGGTAGTAAAGCTGATTTTTAAGTGACAACTTTATCTTAAGGCATACTTAATAAGCTGTACCATAACCCTGGTTAGTAGGTATTTTAGGACTGTGGATGTTATAAATATGCTATTGGGAAATAATCCTTCTGGGTTTTGGCATTTGTTGTGTGGATTAATCTTTCTTTCCCCCATATATAAGACTTAAAATGTTACTAAACTCACAACAGTAAAATCTGTCTATATGCAGCATAGCATGCTTTTTATACTCACGGCGGAGCTTAAGGGGTTAATCCTCTGCATTGTGTAAAAAGGCTGTTTTATCCTGTATGCACAGATCCTTCCCTCCTGCACTGTCGATCTGGGGAAAGCCAGCTAATACAGGCAGGGTAGCCAACCTGCACATGCTCAGATGTGTCTTTTATGCTGGAGAGAATATTTACTTGTTCTCAGAGCTAGCCAGGTCACATGATATTGACATCACACATGTGGGCGTTTATACAGGCTAAAGTGGAAATCTCCTCCCGACTCTCAGCCTTGGAGAAATTGTGCAGTTTTTCACTGACCGTGGTATACAGATCAACCAAAAAGGTATATAGTGGCAATATTTTAATGTAAAAAGAAGATTTTTAAGCTGTGGGCACTGTGGGGGGCAGATGAACTATTTTCATATTACTGGGTTTAGTAACATTTTAACAGTTAGGCAAGGCTGAGGTGTTGGTGGCATGCTGAAGGTGCATGTGGGCTGGATCCCCTAGCAACAGTGACACTTTCCTGCTTTGTCATACATAGCACGGTAACTCAAAGTAGTCAAATAAGGCTGCGTTCACAGTATTGCGAATTGGATACGAGTTTCCCCGCATCCAATTTGCATAGCAGGAGATTGTGACACATAAGTTCACACATCTCCGGAGAGGTTCTGGTGCGAATTGCACAGGAGTCCTGTGTGTCTTTTCCTGCGGCCTGCCAGGTTGCGTGATTGGATAAGGGTCTGGTATGGATTTTGAGGGGGACCTGTTAAAATATTATTCCAAATTCATAATTCGGCACTTATAGGTGTTATATTATATTCATGGCAAGCTTGCAAAACATATTTGGTTTTATGATTAATCATGATAAATAGAGTATGTGTGAATGACCTTGATCAATAGATTTGACATGATTCTTCTTCTAAAGCTGAGCATTGCTGGATTTTTCTGGTGTAGCCAATTTGAGTATGACATTTAAGGTATCTTGGTGTAGAATGTCATGAGAAGACGAAAATAGACACGTGTCCACATAGCTAAAGGAATATACATTGTGGATTATATCCTAAGTTAAGTTAGTTTGTAGTTCCAGTCAAATTAATAAGTATTAGTATATAGTTACTTAATGTAGTTAAAGTTGGTTATATGTGTTCATATTATATCGATGTTTGGTTATACGACATTACATGATCAGCATATTACTTCAAATATGGAGTGTTACATGTGGGCTTGTCAATCGTATGCCATATATGACTATGAGTGCATACTGAAGCTAGCAGAAATGAATATGTGCCATACAAGGTTCTAAGTTGGTGTGAGGTTATGACGTTCACACGTTCACATGTAACATATAAAGCCAATGCTTCCATATTGAAGGACACACACACAGACACACAGACAGACACGCACACACAGACACACACACACAGATACTAGGATAGATACTGACATGTTTACAAGACACTTTGATAAGTTGGGACAGCTGCCAATTCTGCCAGAAGACTGAGAACGTCATTTCCTGTTTCTTCTTGGAGGACACAAGACAGCATGGAGACAGGAGGGCAGCAGCCATGAAGCATACATGCTATAAGCTTATTACAGCTTAATAACTTTTTATTCTATTTCATATATTTTTACCCACACTGAACTGAACTATTATATTTTTACATTGTATTTATGATGCCAACTGTGTGACAATAAACTCACACTTTGTTTTAAGTCAATTTGGCTATCAATGCTATTCATCCAAAGCGCCTCTGAGGTACAAGAATATTTAGATATTAATAATATTCTTCATTTTGGCGAGCCAGACAACTGCCGTCATTTCTCAATTTTTACGGAAATCTCGATCCTTGCTGAGGGGGGAGAGATTAGCGCAGTTTTGCGAATATTCAAGTCTCGAGAAAAAGACGGTTCAGAACCTATCAACCAAGAGGCGTTTGTGTTGCATCAGATGTGGACAACAGTCCAGCAACAGACGGTTGAAGACGAGAAATTCTTCTAAATACGGTGAGTAAAAGTTATGGAATTTATTGATGAAATAGCTAGAGACAGCAAACTAGAGTTTAAAGATGTGTCTTTATATCCAAATGACAGTCACTTGTGGAGATATATGTACAATGAATGCTTAAATGCCAATACACAGATTGATAAATCCAGGTTCATTGTACATAAATTACGTAAAAAGATAGCTAATATCTTAAGCTTAGTGAGAATATTTAATAAAATGATTATTAATGTTGATTTACCTGCTAAAAATGTGTGTACATTACAGCAGACAGAATGTAACACTGTACAGAACACAGGGAAACATGAAAATGTGTCCCAAGATTCTCTAAGTTGTCCAAACTGTGAGATTTTTTGTAATTATATAGAGAATCTTGAGGAACAAATTGACTCCAAAACAAATCTTTTGGAAAGACTTCAGAATGATAGTAGATTGACACAGATTGCTGTAATAACCACAGATGACAAAAAGACTGAATCTAAATGTAAGCAACAATCCTCTTATATTCCGGAAAGTTCGGATATGGAGAATGTTGATGCTACTGATGAAAAAGAAATGAAACATAAAAACTTATTATGTAGAACTGCAAAACTAAAGTTACAAATACATGACCAATTAATGAAAGTTTTAAAAGACATCCCAGCATATGATTTAAAGGCGGATGCTTTTTATAACGCAGACATATTTGAGTCCTACACTGATCGGTACAACCTTAAAGACGAACAGCGTAATCATATATTTTATCTTTGGTTACCTGCACATTATGCTAGACGACTAACAAAGTCACCTATTATTGCTGACTATGGAGAGGAGATACATAGTGACGATTCAGACAGATTGCGACAATTGTTATTATGTACAACGGGTGAAGATGTTCCATCAATTGAAACACTTGACTCTTTACAAACTTCAGTTAATGAAGACCCATTTGCCTTCAAAATTAAATTCTCAAAAGCGTATAAAATGATATTTGGAGTAGATGATAACAATGACCCAGGTTTAAAAACAGCTTTCATAAAAAAATTTAAATACCTTGACCCAACTTCAGTAGCCATAGCGCAGGAACGTCAAAATTTAAATGATGTAGTAAGTTTCATTGATAAAATTAGGAGACAATTGAATCAAAGCAATCTCACACATGAGATAGCTATAATTCAATGTGACAAAAATAGTGAGGCTGCAGACATGTCAGAAACGACAGGTCTTAGAAGGAATGACAAGGACAGCTGCAGACAAGTGAGGCAAGGAGAGCCTATCACGTGTCTTTACTGTCATAAATCTGGTCATATGAGAAAACATTGCTGTAAATTTAAGAGAAACTCGCAAATAAAAACTAAAGATATGGAGAATGAAAAATCAGCTTTTGTAAAACCCGTTTTTGCATGTCAAGATAAAATTTTGACTGAATTGCCTCATGCCACTGAAGTCAAACAGATCAGTAATTTGACTGTTAACAGCAGTTCAGACAACACTGTCACTGAAAGAGAGGGTTTATTGCCATTGCCAAAAATAGAATCACACCGGGATTCAATTTCTCTGCCATTACAATATGTAGCACCAATTATTTTGGATGAGAATGGTAGGCCATATATACAATGTTTGCTTAATGGTAAAAATATTAATTGTCTCATTGACAGTGGATCTGAGATTAGCCTTACCAAAGAAAACATACCTGTGAAACCAAATTCTCCTATGTGTAATATAGTGGGTTTTAATAATACAGGTAATTCCACTGCTAGACAGGTATCTAATGTAACATTTGAAGTACCTGGATTAGTCAAAACTAACATTAACATTTGGGTATGTCACAAAGCAGAGAATATACTTGGCATTGATGTAATCAATGAACAAAAATGGGTGATCGATTTGGCTAATAAAAGTATTTGGAAAGATCCATCTAGGCCCAGATCAGTGCTTATTGATCCCTCTGTATACAGTAAAGTTGGTTCCATTACCAATATGTCTACAGAACAAAAGTGGCCTGATGTTGATGGTAATTGTGCTTTAAAGGAAGTGGTACAACGTTTTCCAAGTTTGTGGTCAAAGTTCAAAAATGACATTGGAACTTTGAAAAATACTGAATTGAATATTGAGGGAAAAGATCCAGAACCCCTTAATCAGTATGAGTTACCACTAGAATCAATTGGTCCACTTTCTGCCATTATTCAAGAGTTCATACAACTTGGAATTGTAAAGAAAGCAAAACCAGTGGTAAATAACTGTATTTGGCCTATGAAAAATACTGATAATTCATATTCTTTATCAGTTGACTTAAGGACATTGAATAAACATATCACAAATAACCCAGTTCTTCCTGATAAATCTAACTTAAAGTTAAATTTGAATGCTGAGGACAAAGTGTTCTCTGTATTAAAAATTATGAATAGCCATTTTTCTCTTCCGTTAACTACTAGCAGCCAGTACAAACTCGCATTCACATTCAGAAAAGAGACTTATACGTTCACTCGATTAATACCTGGCCTAGGTATTGGTGATGGTATAGTTCATGAAACTATAGCAAAAATACTTTCAAAATTTTCTAGGCCAGACTGTATTTGTCAGCATGTGGATACGATTTTGCTGAGTACTCAGGATATCGATGAACATATGGCTCTTTTGTCTGAGTTGTTTATGATGTTACAAGCTGAAGGTTTAAAATTAAACACAACAAAAGTCCAGCTGATGAAAAATCAAGTGAAATACCTTCACATGCAAATTAGTCAAGGAAAGAGACAACTGTTGCAAGAAACAGTTAGAGATATCACTGCAATCCCAACTCCAACAACTCATAAGGCATTGCGTCAATTTTTGCATAAAATAAATCATTGCAAAGAGTTTGTACACTGTTTCACAGAAAAAGTTAATCCACTATATAATCTTTTGAGAAATAAAGGTAATATAGTTGACCAATGGGGTCCAAATGAGAAAAATGCTTTTGAAATGTTGAAAAAAGATTTGCAGAATGCTCCAGCATTAAGTACAATAGAGGTTTGTTCTGAAGCATCTTTTGTTTTGAAAACTCATGTATCTGAGAATGCCATCTCAGTAACGTTGTCTCAATTACAAGAAGGTAAGGAGAAAATAATTGCCTATTTCTCCAGAGTTTTATCATTTTTGGAAAAAACTTTTGAGTCAGGTGTAAAGCAACTGTTAAGTGTTTACTATGCAATTAAAGCTACAGAGAGCATAGTGAAATCAAACAAAATCATTGTACAGACACCTGACTGCTCACTAAAAGGTATTTTTGAGGAAGATAGTTTTAAAGAATGTCGTAAAACATATCCTCTATGGTTCAGAGCTTTATCATCCAAACACATTCAGATAGATGTAAAAGGAAGACATCTTCAGGAATGTACACCAGCACATGTTTATACAGCTGCATCTCAGAAGTCTTCATCTCAGGTTTCCAGCATAAGAACAGAGAAGGACATAGAGCCAGTACTTGTTACTGCAGAACAGTCTAACACTAGAATAAGAGCTTCAACACAGAATACAGTTACGCACATTTCTAATCTTTTAGAGATGAGAACAAAGGCATAGTCCATTGTCATCTCTGGGTGGTACAAAACTTTTATTTTGTTTATGAAAACAGAGATTTGTATCATGACCAAAGGAGGTGTTGCGTCCTGTCATACCTAAACTTCACAGTACATATGATTTATAGTTTAGGCCATCTTAGACAGGATAAGGACAGTACATTGTCATACAGAAGTTCTCTTTGAAGGAAAATATAGGATAGTGTTATTTTACATATAGTTTAACAAATTCACAAAGTTATTGTCTCATAATGTATTAACATTTGTTGAGAAAAAGAAAGAAAAAAGTTACAAGAATTGAATGTAAATATTTTATGCCTGATTAATGATACTGCATTTCTTTTACAGAAATGGCATCTAAAATCACATAAATATGGAAGATAACAAGCTCATATGAAGAGCAAAGAGATCATCAGGAAAATTCAAAGTTAAAGAAGGAATCCTCTACGGAAGAATATTGGACGAAAGATTTATACTTCAGATTTATGACTGTTTTATCTTATTCAACACGATTTTTCTAATCTAACAGAACTTGAAGAAGAAACTTTAAAGACATTTCATGAAGAAAAAATTAATCAGAAGAAACTTTATCTATCTACTATAGATAAACAATTTGGGACTCAAACATTTGTCCACATATACATTTTTGATAATCCAATTATTCTGATATTAATGTTCATATTAAGTTAGGATTATCGTTATTATTTTTATTTTTCCTTATTCATATATTGAATATTTTTAGGTAACAACTGCACACTCATTCTAGTTTATAGAACATCTTTTGTTCATAACTTAAGAAACATATCACTCTTAATAGAACTATGGAAAGTTAGGACAAGTTTTAGAGTGTAAAGTATATTTCCAAAGAGCTAAAATATTATTTGAGCATAAATATGGAAATATATTATTGCATAATTTATTTTAATAATAATAATAATAATAATTGTTATTATATTAATAATAGTAATTATAGATATGAGTCATCATTATGTTATACATTTTTAAATTCTATATCATTATTTTAAGATTTTGAATAGATAGATCTAAGAGGAGTTAAAGTAAAAAGAAAAGTGATTAGAAGGAAAGTTATTTCTAGCTGCTTCAGTTCTGAGGAATATTGTGTTCAATCATTTGATACAAGGATGTGTAAATGTGACACGAATGATGTTTTGAATGTATTAGAATATTTTGATATGATTAATCATAATTCAGGGGGGATTGTTAAAATATTATTCCAAATTCATAATTCGGCACTTATAGGTGTTATATTATATTCATGGCAAGCTTGCAAAACATATTTGGTTTTATGATTAATCATGATAAATAGAGTATGTGTGAATGACCTTGATCAATAGATTTGACATGATTCTTCTTCTAAAGCTGAGCATTGCTGGATTTTTCTGGTGTAGCCAATTTGAGTATGACATTTAAGGTATCTTGGTGTAGAATGTCATGAGAAGACGAAAATAGACACGTGTCCACATAGCTAAAGGAATATACATTGTGGATTATATCCTAAGTTAAGTTAGTTTGTAGTTCCTGTCAAATTAATAAGTATTAGTATATAGTTACTTAATGTAGTTAAAGTTGGTTATATGTGTTCATATTATATCGATGTTTGGTTATACGACATTACATGATCAGCATATTACTTCAAATATGGAGTGTTACATGTGGGCTTGTCAATCGTATGCCATATATGACTATGAGTGCATACTGAAGCTAGCAGAAATGAATATGTGCCATACAAGGTTCTAAGTTGGTGTGAGGTTATGACGTTCACACGTTCACATGTAACATATAAAGCCAATGCTTCCATATTGAAGGACACACACACAGACACACAGACAGACACACACACACAGACACACACACACAGATACTAGGATAGATACTGACATGTTTACAAGACACTTTGATAAGTTGGGACAGCTGCCAATTCTGCCAGAAGACTGAGAACGTCATTTCCTGTTTCTTCTTGGAGGACACAAGACAGCATGGAGACAGGAGGGCAGCAGCCATGAAGCATACATGCTATAAGCTTATTACAGCTTAATAACTTTTTATTCTATTTCATATATTTTTACCCACACTGAACTGAACTATTATATTTTTACATTGTATTTATGATGCCAACTGTGTGACAATAAACTCACACTTTGTTTTAAGTCAATTTGGCTATCAATGCTATTCATCCAAAGCGCCTCTGAGGTACAAGAATATTTAGATATTAATAATATTCTTCAGGACCCCTACGCCATTTAAAAAAAAAATTGGCGCAGGGTTCCCCTTAATATCCATACCAGACCTGAAGGGCCTGGTATGGAATTTGGGGGGACCCCCATGCAATTTTTTTAAAAAAATTGTTTCGGGGTTCCCCTTAATATTCATACCAGACCCAAAGGGCCTGGTATGGATTTTTGGGGGGACCCCCATGTCATTTTTTCAATGACTTTTATCTGTATTGCCGAGACCCGACAATTCATTATAGCCGCGAGTAGTTTTCAATGACTTTTTTTTCCTTTAGAAATATATCATTTTGTGCAGGGACTGTTCTAAACACGGGAAAAAGGCGCCGCTTTACAGGCATACTATAGACACCCCCCAGGTACGAAATTTAAAGGAACGTTTCACTTTTATTGTTTAACGTTAAGCGTTATTAAAATCACGAAAAAACTTCAGTTTTTAAAACTTTTTTTGCATTCATACATGTCCCCTGGGGCAGGACCCAGGTCCCCAAACACTTTTTATGACAATACCAAGCATATAAGCCTTTAAAATTAGCACTTTTGATTTCTCCCATAGACTTTTAAAGGGTGTTCCGCGGCTTTCGAATTTGCCGCGAACACCCCAAATTGTTCGCCATCCGGCGAACAGGTGAACACCCGATGTTTGAGTGGAACATCGGGCTCATCCCTACTCAGTATGCTATATTACATAGAATGCTCTGAGTGCACTGATTACAGTTGCCACCTCATCCCTTTAAACCTGAACACATATGAATTACACAGGTTCTGAGTCTAATTAAGGTGGTAATTAAACTCACATGGTGTCTTATCTGCATTTAGGCTCCATTCACACTAGCGCGTTTTTTGATGCATTTTGCATTTTGCAGAAATGCACAGGAATTTTTTAACATGGGTTCCTATGGAACATGTTCACATCAATGCCTTTTTGTTTCTCTGCATTTTTGGAAAGGGTCAGGGACTTTTTTTCATGCAAAATGCAACGTTTTGCATGTAATAGAATTCAATGGACAAGCATCAAAAACACAAGTGCACCGTTTTTGCAACGTTTTTGATGCGTTTTTGGTGCGTTTTTGATGCGTTTTTGCCGTTTTTTTTTTTTTTTAAGACTGTAAAAAAAAACTGTAAAAAAAAAAAAAAAAAAACGCAAAACGCAAATCGCGGCAAAATCGCGGCAAAATCGCTGCAAAAACGCTGCTCAAAAACGTGGCAAGCATGAAAAAAAACCCTCCAAAAACGCTCAAAAGCAACATGCATAGGTGTGAATCGAGCCTTAATCAGCCTCAGAATCTGTGTAATTCATATGTGTTCAGGTTTAAAGGGATGAGGTGGCAACCGTAGCAATGATCCTTTTCTTTTATAATATTCACTGGTCCTGAGGGAGGAGCCAAGGCGGAGCTTGGCACAGGTATGCTGCCATGGATAGGCACCAGGAAAAGAAAATTACGGTAAGTATGAAACCATTTTCTTTTTTTTTTTCATTTTGGATAGAGCAAGGGAAAGTTATAACCCCTGTCAGATTTTTTTTCGCCATCTCTGTCCCATTATGTAGATTTCCCTTCACTTCCTGTCCCATAGCCAAACAGGAAGTGAGAGGAAATCCCTGCAAATTAGAGGAATTCTTAGGGACAACTGGGTTTGCAAAGTTATCTTACAAAGTTGATTTATATCCTTGGTGGCAATTGAGGAACATATTTAAATTAAAAATAATTGCAGGCTTTCTATTCTTTGCATACCTTACTTTTCTTTTCCTCCCCATTCTTCCTCTGCAATTTTCACTAAGGTCAGATGAGCTAATCACACTTTACTTCCAGGTCACCAAAACTGGTGTCCCCATTGGAAGACTTCCCCTTGACTTCTTCCCTTACTTTTCTGGGGACAGCCCAAAATTTAGGAATTTCACTTTCAATGATAATAGTAAACAGGACAAACAGAGAGGGTGAATCTCCCTAACTGTGGGAACAGGCAGCAAAAAAAAAAAAAATGACAATTGCTCTAATCCTTCTACAATCTATCCAAAACTAAAAAAAAAATAAGTTTTGCCTTTAGTTACACTTTAAGGAACTTGCATTGGTTGGCAAAATTCAGGTTTATAAAACATAACAAAATAAGATAAAGGCTGTCAAAGATGATCAAGGTTGTCAGAATAGGTAAACCATGAATGACACATTTTTCTGAAATGATCCATCAAAATTGTACACAAACTCTTTATGACATTTTAATAGAGCTGCCCCTCCTGTTTCCTTATCCACAAAAAAGGATGTGTGTATTTTGAATAATGGCTACATTAATTTTGTTGACCATGGAAAATAATCAGTGTACATCAAGTATTTTTAATATTGATACATTTATCCTAAAGAAGACACTCATATGCCAACTTGTGAAAATTGTGGAAAATATAGGAAATGATAATACTTTGGGACCATAATCAGGAGACCATTGCATGTTACCACCAGATATGGCTTAGAAAACTAAAAACACATCAAGAAGAAATAGTCTATACTGCTCAATCACTGCACATTGAGTGTACTCTTAGTACGGAAACCTTGGCTTTCCATGGACGCACATGTGCGGCGTATGGGTGTTAAAGCCCACTATCTTTGCGGCAGCACATATGTGTTACATGGACAGGAAGAGGTCAACCACTTTAGCTCTGGAAGGTTTACCCCCCTTCATGACCGGCCATTTTTTGCGATACGACACTGCATTACTTTAACTGATGATTGCGTGGTCGTGTGACACTGTACCCAAATAAAATGTATGCCCTTTTTTCCCACAAATAGAGCTTTTTTTTATGTTTTGCGCTATAAACAAAAAAGGACAATATTTTTTACTTTCTGTTATAAAATATCCAATATAAAAATGTAAAAAAATCGAATTTCTACATTGACAATTTTTGACACTTTTTTGGGGACCAGTGACACTAATACACTGATCAGTGCTAAAAAAATTATGCTATATCCAATATAAAAATGTAAAAAATCAAATTTCTTCATTAATTTAGGCCAATATGTATTCTGCTACATATTTTTGGTAAAAGAAAATCCCAGAAAGTGTATATTGATTGGTTTGCGCGAAAGTTATAGTGTCTGTAAACTATGGGATATTTTTATGGAATTTTTATTTATTTATTTATTTTATTAGTAATGGCGGCGATCAGCAACTTATAGCGGGTCTATTGCGGTGGACAAATCAGATAAATATTGCGGTGGACAAATCAGACACTAAGTGACAATTTTTGACACTTTTTTGGGGACCAGTGACACTAATACAGTGATCAGTGCTAAAAAAATATGCACTGCCACTGTACTAAATGACACTGACAGGGAAGGGGTTAACATCAGGGGCGATTAAAGGGTTAAATGTGCTCCTAGGGAGTGTTTGCTAACTGTGGGGGATGTGCTTCTACTGTGGGAGGGCAGAGATCTATGTGCCTGCTTAGCAGAAACACAGGATCACTACCTTCCCTTCACAGAACGGCGATCTGCATTGTTTACATCCGCAGACCGCCGTTCTGCTTCTCTCAGGAATGATCAGGGGGGTCACGGCAGACATGGAGTCTGCTGGACCCGCTGATTGGCTCCCGCTGTGTCTAATCACAACCAGAGTGGGTCACCGGCAGCGCGTGCATGCGCCTCAGACCACGGGAAGTGCAAAATCACGTACAGGTACCTGATTTTGCACAGGAGAGCTTCCTTGCCACCGTATATATATATATATATATATATATATATATATATATACAGTATATGGTTAGCAAGCGGTTAAACATGCTGCAAATACAGGAAAATAACTGTTTGTGTCAGAAATTTAGTATGCTCCTACAATCCTCTTTGACATGACAACACAGCTCCGAATTCCTATGCACATAGGGTCAGCAATGCCGACTTTATTTCTAATAGATTTCAAGAACACAGACCTCTCCTCATCCCCCCCTCCTGTCCTCCATCTAATAATCCCTTCTGGTGCACAGATAGTTATTAGCCAGATTCCTGACAAATTCAACAGGTATTTTTTGCACTTATCAAGTAGATATAACAGAGCGCTTTTAATTCTACTTTGCATGCGGGGCAAAAGGGAGAAAAGAAGAGAACTTCATTGTTATGGGGCGTACACACGGTCTGACTTTTTGGCTACAAAAGTCCGACAGCCTGTCCGACAGACTTTCGACATACTTTCGACGGCTTTTTGGCGGACTTTAAATGGACTTTCTAACGACCGGACTTGCCTACATATGATCACACCAAAGTCCGACGGATTCGTACGTGATGACGTACACCGGACTAAAATAAGGAAGTTGATAGCCAGTAGCCAATAGCTGCCCTAGTGTCGGTTTTTGTCCGTCGGACTAGCATACAGACGAGCGGATTTCTGGGTCTGGCGGAGTTACGACGTAAAGATTTGAAGCAAGTTCCAAATCTAAAGTCCAACCGATTTGCGGCTGGAAAAGTCTGCTGAAAGTCCGGGGAAGCCCCCACACGATCGGATTGTCCTCCGGATTTGGTCCGTCTGCGTCCGTCTGACTTTTGTAGCCGAAAAGTCTGTCCGTGTGTACGCCCCATTAGAGTTTACATGCACTTTAGTACCCCCCAAACTATATACAATATGTAAAAGAACTTAAAGATATCATTTTTAGTTTTGCATGTCCCATGATACCTGCACAGATATTTATCAAACTTTATTTACAATTAAAAAAAGACATCAAAATACATTTTTACATACACAATCAAGATACAGATAACTACAGTATGTGAACGAACATTTTCATTAAATATATGAAAGTTTGTTAATTTAATAAATAACAGATACTGTCAGATTAAAAATTATACAGGTTAAATAAAAAAGCAAAGGATAAAGATCCACAAAATTACAAATAGATGACAAAAATCTTACCACTAAAACGTAAATACATTGATTATTATTATTATTATATAGCATTTTTCCTAGACTGTCAACAAGTGTATGTACATATTGCATACCCATTTTACGTATACATTGGAATGTTGTGTGTTCTTCATGTGCATTATTAGGCCCCTTTCACATCTGAGCGTTCTGTCGCCTGAATCTCAAAAATCGTTTTTGGCCCCACAGACTTCAATAGAAACACCTGACTTGAGCAGAAAAACACTTGTAAAACACTCAGATAACAGCTCTCCACCCCTAATTTCCTCTCCCTCTCCTGCCCCTTAGTGCCTTCTATTGGCTAAACAAAAACACCTGAAGCTGTAAAACCCTTAGGCTCGGTTCACACTGGGGCGACTTGGGATCCGACTTGTACGCCCTCAAGTCGCCCCAAGTCGCCCCAGAAATAGATTCAATGGGAGTGAACGCTAGCGTCTTAATAGACACTACTGAAGTCGCTCCGACTTCAGAGCGTACTCCCTGTACTACTTTGATCCGACTTGGTAGGCGACCTGTACCATAGAAATCAATGGAAGTCGCCTCCAAGTCGGATCTCTCTGTAAAGTCAAGCGACTTTGCAGGGAAAACCCCTCCCTCCCCCCCTCCCTCCCAGAGAGCTGATTGCCCTGTGATTGGCCACAGGCGAAGTCGCCTGTCATGGAGGCGACTTCAAGTCGCCTTGTAATTTGCTGAAGTCGCGCTGAAGTCATGCTGAAGTCGCGCTGAAGCCGCGTTGAAGTCGCGGTACAAAGTCACGCTGAAGTCGTGTTGCCCCAGTGTGAACCGACCCTTATAATACACTACTAAAACGCTTTAAAAAGCTGCAAAAAAAGCTTTAAAAAACACCCAAAAACGACAGTAAATCGATATGCTCAGGTGTGAATGTAGCCTTAGGCTGTTTTCACAATGAGGAGTTTTTGAAGCGCTTTTGTGTTAAAAAAAGCACCAGAAAAGCTGAAGAAAAATGCTTCCCTTTAAATTCTATGTGTGTGTTTACATTGGGGCATTGTGCTTTCCTTGCATTGTAAAAAATCCTGCTTGCCTCATTTTTGGAGCATGTTTGGTCAGTTAAATGACCACACCAAAAATGCACCTCTCCGTGGAAAATACGGCAAAAATGCTTCAAAAACGCACCCGCTAAGTGTTTTTGGTGCAGTTTTTGAGTCACATGTCCTTTTAAAAAATGCACCGCAAACGCTGCAAAACACTCCATTAACACATAGGGGTTTTCAAGGCAGCTTTAATGCGAATCAGTGTGAGAATCTGGAGAAGAGACGCTTGAGAGGGGATATGATTTCAATTTACAAATACTGTACTGGTGACCCCACAATAGGGATAAAACTTTTTCGCAGAAGAGAGTTTAATAAGACTCGTGGCCACTCATTGCAATTAGAGGAAAAGAGGTTTAACCTTAAACTACGTAGAGGGTTCTTTACTGTAAGAGCGGCAAGGATGTGGAATTCCCTTCCACAGGCGGTGGTCTCAGCGGGGAGCATTGATAGCTTCAAGAAACTATTAGATAATCACCTGAATGACCGCAATATACAGGGATATGTAATGTAATACTGACACATAATCACACACATAGGTTGGACTTGATGGACTTGTGTCTTTTTTCAACCTCACCTACTATGTAACTATGTAACTATGTAAAGTAGCCTTACTTTTATCATATTATTTTTTATTTTTATTTAAATTGTCCCTTTCGTTTGCCCATTTAGGCCAAATAAATAAGGACTATTAACTTTCCCCTCTCACCAGTATAATTATTTTATGCAGTGCTAACCTTTCTTCAACCTAGCGCTGCAAAAAACATTTTCACAATCTAAGATGTCAGCCAACATCTTGGTAGAAGTTGTCGTAAATAATATCCAACATCTATGAAATAAGATCACATTGTGGCAGGTAGTATACAATAATGCATAAGTTGGTTTTATGAGGCAATGAGGCATTTGTGTTATGTTTGATTAAAACATTTTATTATTATTATTATTTATTTTATTTTGTTGTTTAATATATATATATATATATACATTTTTTATTTATTTCTTTTATTTCTTTTATTTATTTATTTTTAAATATTGCGTTTTGTCTGTTTTGTCACTTGAGTTGCTATCAGTGCTCTTTTAGCTGGAGAGTTTAGGACTTTTGTCCTTGTAGAAAGTGAAACCGTAGACCCTGCGGAGTATTGTCTGCAACTTCATATGTCTGTATGCACATTGCATGGAGTAGATTGGACAACAATGTACATACAGTATTTACAATGTATATTTTCCTTCTTTCCACATTATAACTAGAATGGCACTTAAGGATCTTTGCTTAGCATGATGAGCTAATTTTAATTTCTTGCAATACACAGTGCATACTTTTCTAATAAATACTGAAGGTTACCTGCAACAGGACAAGCATGCAGATCAAGAAGTCCTTATCTGCATACATATTTGGGGCTGGTGACACAAAGCATTAAAGCCAGAGGGTTAACATGATAGCCAGGCAATCAGGATTTGCAGAATAAGAAGCCAGAAATGGCAGTCCTAAAAGCAGAATTCCAGGTATGGCATTTTTTTTACATAGCTACATTGGTTCAGTGTGAACCAATGTAACTATGTACAATATATTCCATACGTGTGGGATCTCCTGATGTAGTGATCTCCACTTGCTTCCAGGTCCCATGTCGTGTGGTTGCCATGATGACTTGAGCACACAAGAGGGCGCTCGTTCAGCAAGGGTGCCATTCATCGAACACTTTGCACCTTTCTCAATGACTGCAAAACATTCTCTTATTGGGTGAGGTGGACAGGTGGTGTGGTGACCTCAGAACGGGAAATTTCCCACGTTTGCAATACAACAGGGCAGCCATTCGGAAAAGGACCCAGAAGCTAGTGCCGATCATTTGAGCCTAGCCTACTGCAGTGATTTCCAGCTTTAAGGGGAATCCCACAGGTATGGTATATGCTTAGTTAAATTGGACCAAGTTGGACTACTGTAACTATGTAAAAATATACCATACCTGGAATTCTTCATTTTCCTTTAAATAGACCCTATCAGCAACTAAAAAAACTGAAGATAAAAGCACAGAAAAGTTACATATTTTAAATGCCCCTTGCAGTGTTTCCTTTCCATAAACAATTTTTTATTTAATTGCAATGTGCCTCTGAACCTTCTTAAAAAAAACTACTTGACTACTCCAGGAATAATTCCCTGGGACAGCCCCCTTTCCTTGCACATCATCTCCCCTTCTGGGAATGTATAATTACTGTCCTTGCTGGCCCATCTCTTACACCCCTCCCTACATACCCTTTTGATGTAGCAGGTGAAAGAGGAGTGAAGAAGAATATGTCACTTGAATGAAAGCTCTAAGGCTGCTGGGGCTACTGCTATCACATTCAAGATGGTGGCGCCCAGCATCATACCATGGCTGGGGCCTCCTGGGGTACTGTGGAAGTTTTCTAAAGTAACATGAAGGCATCTATAGATACTCCTACTGGCAGTCTACAACTTTAAACGTAATGAAAAGTGATGTTATATCTCTTTTCTTTGGTTATTTATTATAAGCACTAAAATATTAATATTTTTAATTTTCATATGCCACCAGCAGGTAGAGCACTCAGCTCTTTTTCACATGTTTTCCAAGGGTTCCAAAGCTACTTATAAAAAAACTAAGAAACGGTTATTCATTGAACTCTGAAAGTTCAAGTTGCAATCATAAGAAAATTAGAGCAGGGAGTATCTGAAAAGAAACGGTGCTATCTCATTAGGAGACCCTTATGCCCCGTACACACGGTCGGATTTTCCGACGGAAAATGTGCGATCAGAGCGTGTTGTCGGAAATTCCGACCGTGTGTGGGCTCCATCGGACTTTTTCCATCGGATTTTCCGACACACAAAGTTTGAGAGCAGGCTATAAAATTTTCCGACAACAAAATCCGTTGTCGGAATTTCCGATCGTGTGTACACAAATCCGACACACAAAGTGCCACGCATGCTCAGAATAAATGAAGAGATGAAAGCTATTGGCTACTGCCCCGTTTATAGTCCCGACGTACGTGTTTTACGTCACCGCGTTCAGAATGATCGGATTTTCCGACAACTTTGTGTGACCGTGTGCATGCAAGACAAGTTTGAGCCAACATCCGTCGGAAAAAATCCTAGGATTTTGTTGTCGGAATGTCCGATCAATGTCCGACCGTGTGTACGGGGCATTAGTCCCCTTTAAGTATAAATAACAATTTATTATAAAAGTTTCCTTACAAAGCTATAGTTGTATGTGAGGTTTCTGTTCTGTAGGCACCTTCGGATATTGTGGATTAATCCAAGCAAGGTTTGAAGGCCTACTGTGTCTTTACCGGTGACTGGTTCCCCAACAGTAAGATTTTCATGGCCATGAATAACAAACCTTATGTTTCAGCTAAGCCACCACATATTCCTGTAAGGACCAATAAAGGGTGCATGACACAGAAATATATTGCGATAAAACAAACCGACTACTGCTGTGGCTTCTATGACCACTTTTTTTTTTTACTAATAATGCCATTTTACCCAGTCCCTGAAATCTTAATGGAGGATCTGACATGCTTCGTGCTCACAATTCTAAATGACCCGTTTAGCCTGTATTTATTGGTCAAAATACTGTCCTTGCAAATTGAAGCAAACATTTTACTGAAAGCTGAACTCTGGCCATATAAAAAATCCCCCCCCCCCCAAAAAAAAAGCATGAATATATCCTTAAAGCCTAACTCCATGTTTACTGTGCCTTTTAATAGTTTCTTGGCCCAAAGGAACTATTACCTTCACTAACTGGTGCACTTGCTGGAAGCGCTATATAATCTATGTATGGCATCAGCTACATACAGTATACAATGCTGTTTTGCAGCAGTGGGAAGGAGACTTCCCATTCTGCTCCTGCTACAAAATTGAGTCTGTATGAGCTCTGCTTAGCCATTCACAGGAAGCCTTGTATTCTAGGAATGAATACAAAGCTTCCTCTGATTGACTGAGGTGGCACAGTGGGTGGATGACATCACAATCTTTGCCTTAACCAATCAGTGGAAACTTTCTATTCATTCTTTGAATGAATAGCCCAAACAAACTATTTAAAGGCACAGTAAACACAAAGTTAGGCTTTAATGTGTTTATGTAATGCAAGCAATTGAATAAGAATGCATATTAGCCTCTGGCAGTCCATGAGTGACTGAGGGAGAAGCAGCACAAGGAGCCAGTCAGTTGAGCTGTAGTGCAAAGAGAATGCTGGTTGGAGAAGAGAGCAGAGTGACAGATGAACTTATCAATGTGCTGCTTTTCCTTTCACTGTCCAGTCACAGAGTAGGTAGGAGACCTGGTGTGCTACTTAACTTCAGCAGAGAAAACCAGAGCTCTTGTCCTGCAAGGCTGTACTATGTACCAGAGCTGTATACATTTTGGGACTGGATAGGCAGAAATACAAATCCTTAAGCAGGAAAAACAACCCCTTTATATGTATTTAGCTGTTTGCTAGGGGTTCAGCTTTAAGTAAAAGCTCTGATGAAATTCACATTATAAATAATAATGATCATAATTGGGGTTAATATAAATTATATCATGTCAGTGCATCCCAGTGCCAACTGATAGCCAAGAAAATGTCTTCATTTACTGTGATCTGTCAGCCTGAAGAGTAATTTAAAAAGCTGCCAGCTTATTATTCAGTGCTCCATCTCCATGCTCCTCCTCTGGATACTGATAGCTCCATGTGTCTCCATCTTCTTTTATGTTTATTGGAACAATCGATTGGGGTTGGATAAGATCTCCTGCAAAAATCAACATTTATTATTTGTACTGAAAATAAAGAGACTTATACAGGATTTTCATAACAGACACTAGCTAAAATAGATTTGCTAAATTAAAATAATGATTGTGTCTAACTACAATTGCTTAACCAATGTCCTTGAGTCAAGTCAGAGATATTTAAAGTGATTGTAAAGGCAGAAGGCTTTTTTTGTATCTTAATGCATTTTATTCATTAAGATAAAAAACCCTTCTGTGTGTAGCAGCCCACCTAATTACTTACCTGAGCCCCATATCTCTCCAGCCATGTCCAAGAGTGTCTTAGCCATCTGGGACTCTCCTCCTGATTGGCTGAGACACAGCCGCGGCGCCAATGGCTCCCACGGCTGTCAATCAAAGTCAGTTAGCCAATCAGGGAAGAGAGGGGGCAGGGTCGGGGCGGGGCTCTGTGTCTGAATTGACACACAGAGCTGTGACTCAGGTTGGGTACCCCCATAGCAAGCTCCTTGCTGTGGGGGCACTCGACAGCAAGGAGGGGCCAGGAGCAGCAAAGAGGGACCCAAGAAGAGGAGGATTGGGGCTGCTCTGTACAAAACCAACTGCAACAGAGCAGGTAAGTATAACATGTTTGTTATTAAAAAAAAAAAACTAGACTTTACAATCACTTTAACCACTTCACCCCCCCCGGAAGGATTTGCCCCCTTAATGACCAGGCCATTTGTCGTGATACGGCACTGCGTCGCTTTAACTGACAACTGCACAGTCATGCCATGCTGTAACCAAACAAAATTGACCTCCCTTTTTTCCCACAAATAGAGCTTTCTTTTGGTAGTATTTGATCACCTCTGCGATTTTTTTTTTTTTTTGCACTGTTAACAAAAAAAGCGACAATTTAATTTTTACTTTTTGCTGTAATAAATATCCCCAAAAAAATCATCAGTTTAGGCCAATATGTATTCTTCTAAATATTTTTGTTAAAAAAAATTGTAATAAGCGTTTATTGATTGGTTTGCGCAAAAGTTATAGCGTCTACAAAATCGGAGTTAGATTCATGGCATTTTTATTATTTTATTTTTTTTACTACTAATGGCGGCGATCAGCAATTTTTAGTGGGACTGCGACATTGCGACGGACAGATCGGACACTTTTGACACTTTTTTTGGGACCATTGACATTTATACAGCGATCAGAGCTAAAAATAGCCACTGGTTACTGTATAAATGTCACTGGCAGGGAAGGGGTTAACACTAGGGGGCGATCAAGGGGTTAAGTGTGTCCTAGGGAGTCGTTTCTAATTGTGGGGGGATGGGACTGACAGGGAGTAGAGATAGATCACTGTTTCTGATCACTAGGAACAGCAGATCTCTCTCTAATCCCATCAGAACAGGGATCTGTTTACATGACAGGTCCACATTCTGTCTTTGTGAGGAACAGTCGCGGGTCGTCAGTGAACATAGCAGCCACACGCATAGGCTCCAGTGTGGCGCCTTGGGCACACGCGCGCCCCCTATACTGCTTAAAGCGCCCGATGTACAACTACGGCGGTTTGCTTACGCCTACGGTCCATGCTGGTCGTTAAGAGGTTAACGGTTCTCTCACACTTGGGGTGTATTGAAAGAGGAACTTTACTTTCAACCAACATTGAAGTGGTACTAACGACTTAAGGTTTTTTTACCTTAATGCATTCTGTGCATTAGGGTAAAATAAACCTTCTGTGAGCAGCAGCCCCCCAGCCTCCCCTTATACTTTCCTGTGCCTGATCTCGATCCAGAGCTGTGCCTGAGGGCAGCGTCTCTCTGTGCTCTCAAACTCCTCCATATTGAAAGCCGATGGATCCTGCTGCTGTCAATCAAATCCTGTGATGAGGGAGCGAGGGCGGAGCCAAGCCCCGCTGTCTGTGTCTATAGACGCAGGCAGCGGGGCTCAAGATCAAGCCCGCACCTGTGTCTTCATAGAAAATGGCTTCCTATGGTGGGAACTCACCGAAGAAGAGGAGCCAGGAGCCCCGGCAGGGGACCCGAGAATTTTTTATTTTTTTTTTGTTTACATTCCTTCAGTGGCTTTCTGCTTTCGGGCCTAGGACAAAATTATGTCATATTTACCAAGAGTACTCATGGTGATTTTTTTCTTTCATCTTGAGGAGGGGTTTTCTCGGTTAAGCACGCCTTTCTGCCTGCATGACTAAGGTAAGGGCAGATGGATAGCCATCTGCCATCTGCTAAGGGCAGATGGCGGATGGCTATATGAATTATCTGCCCTTCTCCAAGATGGGCACAGGTGGGGGACTGGTTTTCAAAGTGGTTTCTCAGCAAAATAAATCATGGAGACACGGATAGATGAGTTTGATTTGGATATTAAAAATGAATTAACCACTAACCAGCCATCGTCATTATACTACGGCGAATCGCCGTAGCTGTACATCGGTTCATACAATGGATACATTGGGCGTGCACACAGCGCCAGAGCTGATTCGTGTGACCGGCGGCCGTGATGTCAGCCGGCCACCTGCGATTGTTCCACAGAGTGCCAGAACAGGGATCTGTCAATGTAAACAAACAGATCCCTGTTCTGTCAGGGGAGTAGGGAGAGATTGTCTGTTCCTAGTGATCCAGAACAGCGATCTCTCTCCTCCTCCAATCAGTACACGGCCCCCACAGTTAGAAACACCTTTAACCCCCGGATCACCACTAGTGTTAATCCCTTCCCTGCCAGTGTCATTTATACAGTAATCAGTGCATTTTTATAGCTGCGGGCACACACAGGGGGATGTTTTAGGAAGAGTCAGGGCAGAGGCCAGTAAATATATCAATTTACCTGCCCCTTACCTTTCTGAATGGACACAGTGCGTGATCGGTACTGTGTGTTTGAGCTTTGGAATGCACACCCTAATGCAATAGGCTGTGCATGCCTATGGTGGCTGCATTCCTCCGTAGAGTGGGACCATGGAGGATGAACATAACCTCCCTCTAGCATGAGGTCAGATAGCAGCAGCAAAATAATAATAATACTAATAATAATATTTTAGACATTTGAAGGCAGTTGCGAGCGATAGAAGGGACTTTTTTGAGTTAGGAATATACTGTATATCTGAATGTTTTTTTTTTTTTTTTTTAAACAGAGATTAGCATCACTTTAAATTTAGTTATCTAATATTCTCTAACATATTTAGTGGTGGTGCTGCTCCACGTGATCTGAGGATGCTATCTGCATTTGTGATACTGACCTTCCATTTTTAAAGATTTGGCCGCTTTAATTTTGTGTATGAGGAGGTGGATGACTATTGTAATTAACAATAAAAAAACCCCCACAAAAACACAAATGAAAATCCACGTATTATTGTTGTCGTGTACTGCAAAAGAAAGAAAGAAAAAAAAACATTAGTTTTCAAAAAAATAAATAATAAAATATACAAATAGGGAGAAATCCTCCAAAGAGGAATCCAGGGCCAACTAGCCAAGAAGAGAATTCTCTACATTTTGGAGATAACCGCTATCTTTAAGTAGTCTTTACTAATACACAAACAGTAAAAAGAAAACCCCCCAAAAAACAACTTGGCAGGAGTTTTATCTATTCTTACTCTATTTAAAACAAACAAACAAAAAAAATTTTTGGCTATAGATACGCTTTAACCACTTTAGCTCGGGAAGGTTTACCCCCCTTCTTGACCAGGCCATTTTTTGCGATACAGCACTGCGTAATTTTAAATGACAATTGCATGGGTGTGCGACGCTGTACCCAAATAAAATTTATGGCCTGTTTCTCTCCAAACAGAGCTTTCTTTTGGTGGAATTTGATCACCTCTGCAGTTTTTATTTTTCGCTCTATATACAAAGAAAGACCGACAATTTTGAAAAAATATATATAATATTTTTTACTTCTGTTATAAAACATATCCAATAAAAAAAAAGTAAAAAATCAAATTTCTTCATCAACTTAGGCCAATATGTATTCTGCTACATATTTTTGGTAAAAAAAAATCCAAATAAACGTATATTGATTGTAGACGCTAAAACTGTTGCGCAAACCAAACTATGGTATATTTTTATTTATTAATTTTTTACTACTAATGGCGGCAATCGGCAAATTATAGCAGGACTGTGATAATGTGGCTGACAAATCGGACACTAACTGACACTTTTGACACTTTTTCGGGACCAGTGACACTAATACAGTGATCCGTGCTAAAAAATATGCACTGTGACTGTACTAATTACACTGGCTGGGAAGGGGTTACCATCAGGGGTGATCAAAGGGTTAAATGTTTTCCTTGGGAGTGATTACTAACTGTGGGGGAGGTGCTTTGACTGGGGGAATGTAAAAATCCATGTTCCTGCTTAGCAGGGACACAGGATCAGCACATTCCCCTCTCGCAGAACGGCGGTCTGCCTTATTTACATAGGGAGACCGCCGCTCTGCCTTTCTCCCGTATGATCAGCAGGTCCCGGCAGATACGATGTGTCCAATCACAGCGGGAGCGGGCCACCGGCGGCGCGCCCCAGACCTGGAAGTGTCAGATCATGCACTAGGTACTTGATCTGTCGCAGTATATGCACGTGGAGCGGTCACTAAGCAGTTAAAGTATAATTACAAGCTCCACTTCAAGAGAAGGTGTACTTGTGAGTGTCCAGCTATGATCAAAGTATAACCAAAGGCAAACTTTTTTTTTTAGCTCTGGATAGAATGGAGAGGGATTAGAACACCTGTCAATTTGTATTGCTGTCTATGTCCCCATTGGGGAGATCCACCCTTTCTATTTGTCCTGTTTGCTATTATCTTTAAAGTGTCATCTACAAAAAATCACCATTTGAATGAGACTTTACTGGTACTAGGGAGGAACAACTACAAAGATATAAAAATATATTGTTTATTACAAATTCATAAAATTAAAGCCATCAGCTCTGATGAAGGTGATATATGTGAAACGTGTCACCCTCTGGCACCATACAGCAAAGTTTATTGGTTACAGTAATATGATGGCTAACATTGCATAATAGACTGTTGTTCTATGCTTTTATGTACAATTTTAAGAATTTGTAATAAACAATATATTTTATTATCTTTTTGGTCGTTCCTCTCTGGTACCGGTACTTTTTTTTTTTTTGCCGATGTTTCTATCCTTTTACATTTTATCTTTAGAGTGCAAAGTAAAAGAAAATTAAAAATTTTGGGTTGTCCTCAGAAAAGTAGTAGAGGGGGAATCTTCCAATGGGAACACTAGTTCTGATTACCTGGGGGGGGGGGGGGGGGGGGGGGTCCTCCACAGATTCCCTTAATTTGCTCTCACTTCCTGTTTTGGCTATGGGACAGGAAATTAAAGTAAAACTCTCCAATAGGACACAGATGGCAAAAATAAACCGTATGGGGGTTATAACCCGTCCTTACTCTATCCGACAAAAAAAGTTTTACCTATAGTTTTACCTAAAGGAAACACTTTTCAGTTATCAAAGTCTAGAAGCCCCATATGTTTTCAGTTTTTTCATGGAAGCGGAATAATTATCATCCTTATTCTATCTGTCTGGGCTCCAGCTTAGTGATTTGAAGAACATGGAGGAGGAATATCTAAGAGAATACAATACAGTGCAAATGCATAACTTAGAAGGCAAGTAAACTGGAAGATGTGTTTGCGAGAAGAATAGATTGCATTTGCTGGTACAGTACAGCTGGCCATAGATGGTTTGAATCTCGACCGGTTCAGCAGGAACCAGACGGGATTCGAACCATGTATGGGCAGGCTAAATGCACCCAAGTTGATGGATCGATCAACTTGGGTACAACCAGCCTACTGGATTTTACATGCAATTATCCGCTGACAATAATCACTGTCTTCTCCCGACGGGGATGGCTTCCCCTGCCCCCCACCCTCCTGGAGAATACAATGGCTCAGCAGGAGGGATTTCCCTGTCCACCCGTGGTTGCAGGTAAGAAATCTAATCCATGTATGGCCGGCCTATGTCAGGGCTCATTCAAACCTATGCATTTTAACACAAGTCAACACATGTACACAGGTTTGCCATTGTTTTGAATAGTGATAGTTTACATCTGTGCAATGGGTTGATGTACATTGTCTGTTTTTTCATAAATCGATACACATTATGGGACTTTTGGATGACAATGCTAGTACATGAGAACACATGATATTTGATCCTGCATGAGAATACACATGAAAATTTGCACAGCACTAGATACAGATAAAAATGTGAATAAAAAGTGTTTTCCAATCACACGCTACATCAAAACACATGCCAGAGCCTCACACCTTTCACATACTCTTAAAACATACCAGGACATGGCCCAGAAAGCAGAGGAAGGAAAGACTTTAGACACTTAGTGGTTTTTCTTGTGAATACAATTTGTATATTTTCCAGTGTGTCTTACATGCAGCTAGTAAAGGTTCAGGAAGTAGGGTGCAAGCTTCTACAAACCACTGTAGTTAGCACCTTTAGGACTGTCCAGATCAGACCACAAAATATAATTTTAACTTCAGGCTACCACAAAAAAAATATTGACAAGTCTCTTCCTCTCTCTCTCTCTCTCTCTCTCTCTCTTATTCTCGGTATACAGATAAATTGTTCACATTCTGATGGAATATAAATTCACCAATGTTCCAAGCCACTTTCAGCTTGTATGGCAGTGGGTGCTCAAAAGGCTCATCCTCACCCACCAAGTAAAATAGCACAAGAAAGAAATAATCAAAAGCAAGTTGCACATTTTTTTGCGTGCTGGTTAGTTTATTGTGGTTTGTCCACTACTAACTTTTCAGTTCTTCTATATCAAGTTTCTAAATAACTTATTTCAAATAACACATTAGGCCTTTCAAAGAGACCTTATTGTCAGACTACTTATTTCAACAAATATCTTCTTTAAGATATTCTGTGCATTTAACGTATTTTATACATGTTACCTGCAAAAGCCAACCTGAGGATAGACATCTTAAAGCCCTAGGGGTCAATTCACACCAGCCACTATGTTATAATTTGTGCAGCAGGGTCCAGCGGGATCACTGTACTGCACTGTTCCCTTATTTTTATTTTAAACAAACTTTATTGAAATGTCAAACAGAAATTTCATACAGTTCAATTGGCTGCCTATGATGTGAGGCGGTGCCATGCGCTACGCTGAAAAAAATGTAGTGCATGCAGTACTTTTTTCAGTACACTGTGCCCGCACACCATCATAAGGCCGTGGTGTGAACCGGGCACATAGTAGACAAAGCATTTTGCCCTGTCATGTGGTGGGACTGCATTGGAATAGCTGCCCAGCACAGTCCAACCGTTTCTGGTGTGAATGGATCCTAAGGCTGCTGAACTCCACCGTCTTGAATGTGATGTCAGCAGCCCAGCAAACTTAAAGTGAAGCTCCACCCAAAAGGGGAAGCTTTGCTTGTCCACACCCTCCCCCCTCCACTGCTACATTTGGCACTTTGGAGGGGGGGTACTTGGTTTGGACAGGTACCCGCTCCCACTTCTGGGTAAGATTGCCGAGGCAATCTTTGAGTATATCCGGCCCCTCCTCTTTCCCCCCACTGCCTTCTGGGACACACAGGTCAGAAGATGGCAGGACCATTCAGAAAGTGCAGCGTGACTTGCGCATGCACAGTAGGGAACTGGTTTTCCCTAATGAAGATGCTGGCGCCTGCACCCAAAGCAGACTGAAGAATTGGCTCGGGTGCTGACATCGCTGGATTCCTGGACAGGTAAGTGTACTTATGTAGCACTGCCCCCTAGCGGACTGCTTGGAATTACCTGCTCATCTGCACTGCTATGACCTGGTGAACATTCCAACCCACCTGACACTCTGGGTTCAGACATCCTGGTACTGCTGCAAAGTAATGAATCAAACAACTCAGCGTATTTAGTTTCTGATAGTATTTACTTGAATCAACTGAAAAGGGAGGTACACAACAAGGAAAGAATAAATCTGCTGAGCTTTAAGCCGACAGCACCAGCTCAACAAAAGAATTCCTCCGAAAGTCAAAACAAGGTAATAGCAGCTATGCAGCACGTTAAAACACTTCCTTTAAAAAATTTCCCCTTGTAGATGAATGTAACCAAATGGACTAGACTGGCTCACTAAAAGAGGTTAACTGGTGGAACTACAACAGCTCTAGTAATGAAAGCTCAGCCCTAGAGGTGATAGTACAAGGGCCCTTGTGTAACTCTAACTTTAATGTTCTTGTTGCAGATCTGATGTTCTTTACCGGTACGTCAGAGCTCGTTATTTATAATCCAATCAGGTGTAGGGAGATGTACTAGGTTCCTTGTAGAAAGTGAAGTTAAAGCGTTTAAACACTACGTGCAGCTAAATTCAGGAAAGTGTTGCTATACCTTCGGTGGACACTACATGCCCCAGGTACGTGACTGAAGTCTAATAGAACTGACACTTTTCTAGGGACAGCTTCAACCCCTCGCTATGCAATCACTTTCTCCAACCGAGCTTCATGCTCTTCCAACGTTCGGCCAAACACAAAGATGTCATCGAGATAAACTAGTACTTCCAAAAAGTTCATGTCGCCCACTGTGTTCTCATTAGCCGCTGGAAAGTGGCAGGGGCCCCTGTTAGTCCCTTTGGCATCCGGCCAAACTCAAAAATCCCTAAAGGGCTAATGAAAGCCATCTTCTCTCTGTCATCTGGATGCATGGGTATCTGGTAATATCCACTCTTTAGATCCAGCACACTGAACCATTTAGCCCCTGACAAGCACTGCAGGGCTTCTTCTACGCGAGGGGTTGTGTATTGATCTGGGATAGTCCTTCCATTCAAGGTTCGGTAGTCAATGCACATCCGAAAGGAACCCATTCTTTTTCCTTACTACCACAATCGGAGAAGCATAGGAGCTCCTGGACTCCCTGATAGGGATGAGCCGAACACCCCCTGGTTCGGTTCGCAGCAAAACATGCAAACAGGCAAAAAATTTGTTCGAACATGCAAACACAGTTAAAGTCTATGAGCCTGGGAGACAGAGGATGAGGAGGATGAGGACGGCTTTGTTATCCACTCCACCAACTCTTCTGCATGTTGTGGCTCAATAACATGGCCAGCAGCAGCAAAAAAGGACAAGTGTGCTCCACGGCCACCTGCAGAGGATGCACCATGTCCACGACCAGCACTGTTGACTGTGGACACTGCTTGCCCTCTTTTAGTGGCCTGTGAGCGTCTGCCTCTCCTTGGTGGCCTTCGGGACATAATGTATTTTTTGTTTTGCAACAACACACTACACTGTATTAGATACTGTGTACACTGCCTGAAGTCTATTAGAAAGTGTACAACGGCTATATTGTATACTGTGCACATTGTATTAGATACCGTGTACACCGCCTGATGTGTATTAGAAACAGTACACCATGGAATGCACTGTAGATATAGGCTACACTGAATGAAGAGTATATATATATATATATATATATATATACACACACACTAGACTGTGTATATACAGTTGCAATAAAAAGTATGTGAACCCTTTTGGAATGATATGGATTTCTGCACAAATTGGTCATAAAATGTGATCTGATCTTCATCTAAGTCACAACAATAGACAATCACAGTCTGCTTAAACTAATAACACACAAAGAATTAAATGTTACCATGTTTTTATTGAACACACCATGTAAATATTCACAGTGCAGGTGAAAAAGTATGTGAACCCTTGGATTTAATAACTGGTTGAACCTCCTTTGGCAGCAATAACTTCAACCAATTGTTTCCTGTAAGTGCAGATCAGACGTGCACAACGGTCAGGAGTAATTCTTGACCATTCCTCTTTACAGAACTGTTTCAGTTCAGCAATATTCTTGGGATGTCTGGTGTGAATTGCTTTCTTGAGGTCATGCCACAGCATCTCAATCGGGTTGAGGTCAGGACTTTGACTGGGCCACTCCAGAAGGTGTATTTTCTTTTGTTTAAGCCATTCTGTTGTTGATTTACTTCTATGCTTTGGGTCATTGTCCTGTTGCAACACCCATCTTCTGTTGAGCTTCAGCTGGTGGACAGATGGCCTTAAGTTCTCCTGCAAAATGTTTGGGTAAACTTGGGAATTCATTTTTCCTTCGATGATAGCAATCCGTCCAGGCCCCTGACGCAGCAAAGCAGCCCCAAACCATGATGCCGCCACCACCATACTTCACAGTTGGGATGAGGTTTTGATGTTGGTGTGCTGTGCCTCTTTTTCTCCACACATAGTGTTATGTGTTTCTTCCAAACAACTCAACTTTGGTTTCATCTGTCCACAGAATATTTTGCCAGTACTGCTGTGGAACATCCAGTTGCTCTTGTGCAAATTGTAAACGTCCAGCAATGTTTTTTTTGGACAGCAGTGGCTTCCTCTGTGGTATCCTCCCATGAAATGTATTCTTGTTTAGTGTTTTTTACGTATCGTAGATTCGCTAACAGGGATGTTAGCATATGCCAGAGACTTTTGTAAGTCTTTAGCTGACACTCTAGGATTCTTCTTCACCTCACTGAGCAGTCTGCGCTGTGCTCTTTCAGTCATCTTTACAGGACGTCCACTCCTAGGGAGAGTAGCAGCAGTGCTGAACTTTCTCCATTCATAGACAATTTGTCTTACCATGGACTGATGAACAGCAAGGCTTTTGGAGATACTTTTGAAACCCTTTCCAGCTTTATGCAAGTCAACAATTCTTAATCGTAGGTCTTCTGAGAGCTCTTTTGTGCGAGGCATCATTCACATCAGGCAATGCTTTTTGTGAAAAGCATTGTGAAAAGCATGGTGTGTGTTGTTTATAGGGCAGGGCAGCTGTAACCAACACCTCCAATCTCATCTCATTGGTTGGACTCCAGTTGGCTGACACCTCACTCCAATTAGCTCTTGGAGATCTCATTAGTCTAGGGGTTCACATACCTTTTCCACCTGCACTGTGAATGTTTACATGGTGTGTTCAATAAAAACATGGCAACATTTAATTCTTTGTGTGTTATTAGTTTAAGCAGACTGTTATTGTCTATTGTTGTGACTTAGGTGAAGATCAGATCACATTTTATGACCAATTTGTGCAGAAATCCATATCATTCCAATAGGGTTCACATACTTTTTATTGCAACTGTATATGTGTATATATATATATATATATATATATATATATATATATATATATATATATATATATATATATATTTTTTTTTTAATTCACTGCCTAACATCTATTAGAAAGTGTACACACTGTATTAGATACTGTGTACACCGCCTGCACTGTATTAGCAACTGTACAATGGCTGCACTGTATTATATACTGTGTACACCACCAGAAGTGTATTAGAAACTGTACACACTGTATTAGATACTGTGTACACCGCCTGCACTGTATTAGCAACTGTACACCACAGAATGCACTGTAGATATAGGCTACAATGAATGCAGAGTATAAATAGATATATAAATATATATACTTGACTGACTTGACTGTATATATATATATCAAATACACTGCCACTAACTGAATAACCTGGCTGCTTAATCTAACTCAAGCTATCTCTCTGTCCATGCCAACAACACTAAAGACGGCCGCTCTGTAAAGCGGCCTTATATAGTGTGGGGCGTGGACTTAGTCCCCCTGAGCCATGATTGGCCAAAGGCACCCTGCCCTGGTTTAATCCAGCTCTTCTGTAAATTCTCCTTCCACAAGGTAGGCCCGGTGCCCTTGTGCCAAAGCTCTCAGCCACCTTCTGATCTCCTTCTCGGTATGCTCATTCCCCGAGATCTCCAGAACGGTGCTTTTGTCGTCAGGGCCCCCTGACTTCTGCCCCAAGTAACTGTGGCCATTGAGGCGGCCTCCCACGTGGATTGTGGTTCCAGTCTAGGTCGCCTAAGGACAGCTACAGATTTAATCCGGGACAAGCCCCCAAATGTAGCACTGCCCCTAGGGGACTGCATGGAATTACCTGCTCATCTGCACTGCTATGACCTGGTGAACATTCCAACCCACCTGACACTCTGGATTCAGACATCCTAGTACCGCTGCAAAGTAATGAATCAGACAACTCTGTGTATTTATATTCTTATAGTATTTACTTGAATCAACTGAAAAGGGAGGTACACAACAAGGAGAGAATAAATCTGCTGAGCTCTAAGCCAACAGCACCAGCTCAGCAAACGAATTCCTCCGAAAGTCAAAACAAGGTAATAACAGATATGCAGCACGTTAAAACACTTCCTTTGCAAGGTAATACTTTCCCTTTTAGATGAATGTAACCAAACGGACTAGACTGGCTCACTAAAAGAGGTTACCTGGTGGAACTACAATGGCTCTAGTAATGAAAGCTCAGCCCTAGAGGTGATAGTACAAGGGCCCTTGTGTAACTCTAACTTTAATGTTCTCATTGCAGATCTGATGTTCTTCACCGGTACGTCAGAGCTCGTTATTTGTAATCCAATTAGGTGTAGGGAAAAGTACTAGGTTTCTTGTAGAAAGTGAAGTTAAAGTGTTTAAACACTGCATGCAGCTAATTTCAGGAAAGTGTTTGTAAAGTGGATGTGTCTGATGCAACATGTCCCTGTGATTCCTTGACAAGAGTGCAGATAAAAGATGGGCGATTAGCCCCCTCACACTGATAACCAGGTAGATGTAGTGTCTTCTGAACAGCTTCTGGCGTAGCGATGCTTTTACAGCGAATCCGGCGCTTTGATCTTTCTTTTGCAGCTTCACACGCCGACTGGCTGGTCACTGGACTAATGCGGTAAGGATATCTGATGGCAACCCATGGAACTAAACTCTTCTGGCATGGGTGGGCAGATGTTACACCATGTAGTAGGCCGCAACATCTCTCTCTCCGCACGGAGAGGTCCATCTCGTGTCAGGCCCAGGAGGAAGAGAGCAATGGGCGGGTCTCTGGCTTCTTTTATAGCTCCTCCCAGCAATCCCTCTGATGGTAGCAAAGATCTCTGGGATATGTGGTTCAGATACATGGACAGGCAGAACAATTATCAGTCTGGTGAACTACCCATCCCATAGTTCCCTTGACTGAACTCACAAATATGATGTCATGATGGGCAATAAGGGACATGCAATACATAAAGACACCGGAGGATTTCCGTACTTTGCAATTGTAGTCCACATTGCTACACTTATAATAAAAGTCAGCAGCTACAGTATTTATACCTGTTGACTTTTAATTTTTTTGGGGGAGACTGAAACTCCCTCTTTGCGTGGTGTGAGATTGCAGTGCAAATCACATGCGATGTACGTGCAAAGCGATTTCAGCCATACAGATAGTATGACTGATATCACATTGCATTTGGATCAAACTTGTACAGGACCCCTTTTTTGGTACGCACCAGAATCGGATTGCATGGGTGCTCAAACCCATACGATCCGATTCATGTCCAAACTGTCAGTTCGCAGTGTGATATGCAAGCTGAAATGTGGGTGTCATTAACATTGTATTGACACTCCCAGAAGTTCGCATATGGCAGTATGAACTGCCGTGCGAGTCGGGTGTGATGCGGGAACCCGCAGTGGATTTGCAGGGTTCCCGCATCGCACAAGTGTGAACTGAGCCTGAGTGACACTCTGTAGTTTTTCCCTTCGCTCCTCCCCCAGCAGCTGTAAAAAAGATTATGGAAGAAGGGGAGAGTGGAGAAGCTGGGCCAACACAGACAGTAATTAGAACCTTCCTGGAAAAAAAAAGGGCTCAGACATGCAAGGAGGAAGAGATTCAACAAGGGAATTAGTAGTCAAATTTTCGAGAATGTTCAAAGGCTCATAGCAAATGAATAAGAAATCATTTATGGAACGGAAAAACACTACAGGTAGCATTTTTTTTTTGCTTTTACCTGCAGTTTTTCTTTTTAGGTTGATGACAGGGAAAACCAAACCAAGCTGCAAAAAAACATGCAGATAAGGACAGAAATGTCATCATCATGGACAGTATAATGTGTGCAGATATTTAAAAAGATTTTGGGAAAAGAGTTTAGCAATGAAGCTGAATTCCTGGTATATTTTGTATTAAATAGTTATAATGGTCTAGTCTGAATTCATATAAGTATGCATATAAGTATGCATCTTTTATACATGTGAGACCAACGTGGAAGCAGAGAAACACTGTAGTAGCCACCGCTACTAAAGTGATCTCCATGGTTTGGGGTGGTGACATCATGATCTCCACCCCATCCAACCAGAGAATTCTTTGCATTCATTGAAAAAAATCCATGGTGGTTGAGCCTAACAAGTGACCCCTGTTGATATGCAAGGTGATACTGTAGTGGGACTCTCAAGTCCCACAAATATGGATATTTCTTACTTATATTGGTCCAACTATGCAATAAAAACCATACCTGGCAGTGGCGGAATTACCAGGGTCGCAACAGTCGCAGTTGCGACTGGGCCCGGCATTCAGCCACTGTGGGGGGGCCCAGCGGGGTTGATCTTCACACCCGACTCTGAGCGGAGATCGTGTGTCATAGATTAATAGCACAGAGAGACTCCGGCGGCATTAATGTTCTATTTGTCGGTCCTCTCTGGCAGGGATGAGAGAGGAGACACAGCTGATCTCACTGCTCCCCCTTCTCCCCCCTCCCTCTCCTGTGTGCTCCGCGGGCAGTCAAGTGTGAAGCTAAGGAGCCCATATTTCCCGCGGAGCACAGAGGAGAGGGGAGGGGGGAGAAGGGGGAGCAGTGAGATCAGCTGTGTGTCCTCCTCTCTCATCTGTGCCAGAGAGGACCGACAAATAGAACATTAATGCCGCTGGAGTCTCTCTGTGCTATTAATCTATGACACACGATCTCTGCTCAGAGCTGTGCTGTCCTGAGAAGGCAGACAGCACTGATAGAAATTAATAGCAGGGACTGATGAGCACTAATAGAAGGCACTGATGAGCACTGATAGAAGGCACTGATGGGCACTGATGAGCACTGATAGAAGGCACTGATGGGCACTGATGAGCACTGATAGAAGGCACTGATGGGCACTGATGAGCACTGATAGAAGGCACTGATGAGCACTAATAGAAGGCACTGATGAGCACTAATAGAAGGCACTGATGGGCACTGATGAGCACTAATAGAAGGCACTGATGAGCACTGATAGACGGCACTGATGAGCACTGATAGAAGGCACTGATGAGCACTGATAGACGGCACTGATGAGCACTGATAGACGGCACTGATGAGCACTGATAGAAGGCACTGATGGGCACTGATGAGCACTGATAGAAGGCACTAATGGGCACTGATGAGCACTAATAGAAGGCACTGATGAGCACTGATAGAAGGCACTGATGAGCACTAATAGAAGGCACTGATGAGCACTAATAGAAGGCACTGATGGGCACTGATGAGCACTAATAGAAGGCACCGATGAGCACTGATAGAAGGCACTGATGGGCACTGATGAGCACTGGTAGAAGGCACTGATGAGCACTGATGGGCACTGGTGAGCACTAATAGAAGGCACTGATGAGCACTGATAGACGGCACTGATGAGCACTGATAGAAGGCACTGATGAGCACTGATAGAAGGCACTGATGAGCACTGATAGACAGCACTGATGAGCACTGATAGACGGCACTGATGAGCACTGATAGAAGGCACTGATGGGCACTGATGAGCACTGATAGAAGGCACTGATGGGCACTGATAGAAGGCACTGATGAGCACTGATAGACGGCACTGATGAGCACTGATAGAAGGCACTGATGAGCACTGATAGAAGGCACTGATGGGCACTGATGAGCACTGATAGAAGGCACTGATGGGCACTGATAGAAGGCACTGATGGACACTGATAAAAGGCACTGATGGGCACTGATAGGAGGCACTGATGAGCACTTATAGGAGGCACTGATGAGCACTGATAGGAGGCACTGATGGGCACAGATAGGAGGCACTGATGAGCACTTATAGGAGGCACTGATAGGCCACATTGATGAGCACTGATAGGCAGCACTGATAGGAGGCACTAATGTGCACTGAAAGGCTGCACTGATAGGTGGTACTGATGGGCACTGAGGAACACTGATAGGCAGAACTCAGGCAGTATTGATGGGCTTTGATGGACAGAATTGAAGAGTACTGATAGGTGGCACTGATGGACGCAGTTAGGTGGCATTAATGAGCACTGATAGGTGGTGCTGATAGGCAGAATTGATGGGCACTAATAGGCAGCATTAATGAGCACTGATAGGTAACACTTGCAGTTGGAAGTGATGGGCACTGATAGGCGGCACTGATGGGCACTGATGATTGGGGCACTGATTATCAGTGTAAACAATTTACTGACATTCTTGACAGTTAATGGCAGTCCTTTCCTAACACAAACACAGCGTGTGAGGAAAGGGATGTGGATAACCAGTCTGTTTACATGTGATCAGCTGATCACATGGTAAAGGGCCGATGTGATTGCGCTGGATGCATGTCCAAGGGGTCATGTGGGAAGCACGGTTTTGGGAGGATGTCCATGGACACCCTCCCAAAATTGGAAGCCGGGACTCGGGTGGAAGGGGGGCCCATCATGGTTTCTTGCACTGGGGCCCTGAAGGTTCTAGTTACGCCTCTGATACCTGGATTTCAGTTTTAAAAGGTGTGACACTTTGAGGCTTTGTCACTGTGAGAATATAGGAAAATGTGACACAGGATTTTCATTTAGGGTAAATGTGACAATCCAGTGTATTTGGCTTTCTACAGATTCTGTAGTCCTGGATCGGACCATTCAATCCTGTATCTGAGTTTTGCTAGATTCCTGCAAACTGGCTGAGTACACAGGTATATGGGGTCTTTATATACTCAGGTCTGAGGATAGCTCAGAGCTCCCAGTTTGGAGACTACCAGCGGGGGAGATGGAAGGTTATGTTGAGGGGCCAGAGGATCCAGCCAGAAGCCAAGAGACAGAGGGTCTTAATTCCAGGAGTCAGGTTATCTCCTATTAGGGTGTCAGGAGAACCCCAATCCATAGGCCAGAGGTAGACCATCCAGCAGGGTGCTGTGACTAAAGGCTAGAGAGCCAAGTGTCCAAGAGAGTTGGACAACACAGTCTGAGAGACTGGTAAGAGGTACAGCATGGTACTGCAGTTGAAGCTGAGTAAGCTGATGAGCCAGGTGGCTAGGAATTTTCCAGTGTTTGTATTCTGCTGAAGCTGTAGAAGATCCTCTTTGTGGGAAGTCATTCATTTGTGAACTTTTGCTTTCTTTTAAATAAAAGTCCCAAGCCCTTAAAAATAGTTCCTGCCTGTCGTGGACTTACTGTGCATCTACAACGAGAGCTAACTACCTCATGTCACAAATGTTTTTTAGTGGAAAAAAAAAATCGGAAGTCATATAGACAAATAATGTACTTACTGTTGCTTCCAGTAGTGCTTCCAGTAGAAGGGTTTTTGGTGGTGGGGGCAGTACGCCTATGAATATAAAGCAAAATGTAAATCATATGAACAAAATTCTTAAGAACGTGGACCTCCATATATCATGTTAAAGCGGACCTCTCCCCCCCTCCAAAAAAAAAACTGTGTTGGGTACAAAATTCTAGCATCATAGCAAATAAAAAGCATTTGACCGCTGCTTACGATTAACTGCATTGCAGCACTTCCTGGTCTTTAGATGCATCGGTGATATAACCAGGACCTCACAGATGCATTTTGGGAAGACTACTCTACCCAGTGCCTTACTGGGAAATCTCCTGTATACATGGTTAGATGTTGCGAGATTTCTAGCGAATACTTTTTTCCTCTCTATTCAGATGGCACACATAGGCATCGAGGGGTGGGGGGGGGGGGCCTAGAGCTCCAGGTAGTATGGGAATATTGAATCCTCTGCCCTTTTATTTGGGTTCACAAGTGGATGATTGATATGTCTGCGGATATATAGTGTACTGGCACTGATAAATAAGAGCCACCCAAAACTTGGAAGTAATACTACAAAGGGATTGCTTTGGTGTAGTTATCTTTACTAAAAAGAAACTGAGGTACCTGTACATGACCTAGTGACCTCATGTGTGAGAATTTCCAGTTATTAAATACTGCCCCTGTTGACTTGAAGGTTAGTTGGAAGTTTGAAAACTCTAATGCCCCGTACACACGGTCGGATTTTCCGACGGAAAATGTGTGATAGGACCTTGTTGTCGGAAATTCCGACCGTGTGTGGGCTACATCAAACATTTTACATCGGATTTTCCGACACACAAAGTTTGAGAGCAGGATATAAAATTTTCCGACAACAAAATCCGTTGTCGGAAATTCCGATCGTGTGTACACAAATCCGACGGACAAAGTGCCACGCATGCTCAGAATAAATAAAGAGATGAAAGCTATTGGCCACTGCCCCGTTTATAGTCCAGACGTACGTGTTTTACGTCACCACGTTCAGAACGATCGGATTTTCCGACAACTTTGTGTGACCGTGTGTATGCAAGACAAGTTTGAGCCAACATCCGTCTGAAAAAATCCTAGGATTTTGTTGTCGGAATGTCCGAACAAAGTCCGACCGTGTGTACGGGGCATAACAGTAAGCTGTGGGAGTTTAAATCATGTTGTGTGGAAACCATGACACCTACAGAGGTATTTGCCAAAAATCAATGACATCAGTGACAGGCCCTCCAGGTTGAGGGTTGGCATAGGTCTGATGAGCCTATCTTAGATAAAGAGAATTGTTCACAAAGAACACATAGTAAGGCTGGATATAAAAGAACAATCCTGATCATATCATGTGGCCTGGAACATTGAATGTGCCCAAAATGTATATAAAGGCTATTTTTTATTGCTCCCCGGTGTAGCCTACCATGTTCTCTTCACTTTTCCTTCTTTCCATTTAATACTCCATGATAGCTGCTTTCCTGAATCTGTAATTATTATTGAGGGCCAGGCCTATTTACTCTCATTGGTTGACATTAGCCCTTTAAATAGACAGTGGTTGTCTCCTAGGCATGCTCACCTGTGCCACAAACTACATTCCTATGCTGGAGAAACTACATGGAGAGGAAGATCTCCTACAGTGTAAACAGAAAGAAGTGGAGCAGAGGACACTGGGAAATGTAGTTTAGTTTGATATTTCACGTGTGCAATTTTAGATATCCACCTGTGGCTCCAGGATGGGTGCACCTATATGGAAGTCAATGAACGAATGTGCATGGACCCAGAAATGTAAAAGCCTATATTTAGTTTATTAAATGGAATTGTTGAAAAAGAGGGATGTAGCAAAGCAAATCAATGTTTCTTGATCATACATCACGGGACACAGAGTATTCATTACATAGTGGGTTAGGTAGGTACCATCGGTGATTGGACACTGGTTAACCCCAATTAAGGAGAATTCTTCCCCTATAAAACCCCTCCCATACGGGGAGGACCTCGGTTTTTTCACCAGTGTCTAAGGTGGTTGGTCACGTAAAACATGTGCTGTGAAGAAAGCTCCAGTTTGGTCCCTGCGGGGGCTTAAAGGGCTATGCTGACCGGATCCATATCTCAGGCCGATATTTTGACTCCCAAGATGGTATGGTACCCGGGCCTCGTCATCCGAAGAAGCGAGGTTTTGCCTGTAAGTCTCTCTTTGAAAGACTGGGCCCTGAGAAAACCAGGCTTGGTGTACTAATAAAACAGTGGCACGAAAGTTTCTGGCAGAGTCTTTTATAGGTTCAGGTAAGAGGTTTCTCTGAGTAGGAACCCAAAAAACCCTGAAGGTTGGCACAACGCTACCCGCCGTGATAGGTGAAGGCTGGAAACTGTCTGTTCTCAGCAGTTCCTGCGTTGGGGACAGGTAAGAGAAGTTAATCCTATATATATATATATATATATATATATATATATATATTACAAATGGGTTTTCTTCAATGAGTAGTTGCATGTCTTACCTGAATTCCACCACTAGAGGGAGTAAGGAGCAAACTTACGTGCTTTTCAGATACACACTCAGTGAAGCTGGTGTCCAATCGCTCACTTCCTCCACTGCAGGTGTGCAGATGCCAGGTGGCTAATTTAAAAGCCCAGAGCGTTCAGAGCTCTGTAAACAGATGGACACAGAGTGTGGGCAGTGAGCATCCTAAAGTGCTCGGATCCAGGCTAATCCTAAGCAACCTACTCGGCATCAGGTTGTGCAGTATTAAGCATATATGTATATTGTGAGACTTTTAGCACAACAGTGATTGCATATGTACTAGTACCTCTGCTTTGTAGCTTGGGACTATGTCTCCTCGTAAGAGGGTCTCGGGGGGAGGTAACAAAGGCACAAGAAAGTCACTGCCTGTGTCTAGGGGTCCTAAAGATGCCTGCAGATTACCATCCCCCCCTGCAAGACTGGAGCCAGCCTCACAGGATGAGTCAATGCCCCTGTCAGGTTTTGCAGCCTCTCCTAATGTTACAGCCCCAGCGTATGTCACAGAGGATTCCCTTAGGGCTACATTGGAGGGTTTTGAGGGAAGAATTATGAATTTTATTTCAGCTTCCTTAAAAGATAGCAGAGAAAGGGGTAGATCCCCTCCCTCTGCTGCACTTTCTCTTTCAGATGATTCTTCTGACAATGAGGAGAGATCCCTATCCAGAGATAGGGATCAAGAGCAGTCTGAGGATTCAGGGGAAGAGGAGAGAGCTTCTTCCTCTCAGGCACTCAAGAAGCAGGTCCAACATTATACTGAACTAGTGCGTTCCACATTTAAAATGCCCTCTGCTGAGGCCGCTACATCCTCAGTTTCTTCCCCGGGGGTCAGAAGGATCCCACAGACTGCCTTTTCCTTTCGAATTCATCCGTTAATGGATAAATTGTTGTATGAGGACTGGGGACATCCCGATAAACTGTTTACTCCTCCTAAAAGGTTTTCTATGCTTTATCCTCTGGAGGAAAGCTTCACCAAGAAGTGGGAGGTCCCATCCGTGGATGCGGCTGTCTCTTGTGTGAATAAAAACCTGACCTGTCCCTTGGACAATGCTCAGGTGTTTAAAGATCCAACTGATAAAAAGCTGGAAACTTTATTAAAAGCCTCCTTCTCCATGGCTGGCGCTGTAGTCCAACCTACAGTCGCAACTGTGGGTTTGTGTCAATTCCTCAAGGAACAGGTTAAGCAGATGCTTGGCCTCCTTCCCAGTGAGGAAGTGGAGAACTATGCAGACCTGCCACAGGTGCTGTGTTTTATGATTGATGCCATTCTGGATTCTGCCCAGCAAGCATCTCGTTTGTCTCTCCTGTTGGTACACATGCGCAGGTCCCTTTGGCTTAAAAGTTGGGCAGCAGAGCTTTCATGCAAAAGATATTTAGCTGGCTTCCCATTCAAAGGGGAACGCCTATTTGAGGATGACCTAGATAATTTTATCCAAAAAATTACAGGTGGCAAATCTACACTCCTACCAGTTAAGAGGAGTAAACGTCCACCATTCAAACGGTCTCTTTCCCCTTCCCCTGGAAGATCAGGCTCTAATCAGTGGCGATGGCCTTCCCAATCTACTTTCAGAGGAAAGGCCCAGGGTCACACCCAAGGGCAGAAAAAGGCTTGGGGACGAAAGCCTGCCAAGCAGAGCCCCAAAACATCCCTGTGAAGGGGCGCCCCCACTCGGCCGAGTGGGGGGAAGGCTCCTACAGTTTTCAGGAGCCTGGCGGGAAGAGGTTCAAGACAAGTGGGTCGTCTCTTCAGTATCTCTAGGTTACAAAATTGAGTTCCTAGAGCTTCCATCAGCTCGTTTCCTAAGGTCAAGAGTTCCCAAAGATCCAGTAAAGCGAGAACCTCTACTACTGGCCTTAGATCGCTTACTATCCCAGGGAGTGATAGTAGAAATTAACCCAAAAGATCAGGGTTCAGGGTTCTACTCAAATCTCTTCACCGTTCCAAAGCCAATTGGAGATGTCAGACCCATCCTAGATCTAAAGGATCTGAATCAGTTTCTACACATTCAATCCTTCCGAATGCAGTCAATTCGTTCGGTGGTCTCCACCCTGCAGGGGGGAGAATTTATGGCATCAATAGATATCAAAGATGCATATATTCATGTGCCGATTTTTCCCGCTCACCAAAGATATCTAAGGTTCGCGGTAGACCAGTGCCATTTCCATTTTGTGGCCCTTCCTTTCGGTCTCGCTACAGCTCCTCGAATTTTTACAAAAATTCTAGACCCTCTCTTAGCAAATCTAAGAGCTCAGGGCATAAATGTGGTAGCTTATCTAGACGATTTGCTACTCATAGAGCAATAGGTGGCACACCTGAACCGCGCTGTCTTCAAGACAGTAAGACATTTGGAAAGACTAGGCTGGATAATCAACCTAGAAAAGTCTTCTTTGCAACCTTCAACAAGGTTGGAGTATCTAGGCATGATCATAGACACCGCTCAAGGCAGGGTGTTTCTACCAGAGCCAAAGGTCAAGGCCGTAAGAGCTCTAGTCCGCTTAGTATTAAGCAAAAAGAGTCCATCCATTCGGCTATGTATGAGACTGTTAGGAAAGATGGTTGCCACTTTCGAGGCTGTTCCATTTGCCCAGTTTCACTCAAGGCCCCTGCAGAGAAGCATTCTTGCAGCTTGGAACAAAAAGACTCATGCCTTGGATCTTCCGATGTGCCTATCCCCAAGGATACGCAAACGCCTCAATTGGTGGTTACGAACCAAAAATCTTTTGAAAGGCCAAGCCTTTCTTCCACTACAATGGAAGATCGTAACCACAGATGCCAGTCTGACAGGCTGGGGAGCAGTTCTGGAAGAAACATGCACGCAGGGAAGATGGTCTGCAACCGAGAGACGCTTGCCCATCAATATTCTAGAAACTGGGCAATTTACTTGGCCCTCATGGACTGGTCTTACAGGCTACAGGGTCATCCAATTCGGATACAATCCGACAATGCCACGGCTGTGGCTTACTTCAATCACCAAGGAGGCACCAGAAGTCTGGATGCCCAAAGGGAGGTGAATCACATTCTTACATGGGCAGAAAGCCATGTTCCCTGCCTGTCTGCGGTATTCATCCCAGGAGTGGAAAATTGTGGATTTCTTAAGCCGCCGGCAATTATGCCCAGGAGAATGGTAAAGGGATGATGAACCCGCGCAGTGGAAATAGAGGTCTATTGGTGAGATTTATGGAACTGCTGCCGCCCAACAAGCAGTCACCATAAATGGGGACAGCTGAGTTGATTAGTGTGATAGAAGGGTCTGGCGCTGTTCCTTTAATTGAATAATACCCTACCTGCGTATAGATTTCTAAGACAAGGCATATAAATATGAGGCATATAAATATAAATTCCTAGGTGTAAACAAAAACGTGCAGGTATCAGATGGTGATATACTTAAAATATTGTACAATTATAAATACGCAAGCTGTATAAAAAATTTTTTTTGGTGATATCAAATCCCATGCATGGTGTTGCTGGTTAATATTCCAAATGACGTAAAGTGTGGGGGGACTTTACGTCATTTGGAATATTAACCAGCAACACCATGCATGGGATTTGATGTCACCAAAAAAAAAATTTTTTATACAGCTTGCGTATTTATAATTGTACAATATTTTAAGTATATCACCATCTGATACCTGCACGTTTTTGTTTACATCTAGGAATTTATATTTATATGCCTCATATTTATATGCCTTGTCTTAGAAATCTATACGCAGGTAGGGTATCATTCAATTAAAGGAACAGCGCCAGACCCTTCTATCACACTAATCATGCCCAGGAGAATGGTCCCTACACCCCGACATATTCCAGACCATATGTCAAAGGTGGGGAACACCAGATGTGGATCTATTTGCGTCCAGATTCAACAGATTCAAATTTGTGTCCAGAACAAGGGATGTACTTGCTCAGGGGTCAGATGCTCTGACAATCCCATGGGATCAGTACAATCTAATGTATGCTTTCCCTCCGAACCCACTTCTTCCGCGGTTCCTTGGAAGGGTCAAAAGGGAAGCAAAGTCGGTCCTTTTAGAAGCCCCGGCTTGGCCCAGACGACCTTGGTATGCAGAAATCGTAAAGATGGCAGTGGGCAGGCCTTGGGTCCTCCCATTCCAGCCAGATCTTCTCACACAGGGTCCGATTTGCCACCCTGCTTTATGAAGTCTAAATTTGACGGCTTGGCTGCTGAAACCCATATTTTAAAAGACCGTGGGCTCTCGGAGTCAGTCCTTTCCACTCTGGTCAATGCCAGAAAGCCGGCCTCCAGGCTTATTTACTACAAAATCTGGAAGGCATATGTTTCCTGGTGTGAACCCGGGGGATGGCATCCTAGAAGGTATATGATTAGCAGAATCTTGACCTTTCTTCAGTCAGGCTTAGAAAGGAGTTTGGCTTTGAGCACTATCAAAGTTCAAATTCCGGCTTTGTCTGTATTTTTTCAGAAGCCAATTGCTTCACATTCCCTTGTCCGGGCCTTTATTCAGGGGGCACTGCGGTTGACTCCGCCAGTCAAACCTCCAGTAAGCCCATGGGATTTGAATTTGGTGTTGTCGGCTTTACAGGGACAACCCTTTGAGCCACTGCACCTGGCTCCTTTAGCGCTTTTGACTAAAAAATTAGTCTTCTTGATAGCCATATCCTCTGCTAGGAGAGTATCAGAATTGGCAGCTTTTTCTTGTAAAGAGCCATATTTAATTATTCACAAGGACAGGACTGTTATGCATCCTAATCTTTCCTTCTTACCTAAGGTGGTTTCAGGATTCCATTTGAATCAAGATGTAATCCTACCATCCTTTTTTCCAGATCCGCAGTCCGCAGAGGAAGAATCTTTGCACACTCTTGATGTGGGTAGAGCAGTCAGTGTCTATCTGCAGGCAACCGCTCAGATACGGAAAACTGATTGTTTGTTTATTCTGCCAGATGGCCATAAGAAAAGCAAAGCAGCGTCGAAATCCACTCTTTCTAGATGGATTAAACAGGTTATTTTTCAGGCTTATGATATAAAGAGGAAGACTCCTCCTTTTCATATGAAAGAGCACTTAACTAGGGCTGTTAGTGCTTCTTGGGCAGTGCATCACCAGGCCTCCATGGCTCAGATCTGTAAGGCTGCGACTTGGTCTTCAGTCCATACATTCACCAGATTCTATCAGGTGGATGTAAGAGGGCAAGAGGATACCGCCTTCGGGCGCAGTGTACTGCAGGCTGCAGTTTAGTTCCTCTGGTCCCTTTGCGGTCTATATTTACTGATCTGTTTCTCTCTCCCCTCAAATGAGCATTGCTTTGGGACATCCCACTATGTAATGAATAGTCTGTGTCCCGTGATGTATGATCTAGAAATTAGGATTTTTAAATACAGCTTACCTGTAAAATCCTTTTCTTGAGAGTACATCACGGGACACAGAGCTCCCGCCCTTCTATGGGTTTTACGTGGTTACCTATTGCTTTGCTACAAAACTGAGGTCCTCCCCGTATGGGAGGGGTTATATAGGGGAGGAACTCTCCTTAATTGGGGTTTACCAGTGTCCAATCACTGATGGTGCCTATCTAACCCACTATGTAATGAATACTCTGTGTCCCGTGATGTACTCTCAAGAAAAGGATTTTACAGGTAAGCTGTATTTAAAAATCCTATTTTTTATTAGTATCCTTTAGTTCTTATTTAATCTGATAGGACTGGGAGCATTGAAAAAAAAATTGAAAAAAAACCTAATAAAGAAATAGAAGAAAAAAAAAAAATAGAAGAAAAACATTTTATCTCTCCTGGAAATTAGATATAAAGCACTTGATATAATCACAGTAGGAAATACACAATACTGTAAAATTAAGCATGATAAAGAACATGTTTTATAGTTATGTTATGTTTTATATATTTTGATTATAAGGCCATTATTAATTTAATTTAGACCAGTAATGGAATTATTGTACTTAGGGGCCATTCACACTACTGTACAAAGCACATGTGGTTTGCTGCTTTTCACTAATATCTAAACCAATATATTCTGAGAACTTTATTTTTACCAAAGCAGGGTAGCAAAATGCAAATTGAGTAGGAAGTGTTTTAATATCTAGATCAGTTTCCATGCACCTACACAAGATGAGAAGATTAAATCAAAGAAAAGTTATATGAGAAAATAAAAATGGCATACAGTATAACAAAGCTCTCAAAAATAATGTGAAAATAATAATGAATCACTGGATGGAAATGGGTTAATTTACTAAAACTGGAGAGTGCAAAATCTGGTGTAGCTGTGCATGGTAGCCAATCAGCTTCTAACTTCAGCTTGTTCAGTTAAGCTTTAACAAAAAAAAAAAAAAATGGAAGCTCATTGGTTTCTATGCAGAGCTGCACCAGATTCTGCACACTCCAGTTTTAGTAAATCAACCCCTATTGTTTGCATGGAAAACAACATTTCTGCCATTCATAAACGTTTAACCAGTTGCCGACACGGGCAGGCAAAAGGGCATACCTGTACGTCCCTGCCTGCCCGCGGGTGGGGGGTCCGATCGGACCCCCCCCCGGTGCCTGCGGTGGTCGGCAAATCTCCCCCGGCGATCGGTGGTGAGGGGGAGGCCATCCATTCGTGCCCCCCCCTCGTGATCGCTCCCAGCCAATGGGATCATTTCCCTGCCTCTGTATTGTACACAGAGGCAGAGGAAATGATGTCATCTCTCCTCGGCTCTGTATTTTCCGTTCCGGGCCGAGGAGAGAAGACTGGAATGTGAGTGCACAACACACACACACACATAGTAGAACATGCCAGGCATACAAAACACCCCGATCCCCCCCGATCGCCCCCCGATCCCCCCCCAATCACCCCCCCCCTGTCACAAACTGACACCAAGCAGGATCAATATCTGATCCGATCAGATCTATACTAGCGTCCCCAGCAGTTTAGGGTTCCCAAAAACGCAGTGTTAGCGGGATCAGCCCAGATACCTGCTAGCACCTGCGTTTTGCCCCTTCGCCCGGCCCAGCCCATCCAAGTGCAGTATCGATCGATCACTGTCACTTACAAAACACTAAACGCATAACTGCAGCGTTCGCAGAGTCATGCCTGATCCCTGCGATCGCTAACAGTTTTCCTGGTAGCGTTTTGGTGAACTGGCAAGCACCAGCCCCAGGCAGCGTCAGGTTAGCGCCAGTACCGCTAACACCCACGCACGCACCGTACACCTCCCTTAGTGGTATAGTATCTGATCAATATCTGATCCGATCAGATCTATACTAGCGTCCCCAGCAGTTTAGGGTTCCCAAAAACGCAGTGTTAGCGGGATCAGCCCAGATACCTGCTAGCACCTGCGTTTTGCCCCTCCGCCCGGCCCAGCCCACCCAAGTGCAGTATCGATCGATCACTGTCACTTACAAAATACTAAACGCATAACTGCAGCGTTCGCAGAGTCAGGCCTGATCCCTGCGATCGCTAACAGATTTTTTGGTAGCGTTTTGGTGAACTGGCAAGCGCCAGAGGCCTAGTACACCCCAGTCGTAGTCAAACCAGCACTGCAGTAACACTTGGTGACGTGGCGAGTCCCATAAGTGCAGTTCAAGCTGGTGAGGTGGCAAGCACAAGTAGTGTCCCGCTGCCACCAAAAAGACAAACACAGGCCCGTCGTGCCCATAGTGCCCTTCCTGCTGCATTCGCCAATCCTAATTGGGAACCCACCGCTTCTGCAGCGCCCGTACTTCCCCCATTCACATCCCCAACCAAATGCAGTCGGCTGCATGAGAGGCATTTTTATGTCCTCCCGAGTACCCCTACCCAACGAACCCCCCCAAAAAAGATGTTGTGTCTGCAGCAAGCGTGGATATAGGCGTGACACCCGCTATTATTGTCCCTCCTGTCCTGACAATTCTGGTCTTTGCATTGGTGAATGTTTTGAACGCTACCATTCACTAGTTGAGTATTAGCGTAGGGTACAGCATTCCACAGACTAGGCACACTTTCACAGGGTCTCCCAAGATGCCATCGCATTTTGAGAGACCCGAACCTGGAACCGGTTACAGTTATAAAAGTTACAGTTACAAAAAAAAGTGTAAAAAAAAAAAAAAAAATAAAGAAAAAACCACATACAAAAATATAAAATAAAAAAAAATAGTTGTCGTTTTATTGTTCTCTCTCTCTCTATTCTCTCTATTGTTCTGCTCTTTTTTACTGTATTCTATTCTGCAATGTTTTATTGTTATTATGTTTTATCATGTTTGCTTTTCAGGTATGTAATTTTTTATACTTTACCGTTTACTGTGCTTTATTGTTTTTTTTTTTGTCTTCAGGTACGCCATTCACGACTTTGAGTGGTTATACCAGAACGATGCCTGCAGGTTTAGGTATCATCTTGGTATCATTCTTTTCAGCCAGCGGTCGGCTTTCATGTAAAAGCAATCCTAGTGGCTAATTAGCCTCTAGACTGCTTTTACAAGCCATGGGAGGGAATGCCCCCCCCCCCAACATCTTCCGTGTTTTTCTCTGGCTCTCCTGTCTCAACAGGGAACCTGAAAATGCAGCCGGTGATTCAGCCAGCTGACCATAGAGCTGATCAGAGACCAGAGTGGCTCCAAACATCATTATGGCCTAAGAAACTGGAAGCTACGAGCATTTTATGACTTAGATTTCGCCGGATGTAAACAGCGCCATTGGGAAATTGGGAAAGCATTTTATCACACCGATCTTGGTGTGGTCAGATGCTTTGGGGGCAGAGGAGAAATCTAGGGTCTAATAGACCCCAATTTTTTCAAAAAAGAGTACCTGTCACTACCTATTGCTATGATAGGGGATATTTACATTCCCTGAGATAACAATAAAAATGATTAAAAAAAAAAAAAATGAAAGGAACAGTTTAAAAATAAGATAAAAAAAAATAATCATAATAAAGAAAAAAAAAAAAAAAAAAAAAAAAAAAAAAAGCACCCCTCTCCCCCCTGCTCTCGCGCTAAGGCGAACGCAAGCGTCGGTCTGGCGTCAAATATAAACAGCAATTGCACCATGCATGTGAGGTATCACCGCGAACGTCAGATCGAGGGCAGTAATTTTAGCAGTAGACCTCCTCTGTAAATCTAAAGTGGTAACCTGTAAAGGCTTTTAAAGGCTTTTAAAAATGTATTTAGTTTGTCGCCACTGCACGTTTGTGCGCAATTTTAAAGCATGTCATGTTTGGTATCCATGTACTCGGCCTAAGATCATCTTTTTTATTTCATCAAACATTTGGGCAATATAGTGTGTTTTAGTGCATTAAAATTTAAAAAAGTGTGTTTTTTCCCCAAAAAATGCGTTTGAAAAATCGCTGCGCAAATACTGTGTGAAAAAAAAAAATGAAACACCCACCATTTTAATCTGTAGGGCATTTGCTTTAAAAAAATATATAATGTTTGGGGGTTCAAAATAATTTTCTTGCAAAAAAGAAATATTTTTTTATGTAATCAAAAAGTGTCAGAAAGGGCTTTGTCTTCAAGTGGTTAGAAGAGTGGGTGATGTGTGACATAAGCTTCTAAATGTTGTGCATAAAATGCCAGGACAGTTCAAAACCCCCCCAAATGACCCCATTTTGGAAAGTAGACACCCCAAGCTATTTGCTGAGAGGCATGTCGAGTCCATGGAATATTTTATATTGTGACACAAGTTGCGGGAAAGAGACAATTTTTTATTTATTTATTTTTTTTTTTGCGCAAAGTTGTCACTAAATGATATATTGCTCAAACATGCCATGGGAATATGTGAAATTACACCCCAAATTACATTCTGTTGCTTCTCCTGAGTACGGGGATACCACATGTGTGGGACTTTTTGGGAGCCTAGCCGCGTACGGGACCCCGAAAACCAAGCACCGCCTTCAGGCTTTCTAAGGCCGTAAATTTTTGATTTCACTCTTCACTGCCTATCACAGTTTCGGAGGCCATGGAATGCCCAGGTGGCAAAACCCCCCCCCCAAATGACCCCATTTTGGAAAGTAGACACCCCAAACTATTTGCTGAGAGGTATAGTGAGTATTTTGCAGACCTCACTTTTTGTCACAAAGTTTTGAAAATTGAAAAAAGAAAAAAACATTTTTTTTTTCTCGTCTTTCTTTATTTTCAAAAACAAATGAGAGCTGAAAAATACTCACCATGCCTCTCAGCAAATAGCTTGGGGTGTCTACTTTGCAAAATGGGGTCATTTGGGGGGGTTTTATGCCATCTGGGCATTTTATGGCCTTCAAAACTGTGATAGGTAGTGAGGAGTAAAATCAAAAATGTACGCCCTTAGAAATCCCGAAGGCAGTGATTGGTTTTCGTGGCCCCGTACGCGGCTAGGCTCCCAAAAAGTCCCACACATGTGGTATCCCCATACTCAGGAGAAGCAGCTAAATGTATTTTGGGGTGCAATTCCACATATGCCCATGGCCTGTGTGAGCAATATATCATTTAGTGACAACTTTTTGTAATTTTTTTTTTTTTTTTTAGTCATTATTCAATCACTTGGGACAAAAAAAATGAATATTCAATGGGCTCAACATGCCTCTCAGCAATTTCCTTGGGGTGTCTACTTTCCAAAATGGGGTCATTTGTGGGGGTTTTGTACTGCCCTGCCATTTTAGCACCTCAAGAAACGACATAGGCAGTCATAAATTAAAGGCTGTGTAAATTCCAGAAAATGTACCCTAGTTTGTAGGCGCTATAACTTTTGCGCAAACCAATAAATATACACTTATTGACATTTTTTTTTACCAAAGACATGTGGCCGAATACATTTTGGCCTAAATGTATGACTAAAATTGAGTTTATTGGATTTTTTTTAGAACAAAAAGTAGAAAATATCATTTTTTTTCAAAATTTTCGGTCTTTTTCCGTGTATAGCGCAAAAAATAAAAACGGCAGAGGTGATCAAATACCATCAAAAGAAAGCTCTATTTGTGGGAAGAAAAGGACGCAAATTTCGTTTGGGTACAGCATTGCATAACCACGCAATTAGCAGTTAAAGCGACGCAGTGCCAAATTGTAAAAAGTGCTCTGGTCAGGAAGGGGGTAAATCCTTCCGGGGCTGAAGTGGTTAAACCTTAAAGGGTATACATTACTCAAATTTATCCCCAAGCCCAGAGCATATCCCAGCATTATTTCTTTCTTTTACTTTCTTTACATTGATCCTGATGCGGGAAACAGCTTTAAATACTCCCTGTGACATCATCACCAGGCTTGTAAAATGTATGGAGTGGCAGGTAGCTCAGGTCCAACTGACGTGGGCACATCCCCAAAACTTCATCTCTAAAAATTGTTCCCAACAGACAGGGTGTGGGCAGGATTTTCTTAATCAAGGCAACATCATTGTTTTGCTGGGAAAAAAAAATTAACGTATGCATGTGGAGAGGGACAGAAAGAGGCGGGTATAGGCGGAGCTCTGTATTCAACAGACAAGACTTCCCAAACCAGACATTAGGAGCATGTAGGCAGAGGTTCCCTCAAGGGTGGCTCCTCCTACTGGTGGAGTGCTTTGTGCGTATCTCGATTTAAGGTGGGTGGAGCTGGGGATCCTGGCTTGCTCTAGCCAGGCTACAGAAAGAAAAGAAAGACCTGCTGTGAGTGTTCATGTTCTGCTCTTTGGGTGAGGGGCTTCTCTGGGGTCAATGCTGAGAACAATCTGGGGAAGAACAGTAGTAATTGACAGCTAGAGTGGAAGAGAATGTTTGGTCCCTCCTGTAGAGCTATGCCATAAGGGGCTCTGACTAGAATAGAAGAAGAACTAAGTGTTTTTGGGATGAGCTCCACAGACACCTCATGTCTTCATATTGCTGCAGTGCTTTTTAATTCATGCCACTACTTGAACAATGTTACTGCCAAGATCTGGACCAGCCTTTCTCAACCTGTTCAACATAGAGGAACCCGAGAAATAACTTTCTGGTCTCAGGGAACCCCTGTTAAAAATGACTATATCTATAACTCATGACACATTAGTGTGGTGGTCAGTGAGGAGAATGCTCCTCACACTTGTGGACATTGAGAACATTTCCCTCCCATACAGTTAGCTAAAAAGATTAATGGTGGCAGAGGAAACTTACCTGAGAGGCAGAAATTGCTCATTGCTCAAGGAACCCTAGCAACTGCTGGAGGAAGTCTAGGGTTTCATGGAACACTGGTTGAGAAACCCTGATCTGGACTGTTATGTATCACTGCTGAATTTAAGCAAATAAAAGTTTTTTACTACTACTACTACGGAGCCTCTGTATGAATGTTTAGAGATTTGTCTATTACAGCCTATGGAGAAGTGAAAGTCTACTGGTGCCAACCTAGCCTTCCAGAGTCCTGGAAATGTACCCTTGGACCAAGTGTATGGATATTCCTGGGAAGAAGAGGTTAAAAGGACAGAGGTTAGCAGAATGGGAAGCTTTGTCCAAGCTGAGCCGTGCCCCCATGGGTTGGGACTGAGCCATGCACTGTGTTTTAATGGACACAGAGAGTGTGGCTGGGGAATGAGCCCACACAAGTGCTCCCATAGCTAACGGCTTGTTATGGCAATCACTCAGCAGGGGGAAGAGCCAGGAGCACTGCCAGGGGACCCGAAAAAAGAGCACAGAGCAGGTAAGTATGACATGTTTGTTATTAAAAAGTAATGATGGGTTTACAATCACTTTAAGTATTGCATATACAATATGAATTACTTACACGTCAGCAGTTTTGCACTCTCCACTTTTCATATCTAAACTCATTCCAGATGGACATTTTTCACAGTTATATTGGTAAAAGCTGGAGTTCATCTCTAGAACCAAATTTAGAATAAATAATGTTCATCGGTTGATGATGTGAAATGGCATGTATTATGCATACAGGTTTGCATTGTATGATACTTTTAAAATCCAAATATGTGCATTTTTTATTGGTTTAATAATGATTACAAAAACATACAATCCAAGGGAGGGGATGGTGGGTAGGATGGATGACAGGAATAGGGGTAGGTAAAAGAGGAGGGGTAGAAGAAGATTAGAGGGTGTCAAATCAGCTTCTGTCACATCATATTTGTAGCATTCAAAAGTATAGTTCGAGTCGAGTGGAGTCAAGTGGGGAAAAGGATTAAAGGGGGTGACTGGGAAGAACAATCAGCATGTTTGTATTGTATGTTATTTTTTATTTTTCATCAAAGCTCAGCAGAACCATTATCATGTTTTGAGATATTTATCACTGCAATATAACCTAAATGTAGAAAAGCAAAATGAAAATGTATCAGCACTGCAGAGCATTAGGATGGGTATGATAAACCCATTGGGCAAACATTACCTGTTCTTTTAAGTCTCTCCCCACTCTTGCACCCTGGCAATACAGTGCACTCTGTACAACTTATTGTTTGACAACCATAGCCCTCATGACAGCGGCATTCTATCGAATCGTTGGAACATGGCTCTTGGCGCAAAACTGCAATTAAGAATGCATAATTTTATTACTTCATCACATTGCAGGCATCATATAGTACCTAATGTTTTTTCCAAGGGAACTTCCCCATTTACCCGGAATGCTTCAAAGCTGGCCATATAGGTTACAAACTGATTATACAATCCCCGTACAGTCTGTAGGTGGGGTGCAGCATGGTGCGGTGGCAATAATTCACACAGAAAGATGCAGTGGAAAACTTGTATTAAATTCAAAAGGCAACATTTTACAACAAACCCAGTGGGAAGGTTGCCCAACCGGGTGCACTCACGGTTTTCCAGTAATGTGAAGAGAGAACCGTATCAGCCAGACTGACAGCATCTGTAAATAGAGCAAAATGACGCTTGTCCTTCTCATGTCCAAGCGGGATGGTGCCTCAAGGAGTTTTGATCTTACACTTTCCCTTTTTGTCAGGAACTTTTCCCTAACGCTAGTGCAGTGGGGTACCTGTCTCTACTCTACCAACTCACAAATGCGTGCCAAACCTGGGAGCCAGGGCCTTAAAAAGGCTCTGCTCGACCCAAGATGGCTGCTGGAGTCACCTTGGGTGGTGGCATCCAATCAGATTGCTTCTCCAGTGACCCAGGAAACCATAAAGGAATCACGTTCCTCCTGACTTCCTCTCCAACTGCAGTTCCACTGCAGAATAGTGCCACCTGCAGTGGAGAACCTGCCTATAAGTCGTGTTTAGTTTTACCAAAACTAAGTAACGTGAAACAGTCTAGACAGTTAATTTCAAGTGGATGTAAACCCTCACATAAACCCAGTGAAGTGAACAGCCTCAGATGATACACAGAGATGAAACAAATCTCCCTACATAAGTTTTACATGTATATCTGAGGTCTTCAGCTTGCTATATTCTTTAGAAAGTGAACGTCATGTTAGAATTTGTTCTTCCTGTTCCTGCAGGGGGAGGGGTGTCTTGGCCTACACTGTGTGACAGCTGATTGGGGGAAAGGCACACCCCCCACCTCCCCATAGGCCAGTGGTTCTCAACTCCAGTCCTCAGGACCCACCAACAGGCTAGGTTTGCAAGATAGCTGAAATACATCACAGGTGATATCACTTGCTGCTCAGTGATTGCAGTATTCTAGTCTGCAACTCCCCAAGGTAATACTTAAAATCTGGTCTGTTGGTGGGTCCCGAGGACTGGAGTTGAGAACCACTGCCATAGGCAGAGAGATGAAGAAACATGCAGATCTGTACTGTAAATAGACAAGCTCTCTGCTAATCTATTTATAGCACCCACCCCGACACAAATTTTCAGCTGCTTTTATCTCCAGTGTCGGAGAACTTGTCAGAAGTTATCATGTTGATAACAGAAGAATGGAGAAGCAGAAAGATACTGTACTTAGGGCTTTGGAGAGGGATAAGAAAAAACTTTAATGCCGCGTACACACGAGCGGACTTTACGGCGGACTTTGCCCGGCGGACTGGATTTCGTCGGACAATTCGATGTGTGTGGGCTCCAGCGGACTTTGTTTTCTCAAAAGTTGGACGGACTTAGATTTGAAACTTGTTTAAAATTTATCCGTTGAAATCGAGTCCGGTCGAAAAGTCCGCCGTCTGTATGCTAGTTCGACGGACAAAAAGCCACGCTAGGGCAGCTATTGGCTACTGGCTATGAACTTCCTTGTTTTAGTCCGGTCGTACGTCATCACGTACGAATTCGACGGACTTTGGTGGATTGTGTGTAGGCAAGTCCGTTCATTCAGAAAGTCCGTCGGAAAGTACGTCGAAAAGTCCGCCGGGCAAAGTACGCCGTAAAGTCCGCTCGTGTGTACGCGGCATAAGAAGGCCCCCCCCCCCCAGATCTCAGCCCACCCATGTGAATAAATATGGAGAACATACTACCCCTACCCATTCACCAAAAAAGTGTCAAAAAGTAATAAAAACACAGAGAGTTTTTGACAATTCCTTTATTAAATAAAAACAAAAAACAGTATCCCACGATGTAAATCCATCGTCAATCATGCCACCCGCCGCAGCCGAAAAAGAAATCACTCTGCACTCATTGACGGCCAACCGCGGAATGCCTCATATGCTGTTTGACAGTTCTTATATAGGTAAGGGCAGGGCCACCTGGTGGAGTCACTTGGTGGCACCGCCTCCCCCTGTAACGTTATGGACTGGTGCATGCTGGGTCGGTGATGTCACAAGGGGGCGGTGCCACCAGGTAACATTGCCAGGTGGCCCCGTCCTTACCTATATAAGAGCTGTCAAACGGCGGAGGAGGCATTCAGCGGTCGGCCACCAATGAGTGCAGAGCATTTTTGTTTTCTTTTTTGGGTGTGGCAGGCGGCGTGATTGTTGATGGACTTACATTGGGGACATTTTTTTTTATAAAGGAATTGGTAAAAACTGTCTTTCTTTTTTTTTACTTTTTGATACTTTTTTACTTCTTAAAGGGGGCTTCCAGATTCCGATAAACCCCCTGCCCACAGACCCCCACAACCACAGCTCAGGGTTTTGGGGAAGAGACCCTTGTCCACCCTTGGGGACAAGGTGCTTGGGGAGTGGAGCCCCCCTGCCCAAAAGCACCCACCCCTCATGTTGAGGGAAAGCCCATTGACAGCTGATGACTAATCGGTTGTTAAGGACGCCACAGCATGTTTCCTGGTCCCGCTTCCTAACAACCAGCTTTTTCTGCACTCTTAGCGCTGTGTTCTGCACATAGTATTAAAAATAACCACCTTCTCACCTCAGGGTCTTCACACCGCCCATTGGTGGCATCAAATGTACTGACTTGACTTTGTTCCTATACGCATTACACCTCCAAAGGCTTTGTATAGGAACGAAGTCAAGTCAGCACATTTGATGCCACCACTGGGCAGTGTGGAGACCCTGAGGTCAAAGGGGGTTTAATTATATATTCCTTGCTCTGATTAGCCATACCACTGCTAGACACAAATGTGAAACCAACGGTGAATGTTTTAAGGGACAGTGGTGAATACTGAGAGGGTAACAATACTCCATGAGACTGGGGCAGCATACTGCCATCTTTTCTTTCTATAAAGGCAGTTGATTGGTGGTCTGTACCTACAATTCTTATTGCATTCTAACACCCATCATAGTTTTATTAGTTGCAATAGTAGCAACAGCAAGTGGTTAGCCCACGGCCAGGATGTGACTTTATCTCATGTGACTGCTGTGGTTACGCTGCTTGGTTATGTAGTTTTATGAAAGGAGAGACAAAATCATCAGTTACCGAATCTTGATATTACCATATGGGAATTTTTAATTTTTTACAGTGACCAGCACCAATACCAATATTCTAAAGCAGACATTGAGTCATGGCTGGATGGAACTGTATTGCTTGTGATGACTATTGTCTGTAATCTGAAAATCAATCTTGGTAAATGTCCCAACATTTTCAGACAATCTGCCCAGTTAGTATATGTCGATAAAAAGATTTTTTTTCTACAACTGAGACTTACGGTAAGTAACCACAACATTTTAATTCTGATAATCAAATACAGGCCTAATTATTCTGCTTTTAATTCCTTCCCAAAAAGTTAACAGTTTTCTGTATGTTTAAATTGGAATCCCACAGTACACAGAACATGGAAATGCCATTATTTTAGTAAATATAAACTGCTAAATACCTTTTCTCATCAGCCGTGTATAGCAGTCTTATGACTTCTATCAGTGTCCGGTTAAAGCTTGTAGGAAGAGTTTTCATTCTGATCTGGCTGTCCTTTGAGGCTGCATGACCCCTGACCCTCTGTCTGGATAGTGTTGATTGGCCCTGTGCTGAACACATGCACCCTTCTAGAAAAAAAAAAAAACTCTAGCAATACACATTAAACTGAGCTTGTGCAGAGTGCCCCCAAGGCTATGTACTATCAGGAGATGGATTGGGGACATTGAAAGAAGACAGAATCAAACAAGCATTTTTACATAATGCGGAAGATTAACCCCTTAGGTTCCACAGTGAGTATAACAAGCATGCTTTACTGCATATTGCATGCTTTACTGCATATATAATTGTGCTTTTGTGGGTTTAGTAACACTTTAAAACCTCTTCCCCCTCCTAACATCTATGTTTATGTAGCGCTGACAACTTCTGTTTCTAATCATATGTGTGTTATACAGTACATAAGTTGTGTTAGTGCCATCTTGTGGACAATTTAAAAAGTGCAATACGTTTACGTTTCAAGATTAGGTGAAGTGACATGGAAGTGATTTATTGTTTACTTCGGAACTTTAACTCTGACCCACCCACAATGCTCCTGGACAAGGTGAGAACTGAACTGCATTGTGGGAGGATATAAAAGGGTAAGGAGCGGCCATTTTAGCTCTCTTGGTCCTGGGACGCTTGGCCTGCCAGCAGAACCCTGTGGGTGTGTGTGTCCTACAGGGTTGCGGCCTACTTTGCAAAGGAGCGGAGCAGCTGCAAGGATCTTGCCATCACATCACAGCGTGCTGGAGCATCAGAAGTGATCGTTCCGGAGACCCATGGGGAGATAACCGAGGACTCCTGGTCGTTTGTGAATGAAACAGTGTGATGGCGTGGTGGTGTCTCCATACGGACTGAGAACTGCTGAAATGGAGACATCCATCTGCTCGGATCCCGTGTGGTGAGAGGGTTACCATCCAGAAGTTTGTTTAACTACTACATACACAGTTAGAACTGTTACAGATTGTTGCTGGGACTGATAGTCCCACGGAACAAGTTAAAGCGGGGTTCCACTCAAATTTTTAACTTAATCTTACCCCCTTCAGTTAATTGCATAGATGTTCAAATGCCACATGAAAATTTTTTTTATCGCTGTAATTACCTTTATATTGTACTTTATTGTGGCACTTCCTGTCTCTCCTCCCATGGGAGTAGGCGTGTTTATTGCCTTTCCCCGGCGCCTCACTGTCTCCTGGGAGCTTAGTGTCAGGCTTCCCAAGATTCAGTGCGGGAACAATGATCATGCTTCTGAACAAGCTGTGAATGAACAGCATTCACCGCATCCAGGAAATCAATGCTTGTGGGCTTCACATGCCCACAAGCAAGATGGAAACAGCCAGCATCACATTTTTAAAGTTATTCTTCAGTACGAAAACAGACAGAAGCAGAAATATTACACCCAAACTGTGAGTATTATTTTGGGATTAGCAAAGTGTCTCAATGACCTAAAAAAAAAAAAAAAGATTGGTTGCTTGACTCCCACTTTAAGTTGGAGAACTTTACATCTGAATAGACTCCGGTATTCAAGAACGGATGCTAGATGTTTGTTTCCTTCATATAAGAACACTTAGTCAATCTGCTGGATTACAATTGTTTTAGTGTGTTATATTACACTGCGCAACACCCAGGAGGAACCCCCTTGCGGATTACAATTATAAAAGCTAGCGAAGACTGAAGAAGTCCGGACTACCTTTTCATTGCAGGGCCCTGCATTTAGTTACAAAGGATAGTGACTTTAAGGTCTAGAGCAGGGGGAGCTCCCGGGCATATTTATATATAATTAGATATATCTGTGTCTGTTACTGATTGTCACAACCATTTCTTATACTGTTACACTACGTTGGTGTGATAGTATAGTCATTGTAATAATTCTTTATATAAATATATTATTTACCTAAAGAAAGAAGTTATTTCTGGTTATTACTGAAGTTCGTGTGCAGTGTTGTCATTTCTCCTACAGGTGGAGCTACCAGCACCCAGGTAGAGGTAACTATAACTATAAGTGTATATTGTGGGTTAAAGTTGATACTCATATTATTACAACACTGCACTACATTTGTGTCAAGGAGATTGAACAATTTAAGAAGGGTGAAGAGCATAGAGGACAGGCCCGCTTAAACCAGCAGCTCCATAGAGAGTTATTGCTACACTTACTATGTGTAGGTGAATAAATTACTGCGCCGCCTATGAAAATGAGCTGCCAACACACCAATAAGACTAATTGTGAAAAGTGTATGTGAACGAATGTGTAGCGCTAGAAATTAATAAAACCTGGGAATGATTCCAGGAAGGTGAATGTACACTCCTAAACAGTAATGCCCCGTACACACGGTCGGATTTTCCGACGGAAAATGTGTGATAGGACCTTGTTGTCGGAAATCCCGACCGTGTGTAGGCTCCATCACACATTTTCCATCGGATTTTCAGGCTATAAAATTTTGCGACAACAAAATCCCTTGTCGGAAATTCAGATCGTGTGTACACAAATCCGACGGACAAAGTGCCACGCATGCTCAGAATAAATAAAGAGATGAAAGCTATTGGCCACTGCCCCGTTTATAGTCCCGACGTACGTGTTTTACGTCACCGCGTTTAGAACGATCAGATTTTCCGACAGCTTTGTGTGACCGTGTGTATGCAAGACAAGTTTGAGCCAACATCCGTTGGAAAAAATCCTAGGATTTTGTTGTCGGAATGTCCGAACAAAGTCCGACCATGTGTACGGGGCATTACAATGAATCAAAATGAAAGTGCAAACTTGTGCATGAAAGGAAAACAAATATGGGCAAAAAGAATAATTTTAATGACACATTAATGTACAGCTGGTGCAGAATAAATGCATACAAGTGAAATACTAAATAAAGTGCACATATATGTGGTAGTGTTTAGAACACACAGACAGATAGTATTCAATCCACTTTGAAAATATCAAAAAGAATCACGATATAATAGAAAGTGATAAGTCCACAGGGATAAGGGATCAAACAAATGACACAATGTGACAAAATAATCAGTCCACAAAGATAAAGTTTCAACAAGTGATAACGATGTGGTGGTAAGTCCATATGCATGGGACATCAAAGTAAAATCACAATAGGATCTTAGATTAAATGTTGATGCATTTGCAAATGCTGGTGATCAGACATTCAAAAAATTTAACAACACCCAGGGTTGTGCCTCCACCATCTAGGGCAGTGATTCTCAACCAGGGTTCCTCCAGAGGTTGCTAGGGGTTCCTTCAGCATTGAGCAATTTCTGCCTCTCAGATAAGTTCCCACTGACACCATTGATCTTTTTAGCTATCTGTAAGGAGGTAATTCTTCCCAATGACCACAAGCATAAGGACCATTCTTCCCACTGACCATCACACTAATGTATCATGAGTTGTAGATTTCTAATTTTTAGCAGGGGTTTCCTGAGCCTGGAGAATTATTTCAAGGGTTCCTCTGTGTTGAAAAGGTTGAGAAAGGTTGGTCTAGGGGTAAGGGGGATTTGGTACTCTTACCCTGAGTAATGGATAAAAATATTTTTTGATCTATGCCATGTGGAGGCTTTTTTTCTCTCTTTTTATCTTTATCCATTACCGTTCCCACTATTACCTGGAGAGTGGTAAGTGAATGCTGGCATTTGGGATTCCTACACCCGCCGATCGTCAGAAAAAGGGCTGGAGTGTGTCTCCATTGAAGTCCTCTGGGGAGATTTCCGTTTGCAACCCAAGTGTGCATCCATGCTTGTATGATTCACCGCCACTGGCGTGTGGATCCACAACTCAGGGTAAGAGTACCAAATCCCCCTTCCCCCTAGACGGTGGAGGCACAACCCTGGGTGTTGTTGAATTTTTTGAATGTCTGATCACCAGCATTTGCAAATGCATCAACATTTCATCTAAGATCCTATTGTGATTTTACTTTGATGTCCCATGCATATGGACTTACCACCACATCGTTATCACTTGTTGACACTTTATCTTTGTGGACTGATTACATTGTCACTAGGGATGAGCTTCGAGTTCGAGTCGAACTCATGTTCGACTCAAACATCGGCTGTTCGCCACTTCGCCAAACAGCGAAAAATTTGGGGTGTTCGCGGCAAATTCGAAAGCCGCGGAACACCCTTTAAAAGTCTATGGAAGAAATCAAAAGTGCTAATTTTAAAGGCTTATATGCATGGTATTGTCATAAAAAGTTTTTGGGGACCTGGGTCCTGCCCCAGGGGACATGGATCAATGCAAAAAAAAGCTTTAAAAATGGCTGTCTTTTCGGGAGCAGTGATTTTAATAATGCTTAAAGTGAAACAATAAAAGTGTAATATTCCTTTAAACCTGGGGGGTGTCTATAGCATGCCTGTAAAGGGGCGCATGTTTCCCGTGTTTAGAACGGTCTGACAGCAAAATGACATTTCAAAGGAAAAAAAGTCATTTAAAACTACTCGCGGCTATTAATGAATTGTCGGTCCGACAATACACATAACAGTTCAGGCCCGAGAACGAAGAAGAGAAGAAGACGCCGCGGAGGAAGATGCCGGACGAGAACACCGGAGCAAGAAGCAGAGGATCGGAGGAAGAAGAAGATGGAGGAAGAAACCGAAGGAAGATAGAAGAAAGAAGATAGAAGAAAAAAGATAGAAGAAAGAAGATGGAAAAGAAGAAGACTTTAAGAAAAGGAATTGTCAAAAACAGTCTCTTGTCATTTTTAACATTTTTGACACTTTTTTTGTGAAATGGTAGGGGGTACCCCCTTACCATTTCACACAGGGGGGGCCGGGATCTGGGGGCTTTAGGGGGCTTTCCCTAGATTTCGATAAGCCCCCCACCCGCAGACCCCCAAACCACCGGGCAAGGGTTGTGAAGATGAGGCCATTGTCCCCATCAACATGGGGACAAGGTGCTTTGGGGGGACCCCAAAACACCCTCCCAATGTTGAGGGCATGTGGCCTGGTACTCTTCAGGAGGGGGGGGCACCCTCTTGTCCCCCCCCTCTTTTCCTGCAGCCTGCCAGGTTGCGTGCTCGGATAAGGGTCTGGTATGGATTTTTAGGGGGACCCCACGCCATTTTTAAAAAAAATGTTGATGTGGGGTTCCCCTTAATATCCATACCAGACCTGAAGGGCCTGGTATGGAACTTAGGGGGACCCCCACACCAGTTTTTTTTTAAATCTTGGTTCGGGGGTTCCCCTGTGGGGAAATCCCATGCCGTTTTTATCAATGAACTGTTAATTCATTAATAGCCGCGAGTAGTTTTAAATGACTTTTTTTCCTTTGAAATGTCATTTTGCTGTCAGACTGTTCTAAACACGGGAAATATGCGCCCCTTTACAGGCATACTATAGACACCACCCAGGTACGAAATTTAAAGAAATATTAGACTTTTATTGTTTCATTTTAAGCATTATTAAAATCACTGCTCCCGAAAAAACGGCCGTTTTTAAAACTTTTTTTTTGCATTGATCCATGTCCCCTGGGGCAGGACCCAGGTCCCCAAACACTTTTTATGACAATAACTTGCATATAAGCCTTTAAAATGAGCACTTTTGATTATTCATGTTCGAGTTCCATAGACTTTAATGGTGTTCGCGTGTTCGAACAAATTTTTTGCCTCTTCGCATGTTCTGGTGCGAACCAAACAGGGGGGTGTTTGGCTCATCCCTGATTGTCACATTGGGGGTTATTTACGAAAGGCAGATCCACTTTGCACTACAAGTGCAAACTACAAGTGCAAAGTGCACTTGAAAGTGCAGTCGCTGTAAATCTGAGGGGAAGATCTGAAATGAGGGGAAGCTCTGCTGATTTTATTATACAATTATGTGCAAGCTAAAATGCTGTTTTTCTTTAATTTCCTTGCATGTCCCCCTCAGATCTACAGCGACTGAACTTCCAAATGCACTTGTAGTGCAAAGTGGATTTGCCTTTAGTAAATATCCCCCAGTGTGTCATTTGTTTGATCCCTTATCCCTGTGGACTTATCACTTTCTATTATATTGTGATTCATTTTGATATTTCCAACGTGGATTGAATACTATCTGTTTGTGTGTTCTAAACACTACCACATATATGTGCACTTTATTTAGCATTTCACTTGTATGCATCTATTTTGCACAAGTTGTACGTTAATGTGTCATTAAGATTATTCTTTTTGCCCATATTTGTTTTCCTTTCATGTACAGGTTTACACTCTAATTTTGATTCATTTACTGTTTAGGAGTGTATATTCACCTTCCTGGAATCATCCCCAGGTTTTATTAATTTCTAGCATTACACATTTGTTCACATCTATGCTTACTAACCTGTGTAAGAAAGATGTGTACACTTACCAATTTTTAGACTGCTCCAGGTCCGGTCACATGATCTTCCCTGTGTCAGCCGAGGAGAGGAGAAAGCACTACGGCAACAGCTGGTAAAGCCTGGAGCACTGAAGCAAAGGCTTCACCCATAGGTTTCAATGGCCTATCCATTGTCGCTGCTGCCTCCTTCCCCCTGCATTGCTGCTGACTGACACAGAGGAGCTGGATCATGTGACCGGACCTGGGTCACGGGCGGCACCCCCCGTTAGTCAGTCAGTAAGTCAGAGGCAGCACTTACCCCATCTTGCGGGCATCGGCGGCTTCTCTCCGGGCTGGGGGCGGGTCTTGGTTCCCCAGCCTCTCCTCCTAGCACCAAATCAGATCGGATCTTTCTTTAAGCCAATCAGTTGACGGATCTCATGACGCACTTCCTGATTGGCCGGAAGAAGGATCAGTGTGAAAATAATGCATATTCATTCTCTATTGTCACACAGCTGGGTGGGATCCCAATCACACCTTTAGTTGAAGCCTATTAGAGCAGCCTCTGGCTCTAATCACATGCTTCAAACCCCCCCCCACCATTGGAATCCATGCGTCCGGCGCCCTGTATTTAGATCGGGGGGCTGGACGCATTGATGGGGGGGTAGGGCGGCACCCGTGTGCCCCTAATGGATGGGCCGCCACTGGCACGGGGGCACCTTTTGGACAGCAGTTTTTCCAGTTTGGCGGAAGGGGAGTGTTAGATGCCCTAGCAGATTTAGATACACTAACTAGTTGGAGCTGAGCTCCAGCTAATACTTAATAATCAGTTACAGCAACCATTTTTTTTTCCTTTTGGGGTCCTGGTTCCTCCCCCCAGCCTCTTGATATGGGGGCACTTGGACAGGCTCGCTCCTGAGCCACGCTCCTATGAATGGACATTGTCAATTCACAGAGTGTGGCTCTGCCCTGCTCCTCGCGCTCTCCTCATTGGCTTACTGGCTGTGATTAACAGCAGCAGGAGCTAATAGCTCCCACTGATGTGTGAGCCAATGAGGAGAGAGAGACCCAGGAAAGCCGCTGCTCTAATGCACATCGCTGGATGGAGATGGGGCTCAGGTAAGTGTAAGGGGGTTGTGTCCAGAAGGTTTTTACCTTAATGCAAAGAATATATTAAGGTAAAAAACCTTCTGCCTTTTGAACCACTTTAAAGTGTTAGTAAACCCACAACAGTAAAATCAGTCTGCATATGCAGTAAAGTATGCGTGTTATACTCACTGTGGAAGGGGTTAATCCTCTGCATTGTGTAAAAAGGCTTTTTGATCCAGTCTTCTCTGATCCTCCCCTTCTTCCAGTATTTCCAACTCATCTCCAGATATTTTTGAAGGAAGGGGACAAGCTGCACATGCTTAATTTGATGTGTATTGCTAAAAAGTTTTTTTTCCGTCTTTGGAGGGTGCATGTGATCAGCACAGGGCAAATCAGTACTGTCCAGACAGAGGGTCGGGGGTCCTGCAGCCTCATAATACAGTCAGGGTACTTCTACAAACTTTAACCAGACACTGATAGGAGTCACAAGACTGCTATATAATGCAGATGAGAAAGGGTATTTAGCAGTTTATATTTACTAAAATAATTGCATTTCCATGTTCTGTGGGAGACCGCATATAGTAAATGCAGGCTCTTGAGTTTAGTAATACTTTAAGTAATTTTACTAGCTTTGGTGTTTAAATATATCAGGTATAGAATCTATATGTCACATCACTCGCAATTTAAAAATGCCTAAATATATCAGTTATAGAATCTGAACTGTATATATCACCATATGCAGTTTAAAAACAACTTAAATATATCGGTTATAGAATCTGTTGTGGTTTTCCTGTTGCTAGTGAAATGTGCTTGGAGGTATATTGAAGGATTTTTGTTTGGTTGGATGTACAGCCTGCTGCCGGTAAAGCACGTCATAGACACACGTTGGGTTTTGGACATTTCTATCACTGAGCGTGGGATAAACACACATAATTATTTTAGCAATTTAAAGTGGAACTTCAGTCATTTTTTCATCTTTCCATCTATTAAATCTTCTGCCCTTGTTGTTTTAACTTTGGATAGTAAAACATTTTTTTTCTACCAATAAATACCTTATACAGCCCACTTCCTGTTTCTTGTCTGGTCATTTGCCTAGGCTTATGACATCATGCCCAGCTCTCTCTCTCTCACACGTGAGAGTTTGCCAGGAAGGGAGGGGGAGTCATAAGAGGGCCAATGAAAGCTGCAGAGCTGCAGGTGTGCCTCTGTGTGTCTGTGTAAATCCAGGAAATGAGCAGGCAGCAGCTTCAGCTGCCCACAGTTAAAATGGCTGCAGCCAGACTTAGTGGAGGGAGATTTCTGCAGCATATTTGGCAAGTACAGAATCACAGTATATATAAAATAATATGCAAAGTGGTTGGAGGGAGGCTTCAGAATGGCAAAGATGTTTTTATTACAAACTATGTGAGCAGACTGCAGTTCTTCTTTAATGTAAAAATCTATTTCATACAATGTGTTTTTTTACCTAAAGAGGGTGGATCAGGAGGTGTCTGCAAAGATCCTATTTGATCCTTATATAACCGTCAAGATTTTGTGACTATTGTCTCACAACCATAGGCGTGTGCAGGGGGTGCGCCGGGTGTGCCTGGGCAAACCCTAATCACTCTGTGCGGTGCCGATTCCCCCTACTGCTCAGGCTTTCCCCCATGTCGCGCCCCCTCATGTTTCAGGATGGAGAGTGGGGAAGGGGCCAATCAATATGTCATTTACCGGCCCCTTCCTTTTCTAAATGAAAACAATGAACACACTCTCACTGTGTTCAATCATAATTGAAACATAGTAAACAGTGTTTACTATGCTTCAGTTTGTGAATGACCAGGAAGCCACTCCGCCATGGCATTTCCCATTCATTCACTGTCCAGTGTAACTGAGGCTGCAGAGAAAATCATATTTGTTTGAGCTTGGGGGTGCACACCCTAATGCACTATGGGAAGACTAAGAGCCCCAGTAAAAAAGGAAGGTGAGAAGAAACATAGATGGAGATTAAAGTGATTCTAAAGGGAAACTTTTTTCAATAATAATAAATGTCATACTTACCTGTTCTGTGCAGCACCAATCCTCTTCTTCTGGGTTTAGCCACCAACACTTTCTGGCTCCCATCCCCCTCTCCGAGTGCCCCCATAGGCTTTGATTTACAACAGCAGGAGCAAATGGCTTCCATTGCTGCCTTGATCTCCAGTGAGGAGGGAGAGAGCCAAGAGAGCTGCTACTCTTTGGCACACCACTGGATCGGGATCTGTGCTCAGGTAAGTGTAAGGAATCTGCTGCATACAGTTTTTTTTACCTTAATTCAGAGAATACATTTAGAACCACTTTAAAAAAGAAAAATCAAATGCAACCTGGAGAGCCAATTTTACATTTTTTTTATTGAAATGTTTTATTTTCAGTCATTGCAGTGATTTGTTGCCGCAGATGCATGCACGGTACTGTAGATTTATATCAGTTCTGCCCTAATCTAATATGACTGCTTACAAACTATCCCAATGACATCAAAGACACAGATACTCACAAAATTCAATCTTGGCTGTCTCCTGAATAATTGGGCGTTGCCCCATGAAACATATAGAGATTACAGCCTATATGAATTGAAAAATAAATGTTCCAGCAATAATGTGATATGTTGTATATACAGTTGAAAAAGTATTCATACCCCTTGAAATTTTCCACATTTTGTTATGTTACAACCATAAATGTATTTTATTGAGATTGTATTGGATAGACCAACACAAAACTGGCACATAATTGTGAAGTGGAAGGAAAATGATAAAGCGTTTTCCACATTTTTTACAAATAAATGTGTGAAAAGTGTGGCATGCATTTGTATTCAGCCCCCCTGAGTCAATACTTTGTAGAACCACCTTTTGCTGCAATTACAGCTGCAAGTCTTTTTGGGGATGTCTCTACCAGCTTTGCACATCTGGAGAGTGACATTTTTGCCCATTCTTCTTTGCAAAATAGCTCAAGCTCTGTCAGATTGGATGGAGAGCGTCTGTGATCAGCAATTTTCAAGTCTTGCCACAGATTCTCAATTGGATTTAGGTCTGGACTTTAACTGGGCCATTCTAACACATGAATATGCTTTGATCTAAGCCATTCCATTGTAGCTCTGGCTATATGTTTAGGGTCGTTGTTCTGCTGGAAGGTGAACCTCCTCCTCAGTCACAAGTCTTTTTGTAGACTCTAACAGGTTTTCTTCTAAGATTGCCCTGTATTTGGCTCCATCCATCTTCTTATCAACTCTGACCAGCTTCCCTGTCCCTGCTGAAGAAAAGCATCCCCACAACATGATGCTCCCACCACCATGTTTCACAGTGGGGATGGTGTGTTCAGGGTGATGTGCAGTGTTAGTTTTTCCACCACACATGGTGTTTTGCTTTTAGACCAAAAAGTTCAATTTTGGTCTCATCTGACCAGAGCACCTTCTTTCACATGTTTGCTGTGTCCCCCAAATGGCTTCTCGCCAACTGCAAACTGAACTTTTTATGGCTTTCTTTCAACAATGGCTTTCTTCTTGCCACTCTTCCATAAAGGCCAGATTTGTGGAGTGCACGACTAATGCCCCGTACACACAGTCGGATCTTCCGATGGAAAATGTCCGATCGGAAATTCCGACTGTGTGTGGGCTCCATCGGACATTTTCCATCGGATTTTCCGACACACAAAGTTGGAGAGCAGGAGATAAAATTTTCCGACAACAAAATCCGTTGTCGGAAATTCCGATCGTGTGTACACAAATCCGACGGACAAAGTGCCACGCATGCTCAGAATAAATTTAGAGATGAAAGCTATTGGCCACTGCCCCGTTTATAGTCCGGACGTACGTGTTTTACATTACCGCGTTCAGAACGATCGGATTTTCCGACAACTTTGTGTGACCGTGTGTATGCAAGACAAGTTTGAGCCAACATCCGTTGGAAAAAATCCTAGGATTTTGTTGTCGGAATGTCCGAACAAAGTCCGACCGTGTGTACGCCCTATTAGGCTGGATTCACACCTATGCATTTTTAGTGCTTTTTGCATTTTGCAGATTTGCACTACAGAATGTGTTCCATAGGAAACCATGTTAAATGGACTGTAGTGCAAATCTGCAAAATGCAAAAAGCACTAAAACTGCATAGGTGTGAATCCATCCTAATAGTTGTCATGTGGACAGATTCTCCAACCTGAGCTGTGGATCTCTGCAGCTCCTCCAGAGTTACTATGCTTCTCTGATTAATGCTCTCCTTGCTTGGCCTGTCAGGTTAGGTGGATGACCATGTCTTGGTAGGTTTGCAGTTGTGCCATACTCTTTCCATTTTCGGATGATGGATTGAACAGTGCTCTGTGAGATGTTCAAAGCTTGGGATATTTTTTAATAACCTAATCCTGCTTTAAAATTCTCCACAGCTTTATGCCTGACCTGTCTGGTGTGTTCCTTGGCCTTCATGATGGGTTGTGAGGCATAGTGGGTGCAAGGTGGACAAAGTTATTGGGTGCCAGACCCTTCTTGGATGTAAAAGAAGTTTTATTTCTCATAACAGTCATTTTTATATTTTTGGGGGGAAAGAGGGTTAGGGCCAGGACACCCTTCAGTAGTTGCAAATTCAATTGGCAGACTCTGAGACTTCAATAGGAGGACAGCCGTGCAGGAAAAGGCCCTAGCAAGGTGCCATGTTTGCACATGCAGGAATGCTTTCTCCTGTGGCAACAGTCTTCAACAGTTCCTAACTCAAACGTAACAGTTCCTTCAGCTTTATATATATGTGTGCGTGTGTGTGTGTATCTGTGTGTATATATTTATATATATATGTAGCGCTGATAGATTTATGATCTACCATCTGATAGGTAAATTTAGTAAATTGCTTATTAAGGGAAGTTAGATTTGCCTATGTTCCAGCTTGGCTGACGTTGCGTGTGTTTCCATACTGAGCCGGTGGGTGTCGTTGTTACTATTGGCTAGTGTTGGAAAGGCAACGTGTCAAAGCGTATGGGTGCTCTTCTGTCCCGGAGACAACTCGGTGGAGGTGGTCCTCTGAGTTTGATTCTGGGAGAGGGTATTTATGGGACAGACGCCATGTTTTAGGGTCGTTTTACAGCCACCTGCTGGCCCTCCTGGCTGACAGGTATGCGTTAGAGTGCTACCTCGTGGTCCTCCGTTCCGGAGGCCCACGCCGCTGCGGCGCGTGGGTGGGCCCAGAAGCTTGTCTGGGGCCTACCACAGCAGCCGAGGAATGGTCCTGAGCTGTCTATCCAGAGTGAAGAAGCTGGACAACCGGGGAGATCCCAGGGGAGGACTCGTCATGGAAGGATCATGCAGAGTGCTGGTCTGGAGAGGGGCCTGGTGACTAGGTTGGAGGACGTATCCTAAAGTAACTTTACAGCATAGTGCTGCCGGGTTTGGCTTAAAGGTTCAAGCACTGTGACTGACATTCACCGCAAAACCAATACGTCCTGTGGCAAAGGATCGTACGGGTTCATCTCAAGCAAGTCTGTGGCAGAGACTTTTGTTCGTGCTACGTACTGGCTGCTAGGCAAGTGAGAGAGGCCTATCCAGGCGAGCAAAAAAGTGTGTCCCACAAGGGGAGCGCATTCTACTGCAATATTCAACTCTAAAGACATTTGTCAAGAATCCTACAGAAAGGTATTTGAGCTTCCCTGCAGTTTTTCTTCTGCCTCTTTCCTGCTACTTCCTTCATTAATTGTTCAATAAAGCATTAAAAACGTACTCAAGTGTTGGTGCTTACATCGTCCAGAGGTAAACTCAACGGAACCCTAGACCCGGTGCCGGTGAAACAGAGGGAAGGAGAGTGAAGGTAACAAGCCCGCTTAAATCAGCAGCTCCACCGAGAGTTATTGCTACATATATATATATCACTGTGCTATGCAGAATGACTCCAGCTCCTTTATCTGCTCACCTCAAGGACAGACTCTAATGAACTCTTTCTTTCTCACTCCCAAAAACGTCTCTCTTTTCAGTTAGGAATCAGCTGTTCACCTTTTCACTTTCACGATCTCCACACCACTCAATGTGTATCGCACAGATAGGGAGTTGGTCTCCAGGATTTATGCAGCCTCACTCCTTAGATATTTTTCCACTCCAGGGGATTCATACTTGACATGTAATCAAAAACAGAGATGACATAGTGCTCTCTGCTTTAAAACCAAGCTAAAAGAGGACACTTACTCGATAAAAGACAAACAATCGCTAACGTCATGTAATAAGAGCATCAGCTGGCTCACCACCGTGGCTGAGTGACATTACAGGTTCGGATCCTCCCCTCTGCACGTGTATCGACCACTGATTGGTCTTCATCAACAGATGAAGACAAATCAGCAGGGTTTTTTATACATTTTTAAAGCAGAGAGCACTATGTCGGCTCTGTTTTTGATTATATGTAAAAAATGAGTTCCCTGGAGTGGAGAAATATCTAAGGAGTGAGGTTGTATAAATTCTGGAGATCAACTCCCTATCTGTGAGATACACATTGGGTGGAGTGGAGATCGTGAAAGTGAGAAGGTGAACAGCTGATTCCTAACTGAAAGGAGAGACGTTTTTGGGAGTGAGAAATAAATAGTTCATTAGCGTCTACCTGACTCATCCTTGAGGTGAGCAGATAAAGGAGCTGGTGGTTAGGGATGAGCCGAACACCCCCCTGTTCGGTTCGCACCAGAACATGCGAACAGGAAAAAAATTCGTTCGAACACGCGAACACCGTTAAAGTCTATGGGACACGAACATGAATAATCAAAAGTGCTAATTTTAAAGGCTAATATGCAAGTTATTGTCAATAAAAGTGTTTGGGGACCTGGGTCCTGCCCCAGGGGACATGAATCAATGCAAAAAAAAGTTTTAAAAACGGCCGTTTTTTCAGGAGCAGTGATTTTAATAATGCTTAAAGTCAAACAATAAAAGTGTAATATCCCTTTAAATTTCATACCTGGGGGGTGTCTATAGTATGCCTGTAAAGGGGCGCATGTTTCCCGTGTTTAGAACAGTCTGACAGCAAAATGACATTTTGAAGGAAAAAACATTTAAAACTACCGCGGCTATTGCATTGCCGACAATACACATAGAAGTTCATTGATAAAAACGGCATGGGAATTCCCCACAGGGGAACCCCGAACCAAAATAAAAAAAAAAAAAATGATGTGGGGGTCCCCCTAAATTCCATACAAGGCCCTTCAGGTCTGGTATGGATATTAAGGGGAACCCCAGCCAAAATTTAAAAAAAAATTGACGTGGGGTTCCCCCTAAATTCCATACCAGACAGGGTCTGGTATGGACTTTAAGGGGAACCCCGCGCCAAAAAAAAAAAAAAAAAAACGGCGTGGGGTCCCCCTAAAAATCCATACCAGACCCTTATCCGAGCACGCAACCTGGCAGGCCGCAGGAAAAGAGGGGGGGACGAGAGTGCGGCCCCCCCCCTCCTGAACCGTACCAGGCCACATGCCCTCAACATTGGGAGGGTGCTTTGGGGTAGCCCCCCAAAACACCTTGTCCCCATGTTGATGAGGACAAGGGCCTCATCCTCACAACCGTGGCCGGTGGTTGTGGGGGTCTGCGGGCGGGGGGCTTATCGGAATCTGGAAGCCCCCTTTAACAAGGGGACCCCCAGATCCCGCCCCCCCCCCCTGTGTGAAATGGTAAGGGGGTACTTACCCCTACCATTTCACTAAAAAACTGTCAAAAATGTTAAAAATGACAAGAGACAGTTTTTGACAATTCCTTTATTTAAATGCTTCTTCTTTCTTCCTTCATCTTCTTCTTCTTCTGGTTCTTCTGGCTCTTCTGGTTCTTCCTCCGGCGTTCTCGTCCAGCATCTTCTCCGCGGCGTCTTCTATCTTCTTCTCCTCGGGCCGCTCCGCACCCATGGCATGAGGGGAGGCTCCCGCTCTTCTCTTCATCTTCTTCTCTTCTTCATCTTCTTCTTCATCTTCTTCTTCATCTCTTCTTCCTTCTTCTCTTCTTCATGTCTTCTGCGGGCCGCTCCGCAGCCATGCTGGCATGGAGGGAGGCTCCCGCTGTGTGACGGCGTCTCTTCGTCTGACGGTTCTTAAATAACGGGGGGCGGGGCCACCCGGTGACCCCGCCCCCCTCTGACGCACGGTGACATGACGGGACTTCCCTGTGGCATTCCCCGTGACGTCACAGGGAAGTCCCGTCATGTCACCGTGCGTCAGAGGGGGGCGGGGTCACCGGGTGGCCCCGCCCCCCGTTATTTAAGAACCGTCAGACGAAGAGACGCCGTCACACAGCGGGAGCCTCCCTCCATGCCAGCATGGCTGCGGAGCGGCCCGCAGAAGACATGAAGAAGAGAAGAAGGAAGAAGAGATGAAGAAGAAGATGAAGAAGAGAAGAAGATGAAGAGAAGAGCGGGAGCCTCCCCTCATGCCATGGGTGCGGAGCGGCCCGAGGAGAAGAAGATAGAAGACGCCGCGGAGAAGATGCTGGACGAGAACGCCGGAGGAAGAACCAGAAGAGCCAGAAGAACCAGAAGAAGAAGAAGATGAAGGAAGAAAGAAGAAGCATTTAAATAAAGGAATTGTCAAAAACTGTCTCTTGTCATTTTTAACATTTTTGACAGTTTTTTAGTGAAATGGTAGGGGTAAGTACCCCCTTACCATTTCACACAGGGGGGGGGGCCGGGATCTGGGGGTCCCCTTGTTAAAGGGGGCTTCCAGATTCCGATAAGCCCCCCGCCCGCAGACCCCCACAACCACCGGCCACGGTTGTGAGGATGAGGCCCTTGTCCTCATCAACATGGGGACAAGGTGTTTTGGGGGGCTACCCCAAAGCACCCTCCCAATGTTGAGGGCATGTGGCCTGGTACGGTTCAGGAGGGGGGGGGCCGCACTCTCGTCCCCCCCTCTTTTCCTGCGGCCTGCCAGGTTGCGTGCTCGGATAAGGGTCTGGTATGGATTTTTAGGGGGACCCCACGCCGTTTTTTTTTTTTTTTTGGCGCGGGGTTCCCCTTAAAATCCATACCAGACCTGAAGGGTCTGGTATGGAATTTAGGGGGAACCCCACGTCAATTTTTTTTTTAAATTTTGGCTGGGGTTCCCCTTAATATCCATACCAGACCTGAAGGGCCTTGTATGGAATTTAGGGGGACCCCCACATCATTTTTTTTTTTTTTATTTTGGTTCGGGGTTCCCCTGTGGGGAATTCCCATGCCGTTTTTATCAATGAACTTCTATGTGTATTGTCGGCAATGCAATAGCCGCGGGTAGTTTTAAATGAGTTTTTTCCTTCCAAATGTCATTTTGCTGTCAGACTGTTCTAAACACAGGAAACATGCGCCCCTTTACAGGCATACTATAGACACCCCCCAGGTACGAAATTTAAAGGGATATTACACTTTTATTGTTTGACTTTAAGCATTAATAAAATCACTGCTCCTGAAAAAACGTCCGTTTTTAAAACTTTTTTTTGCATTGATCCATGTCCCCTGGGGCAGGACCCGGGTCCCCAAACACTTTTTATGACAATAACTTGCATATAAGCCTTTAAAATTAGCACTTTTGATTTCTCCCATAGACTTTTAAAGGGTGTTCCGCGGCATTCGAATTTGCCGCGAACACCCCAAATTGTTCGCTGTTCGGCGAACTTGCGAACAGCCAATGTTCGAGTAGAACATGAGTTCGACTCGAACTCGAAGCTCATCCCTACTGGTGGTGGTGTTTACATATAAGGGACCTTTTGCAAAGCACGGTGATAGAAGGTTAACACTGAAGTACAACTATGGCTTTTTTCTTATGGATTTTTCATGTACAATTTGTACATAGGGGATTATTGTTTATCACTGTAGTAGTGCTGCATTGCATGTATATGTGTGCTCTTGGGTACATATATAAATAAATATATATATATATATATATATATATATATATATATATATAATATATGAAGCAAATCCCTTGAGCTTCTCCAATGCTTGCGGTGATATCTCCCTCAAGCATCACCCACGCTTCCCTGCTGGGTCCCTAGCTTGGCACTCCAGATACTTCTCAAGCTTCACCCCTGCTGACCGGCTCAGTCCCTGGCTTGACTCACAAGGCTGCTCTGCTAGCATCACCTCCGTTGGTTAGGTCCCTGACTTGATCACCGCCTAAAGTTTCCTGATTCTCCACTGTGCCCATTCGATGAGAATGCTGCTCCGGTACTTGCTTCAGTTACTCACTGTGGTCCCTGGTAATAAGGTGGTTGGTCCCTTTGTGGTGACAGCTTCCCTTCTACCTTTGACCACTGACAGGTTTTCCGGCAGGCAGAACCATCACTTCTGGTTGGACTGCAAGCCACAGTCCCAACCATGCGCTGCTCTCTTACTTCTGGATAGGCCCTCACGCAGCCTAGCAGCCAGATGCCCCTGGGAAAGGCCCAATCTCTGGCCTAGCAGCCTGGGGCACACGACACACATCTACCCAGACAGCCATCCAGGTGGCACAGAACATAGATCACCTGACTCCACCCAAATATATAGGCTCTCCCAGCAGGCCAAGGGGTTCAAGAAAACTGCTGCCCATTGGCCGAGATACCCCATATACCCATAACCTAACCTTAAAGAGGAGGGCCAGTCAAAAAAAAAACAAAAACTTAAAAGTCAGCAGCTACAAATACTGCAGCTGCTGACTTTTAATTGGACACTTACCTGTCCCAGGGTCCAGCGATGCGGGGGATCGAAGCCCCGCTCGTCTCCCCCTCCGTTCAGTGGCGCCGGCATTGCAACTGTGGGCGCCGGGCTGTGGCTTCACAGCCTGGCACCCACTGCGCATGCGCGAGCGGCGCCGCATGCCGTGATTGGCCGCTCAGTCACCTGGGACCTGTAATGGGTCCCAGATGATTGACAGGAGGGAGGGAGCAGAACTGAGCCCTTCCTGTGCCGAGACGGAAGTGATGTCACCAGCCCAGGCACTGAAAGAGACAGACTACGAGGGACCCCCTAGCAACAGGCATTTAGAGGTGAGTAAAAAAAAAAAATATCCAAATGTTTTTTTGTATTTTTATTTTAGGATTTTTCATGTAGTTTTTTTTTTTTTTGGGTGGAACCCCACTTAAAGTTGTCCTTCTCATATCTAGTGCCCGGCCACCTAGTGATAGAAGAGAAAAGTACAACCTGGCCAAGCTTAGGGAGAAATCAGTGGATCTCTAACAATTTACCAGGGTAACTACTCCTGGCAAGTAAATTTGCAAAGAGCATCCCTGACCAAACCCCAAGGTGCTACATATTTATTTATAAAACATTTTGAAAACTATTTATCATTTTTCTTCCACTTCACAATTATGTGCCACTTTGTGTTGGTCTATCAGATAAAATCCCAATAAAATACATTTATGTTTTTGGTTGTAACATGACAAAATGTGGAAAGTTTCAAGGGGAATAAATCATTTTTCAAGGCACTTTCAAGGCATTTTTTATGCCTGATTTGTTGATATCGATGATACAACCAACAATTGAATTGTATGTGTTTTCTATGTACTTTGTAATGCATTTTGTACGTTTTTAATATCTTGTTGAATCATTTTATTCAGCACCACTCTTAAAAGTCCCATGGGCATAAACTCTTTTGACTTTTCCTATATATTGGGGACTGAGTGCTGCTGTGGTTTGAGCTTAGGCGGCCCTTTCTCTTTTTTATGACATCAAAGACTACGTCACTTGGGATTTCCCATACATGCACATTGAGGGTACACAGGGGTTGATTTACCAAAGGCATAGAGACTATTTCCTTAGCAAAATAAATGTTTACCGAGTATAGCTAATAAGATATGACTGTGTTACCTTCAATTAACTGATTGTCTGCTATCAAAATTAGTTTGTGAAAAGTAAAAAGCATCTCTCTCCTTTGAAACGTATATGTCCCGACCAAAACTAGCAGTGTCAGTATGCATAAATTATCTTGCAAGTTTGACAGTGGGGTCTGAGACGTAGGAAATTAATTGGAAGTAAACTTCCAACATTAAATTTTACCTATAGGTAGTGTAAATATCTTCTAAATGTGCACCGTTTAGGAGATATTTACTGTACATGCAGCTGGTGACATCACCGACGTAAGCGTTCTGAAGGAACGGCCACCCATGCAGTTTCTTCAGAGCCCTGTGGCGTGAATGGCGGCTCCTGCGCGCATGTGCGGGAGTGAGGTCATTTCTGCTCTGGCCAGTCACAGAACCGGAGTCCGCAAACCCAGAAGCAAGACGGGTGAAGATGAAAGTGGCCTTCAGCGATGACATTGCATCGCTGGAATGCTTCATTTTCAGATAAGTTTCACATAATGTGCTAGTATCCGATGCATACCAGCACATTATGGCTTTACCTTGTAAGTAAGCAAAAAGAAAAAAAATGCCCAGCGTTTTACAACCGCTTTAACATTCTCATGAAATAGCATAGTATGCAATATATTTTTTAAGTCATCACACACAAAGTGGTAACAAAGTTCATTTAGAAGGACAATAACATGCTAAAATGTATGTAAAGGCAAAACTCCCTTTTTTTTAGTTTTGGATATAATGGGCAAGAGATAAACCACTGTTGTGATATTCTTTGCAGCTTATTCCAGTGACACAACAAAAAGTAAGGGGAAATCTTCTTAGAGCGAGAGGGATTGCCCTTTTAGACAGCTGTCACTGGAACAAGTGTTCCTATCAGGAGACTTACCCTCACCTCTTGTTCTGATGGCAACTTCAAATTATGGGTTTCTCTTAACTTTCTCGGTGATAATGGTTACCAGGACAAATAGAGGGGTAAATCCCCAAAAGAGACACAGGCATAAATAAAAACTTAACGGAAGGTCTTATCCTTCCACACTCTATCTAAACTAATTTAAAGATTTACTTTTTTAATTTTTCAGGTGGATTGGCCAAGCTAAGTCTACGGCCAGGCAGATGTAAGTTGATGTGTGTCTGATGGAGGCTGATCAGAATGGAGACAGCTGGCGTTAAAGGGCCCTCAAACTTTTCACTGCCAGTGATGCACAGCAGCAGCGCTTCCGTGGCACCCACCCCCCCCAGCCAAATTCGAAAGCTCTGCTGTCCCACTTATGCTGTAAACACCATGGTGGGTGTGTCTGGATAGATGGAAGGGAAACCAGTAAACATCAGTTCTCTGATCTCCCCTATCTAGACTGAACACTGAAGAAACATCTTTCACTTCCATTTCTGGCTGTCACTTTCTTTAGTCATTGCAGCCAAGGAAGAAGTTAGTGGAGTGCAATCTGTGCTCCATTAGCTTCAGTGGAATGCAGGTGAGATATCAGGGGTCAAATAGACTCCGGATGTGTCATTAAAGAGAACTGTCTATACTATGCTTGAGTTACTGTTGCATTAATATCATGTAACATGAAAATTTGGAACTACCGCTATTTTATTCTCCACGGTTATTGCTTTTATATAAAATGTTTGAGTTTTACCAAATCTTCTTGCCTAAAAATATTTTTTTGAATGCGTGACAGTAAAAGAATTATAACACTGCCAGGGGTGCTTACAGTGATGGGATTTTATTCAAATGGGTTACAATGCTGCCACTGCTCATAGACCTCTGGCAATAATAACTTGTCCCAACCACTGTCATTTTTGATGGGCAGCTTGGTCTGTGTTGAGGTGTATGGAAAAATACAATTAAAGTTATGTGAAATAAAAAAAAGGAATTCATAAAGTAAATACTAAAATTACAAGTATTAACAATAATCAGAATATATTTTTTGTAGGGTCCTTTGAAACACTTTTCAGTTGTCTTTGCATATTTCAGAAACACATCAAGTCTACTGGATTGATCTTTTCAGATGTATGTCCTCTTAGGGCCCTTTCACACTGGGGCGGTTTGCAGGCGCTATTGAGCTAATAATAGCGCTTGCAAACCGACCCGAAAGTGCCGCTGCTTTGTCTCCAGTGTGAAAGCCCCGAGGGCTTTCACACTGGAGCGGTGTGCTAGCAGGACGGGAAAAAAAGTCCTGCTAGCAGCATCTTCGGAGCGGTGAAGGAACGGAGTATATACCGCTCCTGCCCATTGAAATCAATGGGACAGCGTGGCTATACCACCGGCAAAGCACCTCTGCAGAGGTGGTTTTTAACCCTTTCTCATCCGCTAGCGGGGGGTAAAACCGCCCTGCTAGTGGCCGAATACCGACGACGACGCCCCCGCCCCAGTGTGAAAGGGCCCTTAATCTACTACTCAATTCATTAAAAAGATAGAAAAAGAAAATGAACAAAAAGTGTGGCTGTTGCCAAAAGAAGCGACCATTTTAATTAATCATCCCCAATGATCACTGGTTACAAATGAGTGAAAATTTAAAAAAAAAAGTAAATAAAGAAAACTTTTTAAATGAATGCAGCATTTTTTGTATTTTAAAAACACACTTTACATGGTGGAATAAAATGATACTCACATTTTTCACATTTTGGGCAGCATATCAGTCTTTCTGTGGTATAGACTGGGTGTTGACCCTTTCTGCATACCTCCATCACCACTGTAGTAAGCCCATTGATAAGTGTCATGCACCATGATCCAAAAAACAAATCACTTAGTCTCATTGTTCCTGTTGTCTGAGGTGGCTGAGATGGTGTTTACGAAGCTGAAAGGTTCTTAATAAAATCTTTTTCTTCTTTTGAGCAATGAAACAAGTGTATCTGATGTTCGGCACACATCTTTATAGCTATGTGGGAGCTTCCTGATTGTGGTCATGACGTCTGCTGCACTCTTCAGACATTTGAAATGTTGGGCTTGTTCCATATTCAACGTAAAAAGTTGTGGTGATATTTAAGTGCTGTGACTGATAGCTGGACAGATTTCCATTTATAGAAGTCCTCCCACTGTAAGGTAAATTCTGAATAGTTTGTCTAGGCTACTGCTCTTCCACTTTACTCTTTGCCTATAACAATTTAGCAACCTAAACTGTTTTTATTATTGATTTTAGTTTGGATAGACTAGGAAACGATTAATACAACAGTCAAGTATTACCCTAGGTTCACATCTATGCGGCCAGCCGCTGCATCTTAACAACTGATGAGTCATCAGCTGAATGTAAAAAAAGAATTGCCGGCAAAAAAAAAAAAAATCAGGAAATTAAATCGTGTGAGGTCCCCCCCAAACCATATCAGGCCCTTTGGGTCTGGCATAGTTTTTTAGGGGAACCCCACGGCAAAATTTTTAAAAAATTGGCGTGGGGTCCCCCCAAAATTCATACCAGACCTTTATCCGAGCATGCAGCCCAGCAGGTCAGGAAAGAGAGGGGACGAGCAAGTTCCCCCCCCCTCTGAACCATTACAAGCCACATGCCCTCAACATGGGGGGGCTCTGGGGCAGGGGGGCTCTGCCCCCCAAAACACCTTGTCCCCAAGTTGATGGGGACAAGGGCCTCTTCCCCACAACCCTGTCCGGTGGTTGTGGGTGTCTGCATGCAGGGGACTTATTGGAACAAGGGATCCTGCCCCCCATGTGAATGAGTATAGGGTACATAGTACCCCTAACCATTCACCCAAAAAGTGTAAAAAAGTGAGTAAAGTCAGGAGTTAAGTCCTTTATTAAAAAATAAAAAAACAATGTCCCCCAGTGTATATCCATCACCAATCATGACACCTGTCGTCACCGCCAACCCGAAAAAACAAAAAGAAAAAACAAAAAAAAACTCTGCTCGCACAGAAGGCTGCAGCCATCTGCCTGCTCCGCCGCGTGACAGTTTTTAAATAGCTATGGGGCGGGTCACCCAGCGACATCACCTGACGGCACCGCCTCCTGTGACATCCGCAGCCCAGCATGCACCGGTCAATGACGTCACAGGGGGTGGTGCCATCAGGTCATGTTGCCGGGTGACCCCGCCCCTTGGCTATTTAAGAACTGTCACACGGCAGAGCAGTTAGACGACGGGAGCCTTTGGCGCAACCAGAGCTTTTTTCAGGTGGGCGGTGGCAGCATGATTGACGATGGATCTACACCAGGGGACATTGTTTTTTAATTTTATCACAAAGAACTTGCCAAAACTTGTGTTGTGTCTTTACTCACTTTTTACAATTTTTGGTGAATGGATAGGGGTACTATGTAACCCATACTTATTCACATGGGGGGTTGGTTGGATCTGGGGGCCCCCTTGTTAAAGGTGGCTTCGAAATTTCAATAAGCCCCCCGCCCGCAGACCCCCACAACTACTGGCCAGGGTTGTGGGGAAGAGGCCAATGTTCCCATCAACATGGGGACAAGGTGCTTTGGGGGGCAGAGCACCCACCATGTTGAGGGCATATGGCCTGGTATGGTTCAGGAGGGGGGGTGATTGCTCCTCCCCTCTCTTTCCCGACCTGCCAGGCTGCATGCTTACATAAGGGTCTAGTATGGATTTAGGGAGGACCCCATGCCATTTTTTCCACTAAAGGTAATCTGACTGAGGTTTTAACCCCTCCCCATTTTACTGCTAAAAGTACTTTGTTGCAGTCTGTGAACACTTTAAAAAATGTTCTCACTGCTTATTGAGAAGTGACACCACTGTTGAGGTGACACCAATGTATTCCTTAAAAAAGAAAAGACTGGTGTCATGAAGATCAGCTAAAATATATAAACTTTATTACTACTGATAAAAAACAGCCAAAAAAGCCAATGTGTTACCGCCATCAGGCATTCACTGGGCCATGATTAAGGCCTGGTGGCCGAAAAGCATTGGATTTTTATGGCTGTTTTTCATCAGTAATAGTAAAGTTTATATGTGTTGTACCAATATCAGTACAAATATTAATTTTTTCCTTTTGTTGATTGCACAAGTGGAACTTCTGCTCATTTGTCTCCTCTCCCCAGGGCTGGACTGGGACAAAAATTTGGCCCTGGACTTCATCCAGACCGGCCCACTTTGACAGGTTTCTCCCATGCCGGCTGGACAAACCCGCCCCCCCAGCCGGCCAACCCCGATGGCCACCTAAGCCCACCCTCCCCCTTCACTAGCCATTAACCGTTCTACTTTATTTGAGTAGAACAGCTGGTACCGGTGGGGAAGTTAGTCATTATTTCACCAGGGGCAAGATTAGGCAGAAGTGAGAAACTCCCAGGTCATAGCTGTTGAGTCAGCTGTCTGTCCCCTCCCCCATGCTCCTTTTGGTCCCCCCATGCTCCTCTGCCCCCCCCCCCGTGCTCCTCTGGTTGTCCCCCTGCTTCTCTGTTCCCCCACATGCTTCTCTGTTCCCCCGCATGCTTCTCTGTTCCCCCACATGCTTCTCTGTTCCCCCACATGCTTCTCTGTACCCTTGTGCTTCTCTGGTCCCCCCTGTGCTCCTCTGGTACCCCCACATGTTCCCCCACATGCTTCTCTGTTCCCCCCCATGCTTCTCTGTACCCTCGTGCTTCTCTGGTCCCCCCTGTGCTCCTCTGGTACCCCCACATGCTTCTCTGGTCCCCCACATGCTTCTCTGTTCCCCCCCCATGCTTCTCTGTACCCTCGTGCTTCTCTGGTCCCCCCTGTGCTCCTCTGGTACCCCCACATGCTTCTCTGGTCCCCCACATGCTTCTGCATTCCTCTCCTGATCTTCTGTTCCCCCCAGGCTGCTCTGGAACCCCTGTGCTTCTCTGGTCCCCCCATGCTTCGCTGGTCCCCCCCATGCTCCTCTATTCCCCCCATGCTGCTCTGATCCCCCGTGCTACTCTATTTTCCCCCCATGCTGCGCTGGTCCCCCATGTGCTGCGCTGGTCCCCATGTGCTGCGCTGGTCCCCCATGTGCTCTGCTGGTCCCCCATGTGCTCCGCTGGTCACCCGCGTGCTGCGCTGGTCCCCCATGTGCTCCGCTGGTCCTCTACCAGCTCCTATGGTCCTCCATGTGCTCTGCTGGTCCCCCCCATGCTTCTCTCCCCCCAAAGCTGCTCTGGTCCCCCGTGCTCCTCTATTCCCCCCCCTTTGCTGCTCAGGTCCCCATGCTCCTCTATTCCCCACCATGCTGCTCTGGTCCCCCATGCTCCTCTATTCCCCTTCCCCTTTGCTGCTCAGGTCCCCATGCTCCTCTATTCCCCCCATGCTGCTCTGGTCCCCCATGCTCCTCTATTCCCCTTCCCCCATGCTGCTCTGGTCCCCCATGCTCCTCTACCCCCCCCTTTGCTGCTCAGGTCCCCATGCTCCTCTATTCCCCCCCATGCTGCTCTGGTCCCCCATGCTCCTATATTCCCCTTCCCCCCATGCTGCTCTGGTCCCCCATGCTCCTCTATCCCCCCCTTTGCTGCTCAGGTCCTCATGCTCCTCTATTCCCCCCATGCTGCTCTGGTCCCCCATGCTCCTATATTCCCCTTCCCCCCATGCTGCTCTGGTCCCCCATGCTCCTCTATCCCCCCCTTGGCTGCTCAGGTCCTCATGCTCCTCTATTCCCCCCATACTGCTCTGGTCAGACCCCCTATGCTCCTCTATTCCCCTTCCCCCTCTTTGCTGCTCAGGTCCCTATGCTCCTCTATTCCCCATGCAGCTCTGACCCCCCCTATGCTGCTCTGGTCCCCCCGCAGCGCTCACCTCCTCTCCCTGCCTAGTTATGAAGCGGACTGAATAATGACATGCTCCTCGGGAGATCGGCACTGAGAAGCTAATCATACGATCCGGAAGGAGGGCTCAGGGCAGCCACACACAGCTGTGACATAAGCTTCCTCTGCACTCGTTCTCCTGCTCTTTCCTTTCCTGCTCTCCATCTAGATTCTCCGCGGTAGCAGACAGGATGGATAGTGGGGAAAGAAAAGAGCAGGAGAACGAGTGCAGAGGAAGCTTATGTCACAGCTGTGTGTGGCTGCCCTGAGCCCTCCTTCCAGATCGTATGATTAGCTTCTCAGTGCCGATCTCCCGAGGAGCATGTCATTATTCAGTCCGCTTCATAACTAGGCAGGGAGAGGTGGTGAGCGCTGCGGGGAGAGGGAGACAGAGGAGCGGAGGGGTGGCGGTCCTCTGTCACTGAAGCCGGCCCACTGAGCCATCGGCCCACCGGGAAACTCCCGGTAGTCCCGATGGCCAGTACATGCCTGCCTCTCCCCCTCCGGTACCACAATTGGCACCTTTCGGGGCAGGTGTGACAGGATACCTGTCTTTGAAAGGTATCCTGTTCCCACTTCCAGGAGTCTGGGCCACGGCCCGTTACATCACAATGGGGGCTCCCTCCTCCTCCTCTCCCTGTTGCCGGGCCAGTAGGAGAGAGGAGCGGGGCCTCGCACATTCGCAGTAGGGTTCCTGGCGTGAAGACGTAAGGCTACACTGCTGGGTACCCTTACCTGCCATGGCAGCAGCAGCACCCGACAGCTGATGAAAACATGAGCTGCGGTGCCGACATCGCTGGACTCCAGGACAGGTAAGTGTCCTATTGTTAAAAGCCAGCAGCTGCAGTATGTGTAGCTGCTGTTTATTGTTTTGTTTTTTTTGGGCAGAACACCACTTTAATTACATGGAGGTAGTAGTTCAGATGCACCTGTTCCAACAGTATTCCTTAACTTTTATTAAAAAAAAGATGTTACCTTCCAAGATGGGCTCTCTGGCATTGTTGCAAGTTTTTGCATGTTAACCTTTACAAGCTTTTTTGGCTGTCGCAAGCCTATCCTGTCGCTACCATAAGCTGTTTACCCTTCCCTAGACTAATACTAGCTGGGAACCCCCCAGACCAAAAAGGGACACTATTGCTTTTAATAATGAAGTGGCACATGTATACTTGAACACAAACCAGTCTCCTAATAGGTTATAATCAAATGAGCTTTGCTCTCATACACGTCACAATAGCCCAAGTATATTGCAGTGTACAAATATAAAGTTTCAGTGAATCATAGAAGCATCTGACAGCTATCTCTGATTCCCACACAGGAGTGCTCACACCGGAGTGACAGTAATATAACAAGCCGTGAGCAACACAGTGCAGTAACACTTGCCTATTGTCCCTTTTCAACCTGGAAGGATAGATATATGGATACAGCACAAAATCAGTCTGCAGCACCTCCTGGCTTGCAGAGCATGTCGCTGTTTACACTCTCTCTTCACTTCCTGTAAGACATAAACATATATAGCCTTGAGGGGTCTCCTGACCCTTAAGCAGGGGTAGGAAACAACCTCTTAACGGGAAGAATCTGTTTGTAATAAGAACTCTATGGTAGGTACCAGGCATACATGTAAACAACCTCACAGACCATGTACAAAAGAACACTTCCCTACACACTCCCCCTGGTGAAACCTTTACGTCCTGTCAAAGACAACATAACATATATATGCAACAGCCCAACAAAGAAACAAATCGCCGATCCTCTCTCCATTACAATGGTTTTCTGAGGGAGAAGGCAAGTTAGTAAATCATTCCAGGTTAAGCCCTACTGGTAACATATTGACTAAATTAGAAACTGCTCCTACCCAGGCATGATACAAGTGAGGCTGAGTAAAGAATCTGGGATCAGTGGCGGAACTACCGCCATAGTGACCCATGTGGGCGCTATGGGGCCCGCAGCCGAGTGGGGCCTGGTGAGCATGGCAGACCCTAGGTGAGTGTGCGCCCTGGCGCTGTAAGCTGCGCCGAGCCGCCGAAGCTGTGGCACGTCACTTGACTGCACTAGTTGCTAGAGTCGCCGGCCTCTCAGTGCCTAGAAACCAGTGACGTCAGAGGCCGCGGCCGCCCCAGCATTCATAGCACGTCGCCTCCGCGGCTGAAAAATGAGCTGGGCTCCACCCATCTCTGCCATCTTCAGACAGCGTGGCTCAGAGGGAGGGAAGCGAGCAGAGCGAGAGGAGCGTTTCTGAAAAGAGCTGCCTGCCTTGCTGTGAGACTGTGAGTGACTGCACTGCACCTGACATGAACCTCGGCCTTACCCTGTAAGTAATTTGCTGTGCCATCAACTTCCTGATGTCAGTGAGCGTGAGGAATTTGCCTGAATAGGAGGCAGGTCAATCACTGGAGTGTCATCTGTAATTTCCTCATCACTGACTTGGGGAATGGGGAGAAAATGATTGCGATGCCAAGCTTTGATTCGTCCTTCTGGCCCCTTTATCTTGTATACAGGGATCCCAGGTAACTGATCCACCACTGTGAAGATTTCTTTCCTCCATTTGTCAGCTAATTTATGCTTTCCCATTGCACAGAGGTTTCGTAGTAGGACTCTATCGCCTATATTCAAGTCTCTGTATCTCACCCGAAGATCAAACCTTCATTTGTTTCCTTCATTAATTTTGGCCACATTTTCTTCAGCCAAGCGGTAAGCAGACTTAAGGATATGTTTCAATCTAGCCACATACTGGTAGTGGCTTTGGTGACTGATCCCATCAGTGGAGACCCCTAGTAGAAGGTCAAGGGTAATCTGTGCTCTCTTCCAAACATTAACCCCCACCCACCCGGCCACTGTACATAAACGGCTGGGTGGTCCTTTCCTCGTTCTGAGTGGACGTTCCAGAACATCCTCAGAACGAGTGCTCAATCCTGTGATTGTTGTGATCACAGGATCCAGCCAAGTAGAGATTAGGATATGGCCGCTGTGATTGGCCCTCCCGATCACGTGACGGCTGTGTCCAATCACAGCCTTCAGAATGTAAACTGAGACGTGTGCCTCTGACAGTTCTCCCCGCCAAGCTCAGTGCGGGGGGGGGGGGGGGGGTAGCAGGGGGTCAATCTGCAGCTCTGTGACAGCTCTCTGTGTAAGGATGATTTTATACAGAGAGCTGTCACAGATCCCCCCACAAACAGCACACACATGTCAGTGTCCCCATAAAACATCTGTCACAGTGCACAAGACATCTGTCTGTCCCCCATCACATCCCCCATCACCACCGGTGGCCGATCAACATCTATCATTGCTACCAATGATATAACTTTCACACAGATCAAATAATATACACTGATTTGGGTTATTTTTACCAAAACAATGTAGCAGTATAATTTTTGGTCAAAATTTATGAAGAGAAATTACTGATTTGCAAAATTTTATAAAAGAAACTAAGAAAAATTTATTTTTTTTGAAAATTTTCGGTCTTTTTTCATTTGTAGCAGAAAATATAAAAACACCAGTGGTGATCAAATGCCACCAAAAGAAATCTCTATTTGTGTGAAAAAATTGATAAAAAATTTCATTTGGATACAGTGTTGCATGACCACGCAATTCTCATTCAAAGTGTAAGAGCGCTGAAACCTGAAAATTGGTCTGGCTGAAAGTGCCCATTATTGAAGTGGTTAAAAAGTAAGGAGAAAACCCGGTGCTCTCATGCCTTGTACTGTTGTATGCATGAACCATGGCTTCAACCCTACAACTCCAGGTTTGTTTGTCATCAGCCTGTAGGGTGCCTAGTACATCAAGCAAGGTCTGTGTGTCAGAAAAGGCCACTTTATTTTCAACAACTGTGGCTGTAGCACACAGGGCTCTGACACCAGGGCCAGGGACCTCTTCCCAGACAGTCTCTTCAGATATAGCGGCCAACTCTGGGTGTTTTGATAGGGCATCTGCTCCAATGTTCTTTGGTCCCAGTTTGTACTTCAATGTAAATTGGTAATTGGAAAGAGCGTATAACCATCGGTGCCCGGTGGCATCCAGCTTGGCTGTAGTTAGAACATACGTCAAAGGATTGTTATCAGCTCTTACTTCAAATGAAGCTCCATATAAATAATTGTGTAACTTGTCAACGATGGCCCATTTGAGTGCCAAGAACTCCAACTTGTGAACTAGGTAATTACGCTCACTAGGAGAAAGGCTTCGGCTGATGAAGGCTATGGGCTGTAATCCTGTGGGATACTCTTCATGCAATACTCCACCAAGGCCCTCAAAACTCGCATTCACATGAAGTACATAGGGCTTCTGAGCATCAGCGTAAGTCAAGACCGGCGTTCCTGTCAATTTCTTCTTCAATTGATCAAAGGCTTCTTCACATGCTGAAGTCCAATTGTCCCCAAAGAGGCTTTTGGGAGACCTCTTTTGCTTCTCAGAGTTGTTCATATCACTCTTCAACAAGTCATGAAAGGGTTTAGCCACTTTTGAATACCCCTCTACAAATCTGCGGTGATATCCGCAAAAGCCAAGCAAGGACCATAGCTCTGTAATATTCTGAGGCTTGGGCCAGTTTACCACAGCCTTGACTTTTGCAGGGTCAGTGGCCACACCTTTAGCAGAAACTATGTGACCCACGTATGTGACTGATGATCTGCAGAACTTGCACCTTTCTGCTGACAGCTTCAGTCCCTCATCTCTCAGACGTTGTAACACACTCTTGAGCCTCTCTTCATGTTCTTCTAATTTTGCCCCAAACACAATAATGTCATTGAGATACACAAGACTTTCCCTGGGGACTAAGTCACCTAGAACTTTCTCCATCAGTCTCTGGAAGGTTGCAGGCACACCTCTTATGCCATGTGGCATGCTTGTGAACTGGTAGAAACCCAAGGGACATATGCAGTCTTCTCCTGGTCCTCGGACGCCATAGGGACTTCATAGTACCCAGACCACAGGTCTCTTACAGTGTACCACCGATTCCCATTGAGAGCTTCCAAAGCTTTCTCTATCCTGGGTAGTGGGTACTGATCCGGTATGGTCCTCCGATTGAGGGTTCGGTTATCTACACACAGCCGAATGGACCCACACTTTTTCCTCAGTACTATTCAGGAAGGCATAAGGGCTTTTACTGTCCACGATAACCCCTTGACCCTTTATCTGGGTTAGGGTCTGTTTCAGCTTATCAACATCTTTGGGTGCTATTCTTCGAGGTCTCTCTCGGAAAGGAGTAGCATCGATTAGTCGAAAAGTTACAAGAATATTGCAGTATATAACAAAGTTTCTCACAGTTACAGCCGTAGACAGTGCCACTTTAGTTCGCCAATCCTTTCTTTCAGGGATCACCATCCACCCTCCTTCATCAATCATTTCTTTGGGAGTTTCCATCAGGACATAACTCCCATCTCCAAGCAGTTCTGGGGCAATACTAGAGGCTATCCTTAGCACGCTCTCTCCCCCTGGTGGAATTTCCACTAGGTGTTCTCCAATGTGAAATACCACTCCATGCCGGTGGCAAATTTAAAGGGCCCCACAGAACCCTTTAATATCAGATGGTAGGTTATCAGATTCAGATGAATTAGCCCAATTTCCTTCAAGAAATTTCTGGAAAGCACAATGTACTGCTCTACAATTAGTGCCTACTATTACTGGGGCTTCACAGGCAATACCTGTGTCAGGGCAGACCAGAGCTGTGATCTCCATAGGGGGAATACCCTTGTTCTCTAACTCTTGAAAAGTTTCCTTCCTTGTTTCTGCTTTCATACAGGGAACACCACACTTTGCAATGTTCCCCCAAAGTCATCCTGTCATATTCTAGCTGAATGACCCCTCTGACCACACCTTAAACACTTTCGGGGGTCCCTCTCCCTTGATGATACAGTTGGTCGTTTACTTTAAATCTGGTGCTGGTAAGGCTCAGGTTTCTCTCTTTGGGTCTGATCAGAGGAGTAATCCTCTTTTGAGAAAACTTTTATTTTCTTAGGAGTACTAAATTGGATGTCAGCTTCCTGTTTCTTTACTATTTCCATTAACGTATGGATGGGAAGTACTTTGTCAGATAACATCATTTTAAGGAGCTGTGGCGAGAGGGTGTTGAGGTAACCAACCTCTAACTAAATGACTGGTCCGCATAGAATCTACTTCACAAGTGAATATAGCATGGTGATATACTAAACGGGACAAGAGCAACTGTAATCGGTTAATAGAAGCAGAAACACTTTCCCCTTCCTTCTGCCGCGACATGCGGTAATCAGCAACCATCTGCTGAAGATCATGGTATGGCTCAAAGTGATCAAACAGTACCAGGGGCAGACTGATTCATCGGGCACTCGGGCATGGACCGAGGGCCCATGCCCCTAGGGGGCCCGTGAGAGCCTCTGCATCTAGCAAGAATCAGGATGCGTCTGTGATAATAATACCTCTCACAGCGTGCTGCTCCTTGCCAGCTCTTCCTTCTCTCCCGTCCACCCCAGGTGCTTGTACATGACATCACCTGGGACGGACGAGAAGAGAGGAGGGGCCGGCGGGGAGCAGCATGCTGTGAGAGGTATTCAGGCATCGAGTGACCGTGAGGCGGTTTTTCTTTGCTGGAGTCTCTGGAGGTACCATGGCCGCCATCACGGGAGCGGGCGGCAGACAGTACAGGTGGTGTAGGGGGCCTGGGCCACAACAGGAACACAGGAGGCCCGTGATATTCTCCCAGGCCTCCCGTGTCCTCTCCCCCCACAGTGTCCTCAGACCTCCACCCACAGTGTCCCCCCACAGTGTCCTCCAGCCACCCACAGTGTTCCCCCACAGTGTCCTCCAGACCTCTACCCACAGTGTCCCCCCACAGTGTCCTCCAGACCTCCACCCACAGTGTCCCCCCACAGTGTCCTCCAGCCCTCCACCCACCCACAGTGCCCCCCCACAGTGTCCTCCACCCATCCACAGTGTCCTCCAGACCTCCACCCACCCACAGTGTCCTCCAGACCTCCACCCAGTGTCCCCCCACAGTGTCCTCCACCCACCCACAGTGTCCCCCACAGTGTCCTCCACCCACCTAGTGTCCCCCCACAGTGTCCTCCACCCACCCACAGTGTCCCCCTGTGTCCTCCACCCACCCACAGTGTCCCCGTGTCCACTCACCCACTGTGTCCTCCACCCACCCACAGTGTCCTCCACCCACCCACAGTGTCCCCCTGTGTTCTCCACCCACCCACAGTGTCCCCCTGTGTCCTCCACCCACCCACCGTGTCCCCCTGTGTGCTCCACCCTCCCACAGTGTCACCCTGTGTCCTCCACCTACCTACAGTTTCCCCCTGTGTCCTCCACCCACCCACGGTGTCCTCCTGTGTTCTCCACCCACCCACAGTGTCTCCATGTGTCCTCCACCCACCCACAGTGTCCCCCTGTGTTCTCCACCCACCCACTGTGTCCTCCACCCACCCACAGTGTCCCCCTGTGTGCTCCACCCTCCCACGGTGTTCCCCTGTGTCCTCCACCCACCTAAGGTTTCCCCCTGTGTCCTCCCCCCACCCACGGTGTCCCCCTGTGTTCTCCACCCACCCACAGTGTCCCCCTGTGTCCTCCACCCACCCACAGTGTCCCCCTGTGTCCTCCACCCAACCACAGTGTCCCCCTGTGTTCTCCACCCACCCACTGTGTCCTCCACCCACCCACAGTGTCCCCCTGTGTCCTCCACCCACCCACGGTGTCCCCCTGTGTCCTCCACCCACCCACAGTGTCCCCCTGTGTTCTCCACCCACCCACTGTGTCCTCCACCCACCCACAGTGTCCCCCTGTGTCCTCCACCCACCCACAGTGTCCCCCTGTGTCCTCCACCCACCCACCGTGTCCCCCTTCTGCGTGCCCCGTGGCCTGTGATGTGTCCCATGCCCTGTGATGTACCCTGCTGTGTACCCCTCGGATGTGCCATACTGTGTGCCACATGCCCTGTGATGTGTCCTTTGCCCTGCTATGTGCCCCATGCCCTGCTGTGTAACGCCTCATGTGACCTACTGTGTGCCCTGTGATGTGCTCTACTGTGTGCCCCATGCCCTGTGATTTGCTGTGTACTCCCTGATGTGCCCTACTATGTGCCCCATGCCCTGTGATGTGCTCTGTGCCCTGCTGTGTACTCCCTGATGTGCCCTGTGCTTTGCTGTGTACCCCCTGATGTACCCTACTGTGTGCCCCATGCCCTGTGATGTGCCCTGCTGTGTACCGCCATATCTGTCCTGTTTCCAATGATGTGCCCTGGGATGTGCCCTACTGTGTGCCCTGTGCTCTGCTGTGTTCCCTACTATGTGCCACATGCCCTGTGATGTGCTGCATGCCCTGCTGTGTACCTCCTGATGTGCCCTGTGATGTGCCTCACTGTATACCCCATAATGTGCCTACTGTGTGCTCCATGCCCTGCTGTGTACCCCCTGATGTTCCCTGTGCCCCCTGTGATGCACCATGCTGTGCTCAATAATGTGCCCTGCTGTGTACAGCATAATAAACCCTGCTGTGTGCCCCGTGATGTGCCCTGCTGTGTGACCCATGCCCTGTGCCCTGCTGTGTACCCCCTGATGTGCCCTACTGTGTGTCCTGTGATGTGCCCTATGCCCTGTGATGTTCTCAGTGCCCTGCTGTGTACCCCCTGATGTGCCCTATGATGTGCCCTACTGTGTGTCCTGTGATGTGCCCCATGCCCTGTGATGTTCTCAGTGCCCTGCTGTGTACCCCTGGTGTGCCCTTTGCCCCATGATGTGCCTTCCTGTGTGCCCTGTGATGTGCCCTACTGTGTGCCCCATGCCCTGTGTTGTTCCCTGCTGTGTACCCCTTGATGTTCCCTGTGCCCCATGATGTGCCCTGCTGTGCGCCTCATGCCCTGTGATGTGCTGGTGCCCTGCTGTGTGCCGCAATGATTTATGTAGGTGAGGCTTTGTATAGGTGTGGCTTGCATGTAGGTGGGGACACAGGGGGCCCCATGATCTACTATTGCCCAGGGGCCCCATGAGTTGTCAGTCCGCCCCTGGACAGTACCTGTATGTAGTCTGTTGCACTTGCTCCTTCATGTGCGTCTCGGTACAGGCAAATTATTTCAGCAGCTGGGGAGTGCAGGCTTTCGGTGAGATGCTGCTTCTTAGCTTCCTCTGAGCAAGACCACTCCCCCAGACATTGCAGGGTGTGCTCTTTCCATGCCTCGAATCCCTCTTCTCCTTGAGGTACAGGAAAATTACCAGAGAATGATTTTAACTTTTTATAGTGTGCAGACTATAACCCCTGTGCCAGCATTTCTGCCAGCTTAGTTAAAATCTACACTGCATCCTCACTAGATGGTTCACTATCACTAACCAAACTGGGAGGATAACTAGCAGATATTGGTTCTTTCTTTACCTGACCCTAAAAGGGGGTAGCGGGTAAATATCTCTGTTTAGGAACAATTGCAGGGTACCCCTCTGAATTGGGTTTCTCCTCCATATTGTTAGTACCACTCCAATCTCAGCAGTGACTCCAAATGCAGTGCCTCCACCTAGAACAGGGCTCCAGCGTATGTAGAGATGTTCCCTTTCTTTTTTTATAACCAGGAGTGCTTTATTGTAGAAAAAGAGACACATACAGTATAATCAAATCGAATATACAGTCAGAGTATTACAGGTTACACATATCACATTATTAACGGTATTTCTCATAGTACATACATCCATAAATAGTTATCAAGTATATCGTATTCCAGTATCAAGCGCAATACAAATTGCATTCTCTTGTTCAGGGGCATGATCCCTGAGTGAAAGGGGGGAGAGTGTACAAGAAATATAAGAGGAAAAGGGGGGACCAACAAGGAACAAGAGATAAAGAAGGGGGGGAGGGGGGAGGGAACGGTCAGGAGACATGAGGGAACCTGAAACAGATTAACATGACCCATGGCTCCGTTCTTATTTTCCTATGCACTAGATTGATGTCCACGTCGACCACACTTTGTCGAATTTCCATGGACACCCACGATTGATGTACGTCAATTTATATAGTGGAAGGGCAGCATTAACTTTTTTTTCCCATGTAGCTATATCTGGGTGGACAGACGATTTCCATTTACACAGTATTTCCTTCTTAGCATAATAAAGCAAGTATGAAATTAGCAGTTTGCTATGATGTGAGCGCTGATCATCATCATGAATACCCAGTAAGGCCAATTCAGGTGTCACTTGGACATTCAATTCAAGGCTAACATTTAATTGGTCGAATACTTCCGCCCAGAAAGACGACAACATAGGGCAGTCCCAAAACATGTGTAGGTATGTACGTGGATGTGTCAAGCATCAAGGACATCGTGAATCTCTATCAGGGTATACTCTAGACATGCAAAGCGGGGTGAATTAAACCCTATGGAGAAACTTAGTTTGTGTGAGTTTATCACCTGCAGCTATAACTAGCTTAGGGCCTTGTTCCAGACTATCCTCCCAGTCTTCCCTCTCTAATGTTGGGATATCAGCCTTCCATTGTTCCCATAATCTATCCATTTTGGAACTATCAATTGGAAGCAAGATACCATAAAGAGCCGAAAGTGGCTTCTTCAGGTCCGCATTGGACAATAAATCCTCCACAGGGTCCAATTGCAAAATAGGTGGCGTTGGGAATTGGGCCCTGGCCGCATGTCTCAACTGAGCATAACGGAAGAACATCCACCTGGGCAAACCATATTTCTTGGTTAATTGTGAAAATGACATTAAGGTGCCTGTGGGCATAATATCCCTCAGTGTCTTAATGCCAAATCTCGCCCATACCTGGGGATCCGGTATTGAATTAAAATGGGGCAAATTAGAGTTTCCCCATAGGGGCTGGACCGGAGGTCAGCGACCCCCCATGAGGAATCGGCGTCGGGCCGCAATCCAGACCCTTATTGTTGCCCTAGTAGGGGCGGGGAGATCCCCATAAGCCCTTGCTCCTCTATACACCAGATTATGCAGTTCCTGCAGTGCAGTTCCTGCAGTGAACCCAGCCAGGCAGCCTCCACACAGACCGCCGCATTAGATCTCTTTGCCTCAAACCACCAGTAGGCGGTAACCACCATTGCTGCCCAATAGTAGACTCTGAAGTCTGGAAGTGCTAATCCCCCCAAATGCGTCGGTGAGTGTAGTGTAGATTTTGCCAGTCTCGGTACGGCCCCATTCCATATAAAGGAAGTAATACATTTGTCTATTTCCTGAAAAAAGGACACCGGTATCCAGATCTGACTATTCCGAAATGTGTAATTGAATTTGGGTAAGATAATCATTTTAATGATATTTATACATCCTAGTAAATTCAAAGGTAGTCCGGACCAAGACTGGCGTTTCTCCCGCAGAAGTCTAAGCAAGGGGAGCACATTCAAAGTATAGTATTGGCCAATGTCCCTGGACACCCTAACCCCCAGGTACTTGAACTCTCCAACCCACTGCAGTGGTGTATAGCTGTGTGGAACCTGCGGCTGTTTGTCCAAAGGGAAGAGAATTGACTTATTCCAATTAATACGGATACCCAACATATTTCCAAATTTGTTGAATGCTACTAGAGCGGCAGATAACGACGGGCCAGGGTCGTTCAGGTAGAGCAAGGCATCATCCGCATATAGGGATATTTTCTCCTCCAGGCTGCCAACCCTAATCCCCCGAACCTCCCAAGACTCCCGAATGAAGATCGCTAAAGGTTCCAAGGCCAGGGCAAACAGGCTAGGAGACAGGGGACAGCCCTGACATGTACCTCTCTGTAGGGAAAATGAATCTGACAGTCGGTCATTAGTACGTACCCGAGCTCGCGGTGCTCTGTAGAGTAGTCATATCCAGCGTATAAAATTGGGGCCAAACCCAAAGTGCTGTAGCACCCCCCAGAGATATGCCCACTCTACAGAGTCAAACGCCTTTTCGGCGTCCAGGGAGGCGATCACCCGAGAACCAACCTTATCCTGAGGAAGTGACAAATTTAAAAAGAGACGTCTAAGATTTATGTCTGTACCTTTACCCGGCATAAACCTTGTCTGGTTGACATGAATCAATGTGGAGATTACCGACGACAGACGATTAGCTATTATTTTTGCCAAGATTTTTGCATCTACATTAAGCAGTGATATGGGTCTAAATGATGCACAGTCCTGGGGGTCCTTACCCGGCTTTGGTATTAAAACTATGATAGCCTCCTCCATGGATTCTGGCAGATTGCCTGCCTCCGCCAGTCCAGAAAAGAGGTGCTTTATTCTAGGGGCCAGAGATTCAGCATATTGCGAGTAAAACTCAGTAGGTAGACCATCTGCACCCGGGGTCTTGCCACCCTGTAAGCTACTTATGGCAGTCTGCACCTCCTCTAGAGAGAATTCCCCCTCCAAGAATTTCTTATGTTCCTCTGATAGGGAAGGGAAAGGGATTGCGTTTAGGTATTCTTGCAGCTCTGTTGGTGAAAAATGGGCCCTAGAGGTGTATACTTCCCTGAAGAACTCCAGGAATGCAGTGTTTATTTCCTCCGGAGAGGACAGCAGTTGTCCATTGGTATTCCTGATATTAGCTATATGTGTGGAGGCCATCTGGTTCTTTGCTAACCATGCTAGCAACCGCCCATTTTTATTTCCATATTCAAATATTTTTTGCTTTGTGTACAACATAGATTTTTGGGTCTGCTCAACGTTGTGTAAAGAAAGTTCACGTAGGGTACTCTGCCATACGTGATAATTAGTATCATTAGGGGAGTTGATATAATCAGCCTCACATCCAGCGGCCTTACCCTCCAAAGTCTCCCGCAACCTGGAGGCCTCTTTCTGCAAAAAAGATATACGGGCAATATACTCCCCCATTATCCGGGATTGAAATGCATCCCACAAGACAGTTGCACTAGCGGAATCTCTATTCTCATTCCAAAAATTATAAATAGTTTCCATCATTGGTTCCTGGATCCTATCATCCTTAGCCCAGAATCCGGACAGACGCCACAGCTTCAGACCCGGGGATTTAATCAAGGATATTTTAAGACAGATAGGGGCATGATCCGAGATCCCTCTGGGTAGGTGCTCCACCGCCCTCGCACAACCCAAGGCTCCAGAGGATGCATAGATTAAATCAATACGTGAGAGAGCTCGATATGAGGCAGAATGACACGTATACTCCCCCTTGGTTGGGTGAAAATGACGCCATACGTCTGTGAGAGCAAACGCGTCAGCCCAGCCTCCCAAAGCCGAGGACGTGCGGGTCGTCGCATGCAGTCTGTCCAGATCCTGTGATGGAACCATGTTGAAATCCCCAAACATAAATACGGTACATTAAAACCCAGTACAATTTGCATGATATCGTTTAGCAATGATACCTCAGCGGGAGGAGGAAGATAAAGGCCCACCAGCACCAGTCCCCTATCATATATTGAGGCATTAATGATAACAAATCTACCCACCGGGTCAGTTCTAACCTCCAAAATCTGCAAGGGAAGGGTCCTGCGGACCAAAATGCTCACACCCCTCGCATAACTAGAGTATGTGGAATGGAGATGTGTTCCCATCCATGCCCTCCGGAGTCCCAAAATACGTGCACCCATCAAATGGGTCTCCTGGAGGATACATATGTGGGGGTTGTAATTCTGCAAGTATTTAAAGACCAGTGACCTCTCTGTGGCTGAATTCAGGCCCCTGACATTCCAGGATATAATAGTCAACTCATCCATTCTTTCGTGTGTGTAGATATTTGAGCAGGGTCCGCACGTCCCACCCCCCCCCCCCCAACCACCCCCCCAGAGGCAAAAGGTTAAACAAGCATTTGATCCCCCTTATGCTTAAAAGGACGTTGTACAATATGTTCTTATGCATGTAATACCTGTGTGAATTAGTAACACTCCAGCTACAAACGAGCAACTCCATTGTAAAGTTAACATACTTAACAATCCTAAATCTCTGTAACGGCAGGAAATCCCCCCCTCCCCACATCATCCACCAAAACTGATGATGTATCATACCCTGAACCCCCAACACTATGCTTTATCGAGGACGAGCACTTATAGCGTGGAGTGTTACCTAACGGGGCAACAGAGATGCTGGTTAACTTCATATAACTGCTCTCCTGGGTGACCCCAGGGGTACATATCTTAGTTGCTAAACGATGTAAACATATAACAAATAGTTATGGATCACTCGTCTTAATTAATGTTTAACCCTTTAGTCACAGGCCTAAATAAATCCGCAGCTGACCTACAGAAAAAGCATGCTGTGGAGGTATTCCACAATCTTTACTACATGAGTCTGCCGAAGTATTCCCTAGAAAATGCCCCCCACGAGTTCCAGTCCTCCATAGTCGCAGTACTCAATTGGCTCCTGATATCAAAAGGATAACCCCCCAGCAGCTAAAGCAGTCTCAATAGGATTGAGAGCAAATGCTATAGCTCCCTCACTTGCGTTGGTATATATATGTTGAACACCTTTTCCGTTAGCATCCGCCGTTTAAGTTTGAGTAACTACAAGACAGAATTATACCATAATTGAAACCAGAAGAACTAGTGGAGTTAAACAGTAAGGCAGAGTGAACAGCATTGCTGTTGTGTCATCTAGAGCGGACCCGTGCATTCATTATTCCAAGCATGTTGTTCAAGTCTCACTTATAGTGCAGCATGTCAACAACCCATAACAGCACTGAGCACAAAACAGGTCAAATAGACTTGGTGTAGATAGTTAAGGTATTTTCAAGTGATCCTAATGCAGTATAAAAACCATAATGGCCCATGGCATCTATATATAAGTAAGGCTTATGTACAGCCAAGGTGATGCAAGCGAGATGTCACAATCAACTCTACAGATCATTAAACTTGGCAGTGTAAAGAAAAAAAAAAAAAAAAGTGGGTAAAAAATTTTTGTTTGAAAAAAGGGAGAAAAAAGCAAGGTAAGTAACAGAAATCCTCTCAGCCGGAGGGCAGTTTTCTTTATCATCTAACGTTGAGGAACAGGAGGCAGGGAATCCAACCAAGCAGCGGCATCCCGGGGCGCTGTGAAGAACTTAACAGTCTCTCCGTCTTGTACCCTCAGCTTGGCGGGAAACAGAATACTATATTTAATGTTTCGCGCCCGCAACCCCACTTTGATTTGATCAAAGGATCTACGGAGCTTTTGAGTCTCGAGTGAGAAATCGGGAAAGAACATAAGGTTGGCATTGTGGTATTTTAACTCACCCGCCTTGCGAGCTGCCCTGAGAGTCTCATCTCGGTCTCTAAAGTTAAGCAATCGAAAGATTAGGATGCGAGGGTTGGATCCAGGCGGTCCCGGAACAGGGGGGATCCTGTGTGCCCGCTCCACTGTGAAATACGGAGAGAACTGCGCGGCCGGCAGCAGACCCCGAAGTAGTTCTTCAACAAATACCGTGTTATTCTTCCCCTCCGTACCTTCCGGCAGGCCAACAACCTGGAGGTTATTCCTCCGATTTCTGTTTTCCGCGTCGTCGATTTTATCTTCTAAGGCTCGGACCCTAGTCTGCAGACTACGGATCGACGCTGTGTGGTCTGTAATAGCATCCTCCGCAAGCCCCACGCGCTGCTCCGCTTCTGCCACCCGGGATCGCACCTTGTCAAGGTCCTGTCGGATGAGACCGACATCCAGCTGCACAGCCTCTATCTTGTTGGTCAGGGCAGCCTGACACGTAGCTATCGCAGCCATTACTTCCTGAAAGCCAATCTGCTGTTCAGCGGTCTGCTCCTCCATGCCTGTTTGCGACGCCATATTCCTAGCGCGCCTGGAGCCGACTGCCACGTGGGAGGCCGCTCCTGGGGATGTATCCTCCTCAGACGGCGGAAAACGGAGCTTTTTCCCCCTGTGCCTTGTTCTATCGGGCATCCGGATTGACCAGTGTGTTTTTTTGCCAAAAAAATGTCAGTAAGGAGAAGGATAATTTACAATATCCAGCAGAGCTCTGGAACCTGCGTCCTCTCAGATCGCCATCTTGGCCACGCCCCCGAGATGTTCCCTTTCTAGGACAATAACTATTAACTCACCCAAAATAACTGACAGCAGTAGTACTAATACACACAGCATAGATTTCTAAGAGTAAAGATATGCAGACATACCAGCAGGTGATTAAAGTAACTTTATATACAGTGCCTTGAAAAAGTATTCACACACCTTGAAAATTTCCACATTTTGTCATTTTACAACCAAAAATGTAAATGTATTTTATTGCGATTTTATGTGATAGACCAACACAAAGTGGCACATAATTGTGAAGTGAAAGGAAAATGATAAATGGTTTTCCACATTTTTTACAAATAAATATATGAAAAGTGTGGCATGCATTTGTATTCAGCCCCTGAGTCAATACTTTATAGAACCACCTTTTGCTGCAATTACAGCTACACGTCTTTTTGGGGATGTCTCTACCAGCTTTGCACATCTAGAGAGTGACATTTTTGCCCATTCTTCTTTGAAAAATAGCTCAAGCACAGTCAGATTGGATGGAGAGCCTCTGTGAACAGCAATTTTCAAGTCTTGCCACAGATTCTCAATTGGATTTAGGTCTGGACTTTGACTGGGCCATTCTAACCCATGAACATGCTTTGATCTAAACCATTCCATTGTAGCCCGGGCTGTAGGTTCAGGGTCGGTGTCCTGCTGAAAGACGAACCTCCGCCCCAGTCTCAAGTCTTTTGCAGAATCTACATAGTTACATAGTTACATAGTAGGTGAGGTTGAAAAAAGACACAAGTCCATCAAGTCCATTCTATGTGTGTGATTATGTGTCAGTATTACATTACATATTCCTGTATGTTGCGGTCATTCAGGTGATTATCTAATAGTTTCTTGAAGCTATCAATGCTCCCCGCTGAGACCACCGCCTGTGGAAGGGAATTCCACATCCTTGCCGCTCTTACAGTAAAGAACCCTCTACGTAGTTTAAGGTTAAACCTCTTTTCTTCTAATTGTAATGAGTGGCCACGAGTCTTATTATACTCTCTTGTGCGAAAAAGTTTTATCCCTATTGTGGGGTCACCAGTACAGTATTTGTAAATTGAAATCATATCCCCTCTCAAGCGTCTCTTCTCCAGAGAGAATAAGTTCAGTGCTCGCAACCTTTCCTCATAACTAAGATCCTCCAGACCCTTTATTAGCTCTGTTGCCCTTCTTTGTACTCGCTCCATTTCCAGTACATCCCTCCTGAGGACTGGTGCCCAGAACTGGACAGCATACTCCAGGTGCGGCCGGACCAGAGTCTTGTAGAGCGGGAGAATTATCGTTTTATCTCTGGAGTTGATCCCCCTTTTAATGCATGCCAATATTCTGTTTGCTTTATTAGCAGCAGCTTGGCATTGCATGCCATTGCTGAGCCTATCATCTACTAGGACCCCCAGGTCCTTTTCCATCCTAGATTCCCCCAGAGGTTCTCCCCCCAGTGTATAGATTGCATTCATATTTTTGCCACCCAAATGCATTATTTTACATTTTTCTACATTGAACCTCATTTGCCATGTAGTCGCCCACCCCATTAATTTGTTCAGGTCTTTTTGCAAGATTTCCACATCCTGCAGAGAAGTTATTGCCCTGCTGAGCTTAGTATCGTCTGCAAATACAGAGATTGAACTGTTTATCTCATCCTCCAGGTCGTTTATGAACAAATTAAATAGGATTGGTCCCAGCACAGAACCCTGGGGAACCCCACTACCCACCCCTGACCATTCTGAGTACTCCCCATTTATCACCACCCTCTGAACACGCCCTTGTAGCCAGTTTTCAATCCATGTACTCACCCTATGGTCCATGCCAACGCACCTTATTTTGTACAGTAAACGTTTATGGGGAACTGTGTCAAATGCTTTTGCAAAATCCAGATACACCACGTCTACGGGCCTTCCTTTATCTAGATGGCAACTCACCTCCTCATAGAAGGTTAATAGATTGGTTTGGCAAGAACGATTCTTCATGAATCCATGCTGATTACTGCTAATGATATCATTCTTATTACTAAAATCTTGTATATAGTCCCTTATCATCCCCTCCAAGAGTTTACATACTATTGATGTTAGGCTAACTGGTCTGTAATTCCCAGGGATGTTTTTTGGGCCCTTTTTAAATATTGGTGCTACATTGGCTTTTCTCCAATCAGCTGGTACCATTCCAGTCAATAGACTGTCTGTAAAAATTAGGAACAACGGTCTGGCAATCACCTGACTGAGTTCCCTAAGTACCCTCGGATGCAAGCCATCTGGTCCCGGTGATTTATTAATGTTAAGTTTCTCAAGTCTAATTTTAATTCCGTCCTCTGTTAACCATGTAGGTGCTTCCTGTGTTGTGTCATGAGGATAAACACTGCAGTTTTGGTTACTGAAGCCCCCCGATTCACTCGTGAAGACTGAGGAGAAGAATAAATTCAATACCTTTGCCATCTCCCCATCCTTTGTAACCAGATGTCCTTCCTCATTCTTTATGGGGCCAATATGGTCTGTCCTCCCTTTTTTACTGTTTACATACTTAAAGAATTTCTTGGGATTTTTTTTGCTCTCCTCCGCTATGTGTCTTTCATGTTCTATCTTAGCCGTCCTAATTGCACCCTTACATTTCTTATTGCATTCTTTATAAAGTCTGAATGCTGAGGATGATCCCTCAAACTTGTATTTTTTGAAGGCCTTCTCCTTTGCTTTTATATGCATTTTTACATTGGAGTTAAGCCATCCAGGATTTTTGTTCGCTCTTTTAAATTTATTACCCAATGGGATACATTGGCTAATGCCCTTATTTAATATGCTCTTAAAGCAAACCCATCTCTCCTCCGTATTCTTTGTTCCTAATATTTTATCCCAATTTATGCCTTTTAGCAAGGTTTGTAGTTTAGGGAAGTTGGCTCTTTTTAAATTCAGTGTCTTTGTGTTCCCTTCATGTTTCCTATTTGTGTGATTTATACTGAAACTAATTGACCTGTGATCGCTGTTACCTAAATTGCCCCGTATTTCCACATCTGTGATCAGGTCTGTATTGTTGGTAATCAGTAGATCCAGTAATGTTTTATTTCTAGTTGGTGCGTCTACCATCTGACCCATAAAATTGTCCTGCAAGACATTAAGGAACTGGCGAGCCTTAAATGAATGCGCGGTTCCCTCCGCCCAGTCTATGTCTGGGTAATTAAAATCCCCCATTATGATAACATTTCCCATCCTTGCTGCTAATCCAATTTGTGACAGGAGATCCGTCTCCACTTCCTCCCTCAGGTTAGGGGGCCTATAGCATACTCCCAGTATTATTTTCCCCTTAGCTTCATCCCTTTGGAGCTCTACCCATAAAGATTCCACCTCCTCCCTAGCTCTCTCAGTGATGTCATCTCTCACATTCACTTGTACATTATTCTTGATATATAGGCATACCCCTCCCCCTTTTTTACCCTCTCTATCCCTGCGGCATAGGGTATACCCTTGAATGTTTGCCAGCCAATCATGAGAGCTGTTGAACCAGGTCTCTGAAATTCCCACAAAATCCAAATCCTCCTTGTACAATAGTATCTCTAGTTCACCCATCTTGTCCGCCATGCTCCTGGCATTAGTGAACATGCCACATAGTTTAGACCGGTCGCATATTGTCCTCATATTGGGTGTTTCAAGATTGCAACTAGGACTTGCTACTATACTCACCTTGTGTTTTTGTGCTTTGGTTAACCTACCACTAATGCCCCCAATACTACCCTCTGGAATATCGCCTAGTTTAAAAACCCCTCTAACTTTTTGGCCATCTTCATTCCCAGCAGAATGAACAGAATCTAACAGGTTTTCTTCTAAGATTGCCCTGTATTTGGCTCCATCCATATTCCCATCAACTCTGACCAGCTTCCCTGTCCCTGCTGAAGAAAAGCATCCCCACAACATGATGCTGCCACCACCATGTTTCATGCTGGGGATGGTGTGTTCAGGGTGATGTGCAGTGTTAGTTTCCCACCACACATACTGTTTTGCTTTTAGGCCAAAAGTTTAAATTTTGGTCTCATCTGACCAGAGCACCTTCTTCCACATGTTTGCTGTGTTTGCATGGCTATTCGCAAACTGAAAATGGGACTTCTTATGGCTTTCTTTCAACAATGGCTTTCTTCTTGCCACTCTTCCATAAAGGCCAGATTTGTTGAGTGCACGACTAATAGTTGTCCTGTGGACAGATTCTCCCACCTGAGCTGTGGATCTCTGCAGCTCCTCCAGAGTTACCATGGGCCTCTTGGCTGCTTCTCTGAATAATAAGCAAATGAGGCCTATCTCTATGGTCCCTAACCTAACTATAGGCTATCAATGCTACCGGACCTCTACTTATCTAAACGGCCGTTTGAAGCCTATCCTGTCACTACCCTGAGCTGTTTACTGTTCCCTAGTATAATACTAGCTAGGAATCCCCCCAGACCAAAAAGGGACACTGTTGCTTTAAATAATGAAGTGGCAGCTATACACTTCAACACAAACCAGTCATTTGATAGGTGATATAATCAAATGTGCGTTGCTCTCATACACTTGAGAAAAGCCCAAGTATATTGCAGTATGCAAATAGAAAGTTTCAGTGAATCAGAGAAGCATCTGACAGCTATCTCTGATTCCCACACAGAAGTGCTCACACAGGCTTGACAGTAGTATAACAAACCATGAGCTACAGAGTGCAGTAACACTTGCTTTTGCCTGGAAGGACAGATGGATGGATACAGCACAAAATCAGCCTGCAGCACCCCCTGGTTTGCAGAGCATGTAGCTGGTCACACTCTCTCTTCACTTCCTGTAAGAAATCCACATATATAGCCTTGAGGGGGTCTCCTGACCCTTAAGCAGGGGCAGGAAACAACCTCTTAACAGGAAGAATCTGTTTGTAATAAGTACTCTATGGTAGGTACCAGGCATGCGTGTAAACAACCTCACAGACAGTATACAAAAGAACAGCATTTGTGAGCTCAAGTGTGCATGAGGCCTTAAATTTATTTTGAATGCAAGTAAAGTTGTTCTGTTAAAAATAGTGCTGTATTCATTGACATACCTCCTGAGACCCAGACTCCCTGGACACTACGGTCACCTGCTGACTTGGGACCATCCACAGGCAGTTTAACTCTTCAATAAAGTACAAAAGTTGAATCCAACACAATTTCACTTCAGCTAATTGCGGTACAGACAGGGGCGGATCCAGGGGGGGGGCAACGTGGCAATCGCCCCCCCCCCAGAATGCAGGTGAGAGAGCAGGCGGCTTCCCGGGCGGATCTGCGCATGGCTCCACAGGTGACAGAGCGGGCTCCGCGTGTTAGAGAGCGGGCGGCTACCCGGGCGGCTCTGCGGGTTAGAGAGCGGGCGGCTCCACAGGCTGTCAGGTATGTGAGAGAGCAGGCGAACAGCTGGGCGGCTCGTGGGTGAGCAGACGGCTGGCCAATGAGGGAGCTGTGGGCGGGGGAGCAGAGAGATGACATCTCTCACTGCCCGGCGCCCGCCCTGAATCCCTGCAGCACAGTTCCACCCTCACTGTGCAGGCAGCTGCGGGAAGCAGAGAGATGACATCATCTCTCTGCTGCCTGACTGATAATCTGCTGCCTGACTCTGGGACACAGGAAAGTGACAATCCGCAACATGTGTTAGGCGACGTGCCAAGTGACAATTCGTGACATAGCAAGTGACAATCCGTAACCGCTGGCAGGTGACGTGGCAAGTGATGATCTGCATCTGGTGACAGGTGACGTGGCAAGTGATGATCTGCATCTGGTGACAGGTGACGTGGCAAGTGACAATCCTCAACGTGTGGCAGGTGACGTGGCAAGTGATGATCTGCATCTGGTGACAGGTGACGTGGCAAGTGACAATCCATGACGTGGCAAGTGACAATCCACAACGTGTGGCAGGTGACGTGGCAAGTGACAATCCGCAACGTGTGGCAGGTGACTTGGCAAGTCACAATCTGCATCTGGTGACAGGCGACGTGGCAAGTGGCAATCCACATCCGGTGACAGGTGATGTGGCAAGTGACAATCCGCATCTGGTGACAGGCAACATGGCAAGTGACAATCTGCATCTGGTGGCAGGTGACGTGGCAAGTGACAATCCTCAACGTGTGGCAGGTGATGTGACAAGTGGCAATCTGCATCTAGTGGCAGGCAACATGGCAAGTGACAATCTGCATCTGGTGGCAGGCGACGTGGCAAGTGACAATCCTCAACGTGTGGCAGGTGATGTGACAAGTGACAATCTGCATCTGGTGGCAGGTGACAGTGGCAAGTGACACGCTCAGGGCTCCCACTGATTCTGCATTATGGTGAGTTGAACTATTTTATTTTTTATAACAATGTAATAATAAAAATAATGCGCTTCAATCATCCTGACACCATATCAACCATGGTGCCGTGATGATTGAAGCGCCAACACCAGCCATTTCCCCGACAAATTGCCCGCCAAAAAACATATTTTTGTTTTTTGCCCCTCCCGAGACTAGGCTCTAGATCCGCCCCTGGGTACAGAAGATGTTTTTCCAGTCTTGTGAAGTGTAAGAACATAATGACTTTCTTAAGCCCTGTCTCTGGAAAGTACTAACCACTTACTGAGGACATAGAAGAAATCAAGAAGGTTTGGCTAGTACTGAGCTACCAACAAGAGAGAAACTAAAATCCCATAGTAAAGAAATTGTAGTTGCCCAAAATTTCCAGTAGATGTCAGCATACTACTGACCAACAATAACCTAATGCAGTTCAATAAAACAGATAAAAAATACATGTAAAAGGGACGGAACAAGAGTAAGTACCAGAAATTGATGTGGTATCAGCCTCTTATAATCCTCTGTTCAGGGTGGAAGAAGCAACACAAGGAGAAAGAGTGACAGAGAGATGTCCTCATTGGCCTGTTGCTTCTTCTTTTACTCATTCAGGGCCGTCTTAATGAGCGGGCACACCTGGGCACTGCCCAGGGGCCCCAGCTGCATGGGGGGCCCCTGCACTTTTCTTGTCCCCTTGCAGCTCAGTGTGTAGACATGTACTGTTTTGTCAAGTCGAACGGGTCAGCAGGAGCATCAGCGGTGCAGGGGAGGCTGCCAGTAACACTCCCCTCTCATTTATTCAAGTTAGGTTGTTCCTCTGAGATCTTCAGTATCTCCAGAGGCAGCCAGAGTTCGTGGGCGGAGCCAGGGGTGTGGCTGCCTTCTCCAATCCTTCTACAGACTCGTTCACTCAAGATGAGAGACCACAGCAACCCCAGGAGTTTTGTATCCAGCAATTCTGTAAGTGACCAAGCACATTGTCACTGCATACAGCATTAACCTGGCACTATTTCACCCTATACTATCCAAACCTTCACCTATACCGCCCTATACTACCAAAACCTTCACCTATACTGCCCTATACTAACAAAACATTTACCTATACCACCCTATACTACCCAAACCCTCACCTATACTACCCAAACCTTCACCTTTACTACCCTATACTACCCAAACCTTCACCTATATCGCTCTATACCATCCAAACCTTCCCCTATACTGCTCTGTACTATCCAAACCTTCACCTATACCGCCCTATACTATCCAAACCTTCACCTATATGGCTCTATACTACCCAAACCTTCACCTATAGTGCTCTATGCTATCCAAACCTTCACCTGTACTGCTCTATATTATCCAAACCTTCACATATACTGCTCTATATTACCCAAACCTTCACCTATACCACCGTATACTATCCAAACTTTCACCTATACTGCTCTGTACTATCAAAAATCTTCACTTATACAGCCCTATACTATCCAAACCTTCACCTATACCGCCCTATACTACCAAAACCTTCACCTATACTGCTCTATACTACCCAAACCTTCACCTATACTATCAGAACCTTCAGCTATACCATCCTATACTACCCAAACCTTCACCTATATCGCTCTATACTATCCAAACCTTCACCTGTACTGCTCCATACTGTCCAAACCTTCACCTATACTGCTCTATACTACCCAAACCTTCACCTATACCGCCCTATACTATCCAAACCTTCACCTATACTGCTCTATGCTATCCAAACCTTCACCTGTACTGCCCTATACTGTCTAAACCTTCACCTATACTGCTCTATACTACCCAAACCTTCACCTCTACTGCCTTTACTATCCAAACCTTCACCTATACTGCTCTGTACTATCCAAACCTTCACCTATACCGCCCTATACCATCCAAACCTTTACCTATACTGCTCTATACTATCCAAAAATTCACCTCTACCGCTCTATACTATCCAAACCTTCACCTATACCGCCCCATACTATCCAAACCTTCACCTGTACTGCTCTATACGATCCAAACTTTTACCAATACTGCCCTATACTATCCAAACCTTCCACTATATTGCCCTATACTATCCAAACCTTACGCTATAGGGCCCTATACCATCCAAACCTTCTCCTATACTGCCCTATACTATCTAATGCCCCATACACATGATTAGAAATTCCGTCAGAAAAAACTTGGATGTTTTTTCCGACGGAATTCCGCTCAAGCTTGCATTGCATAAACACGGTCACACAAAAGTTCTCAGAACTTTTGACAGTCAAGAACACAGTGACGTACAAGACTACGACGAGCCGAGAAAATTAAGTTCAATGCTTCCGAGCAAGCGTCAAATTGTTTCTGAGCATGCGTGATTTTTTGTGCTTCCGAATTGCATACAGACAAACTAATTTTCGGATAGGAACTTTTTCCGACCGCAAAATAGAGAACCTGCTCTCAATCTTTTGCTGGCTGGAATTCTGCCAGCAAAAGTCCAATGGAGCATACACACGGTCGGAATTTCTGACCAAAAGCTCACATCCGACTTTTGCTGGAGGAATTTCTGATCGTGTGTATGGGGCATTAGCCTTCACCTATACTGCTCTATACTACCCAAACCTTCACCTATACTATCAGAACCTTCAGCTATACCACCCTATACTACCCAAACCTTCACCTATACTACCCAAACCTTCACCTATATTGCTCTATACTATTCAACCCTTCACCTGTACTGCCCTATACTGTCCAGACCTTCACTTATACTGCTCTATACTACCCAAACCTTCACCTATACTGCCCTATACTATCCAAACCTTCACCTATACCTCCCTATACTACCCAAACCTTCACCTATACCGCTCTATACTATCCAAACCTTCACCTATACTGCGCTATATTACCCAAACCTTCACCTATACCGCCATATACTATCCAAACCTTCACCTATACTGCTCTGTACTATCCAAACCTTCACCCGTACTGCCCTATACTGTCTAAAACCTTCACCTATACTTCTCTATACTACCCAAACCTTCACCTATACTGCCCTATACTATCCAAACCTTCACCTATACCTCCCTATACTACCCAAACCTTCACCTATACCGCTCTATACTATCCAAACCTTCACCTATACTGCGCTATATTACCCAAACCTTCACCTATACCGCCATATACTATCCAAACCTTCACCTATACTGCTCTGTACTATCCAAACCTTCACCTGTACTGCCCTATACTGTCTAAAACCTTCACCTATACTTCTCTATACTACCCAAACCTTCACCTATACTGCCTTTACTATCCAAACCTTTACCTATACTGCTCTGTACTATCCAAACCTTTACCTATACCACCCTATACTATCCAAACCTTCACATATACTGATCTATACTATCCAAACATTCACCTATACCGCTCTATACTATCTTAACCTTCACCCATACCGCCCTATACTATCCAAACCTTCACCTGTACTGCTCTATACTATCCAAACTTTTACCTATAGTGCCCTATACTATCCAAACCTTCCACTAAACTGCCCTATACTACCCAAACCTTCACCTATACTGCCCTATACTACCCAAACCTTCCACTATATTGCCCTATACCAGGGGTCGTCAACCCGCCCGGCCGCGGCCCACTGCCGGGCCGTGGCCCCTCTGCAGCCGGCCCGCGGCCGGCCGGCAAGAGACACCTGGGCGGCCGGCATGAGAGCGCTGGGTAGATGGAAGAAGCGAGCGGGCGGGCAAGCAGAGATGATATGATCTCTCTCCGCCCCCCCCATCACCGCCAGTGTTCTGTCTCAGTGTCGGAGATGTGGCGGGAAGCAGAGAGATGACATCATCTCTCACTGCCTGCCCCGCATCACCGCTCTCTTGCGGCTGTGAGAAAGCCAGAATTCCTTGGTCAGCGATGCAGATCCCCCCCTCCCCCGACAGCTAATCAGGAATGGCCGAGGGCGGAACCAGACAGTGACAGCCGAATGAGTCCCGGACCCTCCCTCTGCCAGGTGATACCGGCTGCAGCATGAGGAGGGAGACACCCTACTACAGAGGGATGATCCCACAGAGATGTGATGTCAATAGTGACAGGTGAGCTGTGTGTGGGAGTACAGGTGGGGTGTGCTGGAACTTGTAGTTCACCCCCTCAGCTGTCTGCCTCACATACCACAAGGGGCGCTCTACTCACTCTGCATCTGGTGACAGGCAGCGTGGCAAGTGACAATCCACATCTTGTGGCAGGTGACGTGGCAAGTGACAATCCACATTTTGTGGCAGGCAGCATGACAGGTGGCGTGGCAAGTGACTATACACATCTTGTGGCAGGCAGCGTGGCAAGTGACATTCCGCATCCTGTGGCAGGTGACAGTGGCAAGTGACATGCTCAGGGCTCCCACTGATTCTGCATTATGGTGAGTTGAACTATTTCATTTATTTTATTACTACAATGTAATTATAGAAATAATGCGCTTCAATCACCCTGACACCATATCAAGCACGGTGCCGTGATGATTGAAGCGCCAACACCAGGCATTGCCCGCGAAAAAATCGTTTACCCCACATGACTGACCCCCCACCCCCGGTCCTTGGCACAATTTTCTTCCATGCAGCCGGTCCCCGGTGCCAAAAAGGTTGGGGACCACTGCCCTATACTATCCAAACCTTACGCTATACGGCCCTATACCATCCAAACCTTCTGCTATACTGTCCTATACTATCTAATGCCCCATACACATGATCAGAAATTCCGTCAGAAAAAACTTGGATTTTTTTTCCGACGGAATTTCGCTCAAGCTTGCCTTGCATAAACACAGTCACGCAAAAGTTCTCTGAACTTTCGACTGTCAAGAACGCAGTGACGTACAACACCACAACGAGCCGAGAAAATGAAGTTCAATGCTTCCGAGCAAGCGTCAAATTGTTTCCGAGCATGCGTGATTTTTTGCGCGTCTGAATTGCATACAGACGAACGCATTTTCGGATAGGAACTTTTTCCGACCGAAAAATAGAGAACCTGCTCTCAATCTTTTGCTGGCTGGAATTCTGCCAGCAAAAGTCCAATGGAGCATACACACGGTCGGAATTTCTGACCAAAAGCTCACATCCGACTTTTGCTGGAGGAATTTCTGATCGTGTGTACGGGGCATTAGCCTTCACCTATACTGCTCTATACTACCCAAACCTTCACCTATACTATCAGAACCTTCAGCTATACCACCCTATACTACCCAAACCTTCACCTATACTACCCAGACCCTGAAACTGAGCTGCAGCACGATGGCTAAGACCATACAGCGGTTTAACAGGACAGGTTCCACTCAGAACAGGCCTCGCCATTGTTGACCAAAGAAGTTGAGTGCACGTGCTCAACGTCATATCCAGAGGTTGTCTTTGGGAAAAAGACGTATGAGTGCTGTCAGCATTGCTGCAGAGGTTGAAGGGGTGGGGGGTAAGCCTGTCAGTGCTTAGACCATACGCCACACACTGCATCAAATTGGTTTGCATGGCTGTCGTCCCAGAAGGAAGCCTCTTCTAAAGATGATGCACAAGAAAGTCTGCAGTTTGCTGAAGACAAGCAGACTAAGGACATGGTTTACTAAAACCATGTCCTGTGGTCTGATGAGACCAAGAGAAACTTATTTGATTCAGATGGTGTCAAGTGTGAGTGGCGGCAACCAGGTGAGGAGTACAAAGACAAGTGTGTCTTGCCTACAGTCAAGCATGGTGGTGGGAGTGTCATGGTTTGGGGCTGCATAATGGGCTGCCTGCACTGGGGAGCTACAGTTCATTGAGGGAACCATGAATGCCAACATGTACTGTAACATACTGAAGCAGAGCATGATCCCCCCCTTCGGAGACTGGGCCGCAGGGCAGTATTCCAACATGATAACGACCCCAAACACACCTCTAACCACTGCCTTGCTAAAGAAGCTGAGGGTAAAGGTGATGGACTGGCCAAGCATGTCTCCAGACCTAAACCCTATTGAGCATCTGTGGGGCATCCTCAAATGGAAGGTGGAGAAGCGCAAAGTCTCTAACATGCACCAGCTGAGGAGTGGAATAGGACTCCAGTGGCAACTTGTGAAGCTCTGGTGAACTACATGCCCAAGGGGGTTAGGGCAGTGCTCGAAAATAATGGTGGTCACACAAAATATTGACACTTTGGGCCCAAATTGGACATTTTCACTTAGGGGTGTACTCACTTTTGTTGCCAGCGGTTTAGACATTAATGCCGCGTACACACGGTCGGACTTTCGTCTACAAAAGTCCGACGGACACCGACGGACTAAAGCTGGCTGACAATCCGATCATGTGTGGGCTTCCCCGGACTTTCAGCGGACTTTCAGCGGACTTTTCCAGCTGCAAATCTGACGGACTTTAGATTTGAAACATGCTTCAAATCTTTACGTGGTAACTACGCCGGACCTAGAAATCCGCTCGTCTGCGTGCTAGTCCGACGGACAAAAACCCACGCTAGGGCAGCTATTGGCTACTGGCTATCAACTTCCTTATTTTAGTCCGGTGTACGTCATCACGTAAGAATCCATCAAACTTTTGTGTGATCGTATCTAGGCAAGTCCGTTTGTAAGAAAGTCTGCCGCAAGTCCGCCAAAAGTCCGCCAAAAGTCTGACAAAAGTCCGTCGAAAGTCTGTCGGACAGGCTGTCGGACTTTTGTAACCGAAAAGTCAGACCGTGTGTACGCGGCATAATGGCAGTGTGTTGAGTCATTTTGAGGAAACAGCAAATTTACACTGTTATACAAGCTGTACACTCACTACTTTACATTGTAGTAAAGTGTCATTTCTTCAGAGTTGTCACATGAAAGACAAAATAAAATATTTACAAAAATGTGGGGGGTGTACTTACTTGTGTGAGATACTGTATAGAAGTATAAAGAGGACCTGTCATGGCACTATACGTGTATATAGGAGTATAAAGGGGACTGGTCATGGCTCTATACATGTGTATATAGGAATATAAAGAGGACCTGTCATGGCTCTATACATGTATGTAGGAGTATAAAGAAGACCTGTCATGGCTCTATACATGTATATAGGTGTATAAAGGGGACCTGTCATGGCTCTATACATGTATGTAGGTGTATAAAGAGGACCTGTCATGGCTCTATACATGTATATAGGAGTATAAAAGGACCTGTGCGTGGCCGACGGCCGTGATGTCAGCCAGCCACCCGCGATCGCTCCACAGAGAGCCAGAAAGGGGATCTGTCAATGTAAACAGACAGATCCCCATTCTGACAGGGGAGGAAAGACAGATCTGCTGTTCCTAGTGATTAGGAACAAAGATCTCTCTCCTCCTCCAGTCAGTCCCGCCTCCCCCCCCCCCCCAAGTTAGAAGCACCTCCCAGGGAACACGTTTAACTCCTTCCCTGCCAGTGACATTTACACAGTAATCAGTGCAATTTTTTAGCACAGATTGCTGTATAAATGTCAATAGTCCCAAAAATGTGTCAAAAGCGTCCTATCTGTCCACCGCAATGTCGCAGTCTCGCTAAAAATCGCAGATCACCATTACTATTAAAAAAAATAACAACAAAAATGCCATAAATCTATCCCCTATTTTGTCAGTGACAGTGAGAGGTGATGTCATCTCTCTGCTCCCCTGCCCGCCAGCCCGCTGATTGGCTAGCAAGCCTGCTCACTTGCCAACTGGTGCGCCCGTTCACTCAGCTGCCGATCCGCCAACTGACTGTACAAAACATATTACAGCGCACACATTCAAGAATGACATTTCCTGTAAGGCTAGTTAAAAAAACCTGAACATATTCAAAAAATACGGGGGTTTGGTCACACTATATGGTCATATAGTGCTAAGCCCACTTACTGCGACAAAGTGCCCTGAATTAGTGGGTCCTACACTAGTAATAGAATGGAAGATCCTTTGTCTCAACCATGGGAGCTAAACTCCTCTATGTGGGAGAACTGAAGGGGATACATCCTATGCACTGGTGGCCACTAAATAAGAGGTAATGAGGAGGGGGAGGGGTGCTCCAGCCCAAAAAACCTGGTCAAGGTCTATTACAATATACAAAAACATATTTGGGGGACACACCCTACAATGCGTTTAAATTCAAGATGGTGCTTCTATAAGACCACACACTGTGGATTGTCACTTCCCACAACGTCACCTGCCACACATAGTGAATTGTCACTTGCCACAACGTCATCTGCCACACGTAGCGGATTGTCATTTGCCACAACGTCACCTGCCACACGTGGATTGTCACTTGCCACTTCCTCTGCCACACATAGCGGATTTTCACTTGCCACAACGTCACCTGCCACACGTTGTGGATTGTCACTTGCCACTTCCCCTGCCACAAGTAGCGGATTTTCACTTGCCACATCACCTGCCACACGTTGCGGATTGTCAGTTGCCACAACGTTACCTGCCACACGTTGTGGATTGTCACTTGCCACAACGTCACCTGCCACACGTAGTGGATTGTCACTTGCCACTTCACCTGCCACACGTAGCACATTGCCACTTGCTGTGTCCCAGAGTCCTGCGGCTGCACAGTGAGGGTGGAACTGCAGTGATTCAGGGCGGACAGTGAGAGATGATGTCATCCCTCTGCTCCCCCACCCGCTGGCCCGCTGATTGGCTATCAAGCCTGCTCATTTGCCAACTGGCACGCCCATTCACTCAGCTGCCGGACCCGCCCATTGACTATTCCCCTGTTCTGCCCGCACGCTCCTGTCACCTTGGCGCCGGCTCCTCACAGTGGGATAAACAGCGGGGCAGGTGGAATGGGCTGGCTGGTGGGCGGCAATTTGCTGACCCCCTGAAAGTGCCTCTCGGGACCGATGGTACCATCGGGTCCCATGGGAGGGCTGGCCCTGACCCTAACCTGCCACTATACTTCCCTATACCATTCAAACCTGACACTATACATTAATACACTGTACCCTCCTGACCTCCCCTCTACTGTGCCCTCCTGCCTCCACCCCCCCCCCCCCCGTACTGTGTACAGTCATACATAAATACAGGCCGCTAGATGACTGGGAGATGCATTTATTACAGGGTGGGGGGGCAGTGTGTAGAGAGGGCGGGACAGTGTGTATAGGAAGTGAATTTAATTTGGGATCATTTCTTGGTTTTGTGTATTTGTTGTGTCTAATTAGACCAAAAAGCCATGCCCAATATGTAGATATGTAGCATTATTTAGCCACACTCACTCCGTGCCACCACATGCATAGCGTACCACAAGTCACCATCTCCCCTAGTGCATTACTTTGCCCAGGGGCCCATGATGTTATTAAAGTGGGGTTCCACCCAAAAAACAAAAATACCTGGAAAAATTCTAAAAAACAAAACAAAAAAACATTTGGATATTTTTTTTTCACTTACCTCTAAATGCCTGTTGCTAGGTGGTCCCTCGTAGCCTGCCTGTTCCTTAGCCTGCGCTGGTGACATCACTTCCCCCTCGGCACAGGAAGGGCTCTGCTCTGCTCCCTCCCTCCTGTCAATCATCTGGGACCCATTACAGGTCCCAGGTGATTGAGTGGCCAATCACGGCGTGCGGCGCTGCTCGCGCATGCGCAGTGGGTGCCAGGCTGTGAAGCCACAGCCCGGCGCCCACAGTTGAAATGCCGGCGCCGACAAGCGGAGGGGGGGACGAGCGGGGCTTCGATCCCCCGCATCGCTGGACCCAGGGACAGGTAAGTGTCCAATTAAAAGTCAGCAGCTGCAGTATTTGTAGCTGCTGACTTTTAATTTTTTTTTTTTTTGACGGCCCCCCTGGGTGGAACTCCTCTTTAAGATGGTCCTGTGTCCAGTCACAGGATGTTGAAAAGGACAATATCTGTATGTGTATTTACCAGCCTGCCTCCTGCCTGTCTGATGAGGCTTTGCTGTGCAATAGGGTTGTGTTAGTCAAAGTTCATGTTTGTGCAGTTAAAGGGTAATGCCACTTTCGTGGGGAAAAAAATAGCAAATAAAGAAAAAACTTTATAGCATATGCAATTGTGACACAAGTCATATTGTAATTCAATGTTATTAAAAATTATCTTTCCTTTTTAATCTGCAGCTCTGTGATTTTCTGAATATTCAATGCAGTATGGGAACCTGGAGGTGTTCTGTACACAGAATGTACAGAATGTGTACAGAACGCCCCCAGAAACATAATTTCCTGCTTGAGTGATTGGCTCACAAATTTTCCCAGAAATCTGGCAGGCATCCCCTGGAACAAAAATGTCATTTTTGGTAAGATACGCTATATTTTCAAAAGTATTAGGACACCTGCTTTTACACGCCCATGAACTTTAATGGCATACCAGTCTTGGTCCGTAGGGTTCAATACTCACCTTTTGCAGCTATAACAGCTTCAATTCTTCTGGGAAGGCTGTCCACAAGGTTTAGGAGTGTGTCTATGGGAATGTTTGACCATTCTTCCAGAAGCTCATTTGTGAGGTCAGGCACTGGTGTTACATAGTTACATAGTAGGTGAGGTTGAAAAAAGACACAAGTCCATCAAGTCCAACCTATGGCCTGGCCTGGCTCACAGTCTTCACCCTAATTCATTCCAAAGGTGCTCTTTTGGGTTGAGGTCAGGACTCTGTGCAGGCCATTCAAGTTTCTCCACCCCAAACTCGCTCATCCATGTCTTTATGGACCTTGCTTAGTGCACTGGTGCACAGTCATGTTGGAACAAGAAGGGGCCATCCCCAAACTATTCCCACAAAGTTGGGAGCATTAAATTGTCCGAAATGTCTTGGTTTGCTGACGCCTTAAGAGTTCCCTTCACTGGAACTAAGGGACCAAGTTCAACCCCTGAAAAACAACCCCACACCATAATCCCCCTCCTCCAAATGATTTGGACCAGTGCACAAAACAAGGTCCATAAAGACATGGAAGAGCGAGTTTGGGGTGGAGGAACTTGACTGGCCTGCACAGAGTCCCGACCTCAACCAGATAAAACACCTTTTGGATGAATTAGAGTGGAGACTTTGAGCCAGGCCTTCTCATCCACATCAGTGCCTGACCTCACAAATGAGCTTCTGGAAGAATGGTCAAACATTCCCATAGACACACTACTAAACCTTGTGGACAGCCTACCCAGAAGAGTTGAAGCTGTTATAGCTGCAAAAGGGTGGGCCAACTCAATATTGAACCCTACCGACTAAGATTGGGATGCATTAAAGTTTATGTGGGTGTAAAGGCAGGTGTCCCAATACTTTTGACAATATTGACAAAATTATTGGGATGCCTATAGATGTGATTTCCCAATAGGATGCAGGCCCAGCAGCTTTCCTTATTAGTGCTCTGTAGCTGCTGCAGTTGATTGATAATTATGAAACCACTCCCAATAAGTTCACTTTCCCACATGGACACAGACAAACACACAGGGATTTCTTCAGAATTGCAAAAGGTAGGAATCTGCAACAAAGTCAACAACAATGTAAGCTGAACAGATAGTGCAATGATTTACAGCTGTTGGTAAGATATATGACAGTGAGAAAAAAAAAAAAAGAAGGAGAGCTATGGTCAGAAATACAGGAAAGTAAAAATGAAGTAGATGCAAACTAACAAATGTGAAGAGTAACAAGACATTGATAAAAGAAAGAGATAGAAGAAAAAACAAGGTATACTGAAAAAAATCTGAAAACATAGCATCAAGGATAGGTAGCTCTTAGGCTGGGTTCACACATGTCCGGCTGCACTTTGCAGTCCGGAGTTCGGTGCGTTTCTGTTCACCGATTCAGGTGCGACTCAGGTGTGAGTTTTTGCCTGAATTTGAACCTGAACCAAAAACGTACAGCAGCCTTTTCAAAACCGCACCACCGCCACCCCGGACATGTGTGAACCAGCAACCATTGAGAAAAAAACGCATTCCAATTTGCATATATACTATATTACCAAAAGTATTGAGACTGGCTCGCAGTCTCTGCGCTAATTCATCCCAAAGGTGTTCTATCTGGTTGAGGTCAGAACTCTGTGCAGGCCAGTCAAGTCCCTCCACACCAAACTCACTCATCCATGTCTTTATGGACCTTGCTTTGTGCACTGGTGTGCAGTCATGTTGGAACAGGAAGGGACCATCCCCAAACTGTTCCCACAAAGTATCGTCCACATCAGTGTCTGACCTCACAAATGCGCTTCTGGAAGAATGGTCAAACATTCCAATAGACACACTCCTAAACAGGCTTCCCAGAAGAGGTTAAACTGTTATAGCTGCAAAAGGTTGGACAACTCAATATTGAACCCTACTGACTAAGACTGGGATGCCATTAAAGTTCATGTGCGTGTAAAGGCATTGCCCCAGTACTTTTGGTAATATAGTGTATGTGAACCCAGCCTGAAGGATAAAAGAGAAATATGTTGCATTATCAAAAGAAACGCGGATAGTGAGAATGTGAGCCATACAAAGAAATGAAAGTATTTGAAAAATAAGTATACTTTCAAATCTAATACATGAGCTGAGCTGAGTACTTTATTGCACTGATTTCTAAATAAATTCTCAGAAACAGAATTAAAAAGTCTAAGAAAAAGGCCATTATTATACAGTATGACATTTTAGTAAGGTGGACCCAAACTTCAGGCCGCTTAAGGCCCGATGGTTGCCATACTCTGGCCCCTGCGAAGAGATAGCCCTGTGTGCATGCCTTTATTACTCTTAATAATACTGAGTTATTTAATACTCCCGCTGTCAAACTGTTTTTTTTTTGTTGTTTTTTTTACTTTTACTTTTACTGACCATCAAACCAGAAGAATTTTTTACTTCCATTGATTTAGGGACATTTATACTCCCACTTTAAATAATTGAATACATTTTGCGCAATATTAATAAAACATGTGAATGAGTGTAAAGAATTGTGTGCTTGGATAGAAAAGGAGAGGTATACAGCTATTAGTTGCTGCAGCTATTATTGCTAGGATCAATGATCTCTGTATTAAATAGCAATCGTTGCTATTTTCTGATAAAGTGATAATTTTGAAATATACGTGAATAAATACATATAAATGACTGCGGTGATGTTATAATTCCACTCTACAATAAACGTGAATGTTATAATTCCACTCTACAATAAACGTGAATGTTATAATTCCACTCTACAATAAACGTGAATAAAAATAGCGTAAATAAAAAAGCAAATTGCCGTGGATAAACAGCAACTCCTTGTGGATAAAAAACAGTAAATTCTTCTATAATCATTAATCATATGTGCAATCAATCATGATTAATATCATAAAGCAATAAACATAAAAATGGTGAACAAAAAATGTGTAATAATAGTCCACTTCAGTGCTATAATAAAGTGCAGGTGATTAAATAAAAATAATTTGAAGGAGGTAGATGGGTAGCAGCATATAAACAGTCTATAAGTATTTCTTCTATTTAATCCTGGTCTATGTGATGTAATGGGTATGTTTTCTCTGCTGATGGTGTCTCCTAGTGTGGTCTCACAGAACCCTCACCTTCAGTTTCTAGTACTCAGGCATTCAGTGATGTAGCTTTAAGATGTGGGAGTAGTCTCTGGGAACCTCTCTTTCTTTGTTATTTTTTCTCCATCATTCCTTCTATGTGGCTCCGCTCTGGTATACTCGGTAATGGGGGAGATAAATAGAAAGGGAAGGGGGAGAAAAGAGGCTCCACTAGTGTATTATAGTTTTAAAATCAAAGGGGGGAGTATTTATTTAGGTATTGCTCTTACATTTATAATATTAAAAACAGGCAGAGTAAATAAAGAAACAATCTGGCGTTCTCAGCGCCCTCTCACTTGTGCTTCAGGATAGTGTGTACCGCTCCAGCCAATTTGGGTGTGAACAAGAGCCCTTGTACAATTTATTATTCTGTAACAATATTGTTATTTATTGCTTCTGTACCATGTTCCGTTGAATTTATGTTGTAATATGTTTTTAATCTATGCTATGTTAAAATAAAAACCTTTTTACTTTATATATCTCGTTATACCTACTCACTACTTGATAATTGTTAGCAAGTGCCGGTAAAGTCCACCCAGGGGAACTGTTTTTTCTCATATATATGAGAAAGCCAAGGAAGCATCCACCACCAGACAACAGAGGAACAAGAAAAACTTTGATCTCAGAGTGAGAGTTCAGGACCTACAACCCTGAGATCGAGTGTTGTTGCGCAACCTAGGAGTGCCTGGGAAGCATAAACTGGCTGATCGATCGCGTCCCCAACTTTACATTGTCTGTAAACGAATATCCGGACTTCCTGTGTACCAGATTCGGCCTGAGGGTAAAATGGGGCCTCTGAAAACCTGGGATCAAAACCGTCTGCTGCCTATATACCTGAAGCTGTCCGAGTACCTCTATCTTCTCGTCAAGAGACTCATCAGTCCCCTACGCTGAGAAGGAATAGGACCTTGATTGGTTATGAATTTCACCCCTAGAAGATGATCCCACCACTCAGGTGATACCCTTCATGAGGGAGATAGATCTTCCACTACCAGAAGTTGAAATGCTAGATTCCCACTCACTAGGAAAAAACAAGGACATCAAGACGGAGCTCGATGAAGTACTCAGTGTGACAGAGGCTCCCTGCCCTCCCATTCATGGGGTAGAGAGAGAGAGACTGTTCTTGAACTAGAACAAGAACCATAGCTTGAACCAGAACAAGAACTAGAACAAGAATCAGAGCCTGAACCAGAGCGAGAGCCAGTGCTTGAACCAGAACAAGAACCAGAGCTTGAATCAGAGCGTGAATCAGAACCATTGGAAAGTATCTACTCCAGATTGAGAAAATATGCCCTCCAAAAAGACTGACATATGATACCTTTGGGGAAAATTCTGATGAACGTATTCCTATCACTCAACTTTCTAATCAAGCCCTTGCCTCCTTTATTGAACTTCTGATAAAGGATGACCTTCATCCACCCCCTGACACTGCTGGGTGGGCCACTAATTTGTTATTGGCCTGTCATAAGCTTGATATGGCTTTGCCTGACAATGTACATAATTTACTGTTAGAAGATCCCTCTTTGGATTAGTTGTTGGCTGTTGCAACTTCTAGTTTGTCGTATAACTAACCATTCATTTCTTATGATACAGTGAGGTGATCCTACAGGTTCTGTTCTGTCTTCAGGGGCCAAAGACTTTCAAGTGGGCGGAGGATGTAGCAATATGAACTACAATTGCAATGAACAGCTATCCTCGGCACTATCTATAACAGCGTTACTAACTTTACATCATATTTGTGAGCCAACAAAAAGAGATTGTGGGATTGGTGGTTCCATCAGGTGACTGTTCCCCTACGCCCGGACCACATATTCTAGGGATCTTTGCTGCCACTGGAGAGATTGCTGGGAAGAGTTATAAAAGAAATCAGAGACCGACCCCGCGCTCTCTTCATTTCCGGGCCTGGTCGTTGGTGAAAGGGCAATTGCCTACCTTTGCAAATCTTTCCTTGGTTGTTAAGCTGGGACACTGTGTACAGACAGCTTTACTTTGGGAACACTTCACTGCACTTTTATTCAAACACTGTACATAGACATCTTTAACTTCATCCATCACACAATATAATACCACTCTGTTACTACACCTTATTGGATATAGTTAATGAGCTCCAACTGCTGGTGAAGACCATCAGATCTGCAACGAGGACATTCTGTCATTGCTTCTTAAAGGGCCCTATGACCATCCTTGTTTAGCTTAATTTCTAATGAGGTTGAATAGGCTGGCCTGAGTTTCTCTCTCTAGAAGTAGAAGCAGAATTTATGCTTAACTTTACTTATCCTTTCAGGTTATGTCCAAATGAAATTTCATTGTACACTACATCTTAACTGAAGTATTCCAGTAAACGTTAACAGACTATAAACGTATTGAGTGCTGTCTTATTGCTCAAAGGTGTTGCAAATATGTCTAAACCCAGAGTGTCAGGTTGGTTGGAACGTTAACAGGGTTATGTCGATGCAGAGGAGCAGGTGGATCCAAGCAGTCCCCAAGGGGGCCATGCTACACTGATAACCTGTAAAGGCTTTTAAAGTGTCTCCCATGGAGATTTTTAGGTACCATAGTTTGTCGCCATTCCAAAGGTGGTCAGAATTTTAAAGCGTAACATTTTAGGTATCTATTTACTTAACCAAGCATCACCTTTTATATTTTACCAAGAATTGGGTATTATATTGTGTTTGTGTTCACTAAAATTGATTAAAGTGTATTTTTTCCTGAAACTTTGTGTTTCATAAACTACTGTGCAAATATTGTACCGCATAGAAAATTGCAAAAACAATCATTTTTTTTCTCCAGGGCCTCTGCAGAATTGGCCTGGTTTTGAAGTGGTTAATCCTAACCCCTTAACTTTATGCTTTGCACTCTCTTGACTGAGGCTCAGGTTTTATTTAAACATCCCCACCCACTGAAACCACAGTTTGGCCACACCCACAATTTATTGTGCAGTGATGTGCTCCAAGATGTTCTGTGACCAGTTGTTTCAGGGCATGTTAAAAATGAAGACATGAGTGGGGTGAGTTGACCACGCCCCCTAAAACGTCACAGTCCCAGCATGCCCAGGGACTGTGACATCATAAGGGGGCGGGGTCTATATAAGTCACAACGGAGCCCTCAGAGAGCTGTCCAGCCGGAGAGAGCATTGTGTCAACATCTGGAGAAGAGAAGCCAAGAAGCCCAGAAGTCCGGACCTCCGCTGGCAAGAGAGCTACCGGAAGACAGCGGAGGAGCCGGCCGAAGAACTGGAACACCGGGAGAAGAGAGCGGAGAAGAACCAACCGGACGCCGGGAGAAGATGAACTGGAGGGACCACCGAAGCCGGAAGAAGACCCCCGAAGCCGGAGGAAGATCCCCCCCGGAGCTGTTTAATAAATTATTTTAAAAACCTGTGTAGTGTGTTTTATTATTGACACTTTTTCCCTAGGTGGATGGGTAGGGGTACCATGTACCCCATACTCACTCACATAGGGTGGGGGGCCGGGATCTGTGGGCCCACTTATTATAGGGGGCTCCCGGATTCCGATAAGCCCCCCGCCCGCAGACCCCGACAACCAACGGCCAGGATTGTCGGGAAGAGGCCCTTGTCCTCATCAACATGGGGACAAGGTGCTTTGTGGTGGGGGGGCACCGCAGGGCGCCCCCTCCCCCAAAGCACCCCCCCATGTTGAGGGCATGCGGCCTGGTACGGTTCAGGAGGGGGGGGCGCTCGCTCGTCCCCACCCCCTTTCCTTTTTTTTTTTTTTTTTTAAATTCTTTATTTTCTGACAGTCATATATCACATGCCACATGAAACATTTCTTTTAAACATCATATCAGCATATACATCTTTTTTTTTTTTTTTTTATCATAGTATAGCTATTTAGCACGTTTCCTTACAAAGTAGTTCTAAATCTCTTCTGTTCCAAGGGCAAGCATATATTTCCCCCTTTTCCGTTTCCCCTAGCCCCTATATCCCACCCCACCCCACCAGTACCAAAAATAAATAAATAAAAAAAAAAAAAAAAAAAAAGTTTAAACACCTCTCCTCAGGTCCATTCAATCTTACCTATTCCCCTTCTCCTGTTCTCTAATTCTGTACTCTACTAGGGGGGACCAAATCCTCCGATATTTCTCATCTTGTTCTTTCAGCATCATAGTCAAGTTTTCCATTTGTTGAATTTCTGTAATTCTAGCCCACCTCTGGAATTTAGTCGGAGGGACTGTACTCTTCCACAGAGCCGGGATACAAGCCCTTGCGGCAGTGAGAAGGTGTTTAAGCAGGGAATTCCTATATTTTTCCACCGATGGGGGAACATCATTTAGTAAGAATGCAGCCGGGTTGCTCCCAAGAGACACACCTGTAATGTCCTTAATCGTTTCCTCAACTATTTCCCAGAAGCCCTTAATTTCCTCACATTCCCAAAATATATGTATCATCGTTCCCACCCCCCTCTTACAACGCCAACATCTGTCTGATACCTGTGGGTAAATTTTTTGAAGAGCTGATGGTGTTCTATACCATCTAGTAAGGATTTTATATCCTCCCTCTTGATATCTGCTGGCAATTGATGTTTTATGTACTGATTTTAGCATTTTCGTCTTCTGTTTTTGAGTAAACGTTACTCCTAGCTCTCTCTCCCAGGCTTGCATAAAGTTAAGCTCCTGTGGAGCTTCCAGGCTTGTTAATGTTTCATAAAAATATGATAAGGAGTGCCTCACATTTTCGCCGTTTAGGCAGATCTGTTCAAAGCTAGTTAGCTCCCGTATTACTGAAAATGTTTTGATTTTTGAGCGGATGTACGCTCCTAACTGCATAGACCTGAAATAATCCAGGTCTTCTGTCACTTCTCCCTCTATCTCGCCTCTTGTCATCAGGCGGCTGTCCCTAGAAAAGTCTATCAGCCTACTTTTCCCTTTATGTTTTATTACCTCATACATCCGATCGATTAGGCCTGGTAGGAAGTCCGGGGCGCCCAATACCGGGGTCATTGGGCTCGGAATTGGTGAAAGATTTGTTTTTTTAAAGATCATATAGATGGAGCGGATAGTTGCCCCTGTTAACGGGTGTTTTTTCACAATGTTGGGTAATCCTGATTTTTTTATCCATGCTAATCCTTCCAATGGAATTTTAGTCGTCGCCTGTTCTAACTGTACATGTGGTTTCCTTACGGAAGCGCACCATTCCACCACTCTCGCTAATTGTAGGGCTTCCCTGTAACGTACTGGGTCTGGGAAACCAATACCTCCTTTCCCTTTTGGGAGTGCTAAAATGTTTCTCCTTACCCTTGCTGGTTTACCTGCCCAGATAAACCTCAGAAACCCTGATCTAAGGTCCTTTAAAAAGTTTGATGGAATCTTTATTGGTAGTGTTTGAAACAAATAGAGAATTCTGGGCATCACGTTCATCTTTATAATATTTGTCCTTCCAAACCAAGTGAAGGTTTCCCTGTCCCATCTCCTAAAATCTTGTTTGATTTGTCTCAACAGCGGGGCGTAGTTTAGTTCGAACATTCTACTAAGCTTCTTTGGGATTTTAGTCCCCAGGTAACTTATATGGGAATCTGTCCACCTAAAATTGAATTGTGATTTTATCCGGTTTATTTCAGTTGTATCCATTTCCAGCCCCATAGCCTCGGACTTAGTATAGTTTACCTTATAGTTTGCTAAATCTCCATAATTATTTATCTCACATAGAAGGGAAGGGAGGGATATAGTTGGAGAGGTTATGAAGAAGATCAGGTCGTCAGCATATGCTGCTAACTTGTGTTCTTCTCTCTCCGTCTTGATACCCCTAATGTTACAATCAGCGCGTATTTTCCTTAGAAAAGGTTCCAGTGTGAGAATAAAAATAATTGGTGAGAGGGGGCACCCCTGCCGCGTTCCATTTTGTATCTCAAAAGGGTCCGACAGTCTGTCATTAACCTTAACCCTCGCACTTGGAATTGAGTAAAGGTTTGAGAACCAGCTCAACATTCCTTTACCCAGTCCGATATGTTGTAAAGTTGTTTCAAGAAAAATCCAATCAACCCTATCAAAGGCTTTTTCTGCGTCCGCTGAGAACAGTATAAGGGGATCCTGTCTGCTCTGTGCAGTGTATATTGCATTTATTACTCTCTGCGTATTTTCCCTCCCCTCCCTTCCTGCCGTGAATCCCACCTGGTCTGGATGAATCAGTACCGGGATATGCTCTTCTAATCTTAACGCCAGAATTTTAGAGAAGATTTTTAAATCCACATTCAGCAACGCAATTGGCCGATAACTAGAACATTGGGATGGATCCTTTCCTTCCTTCGGAATTACTGCTATATGTGCCATCAAAGTCTCTCTAGGTATCCTCCGTCCTTCCCGTAGGGAGTTAAAAGCCGCTGTAAATCTCGGGGCCAATTTCTCAGCAAAAAGTTTATAGTACATCAGGGTGTACCCATCTGGGCCCGGGGCTTTCCCTACTTTTAGCAGGTTTATTGCTTTCTTAAATTCTTCTATTGAAATTGGTACATCTAGATCTCTTGCTACCTCCTCCGTTAACCTTGGCATTTCTGAGTTACGCAGATATTCTTTTGCCCTCTCTTGTTTGTTTCTGCACCTCTGTGGGGGCTGGTGACCATCCAACTGGTATAGACCCTCATAATATTCCCTAAAACTCTGTGCCATCTCCTGTGATGAATTCGCCACCTCCCCCTTCTGTGTTTTAATACCCGTCAAATGGGGTGGTGTTGTGGCATCCTTGAGGGCCTTTGCCAGCATCCTACTTGGTTTATTCCCGAATTCGTATAATGTCCGCCTTCCCCGTTTCAATTTTGCTTTAGCCTGTTCGATGAGGAGCGAGTTCAGGTCCCCTCTGAGGCCACCTAGTTTCTCCTCTAGTGACTGTGTTTGAGATTTTTTATGCTTTAGTTCTACTTCCCTGATTTTTTCAAGCAAGTCCTTGATCTGTGCATTAAGCTTTTTTTTCCTATGTGCCCCAAGTGATATCAAAACTCCCCTCATCACACATTTGTGTGTTTCCCAGACACAGAATGGGGTAACTTCATTCGACTCATTTGTCAGGAAGAAGGAATCTAATTCCTGGTTAAGTTTTTGCTCATACTCCTTGTCTTTTAATAATGTTTCATTAGTCTTCCAATGCCATTCCCGGCGTTCCTCCTCCCCTAAGTCCAACGTACAGTCTGTCGGAGCGTGGTCTGACAAGGTAAATGATCCTATTTCCGCACTCACCAGTGATGATATGACTGTCTGTGATATCATAACATAGTCAATACGAGTATATGTTTTGTGTTTTGGCGAAAAGAACGTATAGTCCCTGTCTTGGACATGGAGTGACCTCCATGTGTCTATTACTTGCAAATTACTTAATAGTTTCTTAACTCTTCGTATTTTTGTCAGTGAGAGATATGAAGCTCCCCTAGACGTGTCCAGGAGCGGGTCTAATACTAAGTTTAGGTCTCCTCCTATCACTAAAATACCTTCCTTATGTTGATATATCATTTGTAGGCAAGTTTCGAGGTAGCTGACCTGTTCTTCATTTGGGAGGTATAGGTTCACCAATGTGATCCTCTGTAATCCAATTTGTCCTTTTACGATTAATAGGCGACACTCCTCGTCTGTAACTATCTTCAATTCCTTCCATGGAATCTGTTTTGAAACTATGATTGATACTCCATTGGTTTTGGCACTCGGAGATGCACTATGATAAACTGTTAAGAATTTATGATTTCCGAGTTTTGGTATTCTATCCCTTCTAAAATGTGTCTCCTGGAGGAAGCCAATCTGCGTCCCCAGCCTTCCCATCTCCGCAAGTAATCTGATCCGTTTTTCCGGGATGTTCAGTCCCTTGACGTTATATGAGGTGAATTTTATTCTAGTCATGTTTTATACGATCTGTTGGAAACTACGAGGAGAGGGGCCCTCCAACCAGGACCCTAGGGAGAGAGAGAAAAAAAAAAAAAAAAAAAAAAACCCCTTGTACCAGTTCGGGGTTACAATCCGAACGGCGCGGAACCTCGGTGCCGTTTGGAGAACAAAAAAAAAAAAAAAAAAAACGTTATAAACGCCTCCGACTTTCCCTCCACACGGAGGGGAGACGTCTTTTGTAGGGGGATGCCCCTGCGCACGAAAAGTTTGAGTGTGTATATATCAAAAATAGCAGTGGCACGCCCATTGGTAATAACTAAGAGTGAGATAGCCCAGGAGAATACACCCGTAATAATACCAGACAGCTACCGTTATACAGTTATGTTTTCATTTCCATACTTATTTTATGCTTGTTAACATATAGCCCCATCCATCCCCCCCCCCACACCCCCCCCACCCCCCCCACCCCCCCATCCAACCCTTTCCTACCCCTTGCTCCCAAATAGCCCCTACCTCCCCCCCCTCCACCCCTGTCCCCGTCCCTCCCCCCAGTGCCCCCACCCCCCCACCATCCCCAGAAAAGCCGGGGTGTTGGAGAGAAAAAAGGGGGGGGGGAACGGGGGAGAAGGAAAAAAAAAAAAAATTGCAAATTTACAAAATTCTTGTATCCACCCCCTACTCAACTCCCTCTAACTCTTAGGGGTCACTAAGAGCCCCTGTCCCTTAGTGTAAAAAATATTTGTGCTGGCAGAAAAGCGTGATATTAGTGACATTGTTTCCCTCCCCCCTCCCTCCCTTCTTACCCTTCCCCCCACCTCCCCACTCCCCCCCTTTCCCACCCTGATATACACTCTATCCACCCCCCCCCTTCCCCTCTCCCATAAACGTACCTCCCCTACCCCACCCTCCTTACCCTCCCCCCTTTATGCCCTCCCCCTCTCTTTCTTCATGTGCAACCATTGTAACATGTGTTATCACAAAACCCCCGTGCTTTATATCCATAATACGACAAATCAATATTACCCTTACCATAACACACCCCATATGAAAAAAAAAAAAAAAAAAAAAAAAAAAAAAAAAACATTTCATCCAAATACATCATGTGCTTCTAAATTCCCAAACACTTGCCCTCCAAAACACAACAGTAATTCACCCATTTACTATACCAACCCCTGTGACACACAAAAAAAAAAAAAAAAAAAAAAAAAAAATGGGAGTAACAACGGGCCTTCCATTAGTATTGCTTATAATATATCACAATCAAATAAAACACCTTCCATTAGGCATGAACAAACATAAGGATACCAACAGGAAAAGAAAGAGAGAGAAAAAAAAAAAAAAAAAAGAAAAATTTCCCTCTTCCTTTCCCCCTTTTCCCTTTTTAAGGGGGTGGATCACGGGGGGTCACCCCAGGGGGGGGGGGAAATGTCCCAAGAGCCTTCCATTAAGTCCAGGGCAATGCACACTTAAGAAAAGTCAAGTACAGGGTGTCAAACAAAAAACAGAAAACAAGTCCACCATTAGATCATAACTCAACTTCCTTCGCCTAGTTCCTATTCCCTTGCAGTTTCTTCTGTTGAGTATACTCTCCGACATTCTCAATAGTAATATCAATCCAGTCAGGGATCTCCACTATCCCACCCCCTTTCCTGACCGGCCGGGCTGCGTGCTCGAATCGGGGTCTGGTATGGATTTTGGGGGGACCCTCATGCCGGTTTTTCGGCGTAGGGGGTTCCCCTTAAAGTTCCATACCAGACATAAGGGCCTGTAATGCCTGCGACGGGGCTCGCAAGGTTTCAATCTCGCCGATAGAACTTCCTTTTTTAGTCCCGTTGTACCCGAGTCACATTCAAAATGAACTTGTCCGTGTGTGGGAAAGTCCGTTCATTCTGAAAGTCCGGCGGAAGTCCGTCGGGAAGACCGGATTCCGGAAAGTCCGGTCGTGTGTAGGCAAGTCCGTCCGTTCAGAAAGTCCGGCGGTAGTCCGCCGGAAGTCTGGCGGCAAGTACGTCGGACCTAGTTTCCCAGAAAGTCTGACCGTGTGTACGCGGCATTAAGATCTTATACCTGCAGTAGCTGCTGTGATATATGGCTAAAAGATGTCCCCTACATCTAAGTTGTAAGGATGTCCTGCTTCATCAAAAAAGGTACATAGAACAATATCTTGACTTGAATAGAATACATTAGTTACTTTTGTTAGAAACTGTAACATTGGTCTAAGGACAACTCTGTCTGGATAGAAAAGGCAGTATGTGTCAGGTTTGTATGGTAAGGGCGTGGAGTCTAAGCCCCAGTCTGCGTTTTCACAAGGGTCCCTGATAATGGGAATAGACTTGCATCAAACTGGAACCAGGTCAAAGCCTTCAGGTACACCCGACTGACAATGCAGAGACTATGTGCAAGTGCAGGAATCAAACGGCAGGAAACAGAAGAAGATCCGAGAAAGTAGCTGAAGTTAGGGTGGGCGGCAGACAAACGAAATCGGTAGATGGAGCTGCACAGGTAGTCAGGCACAAAATACAACTAATGCAATGCAAACCTGGAGCTCCGAGAAACTAGGAAGTTGCTCAGGCAACCCAGGCTACACTGAGAATGTCTATTTATCTGGCATAGTTTTAAGCATGCTCTGAGGAATTGGACTATGAGGATGTTAGTGGCTCAATTTGTGTTTGTTAAGGCTGCAGAGACAAAAACATGGACTTTTAACCAAGACCTTTTTCAGGCCTTTCTGAAGAAAAGGCAGAACATTGTTAACTTCTGGAGATGATGGATCAAACGATAAACGGAGCAGGGGTTGGTACATGGGTAGTTAGGCACAAAATACAAGGCAAACCTGGACATCCAAGTAACTAGCAAGTTGCTCAGGTAACCCAGGCTACACTGAGAATGTCTATTTATAGGAAAGCAGACTGGGAGACAGGCCAGAGAGTGATACAAGGAAAAGGATTTAAGTTCACAGTAGACCAGGCGACGCCCATAGGTGAACACAGAAGCCAGCAGCACATGTTAATAGAATCACAGATCTAGAAGAACCACTGCACAAGGAGGTAAGACTTTCAAAAACAGAAAACTGCAAGCTAGACCATGACAGTATGGTTCAGTTATTTCCAGACACAGAGCTCATATGCACATCTTGCAAAAAATGATGGCTACTAAAAAGGCTGTCTTGAGAAGTAGATTCCAAACAAAACAACTTTGGGACTGATGAAAAAGTGTTGATGAGGCTTTACAGGAAGTGTGGCGGGGGCATAGTTTTAGGAATACTCTGAGTGATTGGACTATGAGGATGTTAGTGGCCCAATTTGTGTTTGTTAAAGCTGCAAAGGCGGAAACGTGGACTTTTTTCCAGGCCTCTCTGAAGAAAATGCAGAACGTTGTAAACTTCTGGGGATGATAGATCAAACAATTTTGCAGAAGCTGATTTTAGGAATTTTTACCATATTCTATGGTGGATATGGGTGGAATGTTTTCTTACTTTAATAATGGTAGAAATTAACGCTTGGAAGCATCCAAGGCTCGAGAGCTTCTGCCACTCAATCTCTTTGCCATCACACTGAGCTTCTCGGGAGATGGGTGGAGGAAGGATGCCTGGCTCAGGAGGTCTTGCCTCAGCAGAAATCTCAATGATGGATCTAGGCTGAGATGAAGCAGTGTTGAAAACCACAGTCTCTGTGGCCAATAAAATATTTTCGCAATCGAGAATGTTTTTTGCTATAGAGAATGTCCATGGATAAGTTAGGGCTTTTACTCCCTGAACCTCTGGAAAATTTTTATCAGTGTCCTGGCCTCGCCTCCCTTACTCCCGGAGTCTATGGGTAGCTATTCAGGCAGATAACCTTTTTCTGCGTACACAATAATAGACTGCTGTTTCTTGTCTGTGTCTTTATTGGCACGTTGCAGATTTTAATACAAGTGTCAATGACACACGTTATATGCGGTAAAACTGAAAATAACAGGAATAATATAACATTACCATACAATAGTAAACATCATATAAAATAATAACTGAAATAGCTATCTCCTTTCCCTAATAGCCTGTGGAGAAGGAAGGGGAAGATTGCTTACCTCCGATGCCTTTGATGGGAAGAGATTACATCTAAGCAGCTGGGATAATCTTGAAATGCTGATCCCTAAGGGGTTTCACTTCCTGACTAAAAAGGATGTGATGATTTTTATGTCACATCCTTTAAAGGTTAAAGGTATTATTACAAATGATATTAATGTTTGGCCAGTAGGTGGCGCATGCGTACAGCTAACCTGGAACAAACATAATTTATAGCTTAACAATGCAACAACACAATATACAATCAAATGACAATATGAATTCTCCTTTCTGAACCTTGAGAGAGAGAAAGGTCTCCTGGAGACATAACAATCAGGCTAGGAAGTTTTTGCATTTTGTTTTCTCAGAGGTGACTAGGAGGTCTATCTCTGGAACTCCAGAGATTTCCAATCTATTTGTGTACCTCCATGCTTAAGGCCATTCATTCTTGTCCACCCAGCTGCGACTGAGGAGATAAATTGTTCTGTTCCCATGGGGCATAAATCGCCTACAAGTCCTATAGGTTTTACTGGGCCCAGACCAGGGTTGCTCCCCAGCTTAAAGAAGGGCATCGGGTCTCAAAACTGAAATAGTCAACCGGGAACGGAGGCTGCCACTGGAACACAGAAAGATGCAGCATAGAGAGAAAGAAGAAAGCATGTTTACTGATTGTATTCTTTATCTACGAAAACACAGGGAATGGAACTTCCTTCTGGATGTCTCTCTTTAAGTAACATAAGGCAGAGACTTGAAATGGTTGTAAAGGTAAAACTTTTTTTACCTTAATGCATTCTAAAAACTCACCTGAGCCCAAACTTGATCCAGTACTGTGCATGCCTGCAGCAGCTGTTCTGCCCTCCCACCGTTTCACAGGCTTGGCTAAGAGCAGTGGGAGCCATTGGCTCCTGCTGCTTTCAGTCAAAACGTGCGAGCAGAGAGCAGATGTACGTAAAGAGCCCGGCTCAGGATCGAGCATGCACGAGTGCACCCACAGGAAATGGCTTCATATAGGGACACTCAGCAGGGGAGGAGTCAGGAGCACCAGCAGTGGACCCCAGAAGAGGAGGATTGGGGCTGCTCTTTGCAAAACCATTGCACAGAGAAGGTAAGTATGACATGTTTGTTATTTTAATGAAAAAAAATAAAAAATAAAGCTTTACAATCACTTTAAGACCAGGAAAAACTAAACCTACAGAGAGATGGCAGGCAAAAATGAATAATAATAATTATAATAATATTTTTTTCAGCTTTCTGTGTTTTTTTATTTTTATTTTTTTATTTTACTTCAGTTCTGAGATGTCAGGGAATTCAAGATTCTAGTAAACCTTGAATCACACAGAATATTAAATAACTACCGTAGTCATTGTGGTTTACCATTGCTGCACATTCAGTTAGATTAGCATGAAGCTTCTGTGTAAAATGGTTGTGGTAATTGTGTTTTTAAACTTTATTCAACTTGAACTTTACTGTCACCGTTAGCTGAGTATATGTATTTCTCTGTTTTAAAAACACATCTTTTTGTAATACTTTAGAACTAGAAATTTAAGTTTTAAGTATAGTCAATACTTTGTAGAACCACCTTTCGCTGCAATTACAGCTGCATGTCTTTTTTAGGTATGTCTCTACCAGCTTCTTTGCAAAATAGCTCAAGCTCTGTCAGATTGGATTGAGAGCGTCTGTGAACAGCAATTTTTGAGTCTTGCCACAGATTCTAAATTGGATTTAGGTCTGGACTTTAACCGGCCATTCTAAAACATGAATATGCTTTCTTCTTGCCACTCTTCCCTAAAGGCCAGGTTTGTGGAGTGCACAACTAATAGTTATCCTGTGGACAGATTTTCCCATCTGAGCTGTGGATCTCTGCAGCTCCTCCAGCGTTACCATGGGCCTCTTGGTGCTTCTCTGATTAATTCTCTCCTTGCCCAGCCTGTCAGTTTAGATAGACGGCCATGTCTTGTTAGGTTTGCAGTTGTGCCATACTCTTTCCATTTTCGGATGATGGATTGAACAGTGCTCTGTGAAATGTTCAGAGCTTGGGGTTTTTTTATAACCTGACCCTGCTTTAAATTTCTTCACAACTTTATCCCTGACCTGTCTGGTATGTTCCTTGGCCTTCTTGATGCTGTTTGTTCACTAAGATTCTCTAACAAACCTCTGAGGGCTTTGCAGAACAGATGTATTTATGCTGAGATTAAATTACACACAGGTGGACTCTATTTATTAATTAGGTGACTTCTGAAGGCAATTGGTTCCACTAGATTTTAGTTAGGGGTATCAGACTAAAGGGGGCTGAATACAAATGCCCCCCCACACTTTTCAGATATTGATTTGTAAAACATTTTGAAAACCACTTATCATTTTCCTTCCACTTCACAGTTATGTTCCACTTTGTGTTGGTCTATCACATAAAATCCCAATAAAATACATTTACATTTTTTCGTTGTAACGTTGAATGTTGAAAATGTCAAGCTGTTTGAATACTTTTTCAAGGCACTGTATATATATATATATATATATATATATATATATATATATATATATATATATATATATTTATGGTCGGAGCCCTCCGTCCTGACAGATATGAAACACATAAACACGTCACAAGACTAACAACATAAATAGACCTGAAGTGTGCCCTGGCCTGCTGTATGGTAAACCCAGATCTGCTGGGCGGTATGCCAGAGAAGGGCGCATACCTTAAGAAAGTAATGGATATTTCTGTAGAGAAATTGTTTGAAGAGAAGTACCTTGAGAAGGGGAATGGGTGGGTGGGTACCGCGCACTGGAACCGACACAGACCATCGTGGATGGTCTGGTTATATACCCTCCGGGCTCCTCCCATAATTTCAGGCCGGTAAACCGGCCTTCCTATTTATGGTCGGAGCCCTCCGTCCTGACAGATATGAAACACATAAACACGTCACAAGACTAACAACATAAATAGACCTGAAGTGTGCCCTGGCCTGCTGTATGGTAAACCCAGATCTGCTGGGCGGTATGCCAGAGAAGGGCGCAAAAAGACTTGGTTTAGGGAGGTAATGTTTTATTTAAGTTTATGGTCATCTTACAGAGCGAGCTTGCAAAAGGCTCGTGACGTTTCTACTTGTGGATTGGGAATGTAGCGAGCAAAGCAGGTGGATTTCCACCTTCCCATTTTTCTGATCACGTGGTCCGGGACTCCGTTTCGTGAGGCTGCTGATGCTGCTCCAATGCGGAAAGAATGTCCAGAATAACGGTTGGGGTCAAGGCCTAAGTTGCGCAGAAGGATCCTGACGTGAGTAGTGAACTGGTTGGTACTAAGCGGGCTGATCGGGAACGGCAGCAACGGGCTGTCCTGCGAGGGATCAGGTAAATGGGCTAATAGACGATCTAGGATGGCTACGGGGCACCAGGCGTTGTGCGTTCTGAAGAGCTTGATGTTCCCCTGGACCGGACTGTTGTGTTTTGGACACCTCGAGGTGTATTGTGAAGTGGCTGTGGTGACGCGTGAGGTGGCGTCTGCGTAAGGCCCTATGACTGGTGCTGCTGACTGTGAATTCGCTGGGTCGTAGAAAGCCATAAAATGCCAGGTAGATGGCTGCTTGGATGACCAAGCTGGGCAAAAAACCGAAAGGTGAGCGTGAGAGTATGGTGGACATGTCTCGAAACATGGCACTGGTGACTGGTAAGCGTTTACCGCTAACTTGGGGTTTCTGCTTGTGGATGCCTCGGAGGATGGCCTTGACCGCATGGGTAGCGAACAAAGATGGTTTGTTAGGATCTAGTAAAGAGGTGAAATGCTGGATGCCAGCTAGGTAGAGTCTAATAGTGTTGTAGGATAACTTCAGCTGTGTGTGGCAGTATGAAATGAAGGCCAGGATATGATGGAGATCTCCTGGTATAGCCCCGGGGTTAGCCGCTAGAAACCTGTGATAGCTTTTCCAGGCAGCATGGTAGCCTTTCAGGGTATTGTGAGATAGTGACTGGTTAATCAGACTAGTGGCGTCATGAAGATGTCCCTTTAATCCAGGGTTAGCTGTGACCAATGTGGGATAGCAGACATGGTCGGGTCGGCTCCAGGTTCCTGCGAAAAGAAGGTTGTGAAGTTAAAACGAGATAGCGCGTCGGCCGAAGTGTTGCATTTACCGGGGATATGAACACAGAGGACATTAAATTGGTGCTGTAGTGAAAGTTGCACCAGCCTGCGTAGGAAGGACATGATGGCCAAGGACTTGGAGCGACCTTTGTTTATAATAGAGGCTGTGGCTTGATTATCTGTGGAAAATGTCACTGTTTGTCCTACCCAGTTGTTGCCCCAGACGTGGGCTGCTGCAACAATGGGGTAGATCTCGAACATCGAGGAGGATTGACTGAACCCGGGGATCGAGAGTATTTCTGGCGGCCATGGTGCTGCAAACCAGTGGTGGCCAAAAATAGCTGCAAAACCTGTGGAGGCTGCGGCGTCCGTGATTATTTGAGGTGAAGTGGGAGACGCTGATGGGATAAACATCGAAATGCCGTTCCAGTTTGTTAGAAAATCGTCCCACATGGCTAGGTCAGCTACGGCTGCCTTGTCTAGTTTAAATATTAGGTCGGGGTCTTGTACCTGGGAAAGGAACACCAGGAGACGTGAGACGAAGGATCGCCCTTGAGGGATGATCCTTATGGCAAAGTTCAGCATGCCAAGGAGGGATTGTAGTTGCTTTTTTGTGCAGCCTTGCGTATTAGTAAATGTGTGGATGACTGTCCTGATGCGCGTCAATTTGTCGGGAGGCAGGCTAGCTTGCATGGTGTGAGTGTTGAGTATGATACCCAAGAAGGTGACGATCTGTGCCGGGCCTTCTACCTTCTTATCCGCTAAAGGTACGTTAAGATTATGAAAGATTGTTCTAAGGCCGTTTAGATCAACTGGGGGCTCGTTGGGTTTCTCTATGAGTAGGAAGTCGTCTAAGTAGTGGATCACTTTCTGACAGGACGCATGTTGTGAGAGAATCCAGGAAAGAGACTGAGCGAAAGTGTCGAATAGCCACGGGCTGCTTTTGGAGCCGAACGTTAACTTGGTGGCGAAATAGTATAGGCCTTTCCATTTGATTCCGTGCCATCGCCATAGGCACGGATCAATTGGCAACAATTTGAATGCGTCCGAGATGTCTGCTTTAGACAACCAGGCGCCTGCTCCTGCGAGAATGATGGATTGAATAGCTGAGTCTACCGTCGAATATTTAAGTGAAAACTCTTCTGAAGGTATTAGGGAATTTAAACTGGGTATGTGGGAACAATGAGGCGCGGACAAATCATAAACTAAACGGAGTTTATTTGAAAACTTGCCCTTCACAAGGCCGATAGGGCTGACTCTCCATACAGAAAAAGGTGATTGTGTAAAGGGGCCGATTATGTATCCCCGGTCTAGTTCTGTTTGCAGCAGGGTGGTGATGGTTTCCTCGTCAGTAGCGGCTGAAAGCAGGTTTTTGCATTCGTGAGTTGTGTTTGGGAGTGTGATAAGTCCGGTGTGAAAGCCTGTCGTGAATCCCCGGATGAGAAAGGCTGCCAGTGAAGGTGTTGGGTGTGAGGTGAGGTAAAACGCGAGCCATCCGACGTGCACTCGGCTTAGTCATTCGGGTTTAGGCTGTTTCACAGCGCAAGCGTACCTGGGGTGAGCTTTGTGGCATGTGAGACAGACATGAAGTAGTTTGCAGTGGGGGAAGTTACAACCCCCAAAGTTGAAGTTATTGCATATGGCTGCTCCCCCTAGTGCCTGGACGGGTCGTCCTAATCTGTCTGCCTGAGCCGGCTGAGTAAATGCCGTTGAGTAACGAGTGACGCTGGGAAAGAAGGGAGGGTTGGGGGGGCGTCTGCCACCTGACTCGGAGCACCAGTTGGCCGTATGGGTGGACGACTGGCAGTTAGTACAGAGTGGGGAACGTAGGCCAGCGAAATGGCGACAGAACAGCTCTGTATCGATGGTGCTCCAGTTGGTTTTTACCTGAAACTGGGAAAGTCTGGCTGCTGCTTTTGCTGAAAATGACCTGTGATAGTCATAAAAGGAGCATCCCCCATATTTATAACCTAGATCTACTATTGCGTGTAGGTATAGGTCCAGCTCCTCTCTCATGTTGGGGTTGATCGTGCATAGCACATCTCTGAACATGCCAAATGCTAGTACAAACTCCGCAATATTGAGTTTGCGGGTAAGCCTATGGTCTTTGGCCTTTAGGACGACGGAAACGTCTCCCCACGAATAGGACTTGTTTTCGGCTGGGTCGTGTACTGCGATGAGGAGGGATGCTAAGTTAATGTCCTTCCCATCCATGATGTCCTTCCTGATGCCTGCTGGGACGAGATGTGCGGGGAGGACGTAGGTATAGATGTCGGGCGTACCTGTAAGGAGAGGCATGGGGGTGGCGGTGGTTACTGTAGATGGTGAGGGTGCAGCTTGATGTACCTCCAGGGTTCCCACTCTTGTCTGGACATCGGTGACTGCTGCCGATAGTGTGGTCACCAAGGAGTGCAGCTGAGTGATTGCTGATGAGATTGACTGTAGTGATGCCTGGGTGCCCGATTGGGCTGCCGCTGGCGGAGAAAACAGCAACCTGAAAAGCTCAGCTTTCCTAGCAGTCGCAGGGAAGGGTATTCCCCTGCGCCGTAGTTCAGCTGTAAGCTTGGGGATGGTCCAAGCTCTGAGAGACTGTAAGTCGTCGTTTGCTGAGTCTGCCCCAGGTGACGACGGGGTGGAGGCGAGGTCCTCGCTGCCGGCCTGCGACATGGTGTCCGCTAAGATAGGGGGGGAAATGCGTATGTTTTTTAGACAAGTTTTTTTTTTTTTTTTTTGTTTCACAAAGGTTTTTATTGATTGAACAAGTAATGTCATTATAGCATTGTAGTAGTACATCTGCATAAAAGTGGTACATATGACAATGGGTTTTAATACAGTTACGGATAGTGTATGAATACAATAAGGTTGTGTATAGTTACAAAAATAAACATTTTTCTTTTTATGCTAATTATATTTTCAAGTAGTATCTAAGAAGTCTTGAAATATAGTAGTAAACATCAAGTAACTCGAGTTATGACTTGGGGGTGGGAGAGGGAAGGGAGGGGAAAAAAAAAAAAAAGGGGGGGGGGGGGTAAGAGATGGTAGTTTTTTGAAAAGACATATTAATTTTGTTCCATTTTTGAACCTTCTTATGAGCCTTTTTTAATTGAATGTAATTTTTTAATTAAATATTGATTGCTTTGTATTCCTGAGAGTTTTTGAATTCTATCCATTTGTACCATGTTGAAGCAAAATAAGTTATTTTCTCCTGGGATATGCTTATGAGTTCTTCTATTCTTTCTATATTGTTTATTCTGCGAAACCATTCTTTTTTTGAAGGAATAGAATTTGAGCGCCAATGGCAGGGGATACAGTGTCTTGCAGCATTTATCATAAACATGGTTAAAGATTTTAGGTATTGTCTTTTAGGTAGTAAGTTGTAGTGCAGGAGGTATTGTGCTGGGTTGAAGTTTAAGTTTTCTGAAGTGATTGACTTGATGGATTCGTGAACCATGTTCCAGAAATTTTGGATAAGCGGGCAAGTCCACCAAATGTGGATCATCGAGCCTTCCTCATTTTTGCATCTCCAACATCTGTCGGTTGACTGAGGAGAGAATTTGTGCAATAGGGTGGGGGTTCTATACCACCTAGTGATGATTTTATAGCCACACTCTTGAGTGGCAACATTAAGGGAACCTTTATGTGCATACACAAAGATCCTTTCCCAATTTTCTTCTGTCAGATTTAGGTTAAGTTCTTGTTCCCATGCTTGACATGACGAGCTGGAGAAATCAGAGTTGCTCATAAAAAGTGAGTTGTATAGGATAGAGATGATGTGTCTTTGTGGGGTTGATTTTGTGCAAAGTTCTTCTAGTGTCGTAAGAGGTCTAGTCCAGTGTTGGGTTGTCTCGTTGCTAGTCAAGTAATGTCTAATTTGTAGGTAATTCCAATGAGAGATCTGTGGAGGGTCACTGTCTTTATTTATTTCGTCTCTTGATAAAAGTTTACCATTTTTAAAGAAGTGTTTGACTAGGATTTCTTTGTGTGGCCATGATTTAGAAAGAAAGTTTTTTTCTGTACCTGGGATAAAATCTGGATTATTTCTTAATGGTGTTAGAGGACTCATCCAAGGAGAAGGGTTGTTTTTTTTATAGGTGTTACTAAATATTTCTAGTGTGGGACCGATAAGGGGGTGAGCTTTAATGTTTTTTGAGTGATATTTTGGGCAGATCCACGGGAAGGAGTTTATTTGGTGTGAGAAGATTGTTTGTTCGAGAGTCACCCAGTCTTTAACTTTATCGTGAATGTTCCAGTCTACTATTCTTGTCAGAAGAGCAGCCTGGTGGTATTTTTGGAGGTCCGGTAGAGCTATCCCCCCTTTATTTTTGGGGAGGTTTAGTCTCGTAAATTTAATTCTGGGAGGTTTGCTCCTCCAGATAAAAGTAGAGCATGCTTTTCGGAAGGATTTAAAGAAAGCCGATGGGAGCTTGATGGGAATTGTTTGCATCACGTAAAGAAATCTAGGTAAAATTGTCATCTTGACCAGGGAAGCTCTACCGAACCAAGATATATTGAGGGAATTCCATTTTTTTAGGTCATCCTGTGTATCTTTTAGAATGGGTGAGTAATTTAGTTTGAAAAGATCATTTAGATTTGTAGGAATTTCAGTTCCAAGATATGTTATACTTTGATTGGCCCACGAGAAGGGAAAGTTTTTCTTACATAATTCTACTGAGTTTGGGGGTAGTGTAATGTTTAGGGCGCTAGATTTTGAGTGGTTAATTTTAAGGTTTGAAAGTAGTTGGAAGAATTCTAAATCTTTAATGACGTTGGGTAAAGAGATATGGGGTTCTGAGAGGAATAGGAGCATGTCGTCAGCAAAGGCTGCGACCTTATATGTGTGTTTGTGAATCTCTATACCCTTGATGTCTGGGTTGGATCTAATTTTATTTAACAGTGGTTCTAGTGTGAGGACAAATAATATAGGTGAAAGGGGACATCCCTGTCTTGTGCCATTGCGAAGGTTGAAGGCGTTTGACAGGTGGCCATTGACTCGAACTCTTGCTGTTGGATTTGAGTATAGTACTTTGATATAAGATCTCATTTGGGGCAGGATTCCTATATGTTTTAACGTTGCATCAATGAAGTCCCAGGCCACTCTGTCAAACGCCTTTTCTGCATCAAGGGAGAGGAAGAATCCTTGTTTTTTTTGGGTTGATAACCAGTGATTTATGTTTATTGCTTTAATTGTATTGTCTCGACCTTCTCTTCCCGGAATAAAGCCTACTTGGTCTAAGGAGATGAGGGAAGATAGTAAGGGTAGGAGTCTGTTTGCTAGTATTTTGGCATATATCTTGATATCTACATTAATTAGGGATATTGGTCTATAATTAGTAACCTGGGTTGTATCTTTGCCTTCTTTTGGTATAACCGTTATATGTGCTTCCAGTAGTTGCTTAGAGGGGTGTTGTTCAGAATGCATTGATTGAAAGGTTTTCAAAAATCTTGGTTTTAGTATGTTTGTAAATGTTTTGTAATATTGAAGGGGTAGTCCGTCCGGACCTGGTGCTTTGCCTACTTTCATATCTTTTAAGGCTTTATCAAATTCTAGGCCTGTTATGGGTGACTCTAGGTCTTGTGCTGTGTTTTTTGATATTTGGGGTGGGCAATATTTCTCTAGGAACTCTTGAATAAGCTTTGTTCTTTTGTCTGAATTTTGTGGGCATTTGGGGTTTGATGGAATGTTATAGAGGGATTGGTAGTATAATTCGAACTGTTTGGCAATCTCCTCATTCGAAGAGTGTGGTGTACCTTGTTTGTCTCTTATTTGGTGAATTGTCGAAGCAACTTTCTTGTTTTGGACTGCTTTTGCAAGCAACTTTCCACTCTTGTTGCCTTGCTCGTAATATATCTTATGTCTTAAAATATATTGTCTTTTAGTTTTCATGCTCAACTCTTCTGATAGCAGAGTTCTTGCTTTATTAAGTCTTCAAATGTAGAGAGTGCCACAGTTCTTTTATGGGTTGTTTCTAATTTATGAATTTGGTCTAGTAGTGATCTGATTTTGGCTTGTTTTTCCTTCTTTAGTTTGGCTAATTTATTTATAAATTCGCCTCTCATGACACATTTGTGTGCTTCCCACTGAGTAGTCAAAGATGTCTCGTCATTTTCATTTAGTGCAAAGTATTCATTTAGTTTATCATTGAAATGAATTACATCTATAGGATCCTTCAATACAGTGGTGTTGAGTCTCCATGTTTTAGTTATTGTGGTTTTTTCTGGGAAAGTTAATGTTATAGTAATCGGGTGATGGTCAGATAAAGTCATGGTTTCAATTGTTGAGTCTGTCAGTAAGTCAAGGTCTGGTTGTGAGATAAAAAAGTAATCTATTCTGGAGTATTTTTGATGGAGTGTAGAGAAATAGGTAAAGTCTTTAGTTTGAGGGTTTAGGGTTCTCCAGGTGTCATGTAGCATTAGCTCCTGTAGTTGGAGTTTGATTTGTTTCAGTGCTTTATAAGGAAGGCTCGATGTACCATTCGAGGTATCTATGAGCGGATTTAATGGGGTATTGAAGTCTCCCCCTAAGATGATTATACCTGCTGCGAAGTTTGTTAATAAGTCCTTAATTTTACGAAAGAAGGTTACCTGTTTTGAGTTGGGGGTGTAAATGTTAGCTATTGTAATGGGGTGAGGTCCCAACTTTCCTTTTAAGAATATATATCTTCCCCCAGGGTCAATCAATGTGTCATGAATCTGAAGGGGAGTCTGTTTGGAGATCAAAATAGAGACTCCTTTGGATTTTCCTTCAGGATTGGTGGCGTGGAATGTCGTTGGGAATCTTTTGTCATGCATTTTGGGAATTTTATTAGCTTTAAAGTGAGTCTCTTGTATGCAAATGATATTTGCTTTGAGTTTATGAAATTCATTGAGGAATTTGGATCTCTTTTCAGGGATGTTAAGCCCTTTAGCATTTACTGAAATTAGCTTGATTGATGTTGATATGGTTTGCGGTTTGTGGATAGGCATTTTGAATATATTTCTGTATCCAAAATAGAGAGTAGTTGGATCCAGGAGTATATAAAATTTTGCTTGATTTGTATGTCTTGTTTTATGTCTGCAAAACTTTCCCTAGGTTTCAAGGGGAGTGGAAGGGAAGGAAAAGAAAAAAAAAAAGAGGGGGGGGGGAGGAGATGAGGGAATAGGTTTTCCTTCCTCAAGGAGAGGATGGAGAATTGTTCCGGAGATAGGTTTAGACCTACTGGTCTACCCTATTAGAAAGGTCCGGTAGGTTCAAAGAGTGAAAATTGTTTCACTCCTTGTGTGGGAGCGGGGTCTAAGTAGGAACAGCTGGATTTTTATTCAACTATTAATGTTCTCTTCTCTTTTTTCTTTACTTTGTGAACTAGAACTTTTAGCACTTTGGAGCAGCTAACTAATTGTTTCGATCATATATTACAGGATATAGGCCGAGCTTTATGAATATGGGAGATTGTAGGAAAAAAAATGCAGTTTATGTGTGAGTTGAAATTTGGGAGCAGTTGAATATCTGTGTACACAGATGTGGATATGTCATATCCTGTTATATATAAACACATCATGCATTTTATATTTTATTGGGATTAATAGGTGCAAAAAAAAATAAAAAAAATAAAATGATTCTGGTAATTATACTTGATCGCCATTAGGGGGAGTCCTTGTCATAGGAATTTAGAACTTCTTGTATTTACGGGATTTGTTCTATATCGCCTATGGTATTATTCGTGTGAGTTAAGTAGTACCATTTTTTAACATATTTTCTTATACTATAAATGTAACAAACAAACTTGTATAAAGAAAAAGAAGAACCCTTGCTTCAAAAATGTTTCTTCAAAGATAAGTAATATAGGTATAGGGCATTATGGTGTACGAGATGGCTTGTGTTAAATGTTTCTTTTCGTTTTACCTTCTTTTTTTTTTTTTTTTTCCTCCCTCTCCTTCTAGAGAAGGTCGCTTATAGACCAAAATTCGACTGTTAAATTCGACTGTTATTAGGAGTGGCATTTAACAGTGTTAATTTCCTCCTAGTCAGTTGGTTTAATCAGGAGTTTTGCAATTTTTGTGAAGGAAAGTTACCTTCTGTAGATTAATTTAAAGTTAGTCCAAATTAGTCCACCATCATGCCTATTTCCTATTTTAAAAATATAAACAGTCCCTGTAATAACCGTAACATGTGTTGATTATGATTCAGTCTTTGTTAAGGAATTCAGAACGTTCTTAAATCATTATTAACCTAAATGAATCTAAGATATTTATAACCACAATAACTTTTGATCATTCTGTTATTTTAAAGTACGAGTGTGACAAATATGTATATGCACTAAAAAAAAAAAAAAAAAATCAAAAAAAAAAAAAAAAATCATAGATCCTGAATAATCAGGTCTGACTAATGGTCGGTGGTAAGGGAAGTATAAGATCTAGTCAGAACCTGAAATATCCCTGGGTAACAGGATAAATGTACTCAAAAAATCGTACTTACAATCATATATTCTTTAGTTTAGACACATCTAGCATACCCTTATGATGATATTTCTGACCAGGAAATCTGCATGTATTCCTTATTGACTTGGGTGCATTGATTTGTTTCAGAACTGGTGTAGCACCCTAGCTATAAAAAAGAAAAAAGAAATGGAAAAGAGAAAAGGACAACAAAAAAAAAAAAAAGAAAAAGAAAAAGAAAAAGATGCAAACATGGGATGGGGGGGGGGGGTAAAAATAAGAAGTCAGTTAACTTTTACGCTGAAGATCATCTCTCTGTGGTTTGTTAATTTCTTGTTGGATGGTTTGGAGCTGTTCCGACTGAAAGAAATAAGGATTAATAGGTGACTGTTAGATGATTGAAGATAGGCGTACATAGGTTGTCATCTATGTTCATTGTGGAAGCTTGATTTTCAGGTGTCCATTTGATCTGGTCTATCCATGCGGTCTCGGCGTCTAGGAGGGGAGAAGCCAGGACTTCCTTGGTTCGCTCCTCTTCTGTTTTGGTGAGATGAAGGTGATCTGCGGCGTCTATCTCTGTTTCTTTGAGCTCTAGGAGTGTAGTTGTTTGTTACTTCGATCCACGTATCATTCAGCATGAATGAATTATACCAATCTGGAGCTTCAGTTGGGGGGATATTTAGTGTTTCGCAAAAGGATTGCAAGTCCTCAGGTGTGCGCAATAGTGCTGTGTGACTTCTCCAGGTGGCTGAGAGACAGAAAGGAAACTTCCACCTGTATGGTATACCTCTGGTACGTAGTTGTTCGAGAATGGGACGCAGAGCCCTGCGTTGCTGTAATGTGATGTTGGATAAGTCTTGGTATAGTTTTATCTCGTTCCCATTAAACAGCACTCTGTTTTTCTCTCTCGCCTTTTTTAGTATGGCTTCTTTCAGAGGGAAGTTTACCAAGCAACATATTATGTCCCTGGGGGGATCAGTATCCCTTCCTCTCGGTCTGAGGGCTCTGTGAATTCTTTCAAAGTCAATGGGGGAGTCGGGAGGTCTGCCAAGTAAATCATTGAATATTGTTGTAGCTGTTTGTTCTACAGGGTTTTGGTCTGCTGCTTCTGGGACCCCCCTAATTCTTATATTATGCCTTCTTCCTCTATTATCGAGGTCTTCTAAATGGCGGTGGATTTCAATTAAGTGATTCTGGTGTATATCAGAAGATTTTTGTACCTGTTCTATGGCCTCTGCATGGCGTGTTGTGGTCTGTTCCACCGATCCCATCCTTGCTGCAATGCCCTGCATCTCTGTCTTCAGATCTGTGATGGCTGCAGATAGTGTGGCTTTAATGTCCAGGGCTACTGCTTACAGATCTGCCAGGCATAGAATTTGTGTGGCTGGTGGGTTATGGGGTAGGGGAGATGAGAGCTGTGATGCAGCCTGTGGTGTGGGGCCTTGGGCGCCGATCGCGCCGTTCACCGCGAGGCCGGGGCCGCCGAGCGGGCCTGGAGGTTTAGGCGAGACCGCGGCTTTGAGGCCTTCTCCCTGTGATGACCGGAACATTGCGGGGATGATGTTTTGGGACATCTGGTTTGGATCCGAGGGTTCACGGGTCGTTGAGGAGCTCCGGTCTCCCTTTCCCGTGCTTGGGATTGTTTTAATGGCTCCTGTGCTCATTTTTAGCTGCTCCTATGTGCAGGAGAGAGTGGATTAGGCATCCATTCTGGTCCGGAGTTAGGCCACGCCCCCACAAGTTTTTAAAAAGTAGGAGGGGATAGATTTTTTTTTTTTTTTTGAATTACGCACCTGCCTTGAAGCCCTAGTAGTGGAGTTTTAGTTTTTTTTGGGGTCGAGACTTGGGTCGACCGGGAAGCTGAGGAAGATACTGTCCACACCTGTTGCAGGATGGATCAACTGAAGAACTCTACTGACCTGAAAAAGGGGGAAGGGATGGAGAAATCGATGAGTAGCCGTGTTGCTACGGGAGATGAATGGCTGTATGTAGCCATTTCGTAAATGTTTGCGGTGATTACAAAGTGAAAGAGTTTTTTTTTTGCAGAAATTTGATTATGTAGGAAAACCGTGCGTGGCATTGGTAAAAATAGGTGGTGGGTATTTGTTGTGAGAGACCCGAATCGTTGAGCCGGTGCTACGACTGGACTCGGATTGGATGGTGGGGTTTGTGGTGCCGAGGCTCCTGAATCATTTGAGCCGGTATGCGACTGGACTGGGATCGGTCAGTGAAAGTTGGGTTGGCGAGAATCCGAATCGTTTGAGCCGGTGCTACGACTGGATTCGGAATGGGCGGTGGGGTTTTTTGCTGTGCCGGGGGTCTTGGATCATTGAGCCGGTATGCGACTGGGCTGGGATCGGTTGAATGAAAGAAGCACACTGTTGGTGAGTGCTTGTATGCTGAAGATCCGAATCGCAGAGCCGCTGTTTGCGACTGGACTCGGATCGGTGGGATGAAAGAAGCACACTGTTGGTGAGTGCTTGTATGCTGAAGATCCGAATTGCAGAGCCGCTGTTTGCGACTGGACTCGGATCGGTGGGATGAAAGAAGCACACTGTTGGTGAGTGCTTGTATGCTGAAGATCCGAATTGCAGAGCCGCTGTTTGCGACTGGACTCGGATCGGTCGGATGAAAGAAGCACACTGTTGGTGAGTGCTTGTATGCTGAAGATCCGAATCGCAGAGCCGCTGTTTACGACTGGACTCGGATCGGTGGGATGAAAGAAGCACACTGTTGGTGAGTGCTTGTATGCTGAAGATCCGAATCGCAGAGCCGCTGTTTGCGACTGGACTCGGATCGGTGGGATGAAAGAAGCACACTGTTGGTGAGTGCTTGTGTATGCTAAAGATTTGAAGCATTGAGTCGCTTTTGCGAATGGACTCAGATCGGTCGGATGAAAGAAGCACGCTGTTGGTGAGTGCTTGTATGCTGAAGATCCGAATCGCAGAGCCGCTGTTTGCGACTGGACTCGGATCGGTGGGATGAAAGAAGCACACTGTTGGTGAGTGCTTGTATGCTGAAGATCCGAATCGCAGAGCCGCTGTTTGCGACTGGACTCGGATCGGTGGGATGAAAGAAGCACACTGTTGGTGAGTGCTTGTGTATGCTAAAGATTTGAAGCATTGAGTCGCTTTTGCGACTGGACTCAGATCGGTCGGATGAAAGAAGCACACTGTTGGTGAGTGCTTGTATGCTGAAGATCCAAATCGCAGAGCCGCTGTTTGCGACTGGACTCGGATCGGTGGGATGAAAGAAGCACACTGTTGGTGAGTGCTTGTGTATGCTAAAGATTTGAAGCATTGAGTCGCTTTTGCGACTGGACTCAGATCGGTCGGATGAAAGAAGCACACTGTTGGTGAGTGCTTGTATGCTGAAGATCCAAATCGCAGAGCCGCTGTTTGCGACTGGACTCGGATCGGTGGGATGAAAGAAGCACACTGTTGGTGAGTGCTTGTATGCTGAAGATTTGAAGCATTGAGCCGCTTTTGCGACTGGACTCGGATCGGTCGAATAAAGAAGCATATTGTAAGTAAATGCCTGTGTGGCTGAAGATCCGAATCATTAAGCCGCTGTTGCGGCTGGACTCAGATCGGTCGAATAAAGAAGCATATTGTAAGTGGCTTGTCCCGTGCGTGGGTCCGTACGGATAAGGTAACAAATACGTTCTATAAACGGTAACAATACCTCCTACCTGCGCCGGTGTAACGATCGAAAGTCGGGGACTGCGAACGGGGAACTGCGGTGCTGGAACTGGAGCGTAGGAACTTGCTAACATGCGGTGCTTTCCTCGAAAAGTCGGCCTGGTGACGTAGGTACCACGCACTGGAACCGACACAGACCATCGTGGATGGTCTGGTTATATACCCTCCGGGATCCTCCCATAATTTCAGGCCGGTAAACCGGCCTTCCTATATATATATATATGTGTATATATATATATATATATATATATATATATATATATACATATATATATATATATATATATATATATATATATACAGTATCTCACAAAAGTTATTATACCCCTCACATTTTTGTAAATATTTTAAGAAATGACACTTTGCTACAATGTAAAGTAGTGAGTGTACAGCTTGTATAACAGTGTCAATTTGCTGTCCTGTCAAAATAACTCAACACACAGCCATTAATGTCTAAACCGCTGGAAACAAAATTGAGTACACCTCTAAGTGAAAATGTCCAAATTGGGCCCAAAGTGTCAATATTTTGTGTGGCCACCATTATTTTCCAGCACTACCTTAAAGTGATTTAAAGGATTGTTTTTTATTTTAAAAAAATAACATACATATCATACTTACCTCCACTGTGCAGCTCATTTTTTCACAGAGTGGCCCCGAACATCCTCTTTTGGGGTCCCCCGGCGGCTCTCGCAGCTCCTCCCCGCATCAGATAACTCCCAGGGGGTTACCTTGCGGGCGCGCTCCTGAGTCCAGCATTTGTGCCCACAGACACGAATACCGGACTCGGCCCCGCCCCCCACGCCCGCGCCATTGGATTTGATTGACAGCAGCGGAAGCCTATGGCAGAGCGTCCCCGCCGAGGAGATGAAGAGGCTCAGGTAAGTAAAATGGGGGCGGGGCTGGAGGGGCAGGGAATGCCAGGTGTTTTTTCACCTTAATGCTTAGGATGCATTAAGGTGAAAAAACACGAGGGTTTAAAACCCTTTAACCCACTTGGGCATGGAGTTCACCAGAGCTTCATAGGTTGCCACTGGAGTCCTTTTCCACTTCTCCATGACGACATCACAGAGCTGGTGGATGTTAGAGACCTTGCACTTCTCCACACTTCCATTTGAGGATGCTCCACAGATGCTCATTGGGGTTTAGGTCTGGAGACAAGCTTGGCCAGTCCATCACCTTTACCCTCAGCTTTTTCTTAGGAAGGCAGTGGTTGTCTTGGAGGTGTGTTTGGGGTCGTTATCATGTTGGAATACTGCCCTGCGGCCCAGTCTCCGAAGGTAGGGGATCATGCTCTGCTTCAGTATGTCACAGTACATGTTGGCATTCATGGTTCCCTCAATGAACTGTAGCTCCCCAGTGCCAGCAGCACTCATGCAGCACCAAACAATGACACTCCCACCACTATGCTTGATTGTAATAAAGATACACTTGTCTTTGTACTCCTCACCTGGTTGCCCCGACACACGCTCAACACCATCTGAACTAAATAAGTTTATCTTGGTCTTATTAGACCACAGGACATGGTTCCAGTGATCCATGACCTTAGTCTGCTGGTCTTCAGCAAACTGTTTGTGCATCATCTTTAATAGAGGCTTCCTTCTGGGATGACAGCCATGCAGACCAATTTGATGCAGTGTGTGGCGTATGGTCTGAGCACTGACAGGCTGACCCCTCACCCCTTCAACCACTGCAGCAATACTGGCAGCACTCATACGTCTATTTCCCAAAGACAACCTCTGGATATGACGCTTAGCATATGCACTCAACTCCTTTGGTCGACCATGGCGAGGCCTGTTCTGAGTGGAACCTGTCCTGTTAAACCGCTGTATTGTTTTGGCCACCATGCTGCAGCTCGGTTTCAGGGTCTTGGCAATCTTCTTATAGCCTAGGCCATCTTTATGTAGAGCAACAATTCTTTTTTTCAGATCCTCAGAGAGTTCTTTACCATGAGGTGCCATGTTAAACTTCCAGTGACCAGTATGAGAGAGTGAGAGCGATAACACTAAATTTAACACACCTGCTCCCCATTCACACCTGAGACCTTGTAACACCAAAAAGTCACAAGACACCGGGGAGGGAAAATCACTATTTGGTCCCAATTTGGACATTTTCCCCTAAGGGTGTACTCACTTTTGTTGCCAGTGGTTTAGATATTAATGGCTGTGTGTTAAGTTATTTTAAGGGCACAGCAAATTTACCCTGTTATACAAGCTGTACACTTACTACTTTACATTGTAGCAATGTGTCATTTCTTCTGTGTTTTCACATGAAAAGATACAGTAAAATATTTACAAAAATGTAAGGGGTGTACTCACTTTTGTGAGATACTGTATATACTGTATAGTGCACTTTGCATAGAAAAATTATTGCCTGCAAACTACACAGAAGTAAGCTTGCAACTTTATATCATATTGGGTCACATGAAGAATGTTGTGAATTAGCCATGAATGCATGTTCAATCAATCAAGTTTATCCCTTTCCCACCCCAGAGTCCTTTAAAGCTGGTCTATGCACTGATTGGGACAGACTTCCCGATCATATGATCACTGTAATTTGCTGTCACAATGGTCACATAATCAAGAGCAGCTCCCACCAGCTTCTAAACAAGAGATTAGAGAGCTGTCTATGACAGCTTGGTCACTGTGCTGGGAGCATGCTTTCAGCACAGAAACCTTGGCTGTCCTTGGACAATCCATGCGTGATACATTAAAGCCCTCCCTCTTTGCCGCCACATGATTTTTGTTGAAGGAGCCTGTGGGAAAATTGTCAGCTAGTGACCCCCCTGGATCCGCCCCTGCCTGAACTGAAGTGTGCTGACATGATTGCAGAGCTGTCAGCACACCTCCATCAGGGAGCTTTCTAGTAACAGACTCAAGCAGCTAAACATTGTCAGGCACAATGAACTCCTATCCAGTTGTGGAAGGGAGCATGCTCTGCTGCCGTTCCAGGCTGATCTGCAGCACTTATTAAAACTGCAAAGTAGGGTGGTGGCTTTGTTGTCACTAAGCTCTGTGAGTAGTGGGATCAGCATTGTTGCATTGGGGCTGAGGCAGACTGAGATTGATTTACTAACACTGCAGAGTGCAAAATATGGTGCAGATGTGCCTGGTAGCCAATTAGCTTCTAACTTCAGCTTGTTCAATTAAGCTTTGACAAAAAACCTGATTGGTTTCTATGCACAGCTGCACCAGATTTTGCACTCTCCAGTTTTAGTAAATCAACCCCACTGTTCCCAGGCTCGCCTTTTATTGATGCAGCCACTAAAGTATACTCATGTGATGAAGAAGGGGCAGCTTGCCATGCCTGCAACATGAAAATGCTGAGTGCAGGATAGCTGCCCCTCCTGCACTCCTTAGTCCTGCCCCTGGGCTAAACACAGACGTATATTTTAGAAAAGGATTCTGAGCCATGTAATCCTTTTAAGAAGGTTGCTGATGAATGTCACTCATGTATTGGCCTTCAGAAAATAGGTCAATAATATTATCCTTGTCAATGGGCTTATTAATTATATTATAACCAGCCATCAAGGACAAATACCTTCCTGTTCATATTTGTTTGTTCAATATTCTAACTACAGTAGAACCTCGGATTACGAGCATAATCCATTCCATGAGTACGCTCGTAATCCAAAGTACTCGCATATCAAAGCGAGTTTTCCCATTGAAGCCATGGAAACGAAAATAATTAGTTCCGCATTGACTTCAATGGGATGCAATACCGCATGCGGCCAGAGGCGAGAGGGGGGGGCGCCGGAGAGCCTCGGAAACTGCCGAAAATGCCCGAGGTCACTTCAGCGGACCTCAGCAAACTTCAGAAAGACTTCCTACCCGAGATTTGCCGAGGTCAGCCAAAGTGTCCTGGAGCCTTTCCGTGCATTTCCAAACGGCCCCGAATGGCAACGTCCGGCTCTGCTCAGCTCCGACGCCCCCCACACCTCAGGCCGAAAGCAGTACAGCACACCGCTTTGGCCTGAATCGCACCCGTTTTGCGAGACAACGTTCGTAAACCGAGTTACGATTTTTAAAAATACAGTGCTCGTATTGCGAAATGCTCGTTAACCGCGTTACGCGCAATCCGAGGTTCCACTTTATAATTAATTCTGAACTCTACAGAGTGAACTCATCTGACCAGAAAAGTTCTTTTAAATTGATATCATTATCAAATGTATTTATTACATTTCCATGTAACTTAAAGGACATGGGAAAATAGAAGAACACACATCATGGGGATAGGAGTTTTCAACAGCTATGCTGCTATATATATATATATATATATATATATATATATATATATATATATATATATACTATATTTGCAAGAGTATTGGGACGCCTGCCTTTACACGCACATGAACTTAATGGCCCTTTGCAGGGTCCATGGATGAGTGAGTTTGGGGTAGAGGAACTTTAGGGTAATGGCCTGCACAGAGTCCTGACCTCACCTTGATGGAACACCTTTAGGATAAATTGGAGTGGAGACTGCGAGTTAGGTCTTCTTGTCCACATCAGTACCTGACCTCACAAATGCTCTTCTAGAAGAATGGTCAAACATTTCAATAGACACACTCCTAAACCTTGTGGACAGCCTTCCCAGAAGAGTTGAAACTGTTATAGCTGCAAAGGGTGGGCTAACTCAATATTGAACCCTACGGACTAAGACTGTAATGCCACTGAAGTTCATATGCGTGTAAAGGCAGGCGTCCTAATACTTTCGGTAATATAGTGTATATTCAGTATTGCTCCTGGGCATCCCCTTATCCCTGCATCTGTGGGACATTGCTTTGGGCTAGTGATTAGAGAGATTTATTCTGGGGTGAACACTGTAATGCAAGAGAAGTATTCCCTTTGTATCTGCATACAACTGTGATTTGTTCTCATATACAATATGTTTCATGAATTTCAAGATTTATTCTCTTTCCTTTCTCCTTAGAAAGCAAAGCTTGCAAAACACTTGACTTGGTTTCTTATTATTGGAACTTTAAAAATCCCATAAATTTCTTTTTAATGCTGCACAGCTTTGGTTTTGGAGAAGCTTCCTTTTGCGACATTGAAAACAACTGATCAGCAGAATTGTGAATATGACAACTGATCAGTCATAATTTGCCTGAAAAAATTAAGGGAATTTCCACCTCATATCTGACAGCAGACAACCACATTTATTTACTGTAATTTAAAAACAAAAATATAGCTTTTACAAACTAATTCAATCAATTAGTCCATGGCTCCTAACAATGAAAAGAGCATGCTGTCAAATATTAATCCAGCCAGTGCAAAAATTCTTATAAAAGTTGGAATAGTCTACCAGGAGGGAATGTGTAATTTTATAAAGAAGGAAAACCCCTCCTTTGTAGGTGTAAATGTAGTGTTGTAGCTCTACCCTCGTAGAAGCTGCTGGTCAGAATTGGCCCTCTGTTTTCTGTCTCAACCTTCTCAAGAACTTTAACCCCTCTGGCATACTAAGTTAAGTGTATAAGTGAGCAATATCACAGAAAATCACTCAGTATCCAGTAATAGCACTACGTCAAAGGAGCAGGTATGGAACCCGTTAGAAAAAGCAAACTTGGTATATTGTCACACAGTGTGAATAGTAACACATAAAAGCATAAAGATTGGTTGACATTTGACAATAGGTTCATCCAAGTTTCAAAGTACTCTTCCCTAGATGGTACTGGAGTTTTCCTGAAAAAGAACCATACAGTAGCTTTTGATATCCATGACTAATGAAGGCAGACCTTTTTTTAACAAAGTTCTCCACTAACTTCCCTACATCAATGAAGAAGGAAGCAGGAGGTAGCAAAGAAGTGGGTGCCAGAATCCGGCTTGGGCTCTGAGGGTTAACATCTGACACAGGCAGCTGAATTGAGCAGGCTTCGACTTCTTCTGTCAGGTGGAAAGTATCTCTCATGAACTGAGCTGAAAAGTCTCTTCTCCATTCTAGTTGCATCTTCACCTAGGATTCACCTTCAGGTCTAACACAAATACTCTCTGCTCATGAGTTAGTGCCTTTACTGCTTGGTGGATCTGCTCCTCAGTCCATTCATCTCCCGGAACATCAATCGCTGCACACAGGTCTGTTTGGCCATTTAGCTCTTGGCACCATTTGACCGAGGCAATGGGGTCCATGTCGACTTTTTCTGGCTCATCATCTAGGCTACTGGCACCCAAAACAGAGGAATCCCGGATAAGCCCTCACATGTAGCATTACCTCCATAGAATCCGTTGGTCATGATGGGCCCTCTGTTTTCTGCCTCAACCTCCTCATGAACTTCAACACCTCTGGTACACTAGTTTATGTGTATAAGCTAGCAATAGTACAGAAAATCACTAAAGGGACACTCTGTACCCAGCAATAGCACTACGTCAAAGGAGCAGGCACTGCACCCGGTATTAAAAGCAAACTTGGTATCTTGTCACACAGTATGGAGAGTAACAAAAGAAAGCATGGGTTGGCAATAGTAATAACACAATTTGACATTAAATGAAACCAGTAGTAAACACTAGGCAGAAGATGACAGTTTGCACCAGATCAGCATAAACAGTAACAAAGTCACCAAAAGGCAACAATGGACAGTAATGTAACTTAGTTAACTGCGTTAGGAGGCTATACTGTGTCAGGAGGCTATACTGTGTCAGGAGGCTATACTGCCAAGGTGTCTTATTGGTGACTGTTAGGACTGGGCTCACTGGATGGGAGTACCCTTTAAATGAATAATGAGTAGGGGCCAGAAAAATGGCTTGGTAAGAGAAAGCAGTCCTTCAGGTTGCTTTTATACTGGCTATCATTGGGGCCCTTTAAGAAGCGTTAGTGCACATATTGACAGTCTTAATAAACCAGCATGCAGTAAGCATGCAGTATAGGTGCTGCATAGGTGCAGTATAGATGCGGTATACAGTTGTGCTCTAAAGTTTGCATACCCTGGCAGAAATTGTGAAATGTGCAAAATGGTCTCCACGCTGTGGAGGATCAAGTAAGACAATCCAAAAAAATGCTATTTACTATCTACTGTATCTACAAAGCAAAAAAAAAGTGCAATTCAATAATATTGCTGCGTAATGTGTTGTCTCTCACTGCTGCCACCATATAAATATACAAACAACAATACTCAAAGTGTAGAGAATTATCACTCCAAAAGTGGCACTGTAATTTAACCTTATTATAGGTTTTCACCCATAGTAACAAAAAAGCATTGAGATCTTCTCCCATTGAGATAAATAACAATCACACACCACCTCACGTACACTGGTAATCCCTCTCCCCAGCAGGTATAAACTCACCAAATCGCAATGCCTCCCAATCCCATGGTTGGCATAAAACACTTATGTGAATATCCAGCCGTTCGGGTATGGAATGTCACCAAGTATCTCCCCAGGATTCATAAATGGCCATTAACATGTGAAAAAAGCAAAGATATCCTCCAATGGTACAGTAACCCAATAGGCTAAAATTTATTGACAAGTAGAAAGCCACTCACATATTAAAAACAATCAGATCGGATGTAAATCAAAGGTGACATCAGGCTCTGTCTCTCTGTCTGATAGACATATGTTGATCTCACATAACCAACGCGTTTCATCGCTTTCGACTTCGTCACAGGGGTTGGCTACACATGGGGCAAACCTGTTTATGTATACTCCCCTTGTTCGAGGTTAACACATTCATTACCACTCAGGTACTATGCATTCACCAAGTGTACATCTTATGCTGCTAGTCATCCCTCCGCAGCCATCTAACCACCTGTGCAATTAACCTTTCAATTGCCAATGATCTTACTCTATCCCATCTTCCCTTAATACTGATCCTATGTTTGATTATCAAACACCTCTTACAATCCACATTCTATTGAGTTGATCCAATGGGAGGATACATATAGCGTTTACAATACATGTTTTATATTGTTACATGCAACATCAATAAAAAAAGTTCTCATAATCATTTATAGTGGGTGACTAAATTGACCCTAAAACACATAATATAATGTCCAAATCTTTAGTCTATAAAACTAAGTTAAACTAGCATTAATAATTCTTAATTAAAATCAAGCTCACCTAATGCCGCGTACACACGAGCGGACATTACGGCGGACTTTGCCCGGCGGACTTTTCAACGTACTTTCCGACGGACTTTGTGAATGAATGGACTTGCCTACACACAATCCACCAAAGTCCGTCGAATTCGTACGTGATGACGTACGACCGGACTAAAACAAGGAAGTTCATAGCCAGTAGCCAATAGCTGCCCTAGCGTGGCTTTTTGTCCGTCGAACTAGCATACAGACGGCGGACTTTTCGACCGGACTCGATTTCAACGGATAAATTTTAAACAAGTTTCAAATCTAATTCCGTCCAACTTTTGAGAAAACAAAGTCCGCTGGAGCCCACACACATCGAATTGTCCGACGAAATCCAGTCCGCCGGGCAAAGTCCGCCGTAATGTCCGCTCGTGTGTACGCGGCATTACTGTAATGAATCAAACCAACCTAAAAGTGAGACCCGTAGGAGAGAATAGACGGAGGGTAATCATGACTATGGGAGGAACAGGGGTCAGGGAACGGTCAGTCAGGTCAGTTGTGGGGCATAGGTTTAGCTCTTACCTGATTGGAGGTAGAAGTCAGGGGGGCTGGATCCAGAGGTTGGGGTCCGGTGTAGGGGGTGGTTTCTGCATCATTCGGAGAAGTTTGGAGAGGTGACATCTTCTTGGGACATCCGTGCTGGTCACCTGCAGGTAGACAGACAGGGAGATGAGTGAGTTAGAGGCCTTGTTAGCTCAGGTCAGGGCCGCAGCAGTCGAACGGGGTCCTCAGTGGCTGCAGCAGCAGCTGGCTGACGTACTTGGGGGGTCAGGATCTGCTACTTCACCTGCCCCTTCTTCCCCGGGGAGGAAACGAGCCAGAAAGGTGCGCCCGCCGGAGCGCCTGAGCCCATCTCCTGTCCCTAAGGCTCAACGGGCGAGAAGGAGCCCCTGTCCCAGGGACCCTCCAGGGCTTACTGTGGGGCTGCCTGCTCATGCCTCCGGTGCTGGCCCTGGGAGGAATCCTACCCCACGGCGCTCTTCTACTGCTCGCAGAACAGGCCGGAGCATGCGGCAGCCCTCCCCCCCGTGTAGATGTCCTGTGTGGGAGAGCTGCTCAGCAGGGGAGACGCAGCGGGATGTGCAGTGGGGGGCGTCCCTGCCCCTCAGCTGTCCGGAGAGAGAAGGATGCCCAGGCTTCAGGGATACTCACTGGGGGGGTGCCGTCATCGTCCCCCGCCAGCCGCCGACACAGGGCTCCGGAGCGTTCGGCTCCCTCTGCCACTGCTACGCAGAGCGGAGCTCAGCTTGATGAGATTGCAGTCACGAACAGCGGTGGGGTAGGAGCGCCCTCTGCTGGTTCACCATCCACATCACAGGCGGGACGTCACAGCAGGATGAGTGAGAAGGCCCAGGCTGGGGCTGGGGGACACGCCCCTTAAAGAGACAGCGCGTCCCTGCTGCAGCTGGGGGTACAACTGTGCCCAGCAGCTCTTCCATGGAGAGAACAGAGCCCGGGGCTGAAGAGGAGGCTTCCAGGAGCCCTGAGGAGGAACTGCTTGAGCAAAGGAGGCAGGGGACGTCGCCGCGGCAAGATTCTTCGGCTGAGTCCGGTGAGCTCACCAGCGCGGATGAAGACGATCGATCGGTCGGGAGGCGTCCTGCTTTGCGGAGCCAGCTGGGATCCGGACGAACGGCTAGTCGTGTGGCGGTTCGGCTGCAGCCTGGTAAGTCGCCAATTTTACCTTTACATACTAGCCAGATGGGGGGGGGTTAATTTGGGGGTTTCCTCGGAGGTTAGTTCAGTGCCAGGAGTGGTGGGTGGAGATGCGGGTGCTGCGCCGGTCTTGTCCGCATTTTTTGCAGGCTTCCGGGAGTTATTGGCCCGTTTTGATCCGGCGGGGTCTTCTTTAGCATTTCAGGGGCCCGTTGGGCCGCCGGCGTGGACTCTGTTGTTCCTCTCACACCCCCCCCAGTAGGGCCGCTTGCGGTAGCGGTATCCGGGTCGGGGGGGTCCTCCGGGGTTAGTGTGACGTCGGCGTCGCAGACGGAGGTGACTGGGGCGGGCGCGAATAAAGGGAAGGAGTCCTCTGAGGATAAGGTGCGGTTGGCGGATGCGGCGAAGTGCGAGATTTATGTGTGCTTTGAGGGCCCACTGGGGGTGCATCTAAAGCAAGAGGTGCGCGAGAAGATCTGGAAAGGGGAATATGTTGAAATATTCTCTCTTTTGCCGTTAGAAAAATTTAATATCGACAAGGGCAAGGCGGACGAAAGCAAGAAGGAGGAGGAGGAGAAGCGACGCTGGAGGCTTATTCCTCGCACCTTTGGGAATTGGCTTCAGGCGTTTGCCATTTTGGCTAGCGTAATTGGCGAAAAAGCACCGGAGAATTGTTCTCCGCTTTTTTGTTATCTGGATGCCATTGGGGAGGCTTATCGAACTTATGGGGGAATTGCTTGGCTGCGATATGACGAGCAGTTCCGCCAGCGCAAGGCTTTGCGTCCGGGCTTGCGCTGGGACCATAAGGACATTGGGCTTTGGATGAAGCTTATGTCACAGGCGAGGGTTTCAGGACAGCCCTTTCTCGGAGGGGCCGGCGGTTCGGGTGCCGCTGGACAGTCGGCCACACAGCGAAAGGGAATTTGCTGGCAGTTTAACGAGGGGTTGTGCCGTTTTGGCGCAAACTGTCGCTTCCGACACGAGTGCTCTGGTTGCAGGGGCTCCCACAGTTATGCCAAGTGTTTCAAAAAAGGAAAGTCCCAACCCGTTGAGTCGGCCTCAAAAAGGGAGGACACCAGTAAACCTTCCCGAGATGGTACCGTATCTAGATAGATATCCACGAAGGGAGGCGGCAAGTTTTTTGGCTGATGGTTTTGCCCATGGTTTTCAGATCCCGTGTTCGGGACCTGTGGCCCCGTCCCCGATGGCTCAAAACTTGAAATCAACGCGCCAATTTCCCCAGGTTGTTTCAGATAAACTGGCAAAAGAGGTGGAACTCGGGAGAATGGCCGGACCATTCGCTCAACCCCCCGTGTCGTCTTTACACGTTTCTCCCCTTGGGGTGGTACCCAAAAGGGAACCCAACAAATTCCGGTTGATTCATCATTTGTCGTATCCGAAGGGGACTTCGGTAAATGATGCCATTTCTCCGGAGCTGTCTTCGGTGTCTTACACCTCCTTCGATGCCGCGGTCAGTTGGGTTCAACGGTTTGGCCAGGGTTCATTGATGGCGAAGACGGATATAGAATCCGCCTTTCGTCTGCTGCCAGTACATCCGGACAGTCAGCATTTGCTGGGCTGCTGTTGGGAAGGGCAGTTTTACATGGATCGTTGTTTGCCGATGGGCTGTTCCATCTCTTGCGCATATTTTGAGGTGTTTAGCACCTTCGTGGAATGGGTAGTTAGGGAAGAGACTCAGTTGAGGTCGGTGCTGCACGATTTTCTTTGCATCGGCCCCCCGGATTCTTCAGTTTGTTCAGTGCTGTTGCACACTTTGGAATCTATTGCGTCACGTTTTGGAATTCCTTTGGCGCCGGGGAAGACGGAAGGTCCTTCCACAGTTATGCAGTTTTTGGGCATTGTAATTGACACGCGTCTGATGGAATGTCGTCTCCCGAACGACAAACTGGAGGACTTGCGTCAAGGGGTGGCGGAGGCGGAGGCGGCGAGGAAGGTTAGGCTTAGGCAATTGCAGTCGTTGTTGGGTAAGCTTAATTTCGCCTGCCGCATCATGCCTATGGGACGCATCTTTAGTCGTCGCTTATGTGCTGCCACTGCGGGAGTACTGAAGCCGCATCACTTCATCAGGCTTTCGCGTGAGCTGAAGGCCGATTTGAGGGTTTGGGGTGAGTTTTTGTCCACATACAACGGCAGGTCTTTATGGATGGCGCCGGTTGTGGCAGCATCTGACCTTGATATTTTCACTGACGCAGCGGGGAGTTCGGGTTTTGGGGCTTTTTGCCAAGGGGCTTGGTGCGCGGCGGTGTGGCCGGAAGAATGGAGTTCGGCGGGGTTCTTACGTAATTTAGTGTTACTGGAACTATTTCCGATTGTGGTGGCGGTTGAAATCTGGGGTTGCAAATTTCGGGATAGGCGGATCTGTTTTCACTGTGACAACTTGGGGGTGGTGGAGGTTATAAAGAACTTGTCCGCGTCTTCTCCGCCGGTGGTGCGCTTGTTGCAGCACCTGGTTTTAAAGTGTTTAAGTTTGAACTGTTTAGTACAAGCTGTTCATGTCCCGGGGGTTTTGAATTCCATTGCCGATTCTTTGTCTCGTTTCCAGTGGGAGAGGTTCCGGAGGTTGGCGCCGGAGTCGGAGCAACTGGGGGTTCCTTGTCCCGACAGGCTGTGGAGACTGGCATTGGAGTAGCTGAGGAGCTGTTACGTCGATCGGTGACTGGGGGTACGTGGGCGGCGTACTCGTCGGTATGGGGTGAGTGGTCTACCCTGGTAAGTTCGGTTGGGGGCGGTGTGTCATCGCATGATCACGTGGCTTTGTTGCTGTATTTTATTGGGACGGGATTTACACAAGGAAAATCAGTGTCCAAAATGAACAAGAGTTTAGCTGCTTTAGCTTTTCTCTTTCGGATGCAGGGCCTGGTGGATATGACAAAGGATTTTAGGGTGCGTCAGGCCATGAAGGGGTTTCGGCGCGGGAGAGTACTGCCAGATACGAGGCGCCCGGTCTCGTTTGAGTTGCTTCAAGAGTTGGTGGAGCTGTTGCCCGGGGTTTGTACGTCTGTTTATGAGGTGAGTTTGTTCAATGTGGCTTTTGCGTTAGCATTTTTTGGAGCGTTGCGCATTGGGGAACTAGTTAGCAAGAACAGGTGTGGAGCAGGGGGGTTAAGTTTGAAGGACGTGACTCTGTCTGGGGATTGTGTTCGGATTCATATTGGCAAGTCTAAAACTGATCAATTGGGAAAAGGGGTTTCTGTGTCGTTGTTTCGGGTGCTTCCGGAATCGGTTTGCCCGGTTTCTTCGGTGCAACGATATCTTGGGGTGAGGGGGTGGAGGTCGGGGACGAGGATGGCTCACCCTTGTCGCGTTTTCAATTTTTGTCAGTTTTTCGACGTTGTTTGGAAAAGGCGGGCAGGGAGGTTTCCCAGTTTAATACTCACTCCTTTCGTGTGGGGGGCAGCAACAGAAGCGGCTAGGTGGGGTTTGGGTTCGCAGGTAGTGAGACGTATAGGGAGGTGGGAGTCTGATCGTTTTAAGATTTATGTTCGCCCTCATTTGCTTTGAAGTTGCATTGAGTATGTGGGTGTGGTTCTATGTTCCTTTTTTGTGTTTCTTTCAGATCTTCCTCCTGGCCTGGTCTGGATACTGGGGGATTCATACGTGTTCTGGGGGGCTGTTAGGGCTGATGTACGTCCGGTAGGGAGGCAACTGGGCATTTCTCAGAGTGAGGCTGTATTAAAATGGTTGGGTATCCGTGGAATGATGTGGGGCCAAGTCCTTCCTGAATTTCACTATTTTTCCAGAATTGACAGGCCCCCAGATGTTCTAGTTTTACAGGCAGGGGGCAATGATTTAGGGGTGCGGGCTGCCAGGGACCTGGTGAGGGATATTAAATTTGATATTCTGCGCCTGCTACGTGATTTTCCTGGCTGCATCATTGTGTGGTCAGATATTGTGGCAAGAAAAGTGTGGCGTTTCGCCCGCTCTGTGGGCAGAGTGAACAAAGCCAGAATTAAGTTGAATAGGGAGGTTGGGAGGTTTGTGGCCCGTCTCGGGGGCATAGTGGTTCGACACAGGGAGTTGGAGGATCAGTCTGTTCGCTATTGGCGAGACGACGGTGTTCACTTAAATGCAGTGGGCATAGACATATGGTCCTTGGACCTTCAGGAGGGTGTGGCAAGGGCGTTGCAGGTGTGGAGGGATTCGCTTGAATTCGCTTGAATGAGGTTTCAATCAAGCTCACGTGGCGGTTCAAGGGGTCTTTGGGGGTCAGTAAAAATTTTTATTTGGTCACAGGAGTAGTGGGGCCCATCTAAGGATGGCGCTTACATTTGTTAGTGGTGGTTCTCCCAGGAGATAAATCCCCTGGGGGAGGGTTTGTGATGTCCGAGTGTCCTCGAGCCTGTTGGGGCACAGCTGAGGATATTGACCGTTTACAGTTATAAAGTGTGCATTTTGAGACACCCAAAGACCTCTTGCTGTTTGGACATTATTTTGTTATTAAGGATATGTGTTACATGTTTTTCATGTTTTTTGTTATTTATTATTTGGTTAATAAATTGGCTGCTGTGGCCTTATAAAACCCATGTCACGCAGTCTGTGTTTTTAATTTAATGGTAAGACCCAAGGTTGACGAATCCTTTAGTCAAGTGAGACCCGTAGGAGAGAATAGACGGAGGGTAATCATGACTATGGGAGGAACAGGGGTCAGGGAACGGTCAGTCAGGTCAGTTGTGGGGCATAGGTTTAGCTCTTACCTGATTGGAGGTAGAAGTCAGGGGGGCTGGATCCAGAGGTTGGGGTCCGGTGTAGGGGGTGGTTTCTGCATCATTCGGAGAAGTTTGGAGAGGTGACATCTTCCCACCCTCCCGCCCTGATGTCAGGAGTCAGCAGGCTGGATAGGTATGAGTTGTATTGGTATTTTATGAATACGGGTAAGGTGTGTGTGTCATGCAATCTTATTTTCAAAAAAAAAAAAAAAAAAATTATAAAGAAAACGAAGAATAATAAAAAAAAAAAAAAAAAAAAAAAAAGATTAATAATAATAATAAATAAAAAAAATAAAATAAATAAATTAAAAAAAAAAAAAAAAAACTTATGTTGTCTACGGTTAAAATGTAAGGTTGTGGTAGATTTTCAAACTTGTCACAGCAGTTGGCGGTTCAAGGGGTCTTTGGGGGTCAGTAAAATTTTTTATTTGGTCACAGGAGTAGTGGGGCCCATCTAAGGATGGCGCTTACATTTGTTAGTGGTGGTTCTCCCAGGAGATAAATCCCCTGGGGGAGGGTTTGTGATGTCCGAGTGTCCTCGAGCCTGTTGGGGCACAGCTGAGGATATTGACCGTTTACAGTTATAAAGTGTGCATTTTGAGACACCCAAAGACCTCTTGCTGTTTGGACATTATTTTGTTATTAAGGATATGTGTTACATGTTTTTCATGTTTTTTGTTATTTATTATTTGGTTAATAAATTGGCTGCTGTGGCCTTATAAAACCCATGTCACGCAGTCTGTGTTTTTAATTTAATGGTAAGACCCAAGGTTGACGAATCCTTTAGTCATGTATTAATAATAAATCAATAATCAACATTAAAAAATTTATATCTAATTCTATATTCATCCCCTCAGGTTTTAAAGTGCGTAAAATGTAAATCCACTTTGTCTCCTCCTGGAGATGGCCCCCACCCTGTTGGAACCTCTCCAGGAGGGGTAAACACGATCCACACCCCAGAATGATAATTTTGATGGATCCCTGTCATGGTGTTTTGCAACGGGAGAAGATCTCAACACTTTATTTTGCACAACTTTGGTGGACTTTATTTTATGGACTGATGTTATGGACCTTTTTGTTGCTATGGGTGAAAACCTAAAATAAGGTCAACCACTTCAGCCCCAGAAGATTTTCCCCTTAATGACCAGGCCCTTTTTTTTCGATATGGCACTGCGTCGCTTTAACTGACAATTGCGCGGTCGTGCGACGCTGTACCCAAACAAAATTGGCGTCCTTTGTTTTGCACAAAAAGGGCTTTCTTTTGGTGGTATTTGATCACCTCTGCAGTTTTTATTTGTTGCTTTAAACAAAAAAAGAGCGACAATTTTGAAAAAGAACCCAAATTTATTTCCTTTTTGCTATAAAAAATATCCAAAAAAAATGTAAAAAAACAAATGTCTTCATCAGTTTAGGCCAATATGTATTCTACATATTTTTGGTAAAAAAAATCGCAATAAGCGTATATTGATTGGTTTGCACAAAAGTTATACAAAATAAGGGATATATATTTATGGCATTTTTATTATTAATTTCTTTTTTTACTAGTAACGGTGGTGATCCGCCATTTGTAGCGGGACTGCGACATTGCGGCGGACAGATTAGACACTTTTGACACTTTTCTGGGACCATTGACATTTATACAGCGATCAGTGCTATAAATAGCCACTGATTACTATAGAATAGAAGACTGTTTTTTCCCACAATAATAAGGAAATTTCAGATCATTTGGTAAATCACACCAAAAGTTATTCACATTAAGCTATATTTTACAATGCTACAACATTTAATGTGAACAGCTTAATGTAAAAAGAGCTTAAAGAGGAGTTCCACCCAGGGGGGCCGTCAAAAAAAAAAAAAAAATTAAAAGTCAGCCCTTCCTGTGCCGAGGGGGAAGTGATGTCACCAGCCCAGGCAAAGGAACAGGCAGACTACGAGGGACCACCTAGCAACAGGCATTTAGAGGTAAGTAAAAAAAAAATATATCCAAATTTTTTTTGTTTTTTTTTTTAGAATTTTTCCAGGTATTTTTGTTTTTTGGGTGGAACCCCACTTTAAGGTACCATAATGTGCCTAAACCTCAATCAATTGTCTTGAAACTTTGCACAGCCTAAGTTCTCAACTTCCCAAACGTTTCACGCATTCAAGAAATTTCACGCATTTTGGTGTTCAACAAGGCAAACTAGGGACATTAAGTTTGTTTTTTGGGAGCTTAATGTGGCTTAAAGTACAAAAAATTGCTTAGATGTTAACCAATTTACCCCAAACTTCACACAATAGAAGACTCTGTCTATGTTAACATATTCTGAAAATGTCATAACATTTGGTAAGTTACACAAAGTTTTTCACATTAAGCTATATGTGACAGGCCTAGCCGGGACAGAGGCTTTTGGAGGGGACTGAATGCCAGCCTCTTGCCGACCGATTATGGGCCCTGGCATTTGGGGGAACGGTGCTCGTTGTGAGCTGTATGCCTGGGGACCCTGGAAGTAATATTCCTTTGGATTCAAGTCCATGTCCCCCCAAAACACAAAACTCTGGGAACCCAGTATGTGCCATATTATAGATCGTGACTGCTTCACAATGTTGTGTGTATATATTGTGTGTTGTCTGATGCTGTTGTGTACTATTTACTGTGCTAGTTTAGGGTTGGGCTGTATTGCAATGTTCTATTGTGTCTGTCTGCCTTGGATCACAGGATGTGTATCTCTATGGAGGGAGGGGGGATTCCTCCAGCTGCCCCCCGCTGATAAGACTGTGTACTGATGAGAAGTTTGAACACATCTGACCTGTGTGTCTATTGTCATTGGACGGTTTAACCCACCCTCTTTTCCAAGGGTGGGGGGAAAGAGTCTCTGAGTTATTTTAACTTCTGTGTCCATGTGTGAAAATAAATTAGTTGATTCCTGCTTGAACCTCAAGACAGAGCTTTGTCTCGTATTTGGGGGGATAATTATTTGTATGGGTTCCTTGTTCGGCTGATTGAAGTGTTCTGTAGCTGCCTTTGTGTTCGGAAATGGAATGTCTTAAACGACTTTAACCCCTTTCGTACTCGAGGTGTCGTTACACTATATTTTTTCAAACCCCAAAATATATACTGTACCATAATGTGCCTAAACTTTAATACATTGTCTTGAAACTTTGCAACAACTCATCCTAGAAGATGAGGGTGTTAAGCTTATTTTTTTGGGGCGCTAAATATGGCTTAGCTTACAAGTGCCTAAACCTTAATCAATTGCCTTGAAGCTTTGCACAACCCAAGCTTTCAGCTTCCCCAAACCTATCCTAGATGTTTCATGGATGTTTGCTTTCCACAAAACAAGTGAGTGACATTAGGCTTGTGTAGCCCCTACCACCTTTTTTGTAGTGGCTGTAGTGTGGGACAGTCAGTGGGGGAATATTATGTGTGTATGTGTTAGGTACCTGGTAGTAGAGCCTGACTTGTAGGAGAAGACCTCTCATACAACGCTGGTTCAGGAGCCACTGGAGTGGGGACAGTGGTCTCCTGAGCACAGTGGGGTAGGAGTGCCTGTAGAGCAGAGGCAGAGTCGGTAGGCAGGCAGAGATCGGTAACAGTATCAGGCAGGCAGTAGAAGAGTAGTCAGGCAGGCCGGGTCGGCTTGGAGCGGGACGGATGGTCAGACAAGCCGGGTCAGATAGGTAACGATCAATCAGGTGCAGGTTTACAAGAATCACAGAGCTGAGACGAAGCAGCAATGTGCCAGAGGCACAGGGGAACTTTTATGTGCACTTTGGCGCCAAACCGGCGCTATCGTGAACGCGCGCACGCCCGTACGCGCGCGCATACCTGCGCGCCCCCTAGCGCCGCGCTAACGCCCGGGAACAACAGGAACTTGCTGTAAGGTTCGTAACGGAGCGCATAGGCGCATGCAAACGCCCAGGTCTGGCGCCAATGGTACCCTGACATTGCCCCCCCCCCCAAGGGGCAACCTCCGGGTGCCCAAAAGCCTTTTCTTTTCAGGGTGGGTAGAAAAATAGGCGCAAACTAAATGCCTAGCATGCACATTACTATCTGGTTCCCATGAATTACTTTCTGGGCCGTAGCCCTTCCATTTGATTAGGAACTGGATCTGCCCTTGTCTTTTCCTGCAATCAAGGATAGCCTCAACCTCAAATTCCTCGCTGCCATCAATCACAATAGGTTCAGGAGGTCTAGTTCCTCTACCAGGGAAGGGATCAGGTACAGCGGGTTTAAGCAATGACACATGGAACACGGGGTGTATCTTAAGAGAGTCAGGCAAAGTCAGTTCATACGAAACTTCATTGATCTTTCTTTTAACCGGAAAAGGTCCCATAAATCTAGGTGCCAACTTCTTAGAAGGACATGCTAGTTTGATATTACTTGTAGAAAGCCATACCTGATCGCCAAGCTGAAGCTTCAATTCCCCTCTTCTCTTCCGGTCAAAGATCCTCTTGCTGTCCGCCTGAGCCCTGGATACTGCTTCCTGCAACATCTGGTTGTTATGACTGATGAAATCTACCGTACTCTGTACTGCCGGGACTGAAGACTCTGGAAGGAAATCGGGTAAAAAGGTTAGATGGAAGCCATAATTAGCGAAAAAGGGGGATTGACCGGTGGCTGAAAGTTTGGCATTGTTGTAGGCAAATTCTGCCAGGGGCAGCAGGGATACCCAATCATCCTGTGAGAAGGAAGTAAAACATCTGATATACTGTTCAAGAGTCTGATTGGTCCTCTCCGTCTGACCATTGGTCTGGGGGTGATAGGCCGAAGACAAGGCCAGTTTGATTTTTAAAGACTCACACAGGGCTCTCCAGAAACGTGAGGTAAATTGTACCCCTCTGTCAGAGGTTATGTTTACAGGGATTCCGTGAAGTCTAATGATTTCCTTAATGAAGATGTGAGCCGTTTCAATAGCCGACGGAGTTCCTCTTAATGGGAGAAAATGGGCCATCTTGGTAAAATGGTCTACTACCACAAAGATAGCAGAACACCCCTCAGAACATGGAAGCTCTACAATAAAGTCCATGGATATCATCTTCCAGGGCCTATCGGGTACCGGTAAGGGTTTAAACAGGCCCCAAGCTCGACTCCTGGAAGTCTTATTCTGGGTACAGATAGGGCAGGAGCTGACATACTTCTCGCAAAAGTCCTTTAAATTGGGCCACCAGAAGGTACACTGTACCAATTCCAGGGTCTTACAAACCCCAAAGTGACCTGCCAGCGGGTGATCGTGAAGGAGTGCCAAGACCTTGACCCGAACCTCCTCAGGAACAAAAATTTGGCTCCCTCTCCAGAACAGTCCGTCCTTGTTACCTAAGGTAATCCCTGTGGGTCTGGCTGATTCAGAGGATGCTTCCTTAATCTGAGAGAGAAGATCAGTTTGTATGAGCAGGAAATTGTTTGCAGGTAAAATGGTGTCCGGAGTAGATAAGTCCTTTGGGTTGTCATGCATTCGTGATAATGCGTCTGGTTTGACATTTCTTGAACCTGGCCAATAAGTAATGTGGAAGGAAAAGCGTGAGAAAAACAGAGCCCAGCGGGCTTGTCGAGGTTTCAGTCTTTTAGCAGATCGTAAATATTCTAGATTTTTGTGGTCAGTATAAATTAGTACTGGATGCACAGCCCCCTCCAACAGGTACCTCCACTCCTCTAATGCAGTCTTGATGGCAAGAAGCTCCTGATCACCAACATCATAGTTCCTCTCCGCAGAGGAGAGTTTTCGGGAGAAGAACCCCACAGGATGCATAGCGTCTTTACTGCCCTTTCGTTGCGAGCACCGACCGCTATCTCTGAAGCGTCTACCTCTAAAATGAATGGCAAAGATGGTTCAGGATGACTGAGGATAGGTGCTGAGGTGAATAGTCTCTTGAGGTTCTCAAAAGCATCTTGGGCTAGGTGATTCCAGGAAAAACGGGTATTCTGTTTGGTCAGCTGCGTGATTGGTGCGATTATTGCAGAAAAACCCCTGATAAACTTCCTGTAAAAGTTTGCGAACCCGATAAATCGTTGAACCCCCTTTTTGTCCAGGGGTACCGGCCAGTCCAGAACAGCAGAAACCTTCTGTGGGTCCATCCTGATGCCAGTTGAGGAGATTATCAAGCCCAAGAATTGAATACTCTGTTGTTCGAACTCGCATTTCTCCGCTTTTGCATAAAGTCTGTGTAAGCGGAGACGACCCAACACCGGGCAAACATGTTCTCGATGGAGATCCAGGGATTCTGAAAAGATCAAAATATCGTCTAGATATGCGATCACAAACAGATCTAGGAAGTCTCTAAGCACATCATTAATTAGGTGTTGAAAGGTCGCAGGGGCATTGCAGAGTCCAAAAGGCATGACTAAATATTCATAATGCCCGAATCGGGTCCGAAAAGCTGTTTTCCACTCATGCCCAGCCCGAATGCGGATCAGATTATAGGCCCCTCTTAGATCAAGCTTAGTAAAAATGACGGCAGTCCTTAATTTCTGGAACAGTTCGGGTATCAAGGGTAGGGGATACCGATTTTTGACCGTGATTTTATTTAGTTCTCGGTAGTCTATACATGGGCGGAGAGATTTGTCTTTTTTAGCAACAAAGAATATTCCCGCACCTGCTGGAGAAGTAGAATGGCGAATGAATCCCTTGGCCAGGTTTTCATCTATGTATGTTTTCAAAACTTCTTGTTCCTTCTCAGATAGGGGAAAGATGCGTCCGAAGGGAATTTCGGATCCTGGCAGCAATTCGATGGGGCAATCGTAGGGACGATGAGGTGGAAGAGAATCTGCCCCCTTTTTGCTAAAGACATCATTGTAGTCATGATATTGTTTGGGAATGACCTGACAATTTTTCTGGTCGGAGTCCAGACAAAGCAGGGTGGCTGGGGAATCCAAATCTTTCGTCAAACAGTGTTCTTGGCAATAGGATGACAGGAATTTTACTTCTCCTGAAGCCCAATGGATGTGTGGATTGTGGGCCTGCAACCAGGGGATGCCCAGGATAATGGGAAACATAGGAGAGGTGATGGCATCAAGGATCAGCAGTTCCTTGTGTTGAGAATAAATTGTAGTGGATAATGGCAGGGTCTCCCGTATCACTTGTCCGGATCTGATACGGGAGCCATTGGCTACGAAGACAGAGAGTCCATGGGCTTTAGTCCGTAAAGGGATGTTGTGTTGATTGGCAAAGGTTAAGTCAATAAAGCAGCTGCATGCCCCGGAGTCAATAATTGCGTTGACTTGGAGTATCTTTTCTTGGAGCTGTAACGAGAGAGGAATGGCAAGATGGGTAGAATTCGTAGATAAAGCAGAGAGACTGGTAAGTATAGGAGATGGGCACTTACTTATTTTGACTGGTCAATTATGGACATAGTGCCCGGTTCCTCCACAGTAAAGACACAGATTCAGTTGCCGACGTCGGGCACATTCTTCGGAAGACAGGGCAGGTCGCATCAGACCTAACTGCATTGGTTCAGAGGTGTCAGGTGTGGTATTGACAGAATTTGGACTGGGTGCAGGTAGGTAGCGTGCTGCAGGAACCGGAGCTCGTGTTGTCATCCAGGTCGGGCGGTTTGGTTGAACTGATCGTTCAGATCGACGTTCTCGGAGGCGACGATCGATCTGAATGGTTAAGGAGATCAAGGCCTCCAGGGTATTTGGGATACCTACTCGAGCAAGTTCATCTTTTAAACTTTCGGACAGTCCAATGCGGAACTGGTGACGCAGGGCCGCGTCATTCCACTGTGTGTCCACGCTCCAACGTCTGAAGTCAGTAACATAGTCCTCCGCGGGTCTGCGGCCTTGTTGGAGCACGAACAGAGCTGATTCGGCTGTGGCAGTCTGTTGAGGATCCTCATATAATTGTGCCATGGCTTCAAAGAAAGCGGATAAGGATTGAGTTAGAGCAGAGTCCCCTTCAAGTAAACGGTGTGCCCAGTTCTGTGGTTCCCCTTGTAGGAGGGAAATTACAAATCCCACTTTAGTGACTTCCAGTGAAAAGGTTCTGGGCTGTAAGGCAAAGAAGAGCTGGCAAGCATTGCGGAAGGCCCGAAACTTAGCCCGGTCTCTGGAGAATCTTTCAGGAATGGGGACCCGTGGTTCAGGCAGAAGCATTACAACTGAAGGGCCTGGAACAGTCTGTGTTGGGGCAGCAGCTGAAGAGGAGGCTGAAGGGTTAGACCCTGCAAGATTCTGAACTTGTCCTTCCAGTCTGTTATAATTATCCTGAAGGGATTGCACTGCTTGGGTGAGGGCCGCCAGGTGTGTGCATATCTCCTTCATTGGAGAGGTATCTCCTGCAGGCTCAGTCATGGCTGCTTCGTACTGTTAGGTACCTGGTAGTAGAGCCTGACTTGTAGGAGAAGACCTCTCATACAACGCTGGTTCAGGAGCCACTGGAGTGGGGACAGTGGTCTCCTGAGCACAGTGGGGTAGGAGTGCCTGTAGAGCAGAGTCTCTGATGCTGAAGTGATGAGAGATCCCACAGGGATGGCTGGACTGCAGATCAGGTGAAGACTGGAGGCAGCAAGCTGGAACACTTGGAGATGCAGAGATCACTGGAGCTGAAGCTGAAGGTGCAACAGCAAGAACAACAGCAGGCACAAGCAGGGTCAGACGGTCCGGGTCAGCAAGGGTATGAGACAGGCAGTAACAGCAGGCAGAGGCAGAGTCGGTAGGCAGGCAGAGATCGGTAACGGTATCAGGCAGGCAGTAGAAGAGTAGTCAGGCAGGCCGGGTCGGATTGGAGCGGGACGGATGGTCAGACAAGTTTCACAGAGCTGAGACGAAGCAGCAATGTGCCAGAGGCACAGGGGAACTTTTATGTGCACTTTGGTGCCAAACCGGCGGGAACGCGCACACGTGCACACGCGCGCGCGCCCAAGCGCCGCGTACCCGCGCGCGCTTTAGCGCCGTGCTGACGCCCGGGAACAACAGGAACTTGCTGTAAGGTTCGTAACGGAGCGCGCCGGCGCATAGGCGCATGCAAACGCCCAGGTCTGGCGCCAATGGTACCCTGACAGTATGTGTGGCTCACCAGCCAATCACTAGGGGTTTCCTGGCCAGTGGTGCATGCTGGGGAAGTGCATATATACTTGGGAGAATTGCCATGTGCTTAGTCTTCGTACAGCCTACATCCAGGCTTGTCCTGGAGATGGGAATACTCAAGTGTGGAATAGGTTTGACTAGGCCTCAAGCCTAAAAGAGGCCTCACATGCTGATTGAGGAGGAGAACTAGAGACATTGGATGGCTACTGGAGGTACCTGTTACTGGAAAGGACCTAAGGAGCAAGTCTGGTGTCTCTCCTACTAAAGAGTTTATAATGTGTCACAGCGGGTGATCGCGGGACTCCAGGTCAGTGGGACCGCGGTAGATGGGGAGGGGGTCCACTGTAGGTTCACCTTACAGATTTTCTGTAAAGGTGAAATTACATTTTATTGTAAAAGGAGCTCTATGTGTAATAATGTGCCTAAATCTCAATCAATTGCCTTGTAACTTTGCACAAGTTCTTTTTTGTACATTAAACCACATTAGGCTCCCAAAAAATTAAAGGGATTGTAAACCCTCAATGTTTTTCACCATTCTATGCATTAAGGTGAAAAACCTCCTGTGATGCAGCACCCACCCAGAGCCCCCCTTTTACCAGGGGCGGACTGACCCATTGGTCAGTCGGGCGCGGACCGAGGGCCCGTGCTGCTAGGGGGCCCGTGAGAGCCTCTGCACCTGCAATTCATAATGCAGTCTAACAGGGATTCAGCAGGACGCGGCTGTGATAATACCTCTCACAGCGTGCTGCTCCTTGCCGGCTCCTCCTTCCCTCCCATCCACCCCAGATGCTTGTACATCACATCACCTGGGATGGATGAGAGGAGAGGAGGAGCTGGCAAGGAGCTGTATTATCACAGCCGCGTCCTGCTGAATCCCTGTTAGACTGAATTTTCAGGCATCGGGTGAGGCGCTGTTGTTGCTGAAGGTACCATGGATGATGGCCGCCATCGTGGGGCAGCAGACAGTGCAGGTCCCGGGCCGCAACAGGACTGCAGGAGGCCCCTAGTCTCCCGAGCCCCCCTGTCCTCCACCCCCCCACAATGTGTGTCACCCTGTGCCTTACACCCCCCTCAGTGTCCCCCCGTGCCTTACACCCCCCCAGTGTCCCCCTGTGCCTTACACTCCCCTGTGCCTTACACCCCCCAGTGTCCCCGTGCCTTACACCCACCCCCCAGTGTCCCCCTGTGCCTTACACCCACCCCCCAGTGTCCCCCTGTGCCGTACACCCCACCGGTGTCCCCCTGTGCCTTACAACCCCCAGGTGTACCCCTGTGCCTTATACCCCCCCCCAGTGTCCCCCTGTGCCTTACACTCCCCCAGTGTCCCCCTGTGCCTTACACCCCCCCCAGTGTCCCCCTGTACCTTACACCCCTCAGTGTCCCCCTGTTTCTTACACCCCCCAGTGTCCCCCTGTGCCTTACACCACCCAGTGTCCCCCTGTGCCTTACACCCCCCCAGTGTCCCCTTGTGCCTTACACCCACCCACCGTGTCCCCCATGCCTTACACCCCCCCACAGTGTCCCCTTGTGTCCTCCTCCACCCACCGTGTCCCCCTGTGCCTTACACCCCCTCCCACAGTGTACCCCTGTCTCCTCCTCCACCCACTTTGTCCCCCTGTGCCTTAAACCCCCCACCATGTCCCCTTGTGGCCTTATCCACCCACCATGTCCCCCTGTGCCTTACACCTCCCCCCACCATGTCCCCCTGTGCCTTACACCCCCCCACAGTGTACCCCTGTGTCCTCCTCCACCCACTGTGTCCCCCTGTGCCTTAAAGCCCCCCACCGTGTCCCCTTGTGTCCTTATCCACCCACCATGTCCCCCTGTGCCTTACACCACCCCCCACCATGTCCCCCTGTGCCTTACACCACCCACCGTGTCGCCCTGTGTCCTCATCCACCCACCGTGTCCCTCTGTGCCTTACACCCCCACCGTGTCCCCCTGTGTCCACCTACCCACCATGTCCCCCTGTGTCTTACACCCCCCCACCGTGTCCCCCTGTGTCCTTCACCCACCCACTGTGTCCCCCTATGCCTTCTCCCCCCACAGCTGCCCTGAGAGACACTGTGCTGTGTCTTGAGGATCCCAGCGCTCTGCTTTGTGCCCTGTGTTTTGGTTTCTGCCCTGCTATTTGTCCTACTGAGTGCCTCGTGGCCTGTGATGTGCCCTGCTGTGTACCCCGCAGATGTGCCATACTGTGTGCCGCATGCCCTGTGATGTGTCCTTTGCTCTGTTATGTGCCCCATGCCCTGCTGTGTACCACCTGAGGTGCTCTACTGTGTGCCCCATGCCCTGTGATGTGCCCTGCTGTGTACCATCTAATGTGACCTGTGACCCATGATGTTCCCTACTGTGTGCCCTGTGATGTGACCTACTGTGTGCCCCATACCCTGTGATGTGCTCTGTGCCCTGCTGCATACTTCCTGATGTGCCCTGTGCTTTGCTGTGTACCATACTGTGTGCCCCATGCCCTGTGATGTGTCCTGCTGTGTACCGCCAGATGTGCCCTGTTTCCAATGATGTGCCCTATTGTGTGCCCTGTGCTCTGCTGTGTGCCCTACTATGTGCCACATGTGATGCATGCCCTGCTGTGTACAGTACCTCCTGATGTGCCCTGTGATGTGCCCCGTTGTGTACCCCATGATGTGCCTACTGTGTGCCCCATGCCCTGCTGTGTACACCCTGATGTTCCCTGTGCCCCCTGTGATGCACCATGCTGTGCTTAATAATGTGCCCTGCTGTATACAGCATAATAAACCCTGCTGTGTGCCCTGTGATGTACCCCATGCCCTGCTGTGTACCACCTGATGTGCCCTGCTGTGTGTCCTGTGATGTGCCCCATGCCCTGCGATGTTCTCAGTGCCCTGCTGTATGTCCTGTGATGTGCCCTATGCCCTGTGATGTTCTCAGTGCTGTGTACCACCTGATGTGCCCTTTGCCCCATGATGTGCCTTCCTGTGTGCCCTGTGATGTGCCCTACTGTACCCCATGCTCTGTGTTGTTCCCTTCTGTGTACCCCTTGATGTGCCCTGCTGTGCGCCCCATGCCCTGTGTTGTGCCTGTGCCCTACTGTATGCCTTACTGTGTGCCCCATGATTTATGTAGGTGTGGCTTTGTGTAGGTGTGGCTTGCTTGTGGGTGGGGACACAGGGGCCCCATGATCTTCGATTGCCTGGGGGCCCCATGAGTTGTCAGTCCACCCCTGCCTTTTACTTACCTGAACCCGGTCTTTCCAGCGACGGAGACGTGCACACCAGCTCCAGCCGGTGTCTCGGGTCCTGATTGGATAGATTGATAGCAGTGCAGGCATTGGCTCCTGCTGCTGTCAATCAAATCCAATGACACGGGAGCTGGGGACGGGTGCGGGGCCGAGTCCTGCTGTCTGTGTCAATGGATGCAGCAGCAGGACATGGGTGTGCGCCCGCACGAGTGGAGCAGCTCTCCAACTGGTCAGAAAAGGAGGAGCCCAGAAGAGGAGGACACTCTGTGCAAAACCAACTGCACAGAGGAGGTAAGTATGACATGTTTGTTAAAAAAAAACAAAAAAACATGAACCTTTACATTTCCCTTGTGGGAAACCAAAATCCATAAAACTTTCAGGATAGGGTTGGGAAGATAAAAACATTGGTTGTGCAAAGTTTCAAGGCTATTGATTAACTCCTTCCCGCCGAGTGTACGCAGATGTGCGTACTCGGCTTTCGGGGATTATACCGGGATGATGCCCGCAGCTGCAAGCATCATCCCGGTACTTTATGTTAAAGAATCCGCACTTAGGAAATTAGGTTGCGGCCTCCCCTAATGGGTTCCCAAGGGAACTTACAAGAGTAATATAGAGTGGTTGGGGAAAACGACGCTACCCTCTATGGCTTTAATATAAGATTAAAAATGTTTCAGCTCACCTCCAAGCCTAATTTGTATAACCAAAGTGTAGATCTCAAACTATCGTTTTGACATAAATCTTGTAAAGAACGTGAAAATATAATAGTGCAATAAAATCGTGTACAGGTATCGTGAAAAAAATAGAAAAAGGGTGACACCTTGTAGATACTCACTAAGTGTGTGAGTTTAGGACCTATTAAAGTAATAAGGGGATGGTGATGGGAGATAATGGGATGCAACCCCCACTAAGAGACACAGTGGGATGCACACCCACCCTCATCAATCCATCCAAATAATAATAAAAATAAATGTGTACCTGGTGTGAATCAATAGTGCAAATCTACAATAAAAGACGTGAATAGTCTAGGGTACAACACTCTACACCCTAGATATAATCACTAAGGGTATGTGTACACCCTAATAAAGCATGCAAAATATATATATATATATATATATATATATATATATATATATATAGAATGTCCACAGTGGTTGCATAATATAAATAAGTATCCAGTGTATAGTCCAAATCCTTAGGCAAACGTAATAACTTGAAAGCAATAAGCGCAATATATTAAAGGGAAGAAATCATCCACAGATTCCACAGGGTCAGGTGACTTTAGTGCACAGCAGGTATGGTGACTTGGTGCTCCCCCAATGCGTCCCCACTCACCGAATGTAGTTACCCCTACAGGGGTAGTAGGCATAGAGTGGGCAACTTTATCCAGGTTTTCTCCTAAAGTGGCTGTATTAGATCGTCTGTACCTCCGCCGGCCTGTATATTTCTTCACTGTTGTTCCGGAAGGTACTCCAATTAGGGCTCCACCTCAGCAGCAGACAATACAGTCCTCACAGGAGGAAACAAAAAAGGGCTCCCATAGTGTAGTATAAAAGGATTTATTACGCATAAATGTATAAAACACAATCGCTATGGCGATGATAGGCTAGGAAACACAGGAGCGATAAACAGAAAGCTCATCCGTGGCGTGCGTGCCACCTGCGTTCCGAGCTGGATATTTTTGGGTATGACGTAAGAGTGTGGCTCCGCCTTAAGCGTTTCGTCATAAGACATTCTCAAAGGCGGTGCCGACACTCCACGCTCTATGTCTCATATAGGCGAGCGGGCTCAGCGGCACCTCCCCTTTCCTTGCGAGCAGCAAGTGGATAGATAATACTAAGGGGCGGCAAAGAGCACGGACATTCAGAGGAACCCGCCTCCTAGAACTAAATAAGCTAAAGCCCGTTCTTCTATATGCAGTAACAGACAGAGGTAAAAACAAGGCACAAAAAACACATTACCCATGCACATGATGTATGAATACACAACAGATCATATGGGTAAGTCTGCTGAAGGTATAGCGTGTTGAAAGAATAATGGTAATAAAATAAGCAATAAAAATTAATAAATAAAAATAGAAAAATAAAAAATTAAAATATGTAAAAAATATATAATGTATATATTAACAATAAAAATAAAAATAAATGTACGGAAAAAATTTATTTAAAAAACATTTATATATTAATTAGTTATATTAGAGAAAGATTAGGTTTATGAAAAAACCGGAAGAGAGGAACGGTCAAGTGACCAAAGTTAATATTATGTCACCCCTGGTGGGTCATACGAGTAGGATCATGAGTTTACATAAACCAAAAAGTAGGTGCGATATAGCTAGTGGGAGGAGTAGATTTATATATATATTTAAATGGTTAAGCTATATGAGTAACTTAACCCATATTTATTTTGGGGGGCCCTTCTCCCACTTCTGGTGCTCTCTTATTAGCAATGTCATATACTATCTGCATAAAATGTGTATAAGCCAAGGGGGGTACACTACTACGCCCACATATCCCTAGGCGTGTAAAATTACTTTTTCACATTCCAAATCCGTTTCCCATTCAGTGAGACTCCCCTCATATGGTAAGTTGTATTAACAAAAGGAGCAATGACCTGAGGTTTAACTATCAAGCACGCCCACATGTGATATTATAAACTAGAAGAAAAAGAAAAAAGGTTAGATAGCCATAATCATGTTATCAAAGAAGGCTACATCCTCTGCTGATTGTAATATTCCTAATCAGTTTCCTATGTGGCTACTTGAGTTAATACCCCAGAGCTACTAGTTCCCACAGAGGGTGACCAGGTAAGGGAAGGGGGCGAGTGCCCCTATTTATGCATAGATGGCCGTGGGGTTGATAATGGTTAATAAAAATCACACTACTCGCTACAAATATTAGCCAAGGCGTAATGATGTTACTAAGGGGATAATTTATTCCAATATCTACCCTAATTTGAGGTTATTTAACCCAGCTATATGTAACAACATCACCCTGGTACTTCGTAGGCTATCAAGGGTTTGCTTCAGGTCGATGTCTAGGTTCAACCCTTTAGGAGCAAGGGATCCCAGCTGATAGATCCAGCTAGTTTCGTTCCTGGAGATTAGGGTTTCCCTATTACCCCCCTCCAGTGTTCCTGTACTGAGTCGATCCCATAGAAGATGAGCCCACTTGGGTCTCTATGGTGGGCCTCATCAAAATGCCTTGACAGATTGTGGTTAGGGAAGCCTTTTCTTATGTTTTCTTATGTTTTCGTATGCGGACAAACAGGGGCCGGGTGGTTCTGCCCACATACTGAAGGTAGCACGGGCATTCGATGATATATGTAACGTGTACTCCGGCATGTAATTAATTGCTTGATCTGGTATTCCTTATGGTCGTTAAGCGATTTAAATGAGGTCTTTTTTCTTGGTTGCTTTTTACTGGCCTTACAGGGTAGGCATCTTTGGCATCTATAAAATCCCCTAAGGTCAGGAAAGATTTTAATCGGTTTAGGGGGTTCTATAGCATTATGTACAAGATGGTTTCTCAAGGTGGGTGCCTTTCTATATATGAATTTGGGTTTTGTGGGCAGGATTTTTGTGGGCATAGGACACGATCCTCTTTTAATATCGGCCAGTATTTTTTCATGATTCGTTCAAAATCTTTGAACTGGCTGTTAAACCCAGTTATGAAGGCTATGTCTGTTTGTTCATTCTTCTTGTTGGTTTTGTTTTGGAATAGAGTATTTCTATCCATAGCCATACTTTCTGCTTTTAAATTCAGAAGGTTGTCACATGCATAGCCCTTTTCTTGGAACCTTTTAAGTAGGATGTCAGCCTGGGTATTGAAGTCTTCAAGTGTATCACAATTGCGGCGTATCCGCATTAGTTGGCATTTGGGAATATTATACTTCCACTGTGGATGGTGGCAGCTTGAGGTAGGAATATACCCATTCCGGTCGGTTGCCTTAAAGAATGTACGGGTGGATAAAGTATCCCCTACTTTGAAGATCTCCAAATCCAGATAGTCTATCTTCTGATGGCTCCACTTTCCTGTAAACGTAATGCCATAACTGTTTGTATTTAGATCTTCAAGGAATTTGCTAAAGCTGTCAGATGTTCCATCCCATAGTATGATCAAATCATCTATATATCTTCTGTACATCTTGATTTGAGGGATATTCTTACTGTAAATGTACTTATCCTCCCACATATTCATGAATAAGTTTGCTACGCTCGGAGCGTAGCGAGCTCCCATGGCGACACCCTTTGTTTGTACAAAGTACTCCTTGTTGTACCAAAAGTAATTACACTCCATGGCGAGTTTTAAGCCCTCTAGAATGTAATCAATTTGTTGTTGCTTCATCCCTGTACTGGCATGTAGTGCTTTCTCTACTCCTAAGAGGCCATCCTTTTGTTCAATACTTGTGTACAATGAGTTGACATCTATTGTAGCCAGCAACCAATGTTCTACTCCTTTTATCCTCTGGAGCTCTTGGATAAGTTGCATACTATCTCGTAGATAGGATTTGCCTTCCTGTACCAAAGGTTTTAGGTATTTGTCTAGGTACTCCCCAAGTCTAGAGAAGACTGAATTGATCCCACTAATGATGGGTCTGCCTGTGGGTTTTTCCAATCTTTTGTGAATTTTGGGTGTGTAATAAATCACTGGTGTTTTAGTGGAATTCGAAACCAGATATTCTGCTTCTTTGGGATTTAAGATACCATTCCTTTTCCCTTTTTCCACAAAGCTCTTCAGTTTCTTCTCATATTTTTTCTTGGGATTTCCTGTCAATTTCCTATAGGTGTTTTCTATTTTCAATAGATTGTCCATCTCTTCTTGGTAATCCTTTTTATTTAGGATCACAAGTCCTCCTCCTTTATCTGCAGGCCGTATTACCGCCTGCTTACTTCCTATTTCTTTGATAGTTCTCCAGATGTTGTTAGTTTTCTTATTACTTTTTCCCATTGATTTAATCTTGTCCTCTACCATCCTTTTAAATGCACTTATGCATTGATTCCCTGGTGTTTTTGGGTTGAAAATGGAATTATTTTTAAGGTTTGTCTGTATGTACTCTGGGTCCTCTCTCCTCACATTCACTGTGTTCAGGGCAAAATGTTTCTTTATATTAAGTTTCCTCAAGAACTTTTAGAGGTCGATATAGACCTCAAATTTATCCAGAGGCTTGTCAGGGGCATATTTATGCCCCAGTTCAAGCATTTTAAATTCTTCTTGGGAAAATTGTACATTACTTAAATTGAAAATTCCTTGACCTAGTATTCTCGCCTTCTTTTTCTTCTTCTTTCCTCCTCTTCTTCCTCTTGTCTGTTTTCTCTTTCTAGGTTCCTGTGTATGGGTCCCATGTTTCTTCCTTGGTAATAGTCTCTCCTGGTTCCAGGGCATGTGTTGTCTCCATAGGGTTGATCCGTGTTCAGAGCTCCTTCTTCTCTCATGTTTTGGCGGTTCTCTCCTGGGGGTCTTCCTCTGTTCCCATTCTGTCTTCTCCATCCAGAGTTCCTGTAGGGGATACGTGGTCTCCATCTCCCAGGTGGCCTGTCCCGATGGGCGGCCCTGGGAAAACCTCTTTCTTCTCTTTTTTTTTTTTTGTTTCCTCCTGTGAGGACTGTGTCTGCTGCTGAGGTGGAGCCCTAATTGGAGTACCTTCCGGAACCCCTGTGAAGAAATATACAGGCCGGCGGAGGTACAGACGATCTAATATAGCCACTTTAGGAGAAAACCTGGATAAAGTTGCCCACTCTATGCCTACTATCCCTGTAGGGGTAACTACATTCGGTGAGTGGGGACGCATTGGGGGAGCACCAAGTCACCATACCTCCTGTGCACTAAAGTCACCTGACCCTGTGGAATCTGTGGCTGATTTCTTCCCTTTATTATATTGCGCTTATTGCTTTCAAGTTATTACGTTTGCCTAAGGATTTGGACTATACACTGGACACTTATTTATATTATGCAACCACTGTGGACATTCTATATATATATTTTTTGCACGCTTTATTAGGGTGTACACATACCCTTAGTGATTATATCTAGGGTGTAGAGTGTTGTACCCTAGACTATTCACATCTTTTATTGTAGATTTGCACTATTGATTCACACCAAGTACACATTTATTTTTTTATTATTTGGATGGATTGATGAGGGTGGGTGTGCATCCCACTGTGTCTCTTAATGGGGGTTGCATCCCATTACCTCCCATCACCATCCCCTTAATAATTGAATAGGTCCTAAACTCACACACTTAGTGAGTATCTACAAGGTGTCACCCTTTTTCTATTTTTTTCACGATACCTGTACACGATTTTATTGCACTATTATATTTTCACGTTCTTTACAAGATTTATGTCAAAACGATAGTTTGAGATCTACACTTTGGTTATAGAAATTAGGCTTGGAGGTGAGCTGAAACATTTTTAATCTTATATTAAAGCCATAGAGAGTAGCGCTGTTTTCCCCAACAACTCTATATCATCCCGGTATGGCGATCGGCTTTCCAGGTATAACAACCAATGCGGCTAAAAGCCGCTCGGCTGTTATACCGGAGGAGCGGGAGGGGACGTCCCTACCTGCCGCCGCCCTTACCGGGCCTCCCGACCCAGTTGCGTTTAAAACACCGTTACATAAATACCATGTGATATAAAATATTGCAACAATCACCATTTTATTCTCTAGATTCTCTGCTAAAAAATATATATATAATGTTTGGGGGCTCTAAGTAATTTTCTAGCAAAAAATACGGATTTTAACTTGTAAACACCAAATGTCAAAAATAGGCTTAGTCATTAAAGGGTTAAAGTTTAGGCACTTTATTGTATGTTAAAGTGATACTAAAGTCAATTTTTTTTCCTTTAAAAAAATCAAACATGTTATACTTCTCTACTCATTTCCCTCGCTAACGCTCCTGGCCTTTCCCTCCTGCCAAGTGCACCCATAGCAAGCAGCTTGCTATGGGGGCACTCGAGCCAAGCTGCAGCTCTGTATGTCCATTTAGACACGGAGCCATGGTTTGGCCCCACCCCCTCTCTTTCCTAATTGGCTACCAGCCTTTGACAGCAGCAGGAGTCAATGGCGCCACTGCTGTGTCTCAGCCAATCATGAGGGATAGTCTCAGACAGCCGAGGCACTCATGCACATTGCTGGATAGAGAGGGGGCTCAGGTAAGCATTCGGGGGGCTGAGGGACGTTGCTGTACACAGAAGGTTTTTTATCTTAATGCATAGAATGCACCTTCTGCCTTTAAAATCATTTTAAGTCACATTAAGCTCCCAAAAAAACAAGCTTAAAGGGATTGTAAAGTCAGAAGGTTTATTTATCTTAATGAATTCTATGCATTAAGATAAAAAGCCTTCTGTGCGCAGAAGGCCCCCTCAGCCTCCCTAACTCTACCCTGAGTCCCATCTAGATCCAGCGATGTCCAACAGTGTCTCAGCCATCTGAGATTCTCCCTCCTGATTGGCTGAAACATAGCAGATGGGTCATTGGCTGCTGCTGCTGTCAATCAAAGTCAGCTAGCCAATCAGGAGAAAAAGGGGGCAGGGCAGGGTCGGGACTCCGTGTCTGAATGAATACAGGGAGCTGTGACTTGGCTCAGGTGCCCCCATAGCAAGCTGCTTACTGTGGGGGTTACTGTGGGGGCACTGAACAGGAGGGAGGGGTCAGGATCACAGAAGAGGCACCTGAGAAGAGGAGAATCTGGGCTGCCCTGCGCAAATCCACTACACAGATCAGGTAAGTATAACATTTTTGTTATTTTTATAGGAAAATAAACAAGACTTTACAATCACTTTAATGTCCTTCATTTTCTTTGTGGAAGACTAAAATCCATGAAACGTTTAGGACAGGTTTGGGGTGTTGCAAAAGTTTCAAGACAGTTGATTAAAGGCACATTATGGTACATTAACTCTTTATGTTTAACCACTTCGGCTCTCACACCTGTTTAGCCCTAATAGACCAGAGCAATTTTTAAATTTCTGCTATGAGCCTGTTTCTTCTGCGATAATTTTGTCATTACTTAAGACAGGGGTTGGCAACCTCGGCCCTCCAGCTGTGGTGACTCGTAAAAGCAGAGGCATGGGGGGATTTGTAGTTTCACCACAGCTGGAGTGCCGAGCTTGCCTACTTACCCTGACTTAAGATAACGTAATACATGCATTTTTTTTTTTTATGGATAAACAATGCTTTCATTTTGTGAATATTGTCCTGCAACAATAATTTTTTTTTTTAAATCCTTAGACAATTAAATGTAATAAAATTTAAAAAAAGGCATTTTTTTCTTTTTTTCACAGTGTTACTGTAGCCACCCTGGCGGTATGATTATGTCAGATTTTTGCGTCTCAAAGCAGTACATTGTTTTGCATAGAAATTTGGCGTTTTATATTGTAGGCCTGTAATTCTTAGTAATAACACACTTAAATCTGTCCAAACAAGAGTCTAGTAGACATCCCGGGTGTGATAAATTTTGAAACACAAAATCATAAGTTATAATATAATAAATAACTATAAATAATTATAAAAAATAATATTATAATAATAATAAAATTAATTTCCACACGATTCACTATCGCTCAATTCTGCAAGTGTTCTAATTTATTATCGCTGTTTTCTAGCTGGTCTAAAACCACTTTTGATGGTTGCTATGGACATTCTCAAATTTCCAGGCAGAAAGAACAATATATAATATAAAACTGCATGCAGGGCACTGGACAAAGCATTAGGGACAAAAGGGAGGTGAAATGATTTGATACAGTAATGTAATCTTACAGATTACAGTGTACTGTATGTGTTATGTTTTGTGTACTTTTTGAATTTGCCACCGGGCTCCCCCCCATGCATCGCGGCGCTCGCAGGGAACGGAGCCCGGCACACAGAGCATCGGGCGGAGGACACAGCCCGCAGACACAGTGGGGGGACATCGCAGGATCCTGGTGACAAGGTAAGTATATTGCACCAGGATTCTGCAATGCAATCCCGAGGTTTGCAATCGGGGTTACCGCTAATGGTACTGACATTTAACCCCAAGCCACACTTGGGAATACCGCCAGGGAGGTTAAACATAAATAGTGTTACTGCACATAAAAAGTATGCACTTTATTCTGTAATTTGTCCTGTGTAAAACAACACTAAAATGATGATTTTGGTACAAAGCATTGAAAAGTTATTTACAAATGAAGTAAAGTGGTTTTTTTTTTTTCAATTTTGCGATATTTTCAGTGTGATGCGTGTAAATATATGTAAAAAGGTGTAAAAAAGTTTAATGAGCAAAGCAAACAAAAACAGAAAAAAAGTTTAACTATTAGTTAATAAAATAGAAAAGAAAAAATCACCAGGAAAATTACAATTGATTAGAGGAGAATATAGAGTTAATCAGTGCTGATTAGAGAAAACTAAAGGGTTTAATGGAGGAACATTTTTTTACGTGTCAAGGTTGCTTTAACTCTGTTCACCTGCAAATCGAAGTTCATCCCTTTGATCTGTAGATGCAAAACACAGAACGTTACAATTGATGCAATGGGGGTTATTTACTAAAGGCAAATCCACTTTGCACTACAAGTGCACTTGGAAGTGCAGTCACTGTAGATCCGAGGGTGACATGCAAGGAAAATAAAAAACAGCATTTTTGCTTGTACATGATTGGATGATAAAATCAGTAGAGCTTCCCCTCATTTCAGATCTTCCCTTCAGATCTAAAGGGAGTGCACTTCCAAGTGCACTTGCAGTGCAAAGTGTATTTGCCTTTAGTAAATCAACCCCAATGCTTCAATGTAACTTTCTGTGATGTGGTTGTTGATGAACATTGCCAGACTGCTTCTTTTTTTTGATAGCTCCTGCTGAATTGTTGGGTACTGACACAGGGAAGGGTCCCGGCAGCAGAGCAGAAGGACTGGATGTACTAAACAAGCCGGGGCTGAAGTGGTTAAAGTGGTTGTGAAGTCAGGATAATAAAAAAACTTGCATCCCCTCTGTTTTAACAAGATCTAAAGTACTGTATGTCTGTTTTTTTAACCACTTCAGCCCCAGAAAATTTTCCGTCTTAATGGCCAAGCCATTTTTTGCGATACAGCACTGCGTCGCTTTTACTGAAAATTGCGCGGTCGTGCAACACTGTACCCAAATAAAATTGACGTCCTTTTCCCACAAATAGAGCTTTCTTTTGGTGGTATTTAATCACCTCTGCGGTTTTTTTTTTTTTTGCTATAAACAAAAAAAGACCGAGAATTTTGAAAAAAAAAACAATATTTTTTACTTTTTGCTATAATAAATATCCCAATTTAAAAAAAAAACAAACAAATTTCTTCATCAGTTTAGGCCAATATGTATTCTTCTATATATTTTTGGAAAAATAGTGCAATACACGTATATTGATTGGTTTGCGCAAAAGTTATAGCATTTACAAAATAGGGGATAGATTTATGGCATTTTTATTACTATTATTCTTATTTTTTACTAGTAATTGTGGTGATAAGTGATTTTTAGCGGGACTGCGACATTGCGGCAGATAGGACACTTTTGACACTTTTTTGGGACCATTGACATTTATACAGCGATCAGAGCTAAAAATAGCCACTGATTACTGTATAAATGTCACGGGCAGGGAAGGGGTGATCAAGGAGTTAAATATGTTTCCTCATGAGTGTTTCTAACTGTGGGGGAATGGGACTGACTGGAGGAGGAGACCTATCGCTGTTCCTAATTACTAGGAACAGCAGATCTGTCTCTCCTCCCCTGTCAGAACGAGATTTGTGTGTTTACATACACAGATCTCCGCTCGGGCTCTCATGCCCACGATCGCGTGTGGCCGGCGGACATCGAGCCCGGCAGCTACGCGCATCGAGTCCCCCGCCGTGCAAGTTACATTTGAATAATATTTGCAAGCCATAGGGAAGAGGGGAGGTGTGGGGGGGGAGGCATCAGAACACAGACATTGTAACTGACAGGCAGGGAGGGAGGGGGCGAGGGAGAGACAGAGAGCAGAGAGGAGAGACAGTGTGATGACAAAGTCACATAAACTGACCATGGTATCAGGGCTCAGCAGCCATGATTACCGTGGTCAGCAGCGACAGGGGGACACAGAAACCGGCAGGGTCAGGCATGTATATTACATCATACAAAGGGACAAATTACACAGCGCAAGCACTGGGGGAATCTGCAGTGGAGAAGGATCTGAGGGTTTTGATAGACCATAAGCTTCATAATAGCATGCAATGCCAAGCTGCGGTTTCCAAAGCGAGAAAAGTCCTGTCTTGTATTAAGAGAGGTATGTACTCCAGAGAGCGAGAGATATAATTTTGCCCCTGTACAAATCATTTGTAAGGCTTCATCTGGAATCTGCAGTTCAGTTTTGGGCACCAGTTTCCAAAAAGGATATCTGGAAACTGGAGAAAGTGCAGAGGAGGGCAACCAAACTGATAAAAGGTATGGAGGAGCTCAGCTATGAGAAAAGATTAGAGAAACAAAATGTATTCTCTCTTGAGAAGAGGAGATTAAGGGGGGTTGTGATCAACATGTACAAATACATAAGTGGTCCATATAGTGAACTTGGTGTTGTTGAGTTATTCACTATAAAGTCATCACAGAGGACAAGGGGGCACGCTTTATGTCTAGAGGAAAAGAGGTTTCATCTCAAAATACCGAAAGGTTTGTTCACAGTAAGAGCTGTGAAAATGTGGAATAGACTGCCTACAGAGGTGGTTCTGGCCAGATCAGTAGATTGCATTAACCGCCCACCATCATTATACGGCAGCTCTTTGAAGTGGATTACCGTTGTTATGGCAGCAGCTAGATGCCATAACCCCGGTATCCACTTCTTCAGCGGGCGGTCCGCTTCAAGATAAAAGTGGTCTCAGTGGCAGATTCGCCTCAAGATCACCTTTATCGGTGGCGGGAGAGGAGCCCCCTCCTCCCGCCACTCTCCGGTGCCCTCCGCCGCTTACCGGAGCCGCCGGCAGAGGCGATCGGGTCCTGTCTCCTGCTTGGCATGGAGCTGAGTGAGGGGAAGATGGCCCCCACCCAGCTCCACAACATTGCAGGGCGGAAGCGACGTCAAAACGTCACTTCCACCCATACCTCTTAAAATGATATATTTTTTCAAAATTTTTATTTTTTTATTTATTTTTTATTGCATGCTAGTGTAAATATGAGATCTGAGGTCTTTTTGACCCCAGATCTCATGTTTAAGAGGTCCTGTCGTGCTTTTTTTTCTATTACAAGGGATTTTCATATTCTTTGTAATAGGAATAAAAGTGACAACTTTTTTTTTTAAGAACAGTATAAAAATAAAAAATAAAAAGTAAAGTAAATAAGAAAAAATAATATATTTTTTTTCAAAGCGCCCGGGCCCGCTGAGCTCGCGCGCAGAAACAAATGCATACGCGAGTAGCGCCCAGTGCCGGTACAAAGGGTGGGCAGAGAGGGCACTTGCCCTGAGGGCAGTGTTAATTTGTGTGAAAAGGGGGCGCTGGGAGCATCAGATGATTCTCCTGCCTGGCAGACGGAAGTGGCTGTTATTCTCCTCCTGCTCTGTTCTAGCCGCTTCAACTATGGGTTAACTATCTTGCTTTTCTTCCTGGTGTTTGTTTAAGATACTGTAAGTTACTTTCACTTTGCTCCTCCAATCATTTCACCCCCTTCATCTGCCCATCTTCCTGCCCATCTCCTCATTCACCTTATCTCTTCTGTTTTTCTTATGATCTCTGCTCTCCCCACAGCAAACCTCACTGCAGCCTCCTGATCTCAGCGCTGGACATGCTGCAGGCACCTTTTCCATTATAGCTTACTTTTTAGCTTTTTCTATTCTAGAACTATCCTGTGACCATCATTCACCTTGCACATTCTCTGCAGCTATTTCCTCTGCTCTTTATTAACACTGCAGGGGCTCATTCACTCTACTGCAGTAACTGGCTTATTTTCACACTGGAAAAGCCAGTCACTGCAATGGCATATATAGAATACAATTGTTTATTTGTGCCCCATTTCCAGTGCAATGCAGCCCAGAGGCGATAAAATGCAGACATGCTGAACAGGCTCTTACTACCCCACCGCCTTCATGTTTTCACTCTTTCCTTATCCCCGATTCCACTTTTTTTTTCTATTTATAATCCAAATGTTATCACCCAGGGGCCAGTTCACACTAGTAGCGGTGCTAATTTGCTGCAAATCCGCACCGCATCTAATTCGCAAACCTGTTCATGCAAACTGATTATGCAGTAATATTACCCCCTCACCACCTGTCAAACACCAGCAATGATACACACACACATGGTATCAAGCCCTTTCAGGCCCCTCAGTCCAGGTTCACACTGGTGTGATGCGGGAAACCCTAAAAATTCAGTGCCGGTTCCCACATCTCAGACTGATTCACACTAATATCTGCGAAACACTGGGTGTGTTAATGTTAAGTTACTGACACCCCCAGATTGGTTCGCAGATCGCAGTGCGAACTGTCAAATGGTGCAGGAATCGGATCGCATAGTTGTGAGCACCCATGTGATTCAATTCCAGCGCGGATCAAAAAAAGGGTCCTGCACTATTTTGGTGTGAATACAATGCTATTTCAGTCATACAAACTACAGTGTACATGGCTGAATTCATATTGCATAGACATCACATGTGATGTGCACAGCAATGCAGTGCAAATTACATGCGATGCCTGGCATCAAACCAGTGTGAACCCGACCTCAGAGTCCCACTACAGTCTTTTAGTTCCATGCACCTTCAGAGCCCAGCTTCCCAAACCCACTGAAATAGTTGTCAATCAGTCCCCCTTAAAACTGATAGTGACACTGCAGCATATTTTTCCTTTCATTGCACCACGAATGGAAGGCCATTTTTCTTTTTAGTGATACCACTGACGCAGGGACATTTTTGTCTTTGCCACTGTTAGACCCATATTTGTGCATCAATTTTAAACTCCACATTACATACATTGGCCCCAATCTCTCCTCTACAGGGGGGGTAGCGGTGGTGGTGGGGGGGCGCAGTTTGCAAACTTCGCCCTGGGCACTGGATGACCTTGCCCCGGCACTGGTAGCGCCTGCATAAGAAAACGGTGTTCAAACCAGGCATGTGAGGTATCACTGTGATCAGTAGAGCGAGAGAAATAATTCTAGCCCTAGACCTCCTCTGTAACTTAAAACATGCAACCTGTAGAATGTTTTAAACGTTGCCTATGGAGATTTTTAAGGGTGAAAGTTTCTTGCCATTCCACGAGCAGGCACAATTTTGAAGCGTGACATGTCGGCTATCAATTTACTCAGTATAACATTATCTTTCATACTATAAAAAAAAAATGGGGCACCTTTACTGTTGTCTTATTTTTTGATTCAAAAAAGTGTATTTTTTCCCCAAAAAGTGTGCTTGTAAGACCGCTGCGCAAATACGGTGTGACAGAAAGTATTGCAACAACTGCCATTTTGTTCTCTAGGGTGTTAGAAAAAAATATATATAATGTTTGGGGGTTCCAAGTAATTTTCTAGCAAAAAAATTATTTTAACTTTAATACCAAGTCTGAAAAATAGACCTGGTCTTTAAGTGGTTAAAAAAAGGACTGGATTTCCTAAATGTACACAATATAACTGGATACTAACATTCATAGTTAAATTTGATCCAGGGAAAATCCAATTGCCTCTTGAGGGATCAGGAAGGAATTTTTTCCCTGCTGTAGCAAATTGGATCATGCTTTTCTAGGGTTTTTTCGCGTTTCTCTGAATCTACTCTGGGAATAGGATTGTGTATATAGGGTTGTATGATTTTTTTTTTTTTTTTATTGGTTGAACTAGATGGACTTGTGTCTTTTTTCAACCTGACTAAATATGTGCTGACAAGCATGCTTTAAAGGAACAGGGTATTATTTATTTATTTATTTTTTTAGGGTTACAAACACTTTAAGGATAGTGATCATAAAAAAGCCATTTATCATCACATAGTTGTCTGCTCCTTTTTAAATCATAATGATAACAGAATCACCCAAATGGCCCTGATCAAAGGTTTACATACCCTGGAATGTTTGGCTTTGGTACAGACATACAAGGTGACACACAGGTTTAAATGGCATTTAAACTTCCCACATCTGTGACTTTTTAAATTACAATTAGTGCCTCTATATAAGATGCCAATGAGTTTGTTAGCTTTCATGTGGATGCACTGAGCAGACTAGATATTGAGCCATGGAGAGTAGAAAAGAACTGTCAAAAGATCTGCATAGCAAGGTAATGGAACTTTATAAAGATAGAAAAGGATACAAAAAGATATCCAAAGCCTTGAATATGCCAGTAAGTACTATTCAATCACTATTAAGTGGAAAATTAGGGGATCTCTTGATACCAAGCCAAGGTCAGGTAGACCAAGAAAACTTACAGCCACAACTGCCAGAGGAATTGTTCGGGATACAAAGAAAAACCCACATGTAATCTCAACAGAGATACAGGCTGCACTGGAAAAAGATGATGTGGTTGTCTCAAGGAGCAAAATACGACAAGACTTGAACAAAAATTATCTGCATGAGCGAATTGCCAGAAAGAAGCCTTTACTGCTCCAATGCCACACAAAATTCTATGGCTGATGTATCAATCTACAACTCCCATGATTCCCAGCATCCTGCATGGGACTTCATAGGCTTCCTGGTTGTAGCTCTGCCCATTCTGGCTTGAAGGGATAGTGCGGCATGGCATCCAACATCTTAGTAGAGGATAACACAAGAGAGGGCAGTGTCTCCTTTTCCATGTCGTTGAAGCTACACAGTTGGCTACACAGTTTAAACTACAAGTCTAGCTATTCTTATTAGAGTTTGCAACATGTTATAAAATATTTGTCATGATATTGCCTTGAAATAACATAATATTTTATCAATCCCAAAGAGAAATTGGAAAATTGTTAACGACACAGACACATTTAACAAAGACAACACAAGATTAGAACAATAAAATGAACAAGATGGAAAAACACAACAAAATTACCAATAACAGTCATTAACTCCAAAAAACAAAGAATTAAAACTACACTACAAATAAAACATCCATACCATTAAAATATAACATAGAATAAATAACATAGATTAAAATAATAGTCAAACCACCAAATACAAATAATACACCAAAATGGAAAAAAATCCTGCGAGCCACAGTGAGCCTAATGCCAAAAAAATAACACTACTCAGCTGCATGCGTAGAACACGTCTCATACAGTGTGCAAACGATAAATGAAAGAGAAAATTACGCTGTGCTAGAGTATAGTCCTACCCTAGTAATAGAATGAAAGATCCTGCGTCTCAACCATGGGAGCCAAACTCCTCTCCCACATAGAGGAGTTTGGCTCCCATGGTTGAGACGCTTGATCTTTCATTCTATTACTAGGGTAGGACTATACTCTAGTGCAGCGTAATTTTCTCTTTCACAAATAATACACCACTTTCTCTAACACCACCCCAATTAACCGATTCAGCCGCGGATTTTACCCCCTTCCTGACCAGAGCACTTTTTGCGATTCGGCACTGCCCTGCTTTAACTGACAATTGCGCGGTCTTGCTACTTTGCACCCAAACAAAATTTACGTCCTTTTTTTCCCACAAATAGAGCTTTCTTTTGGTGGTATTTGATCACCTCTGCGGTTTTTATTTTTTGCGCTATAAACAAAAAAAGAGCGACAATTCTGAAAAAAAAAGCAATATTTTTTACTTTTTGCTCTAATAAATATCCCCCAAAAATATGTAAAAAAACAAATTTTTTCCACAGTTTAGGCCGATATGTATTCTTCTACATATTTTTGGTTAAGAAAAAAAATCGCAATAAGTGTATATTGATTGGTTTGTGCAAAAGTTATAGCGTCTACAAAATAGGGGATAGATTTATGGCATTTTTATTATTATTATTTTTTTACTAGTAGCTAGCCCCGCCAATTAAAGGGGACGTCCAGGTACGCCCATTTGCCCACCGCTGCCATTGTGCCGATGTATATCGCTGTGCAGCGGTCGGCAAGTGGTTAATAACCAACACAATACCAACATACTATAAAAACAACACAAAATCCTGATCATAAACCAGAATTAAATCTTCACCTCCAGCCTTCACAGAAAATAATTATAAATCTTGATCACCACAGACAAAAATGATTTCCCGTGTCGCTCTGTGGTGCATCGTGGGTGTAACAATCTGTCACTGATGGTAGACAGACTGACCAGCGTATTGTGGAGTGGGTGGGAAGAGTTGTCCAAGATTGAATGTAGCTTGAACAACATTCTCCTCTCCAACACTGTTGTAAAAGACTCCAATTCCAATTCTACAACATCACTGGCCTTGCAAATCAGTTTGTTGAGTCTGTTGGTGTCAGACATCCTAAGCCTGCTTCCTCAGCATGCCACTGCATACATGACAGCACTGACCACTACAGACTCATAAAAACATCTTCAGCATTGTTCGGCAAATGTTAAAGGACCTCAGTCTCCTCAAAAAGTAGAGGTGGCTCTGGCCCTTCCTATAGAGCACCTCAGTGTTCTTGCTAGGGATGAGCCGAACACCCCCCGGTTCAGTTCGCACCAGAACCCGCGAACGGACCGAAAGTTCGCACGAGCGTTAGAACCCCATTGACGTCTATGGGACTCGAACGTTCGAAATCAAAAGTGCTCATTTTAAAGGCTAATTTGCATGGTATTGTCCGAAAAAGGGTTTGGGGACCCGGGTCCTACCCCAGGGGACATGTATCAATGCAAAAAAAACTTTTAAAAACGGCCGTTTTTTCGGGAGCAGTGATTTTAATGATGCTTAAAGTAAAAAAAAAAAGTGAAATATTCCTTTAAATATCGTACCTGGGGGGTGTCTATAGTATGCCTGTAAAGTGACGCGTGTTTCCCATGTTTAGAACAGTCCCTGCACCAAATGTCATTTTTAAAGGAAAAAATCTCATTTAAAACTGCTTGCGGGTTTAATGTCATGTCGGGTCATGGCAATATGGATGAAAATCAGTGAGACAAGCGGCATGGGTACCCCCCCAGTCCATTACCAGGCCCTTTGGGTCCTGTATGGATATTAAGGGGAACCCCGCACCCAAATTAAAATAAGGAAAGGCCCTATATACTCTGAACAGCAGTATACAGGCGGTGCAAACAAGACAGGGACTGTAGGTTTGTTGTTAAGTAGAATCTCTTTGTAATTTTGAACGGGTACATTTTTAACGTGTTTAGCTCCAGCCAAAAAATCTTTTTTAAGCTTTTTGGAAAACATAGGGAAGGGTTATCACCCCTGTGACATTTGTTTTGCTGTCTTTCCTCCTCTTCAGAAGATTTCACCTCACTTTTTTGTCCCAATGAAAAATGTTTTTTGAAAATGTGGGTTTTTTTGTGGAACAAGGATTGGAAAGCATCAGTGGAAAGGAGAAATTGTTTTCCCATATTAACTCTTACAGGAGAGAATTTCCCTTCCTAGGGCTAGATTTCATCTCACTTCCTGTTGTCTCCTTCCGTTTGCAAGTAGGAGTCGTTTGTAAGTTAGATGTTTGAAAGTAGGGTCCTGCCCTATATACTCAGCAGAAATTTGGGCCTTAGGTGTTGCTGTGGCCACAACACTGTAAGCCCTCACAGGGCCCTGCTGTGAAATATTAGATCAAGAATTGTAATTACATGCCCCTGTTGAACAGGAGCTGAAAAATTAGGCCTTAGGCACTGGTGCTGGTGCCACAACACTGCAACCCCTCACAGACACTCTAGTTGGAACGCAGGAACGAGCCCTGCTGCAAAGTATTGCATCAAAAATTGTAATTACACGCCCCTGTTAGACAGGGGCAGAAAAATTGGGCCTTAGGCACTGGTGCTGGTGCCACAACACTGCAACCCCTCACAGACACTCTAGTTGGACTGCACTAAATGTAAATAGCAGGAACAGATCTAGCTGAACACTGTGAGCAGGACGCACTGACTGCACTAAATGTAAATAGCAGGAACGGATCTAGCTGAACACTGTGAGCAGGACGCACTGCACTAAATGTAAATAGCAGGAACGGATCTAGCTGAACACTGTGAGCAGGACGCACTGCACTAAATGTAAATAGCAGGAACGGATCTAGCTGAACACTGTGAGCAGGACGCACTGACTGCACTAAATGTAAATAGCAGGAACGGATCTAGCTGAACACTGTGAGCAGGACGCACTGACTGCACTAAATGTAAATAGCAGGAACGGATCTAGCTGAACACTGTGAGCAGGACGCACTGCACTAAATGTAAATAGCAGGAACGGATCTAGCTGAACACTGTGAGCAGGACGCACTGACTGCACTAAATGTAAATAGCAGGAACGGATCTAGCTGAACACTGTGAGCAGGACGCACTGCACTAAATGTAAATAGCAGGAACGGATCTAGCTGAACACTGTGAGCAGGACGCACTGACTGCACTAAATGTAAATAGCAGGAACGGATCTAGCTGAACACTGTGAGCAGGACGCACTGCACTAAATGTAAATAGCAGGAACGGATCTAGCTGAACACTGTGAGCAGGACGCACTGCACTAAATGTAAATAGCAGGAACAGATCTAGCTGAACACTGTGAGCAGGACGCACTGCACTAAATGTAAATAGCAGGAACGGATCTAGCTGAACACTGTGAGCAGGACGCACTGCACTAAATGTAAATAGCAGGAACGGATCTAGCTGAACACTGTGAGCAGGACGCACTGCACTAAATGTAAATAGCAGGAACAGATTTAGCTGAACACTGTGAGCAGGACGCACTGCACTAAATGTAAATAGCAGGAACGGATCTAGCTGAACACTGTGAGCAGGACGCACTGCACTAAATGTAAATAGCAGGAACAGATCTAGCTGAACATTGTGAGCAGGACGCACTGCACTAAATGTAAATAGCAGGAACGGATCTAGCTGAACACTGTGAGCAGGACGCACTGACTGCACTAAATGTAAATAGCAGGAACAGATCTAGCTGAACACTGTGAGCAGGACGCACTGACTGCACTAAATGTAAATAGCAGGAACGGATCTAGCTGAACACTGTGAGCAGGACGCACTGCACTAAATGTAAATAGCAGGAACGGATCTAGCTGAACACTGTGAGCAGGACGCACTGCACTAAATGTAAATAGCAGGAACGGATCTAGCTGAACACTGTGAGCAGGACGCACTGCACTAAATGTAAATAGCAGGAACGGATCTAGCTGAACACTGTGAGCAGGACGCACTGACTGCACTAAATGTAAATAGCAGGAACGGATCTAGCTGAACACTGTGAGCAGGACGCACTGCACCAAATGTAAATAGCAGGAACGGATCTAGCTGAACACTGTGAGCAGGACGCACTGACTGCACTAAATGTAAATAGCAGGAACAGATCTAGCTGAACACTGTGAGCAGGACGCACTGACTGCACTAAATGTAAATAGCAGGAACGGATCTAGCTGAACACTGTGAGCAGGACGCACTGCACTAAATGTAAATAGCAGGAACGGATCTAGCTGAACACTGTGAGCAGGACGCACTGACTGCACTAAATGTAAATAGCAGGAACAGATCTAGCTGAACACTGTGAGCAGGACGCACTGACTGCACTAAATGTAAATAGCAGGAACGGATCTAGCTGAACACTGTGAGCAGGACGCACTGCACTAAATGTAAATAGCAGGAACGGATCTAGCTGAACACTGTGAGCAGGACGCACTGACTGCACTAAATGTAAATAGCAGGAACGGATCTAGCTGAACACTGTGAGCAGGACGCACTGCACTAAATGTAAATAGCAGGAACGGATCTAGCTGAACACTGTGAGCAGGACGCACTGACTGCACTAAATGTAAATAGCAGGAACGGATCTAGCTGAACACTGTGAGCAGGACGCACTGCACTAAATGTAAATAGCAGGAACGGATCTAGCTGAACACTGTGAGCAGGACGCACTGACTGCACTAAATGTAAATAGCAGGAACGGATCTAGCTGAACACTGTGAGCAGGACGCACTGCACTAAATGTAAATAGCAGGAACGGATCTAGCTGAACACTGTGAGCAGGACGCACTGACTGCACTAAATGTAAATAGCAGGAACAGATCTAGCTGAACACTGTGAGCAGGACGCACTGACTGCACTAAATGTAAATAGCAGGAACGGATCTAGCTGAACACTGAGCAGGACGCACTGCACTAAATGTAAATAGCAGGAACGGATCTAGCTGAACACTGTGAGCAGGACGCACTGACTGCACTAAATGTAAATAGCAGGAACGGATCTAGCTGAACACTGTGAGCAGGACGCACTGCACTAAATGTAAATAGCAGGAACGGATCTAGCTGAACACTGTGAGCAGGACGCACTGCACTAAATGTAAATAGCAGGAACGGATCTAGCTGAACACTGTGAGCAGGACACACTGCACTAAATGTAAATAGCAGGAACAGATCTAGCCTAATCTATCTAACTCAAATCAAATGACACTGTCTGTCTTTCTCTCTATCAGCACACCGGAACACACTACACAGGGCCGCCGTGCAGGCGGCCTTATATAGTGTGGGGCGTGTACTAAATCCCCTGAGCCATAATTGGCCAAAGCCACCCTGGCTTTGGCCAATTACAGCTCTCTCTACTGACGGCGCTGTGATTGGCCAAGCATGCGGGTCATAGTGCATGCTTGGCCAATCATCAGCCAGCAATGCACTGCGACGCCGCAGTGAATTATGGGCCGTGACGCGCCACACGAATTTGGCGCGAACGGCCCATAACGTTCGCAATTCGACGGACGGTCGAACAGCCGATGTTCGAGTCGAACATGGGTTCGACTCGAACACGAAGCTCATCCCTAGTTCTTGCTTCAGTCCAGCTTATTATCTATGTGCACCCCCAGATACTTGTAACCCTCTACTACCTCCACATCCACTCCTCGGATGGAAATTGGGGGCAATGGTGGCTTCCTCTTTCTGAAATCCACAACCAGCTCCTTTGTCACATTTGGATACAGATGATTAACCTCACTCCATGTGACAAAGTTCTCCACCACAGTCCTATACTCAGTCTCTTACCCATCCCTGATAAATCCCACTACCGCAGAGTCATCAGAAAACTTCTGAAGATGGCAAGACTCTGCCTGGTAGCTAAAATCAGTGGTGTAGACAGTAAAAAGAAAGGGAGAGAGAACTGTCCCCTGTGAAACCCCAATATTGCTGATCACCCTATCTGACACACAGTCTTGCAAACGCACATACTGCGGTCTTCCTGTCAGGTAGTCTATGACACAAAGGAAACATCAACCTGTATTGCTGCTAACTTCTCGCCCAAAAGATCCGGCCTTATAGTATGAAAAGCACTGGAGAAGTAAAAAAACATGACCCTCACAGTGCTTGCTGACTTATCCAGGTGTGCATACATGTGATTTACCATGAAAATGATAGCAACCCCCAGTCTTGGCTGGTATGCAAAATGCAAAGGGTCTAAACATTTACTAACCGTGGGTCGTAACTGACAAAGAGGTAAAAGAGAACTACTCTGCATCTGAGCACCACAAACCAAAAATACTATTTAATTATTTTTTATTTTCAAAGCAAAAACTCACCCATCTATCCTTGTCTCCATGCTTTATTTTACTGAGAAATCACCTTAAAAATATCCCTCTATCATTTCTGGCTGTGGCTATTTTGAGTAAGGGTAGAAGATTCATGTATCATTTACTTCCTGGAATCCATCTGCCCTTCTGCTAAGGCATGAATGCAGGCAGGTGTGCTTAGCTGAGAAAACCCCTCCTCCCCTCCTAAAGACTCCTGAGATGTATGATATCATGTTGCCTTGGCCTGGAAACCAGGGAGCAACTGAAGGATGCCAGTGGGTGCAGACACCACTGAATCCTTAACAACAATTGATGTCACTGTCCTCATTCACTTATATATAGTTGGGAATCCCTGGCCATAGAAACAAAGGGGCAGGATAGTTTTATAAAAATGAAAATAACCCAAATGGCAAATTTGCGCTTACTCACAAATATTTAAGCCGCTAACACAGCACAATAATAATTACCCAACAAATCTAAATATAAAACCAAACGTGTAGCGCTAAAAGGAAGAATAAGGCACCTGCGAACTAGTAAGGTATAGAGCCAGTGCCCTACAAGCAGTATATCTAAAACACAGTTGAATGTCTCACATTAGAAAATATGGATACAAATACAATATAGAAAGTCCGTGAGTGAGAAACTGAATGGGTCACCGCTTATGAGTGATATATGCACCACCTTCACCGGCATAAGGCCATAAAGTCTCTGAATTGATGAAAAACAGCTGATTTTTTTTAAAATTCAGACATGTCCAGGTTGGATAATATATGGATGGATCAGCTCTGAAACATCACACCACAGTGTCTTCACACACGTGCAAATCACTCAGATGGTAAAGTTGGAAGCTTACCGGAGGGTTTGAACCCAAAACAGTGTATACTGTGAGGGTCAAACCAGCTTTTATTGCTCACTGGCAATGGTGGGAAGACCTTGACAGCGTGAAGGGATCACAGGGGTTTCATGAAGGTGTATCTTCTCCAAATGTAACAAAGGATCTCCCCATATATGGCTCATAAAGGATATAAAAAGGGCCACATAGTGTGATACCGTAGAAACCGTAGTTTATTAAAAAAGGAAATACACTTACATGATTTAGATGATAAAAAAGCGCTTGTACATATCATCTAAATCATGTAAGTGTATTTCCTTTTTTAATAAACGGCGGTTTCTACGGTATCACACTATGTGGCCCTTTTTATATCCTTTATGAGCCATATATGGGGAGATCCTTTGTTACGTTTGGAGAAGATACACCTTCATGAAACCCCTGTGATCCCTTCACGCTGTCAAGGTCTTCCCACCATTGCCAGTGAGCAATAAAAGCTGGTTTGACCCTCACAGTATACACTGTTTTGGGTTCAAACCCTCCGGTAAGCTTCCAACTTTACCATCTGAGTGATTTGCACGTGTGTGAAGACACTGTGGTGTGATGTTTCAGAGCTGATCCATCCATATATTATCCAACCTGGACATGTCTGAATTTTAAAAAAATCAGCTGTTTTTCATCAATTCAGAGACTTTATGGCCTTATGCCGGTGAAGGTGGTGCATATATCACTCATAAGCGGTGACCCATTCAGTTTCTCACTCACGGACTTTCTATATTGTATTTGTATCCATATTTTCTAATGTGAGACATTCAACTGTGTTTTAGATATACTGCTTGTAGGGCACTGGCTCTATACCTTACTAGTTCGCAGGTGCCTTATTCTTCCTTTTATAAAAATGGCATGGAGTTTTCTCCCAATTCATACCAGGCCCTTTAAATAAAATTAAAAATATGTGGGATCTCCCAATAATTTATAACCGAACCCTTAATCCAAGCCTGCAGCCTAGCTGGCCAGGAAATGGGCAATGAGGTACATCCAATATCAATAACATCATCCCACAATGAAGATCCATATCAATTATAATACCTTCTGATTCTCCGAAAGAAAAAAAAAATACCCATAGAGACACATCCGGACTGTTTGCATGCCTCCCGTTGAATGACAGGTATGGTGGATGACTGGATGATGTGATTGATGGTGGATGTAAATTGTGGAACATTTTTGGGGTCTTTATTTTTATAAAAGTACTTATCAAAAACTGTTTTTTTACTGTTTACTTTTTTTGTGAATGAGTAGGGGGTACTATGTCCCCCTACTCATTCACATGGGGGGCTTGTATCTAGGTGCCCCTTTATTGTTAAAAGGGGCTTCCAGATTCCTAGACCCCCACAGCCACCGAGCCAAGGTTGTGGGGAGAGACCTTTGTCCTCATCAACATGGGGACAAGGTGCTTTGCCAGGGGGCTTGTGGCCTGGTATTGTTCAGAAGGTGAGGGGACGCATGCATTTTAGGGCACCTTATCATTTTTGTTTGTTTTTTATGCATGGAGTCCCCATATAATCCATAGATGAATGCATTTTGAGGGGGATCTACGCAATGCTTTTGCAATCATGCGGTAGGATATGCTACAAAGAAAAACAATGATACCGTTTAAATTACTGGCAAAAAATAAAATTTATATTTTAAGAAAAAATACATTGAAATGAATTTTAGTGCACACAAACACAATAAAATATCAAATATTTCTATAAAATATGAAAGTCAAGTAAATAAATGCAAAATATGTCAAGACTTACAATTGTTTGTGGCCACAATATGGCACCCAACTACGATACCAGACAACCTTTTAAAAAACCTAACCCCTTATTGCCTAAAACAAATCTAATACCCGAACGCACTTTTACAACCTACTACTGTGTAGTGTATACAGGTGAATAATACCTTCTTTTTTTTTCAGGATAAATTGGGCTTTCATTTGGTGGTAAATGCTAATGGAAATATCCTGATTATTTTTTTATTATCAAAGAAAAACCTGGCCCAAAATTAGTAAAAAATATTTTTTTTTAAGTTTAGCTGTATATTTCTTATCCGTGTTATGCTGGATACACACTATACAATTGTCTTTAGTTTTTTCCTTTAGATTTACCAAAAACCATATAATATGAGGTCAAACCTAAACATTTTCAATTTGTATGCAATCAAGCAGGCCCTTGCACTAACTAGTAGACATGTGCACAGCCAAAAAATGTGTTCATTTTGTTTTTTTTTCGTTTTTCGGGTCATTCGTTATGATCGCAATTCAAAAATTCAGAAATTTGGAATTTCGGAAATTCGTAAACTCGTAAATTTGAAAATCTGAAAATCCGAAAACAAGAAAAAAAATCCGAAAATTCTAAATAATAACTAACTAACTAATAATAACTAACTATTAAATTATAGGTATTGGAATTTCCTTTCACATTTGGCTGTTAGTGAATGTAACGAATACAAATTTACCCGAATTATCCGAAATAATGAATGCCGCATCTAAACAGGTGGAACGGAACAAATTAGTAATAAATAATAGTAATAAAAAGTTTTTATTATTATTATTGTTATTTATTATTATTAATATTATTAATTAATGTTATGTTCCATTCGTTTAGATACGGCATTCTTTATTTCAGATAATTTGTAACTTCGGATAAATTTGTATTCGTTACGTTCACTAACAGACAAATTTGAAAGGAAATTCCAATACCTATAATTTAATAGTTAGTTATTATTTCAGATTTTAGAATTTTCGGGTTTTCGATTTTACGGAAAAATTTTTTAAACATGTTTTTGTTGATATCGGATGTTTCCGAATTAACGAATTTGTTAAAAAATAATTTGGAACGAAACGAATTGCACATGTCTACTACATAGTTGAAGTAAAAAATGGAGAAAGTGGCAGATATGTCCGTATTTAGATAAGGCATCTTATCCCAATGTTTATTGAAAAAGGGAAGCAGAAAGGATGGGGATTATTGCGGTGCCAAAACAACTCAATCAAAAATTATTTAAAATTATAAATTGTATTACATTATATTATAGACAAATAGTACATACACAGATTCCTATTCAAATTAAACATATAAAGAGGGAGCACATAATGTTTGCAAATGGCCGGAATGGTATTGGCCTAATGTGATTGCGGGTCAGGTCTTCTCTACATGTTTCGCCAAGACATTGGCTTCATCAGGGGAATGAGACGTGACCGATGTAATAGATATAACATTCGTGGGGTGTTGATTCCCACGAATTGGTGGGAGGGGTGGAATTTTTAGTACTTTGTCGCTTTAATTCTCAGTATCATGCACCATGTTTCTACTATGTCATTTTGTAACCTTTTATATTTAATTTATGCTATGTTCCTCATTTTCTTTTTCTGTAGAGTTATATCTATTACATCGGTCACGTCTCATTCCCCTGATGAAGCCAATATCTTGGCGAAACATGTAGGGAAGACCTGACCCGCAATCACATTAGGCCAATACCATTCTGGCCATTAGCAAACATTATGTGCTCCCTCTTTATATGTTTAATTTGAATAGGAATCTCTGTATGTACTATTTGTCTATAATATAATGTAATAAAATTTATCATTTTAAATAATTTTTGATTGAGTTGTTTTGGCACCGCAATAACGCAATAATCCCCATCCTTTCTGCTTCCCTTTTACATAGTTGAAGGTAAATCTAAAGGAAATCGAACAACAAAAGTTATATAGTGTGTATCCAGCTTTAGTGTTGCTTCTCAAGTAACATATACAAAACAACATGTTTGCTGTTGTACAAATAATGAGGAAAACATTTGCCGTTGTGTGGGAGTAGCTAAAGGATGCTGTGAGACCTGAGCCAACAGAGAAAACATGGGATTAAATCCTTAGAGAATTTTTGAACAAAAACCCCACAATTCCCTACTGTATACGGGCTTGCGAAAGCATGTGAGGGTCAAGATGCTTCCATATTTAAGATCACACTTTGTTAACTAGAAAAATACTTTTCCATTGTGATTTGGCCCTGGTGAATGCCGACCAACATTTTATAGCCATGCTTGTAGGATACTTGTAGGCAGGTAGTGATCTCTGTTGCCTCAGCAGGAAGTTAGGAGTTAACTCACCGGGTTTTTTTTTGGCAGATTTTTTTTGGGTCCGACCCTTCGGTTTTGTGTGCTAAAAAAGGGACAGAGGCCAGGATCTGAGAGGAGGGAGGGGGATCTCAGGAGGAAAGGGGGATCTCACACACAGCAAGAGAAGGAACATGTGTTTGCACAGTCTGTATGGGAGAAAAGACACAGACAGCCAGCAAGATGTAAGGGGATTGCTGGAACCTGCATTTCTACCTGAAGATGCCAGTTCATGGACTCTGCCAAATATGGACTCTGCCATGAATGGACTCTTTCGTATGCAGGTATACTGGGGCAGCCAAATGTGTTGGGGACTAGGGATGTTAGGGAAAAGACTGCACTTCATTTGCACCTGTTATCTGTGATTGTGATCATGTCAATTTATTCTTCAAGTAGAGCTTTTGAAACTTTGTCCTTGCTAATCTGAAATTACTAAAGATGTGCAATGTAAGTAACCAGCATATATAGTCTACAGCTGGGGTCACTAAGTACATTGGGGTATGAAGACATCAGTACAGGAGTTGGTACAGTGTGAAGTTCCAAATCGTTACCAAGGGTAACATAGGGTTCTCTAGCAGCCTGTTGTAAGCATGTAAATGTAAACATCTCCCTCTTGCAGCAAGGGAGATGTTGTTGGCACTCCTTCGGCCGCGATCCATCACCCATAGCAACGGGAGCAGATCTGCACCACCCGGGAACTCATCCTGTACACAGGTATGGAAGAGAAAGAGTCAAGTGAAGTACATGCATGGAGTCTGCGCTATGTGCACGGTGAGACCCCATACCGTTACTGGGAGTGAGGTAGCGATGATACACTGTACAGGTGGAGAGGACATTGGCTCTGTGTATCCCCCCTGTAGGTACAACTGACTGTGTCACTAAAGTTCATTCATGTTTGTCTTCTATCGGGTCATGAGCGTGGCTCAAATAAAGGTACCCCATATGCGCAGTAGTGACCCTGTACAAAGTGCCTAGTGTAGCCCAGAAGAATCCACCCAGGGGTAAGCCTCTCATGTGACCCTTGCTTGGCGCCCAGCGAGGATGGAAACTTGGAGGACATGACAACCACTCTGTAACAATGACCCGCCACCCACCCTCACCAGCATGCTGGTGTTCAAGTGATTACATGTTTAGTACCTTAGCCATATGAAAAAGAGGGGGGAAGGTTGGGACTTTGAATGAGGTGCGCATGATGCAGCCCAATCACACTCACAGAGGTGCAAACATATGTATGTTTATTAAGGACCAATGATCAACATGGCATAAAATCCTTCTCTTCTCTACTCTGCTATCGTCAATCTCTACGACAAAATCTCACCCCTATCGTGCACCAACCTAGCCACTTCTGTCTACAATGCTTCACTTCTAGCCTCACTGGACTCACTGGCTCCCCTCACTACACACAGAATCAGGCCCGATCCCTTCAACCTTGGCAAACAGATGATACTAGAAGTCTGAAAAAACGTAGTCGTGCTCATGAGCACCTGTGGCATAAGACTAAGTCTCAGAAAGATCTCAACCAATATAAATCTGCCCTCCAAAAATACAATTCCAGCCTCCTCTCTGCCAAGCAGACCTATTTTATCACTCTCATTAGCAACTTATCATCCCGTCCCCGTCAACTCTTCTCTACCCTCAACTCCCTACTTCGTCCTCCACCGCCTCCACCCGCCAACTCACTCACTACCCAGGAGATCGCCAATCACTTCAAACAGAAGATTGATAAAATTCGCAAGGAGATCTCTACTGTTCTGATACCCTCCACGCTTTACACTTCATGCCCACAGGCACAATCATTACTTTCCTCTTTCAACCCCACCACTATAGACGAGGTTGCTAAACTACTTGGTAATGTCCACCTTACCACCTGCCCTCTGAATCCTGTTCCCTCGCAAATGCTTTGTTCACCCTCTGGCTCTATGCTACACTCTCTAACCCACATCTTCAATCTCTCCCTCTCTTCTGGCATCTTCCCCAACTCTCTAAAACATGCACTTGTCAGACCCATACTTAAAAAGCCCTCACTGGACCCATCCAATCTTAACAACCTATGCCCCATCTCCTTGCTCCCCTTCTCATCCAAACTCCTTGAACATCTGGTCTACAACCGACTGAGCGTCCACCACGCTGATAATAGCCTTCTTGATCCCCTTCAGTCTGGATTTTGTCCTCAGCACTCCACAGAAATTGCTCTCCTAACACTAACAAACGATCTACTAATGGCCAAAACCAATCGACACTATTCTGTACTCCTACTCCTGGACCTCTCTGCTGCCTTTGATACGGTTGATCACCCCCTCCTCAAAAAAAAACTGCACGCCTTTGGTCTCTGTGACTGTACTCTTCTCTGGTTCTCTTCCTACTTATCCAACCGCACCTTTAGCGTTTCTTACAACTCTACTTCCTCCTCTCCTCTTCCTTTCTCAGTTGTGGTCCCCTAAGGTTCTGTTCTTGGACCTCTCCTATTTTCAATCTACACCTCCTCCCTGGGTCAACTGATAGCCTCCCATGGCTTCCAATACCACCTCTACGCTGATGACACCCAAATCTATTTCTCTACCCCTCAGCTCACTCCCTCGGTCTCCTCATGTATCACTAATTTATTATCAGTCAGATATATCAGTCTGGATGTCACACCACTTCCACAAACTCCATCTATCCAAAACCGAACTTATAATTTTTCCTCCCTCATATGCCCCTTCCCCTGATCTCCCTGTCAAAATCGATGGCACAACTATAAGCCCATCTCCACATGCCAAGGTTCTAGGTATAGTCTTGGACTCTGAACTCTCCTTTAAGCAACACGTCCAATCACTGTCCAAATCCTGCCACCTCAACCTCCGCAACATCTCCAAAATACGCCCCTTTCTAACCAATGACACAACAAAGCTCTTAATTCACTCGCTGGTCATTTCTCGCCTTGACTACTACAACTCCCTTCTCATTGGCTTACCTCTACATAGTCTATCACTTCTTCAATCCATTATGAATGCTGCTGCCAGATTCATCCATCTTACCAATTGCTCTGTGTCTCCTACTCCTCTCTGTCAATCCCTCCACTGGCTTCCACTCTGCCAAAGAATTAAATTCAAAATACTAACAACTACGTACAAAGCCTTCCACAATTTCACCCCCAGCTACATCACTAGCCTAGTCTCTAAATACCAACCTACTCGTCCTCTTCGTTCCTCCCAAGACCTCCTGCTCTCTAGCTCCCTCGTCACCTTCTCCCATGCTCACCTCCAGGACTTTTCCAAAGCCTCTCCAATCCTATGGAATGCCCTACCCCAATCTGTCCGCTTATCTCCTACTTTATTTGATTTTAGACGATCCCTGAAAACCCTTCTCTTCAGAGAAGCCTACCCACACCTAACAACTGTATTTTCATTTTCTCCATCAGTTCATCCCCCACAGTTATTACCTTTTGTTTCCACTTAACCCTCCCTTCTAGATTGTAAGCTCTAATGAGCAGGGCCCTCTGATCCCTCCTGTATTGATTTGTATTGTAAGTGTACTGTCTGCCCTCATGTTGTAAAGCGCTGCACAAACTGTTGGCACTATATAAATCCTGTATAATAATAATACAATAATAACACAGCCACAATGTAATGCTAAGAACCATTTTGAGACCCAGAGAAAGATAAGAGTATCACAGCAGTTAGAGCAGCAGGAAGGAAGAGATGATAATCACCAACACCTTGTTCAGAAAAAGTAAATTCATTTAATTTTGTGGTGGACCAGTTTATGTCAAAACAAAATATATAGGGGGGAAACAAAACAAGCAACTATCCCATCAACTTTCTATATTATAGTACATATTAATAAACACTGGTTAAACCCATCACAGTAATATAGTATTACTAAATTGATTAGATTTGTATAAATTAGGGAGGGCGCAAAGTACTTACCATAATAATAGCAAAAACTAGATTATGGTGTTTCGTCCTCAATAACCGCTGGGCCACACTATGGGTTAAGCTTAGTTATAATCTGCATACCTGCAGATTATAGTGAGTGCTTACACCTCAACCAATAAGAGTTTTGTTCTACTAAATGTAAACCCAGTCACTAAACCTCAAATAAATTTTATCATGTTAAAGTAAATTCCAAAATACATTTTTAATATCTTCCTTAAATTAATACCTGGTGATCCTGTTTTTGTTCAGGCACTTCCTCTTATATGGTGACAATATTCAGTCCCTGTCTCCTGACTGCTCCTGCATTTTGGGTTTGAGTTGAATGTAAGTTCAACCCAAACTCAGCCTATTCGCAGTTTGAAGGACTGACAGAAAAACTATGATTTGTGTACAGTGTTGCAAGACCAGGCAAGTGGCTGTACTGAGACTGTATCTGCAGAGAGAGATATAATTGACCAAAAGCAGGGTGCCTTTGGCCAGTCATGGCTCAGGGGGACTAAGTCCACACTATATAAGGCTGCTTAGAGAGCGGCCACATGTAGAATTGTTGGCGTGGTCAGAGAGAAAGCTTGAGCTAGATTATATATATATATATATATTTTTATATATACTTATATACAGTCAGTCTAATATATATATTAGAGTGGATTTTGATGGCTGGTGAGCGTGGACTGCCTGGGAACGAGGAGGGGGGGTCAGCAGCACCGGCTGGCGGGTTGTATGGGAGTACTTCTCCCAGCACTCGCGGAGGGGAAGAGAGAGGAGAGAGCCGGCTGGATGATCAGAGCGCGAGGGAAATCACTAGCGTCTTTCATTTCAATAGCCGAGTGTTCCCCGCACTCCCTGTCACACACAGCCCCGCCCCCTGGTCCCAGGAAATTTGATATACAGATTACCCATCCAATCCCGGGACGAGTGACGTGTATCAAAGTTCCCCGGCCAGGGTTCGGGGCTGTATGGGACGCCGAGCGGCGAGAACACAGCAATTGAAATCAAAGCTGTTCCAGTTATGTCCCTCGGTGCTCTTATCATCCGGCCGGCAATGCTCTTCCTCTCCTCTGTTCCCCTGCATGATGGACACGGGTAGGCAGCATGATGGACACAGGTAGGCAGCATAATAGAAACAGGTAGGCTGCATGATGGACACAGGTAGGCAGCATGATGGACACAGGTAGGCAGCATGATGGACACAGGTAGGCAGCATGATGGACACAGGTAGGCTGCATGATGGACACAGGCAGGCTGCATGATGGATACAGGTGGGCAGCATGATGGACACAGGTGGGCAGCATGATGGACACAGGTAGGCTGCATGGTTTACACGGGTAGGCAGCATGATGGACACGGGTAGGCAGCATGGTGGACATGGGCAGGCTGCATTGGTGGACACAAGCAGGCAGCATGATGGACACAGGTAGGCAGCATGATGGACACGGGTAGTCTGCATGATTTACACGGGTAGGCTGCATGATTTACACGGGTAGGCAGCATGATGGACACAGGTAGGCAGCATGATGGACACGAGGCAAGTGAGAGAGGCCTATCCAGGCGGGTAAAGATTGTGGCTAATGCATACCTGTCGGCCAGGAGGGCCAGCAGGTGGCTGAAAACGAACCCCTAAACATGGCGTCTGTCCCATAAATACCCTCTCCCAGAATGCAACTCGGAGGACCACCTCCACCAAGTTGTCTCCGGGACAGAGGAGCACTCATACGCTTCAACACGTTGCCTTTCCAACACTGGCCCATGGTGACAACGACACCCACCGGCGCAGTGTGAAACTACACGCAACTCAGCCAAGCTGGAACAGAGGCAAACCTAACTTCACCTAACAAGTAACCCACTAGATTTACCTATCAGCAGTAGATTAAAAATCTACCAGCGCTACATATATATATATATATATATATATATATATATATATATATATATATATATATATATATATATATATATATATATATATATATACATATATATATATATATACACACATATATATATATATATACATATATACATATATATATACATATATATACATATACATATACATATATATATATATATATATACATATACATATATATATACATATACATATATATATACATATACATATACATACATATATATATATATATATATATATATATATATATATATATATATATACATATACATATATATATACATATACATATACATACATATATATATTTATGGTCGGAGCCCTATGTCCGATATGGACATAGAAAACACTTATAGTAAAGATAAGACTTACCATCGGAAATAGACCTAAAAGTGTGGACTTACCATATGAAATGGACCTGAAAGTGTGCCTTGGTCTCATGGCCGGTATGCCAAAATAAGGGGGCATACCCTGGTTTAAGAAATGATTGTTCTGTAATAGAAATGAATGAAATGAATAGTTGAGAAATGCTGTGAAATGGGGATGGGAGGGTGGGTATCGCGCACAGGAAACCGACAAGCACCACAGGTGAGCGGGCTGCTTAAATACCCCCCGGGCTCCTCCCATAAATTCAGGCCACCATGTTGGCCTTCCTACTTATGGTCGGAGCCCTATGTCCGATATGGACATAGAAAACACTTATAGTAAAGATAAGACTTACCATCGGAAATAGACCTAAAAGTGTGGACTTACCATATGAAATGGACCTGAAAGTGTGCCTTGGTCTCATGGCCGGTATGCCAAAATAAGGGGGCAAAAACATTCAGGTAGGGTTATAATTTTATTGGTTTTCAGTTATTTATTGAGCCAATTTGGAGAATGCCTGTGCCATCTCAGTTTGTGGATTGGGGATGTACCGGGCGAAGCAGGCTGATTTCCACCTGCCTAGTCTTTTGATGATGTGATCTGGCACCCCGTGGCGGGACGCCGCGGAGGCTGCTCCGATGCGGAAAGAGTGTCCGGAATACTGACTAGGGTTAAGGTGAAGATTGCGGAGAAGTATCCTTATGTGGCTCACAAACTGAGAGGCGTTTAAGGGTTTGACTGGAAATGGTAGAAGGGGACTGCTGTCTGGTTGCTCAGGCAGGAGAGATAGGAGTCGGTTGAGTACAGCGACTGGACACCAGCTGTTGTTGGTTCTGTAGAGGTGGATGTTCACTCCCGAGCCCGTTTGCTGGGTTTTAGAGACCTGGAGGTGCAGGATAAAGTGGTCTTGGTGTCGAAGCAAGTGTCGTCTGCATAGTACTTGGTCTGTGGGTTTGTTAGAGGTGAATTCGCCAGGCCGCAAGAACCCATAGTAAGCTAAATATATGGCTGCTTGTAAGATCGTGCTGGGGAGTAGACCGAATGGCGAAGTAGCCAGAATATTTGACATGTCCCTAAAGATGGGCCCCGTAATGGGCAAGCGCTTAGTGCTGATGACTGGTTGTTGTCTCTGTATTCCCCTTAGGATGGCTCGTATAGCGTGAGATGAGAACAGTGAGGATTTCGTCGGGTCTTCAAGCGCCATGAAATGTTGAATGCCGGCTAGGTATAACCGGATGGTGTTGTAGGATAAGGCTAGCTGCGTGTGGCAGTGTGCCGTGAAGGCCAGTACCTGTTTGATATCTGTTGGTTCTTTGCGGCTGGGCGTGAGGAATTTATTAAAAGCTTTCCAAGCTGTCTGGTAGGCTTTGAGTGTGTTGCGGGAGAGGGAATTATTTATGAGTTGCGTAGCTCCGTGTAGATGTTGCATTAGTCCAGGGTCAGTTGTGACCAGACGGGGATAGGGGCCGACATTGGATCGGCATCGGGAACCTGCTTGAAGAAGGAGGAATAATTGAAACGTGATAGTGCGTCAGCTGCTGAGTTGTATCTGCCGGGAATGAATTCACAGTGTATGTTGAACTGATGTTGTAAAGACAGTTGTACCAACCTGCGCAGGAAGGACATGACTGCTAGGGACTTGGACCTGCCTCTGTTGATGATGTCTGCCGTGGCCTGGTTATCGGTGGTGAAGACTACGGTTTGTCCTGTCCAGTGGTGGCCCCAGAGTTGTGCGGCTGCCACTATGGGATAAAGCTCAAAGAGGGCAGATGTTTGGGAAAAGCCGGGTATCAACAGTATCTGTTGAGGCCAGGGTCCTGAAAACCAATGATGGCCAAAAATTGCCGCGAAACCTGTGGAGGCTGCAGCGTCAGTCACTACCTGGGGTGAATGGATCGAAACCATAGGTATAAATAGAGATATGCCATTCCAGGCGGACAAGAATTCCTCCCACATTGATAGGTCCGCTATAGCTGCGGAGTCTAATTTCAAAATCTGATCAGGGTCTTGAGTTTCTGACAGAAATCTCAGCAGGCGTGACACAAATGTGCGGCCTTGTGGGATAATTCGCATAGCGAAGTTGAGCATACCCAGGAGAGACTGCAACTGTTTTTTGGTACAGCCCTTGGTGTGTGTAAACTCGTGAAGGACTGCCCTAATGCGTGTTAATTTGTCGGGGGGGGAGACTGGCCTGCATTGCGCAGGTATCCAAGCTGACCCCGAGAAAGGTGATGATGTTTGCTGGACCATCGACTTTGTGCTCGGCGATAGGAACGTTGAGGTTTCCAAAAATAACTCTAAGTTTGTCGAGATCTGCTGGGGTTTTGTTGGGCGGTTCTATCAGTAGGAAGTCATCCAGGTAATGGATGACTTCATGGCATTGGCCCTTGTGTAATAGTATCCAAACGAGGGACTGTGCGAATGTGTCGAAGAGCCACGGGCTACTCTTCGAACCGAAGGTGAGTTTCGTAGCAAAATAATATACTTCCTTCCATTTGATGCCATGCCAGCACCAAAGGGATGGGTGGATGGGCAGGAGTTTGAAGGCATCCGATATGTCGGCTTTGGAGAGCCAGGCACCTGTGCCTGCTTTGATGATCGCTTGTATTGCCATGTCAACGGAGGAATATTTTAGGGAAAACTCTTCGGAGGGGATCAGGGAATTGAGACTGGGTATGTGCGAAGAATGAGGCGCAGACAAGTCGTACACCAAACGCAGTTTATTAGAGAATTTGCCCTTGACAAGCCCAATAGGGCTGACTCTCCATGTGCTGAAAGGGGGGCAAGTGAAAGGGCCTATTACGTAGTCTCGATCTACCTCTGCCTGTAAGAGCTGATCTATGGCCTGTTCGTCGATGGCTGCCGAACGAAGATTGGCGCATTCGTGAGTACTATGGGGCAGTGCGATGAGGCCGGTGTGAAAGCCTACTGTGAAGCCTTGGATAAGGTAGGTGGCCAGGGAAGGGGTGGGGTGTGAAGTGAGATACAGTCCTAGCCATAAGATGTTGATTCGGCTTAGTCATGCCCTCTTGTGTTGCTTGACTTCACACAAATTCCTAGGGTGTGCTCTTTGGCATATAGTGCAGATGTGAAGTAGACGGCATTGGCTGAAGTTGCAGGACCCATAGTTGTAGTTGTTACAGATGGCTGCCCCTCCCACGGTTCGGACTGGGCGTCCGAGTTTGTCCACCTGAGGCGTTGGTTCAGGGATCGACTGGCCCTGTACTGTACCTGAGGTAGAGGGGAACTCGAAGGGCCGTCTGATCGCCGTATTGGCACACCAGGTGGCAGTGTGGGTGGAAGACTGGCAAATTGCACACAGAGGTGAGCGTAAGCCGGCAAAGTGGCGGCAGAAGAGCTCTGTGTCCATGAGACTCCAATCTGTGGTGACCTGGTATTGTGCGAATCTGGCGGCGGCCTTGGCTGAGAAGGAACGATGATAATCGTAGAAGGCGAAACCTCCATACTTGTGGCCCAAGTCTACCACAGTATGGAGGTATAAGTCCAGCTCTTCCCGCCTGCTAGGGGTGGCTGAGCACAGGACATCTCTGAGCATGCCAAAGGCCAGGGTAAATTCGGGGACTGATAGCTTGCGGTTCAGCCTGGGGTCTTTGGCTTTAAGGACCACCGATATGTCACCCCAGGAGTAGGCCTTATTTTCTGCTAAATCATGCCGGAGATCAGGAGAGAGGCCAGGTTGACGTCCTTGCCGTCTAAAATGTCCTTCCTGATACTGGTTGGGACCAGATGGGAGGGGTAGACAATGGCGCTTGAGCCTGAGGTACCTGTAGGAAGAGGTGTCAAGGTCTGAATTGCCGTTGGGTCGGGGACAGCCGTGGCCGGTCCGGCCTCCAGAAGTGCCACCCTGGCTTGGACGTCTGCAACTGAGGTGGATAGAGATGACACCATCGTGTGTAACTGCGAAATGGCCGATGATATGGACTGGAGGGATGCCTGTTGGGTACTGGGTCCTGCTGCTGATGGGGGGAAGAGGAGTTTGAAGAGCTCGCCTTTCCTCGCTGTGGCGGGGAAGGGGACACCTCTGCGTCTGAGCTCTGCCGTCAGTTTGGGGATAGTCCATCCCCTGAGGGATTGCACGCTGCCGCTTTCTGATACCGGAGTAGGTGATAGAGGGGCCGTGAAGTCTTCACTGCCGGCCTGGGACATGGTTGCTCTGGTGAGGATCTCGAGCTTTATTTCCTGGTTGACTGTAACCTATTGGGGGTGAGATGAATTTCAAGTTTTTCTTTGATCCGCTGAGTCATACTTACCCGACTTATTCTCCCTTTCCCCCCTTTTTTTTTTTTTTTTTACCTGGGGGGATATCGTCCAACCTGGTGCAGGGTGGACCTACTGAACTTTGACTGACCTGAGGAAGATGAAAGGTGACAATTCGTGAAGGGATTGCTAAGTAACTTGGAGCAATGATTTGTATGGTGCTTGCAATTTGTGACAATAAAATGGTTCGAAATGTTTGCCTTGATTGTGAAATGAATGAACTGCATGACAGAGGTGCGGCCTGGTCGTGTCACGATTTGTTCGACCGTGAACCGGGCTCTGGAGCATGTATTGAAATGAGGCAACTGAAAATATTGGTGCTCCTGGGACGAATCGGTGCTTGTTTGATGCATCTGGATTCGAGTAGGAGTGCAGTTTTAAATGAAATGAGAGAAATGATTGTTTTGACCGAGGCTCGAATTGGTTGTGCCGTGTTAGCGACTGGCAACTAACCGAGCTCTGGTGTAGGTATGAAATGTGATCGGAACCAGTGATGCATGCCGTGATGAAGCGGTGCGCCTCGGATGCGACTGGTTTCGAAACGGTGATGCGTTGTGGGAGTGAAATGACAGAAATTGCATGACAGAGATACGGGTCAATCCCTGGTGTCTGCGATTCAGCTATGATCCGGATTTCTGGAGCATGTATCAGAAATGTGGCCAATCCTGGGCACGCCGAGACGAATCAGTGCATTTTCATGCGACTGAATTCCTGTCGGAACGTGATACGTGGGAATGAAATGATAACCATGACAGAGGTACAATTGACTGATAAACGTAACTCTGGAGCATGTATAGAAATGAGGCCAATCCTGGGGCACGCCGAGATGAATCGGTGCATTTTTCATGCGACTAAATTCATGTCGGAACGTGATACATGGAAATGAAATGATAACCATGACAGAGATACAATTGATTGATAAACGTAACTCTGGAGCATGTATAGAAATGAGGCCAATCCTGGGGCACGCCGAGACGAATCGGTGCATTTTTCATGCGACTGAATTCATGTCGGGACGTGATACATGGAAATGAAATGATAACCATGACAGAGATACAATTGACTGATAAACGTAACTCTGGAGCATGTATAGAAATGAGGCCAATCCTGGGGCACGCCGAGACAAATCGGTGCATTTTTCATGCGACTGAATTCATGTCGGGACGTGATACATGGAAATGAAATGATAACCATGACAGAGATACAATTGACTGATAAACGTAACTCTGGAGCATGTATAGAAATGAGGCCAATCCTGGGGCACGCCGAGACGAATCGGTGCATTTTCCATGCGACTAAATTCATGTCGGAACGTGATACATGGAATTGAAATGATAACCATGACAGAGGTACAATTGACTGATAATAACGTAACTCTGGAGCATGTATAGAAATGAGGCCGTAATAACTGGGGCACACCGGAACGAATCGGCGCACCTTTTGGTGCGATTGGATTCAAATCGGAGCGCGGTAGGTGACTGAAATGAGAAATGATTTGAAATGTCAGAAATGAGTTTTTAGAAATGTTTTCAGAAATGAGAAATGATTTGAAATGTCCGAAATGAGTTTTTTAGAAATGTTTCCAGAAAAGAGAAATGATTTGAAATGTTCGAATGAGTTTTTTAGAAATGGGTTTGATAATTTGCAAGTTGCGACTGGCTATGGCTGTTTAGTAATACCGACATGCTAGAAATGAAGCGGCGTCAGCGTCGCTGTGCTATCGAATTGTGACATATCGAAAGTACGAGCGATATACATTGCAGTTTGTGCGATGCGGGTGAAACGAAATTTAGAACTCACGGTTTAGTGACATGATATGAAAAACGAAAAGTCCGACGGGACCTTACCTGCGACAGCCAAGCCAGACGCGTGGTACAACTATAACGAAAAACGCGGACTTCGAAAGTTTTGAGTACGGAGTATCGAATACGGGAACTGCGAGGCAAGAACTTGCGGACGCTGGTATGTCGAATAGTCGGCTTAGTGACGTATATCGCGCACAGGAAACCGACAAGCACCACAGGTGAGCGGGCTGCTTAAATACCCCCCGGGCTCCTCCCATAAATTCAGGCCACCATGTTGGCCTTCCTACATATATATATATACATATACATATATATATATATATACATATACATATATATATACATATATACATATACATATATATATACATATACATATATATATACATATATATATATATATATATATATATATATATATATATATATATATATATATATATATATACATACATATACATACATACATATACATATATATATATATATATATATATATACATATATATATATATATATATATATATACTCTGCATTCAGTGTAGCGTATATTTACAGTTCATTCAGCAGTGTACAGTACATAGTACACTTCAGGCGGTGTATTCATATATATACAGTTGTGCTCATAAGTTTACATACCCTGCCAGAATTTAGGATTTCTTGCCCATTTTTTAGAGAATATGAATGATAACACAAAAACGTTTCTTATGAGCACAACTGTATACAGTCTAGTATATATATATAAAGTGCATTTGGTGGTGTACATTATATAACACACTTCAGGGTGTGTGTGTGTGTGTATATATATATATATATATATATATATATATATATATATACATACAGTCTAGTATATATATTTATATACTCTGCATTCAGTGTAGCGTATATATACAGTTCATTCGGTGGTGTACACTTCAGGCAGTATATATATATATATATATATATATATATATATATATATATATATATATACACACAGTATCTCACAAAAGTGAGTACACCCCTCACATTTTTGTAAATATTTTATTATATCTTTTCATGTGACAACACTGAAGAAATTACACTTTGCTACAATGTAAAGTAGTGAGTGTACAGCTTGCATAACAGTGTAAATTTGCTGTCCCCTCAAAATAACTTTACACACAGCCATTAATGTCTAAACTGCTGGCAACAAAAGCAAGTACACCTCTAAGTGAAAATGTCCAAATTTGGCCCAATTAGCCATATTCCCTCCCCGGTGTCATGTGACTCGTTAGTGTTACAAGGTCTCAGGCGTGAATGGGGAGCAGATGTGTTAAATTTGGTGTTATCGCTCTCACTCTTTCATACTGGTCACTGGAAGTTCAACCTAGCACCTCATGACAAAGAACTCTCTGAGGATCTGAAAAAAAGAATGGTTGCTCTACATAAGGATGACCTAGGCTATAAGAACATTTCCAAGACCCTGAAACTGAGCTGCAGCAAGACCATACAGCGGTTTAAGAGGACAGGTTCCACTCAGAACAGGCTTCGCCATGGTCAACCAAAGAAGTTGAGTGCAAATGCTCAGCGTCATATTCAGAGGTTGTCTTTGGGAAATAGACAAATGAGTGCTGCGAGCATTGCTGCAGAGGTTGAAGGTGTGGGGGGTCAGCGAGTCAGTGATCAAACCATACGCAGCACACTTTATCAAATTGGTCTGCATAGCTGTTATCCCAGAAGGAAGCCTTTTCTAAAGATGATGTACAAGAAAGCCCACCAACAGTTTGCTGAAGACAAGCAGACTAAGGACACGGATTACTGGAACCATGTCCTGTGGTCTGATGAGACTAAGATAAACTTATTTGGTTCAGATGGTGTCAAGCGTGTGTGGCAGCAGCCAGGTAAAGAGTACAAAGACCATGTGTCTTGCCTACAGTCAAGCATGGTGGTGGGAGTGTCATGGTCTGGGGCTGCATGTTACATAGTTACATAGTTACATAGTAGGTGAGGTTGAAAAAAGACACACGTCCATCAAGTCCAACCTATGTGTGTGATTATGTGTCAGTATTACATTACATATCCCTGTATGTTGCGGTCATTCAGGTGATTATCTACCTAATAGTTTCTTGAAGCTATCAATGCTCCCCGCTGAGACCACCGCCTGTGGAAGGGAATTCCACATCCTTGCCGCTCTTGCAGTAAAGAACCCTCTACATAGTTTAAGGTTAAACCTCTTTTCTTCTAATTGTAATGAGTGGCCACGAGTCTTATTAAACTCTCTTCTGCGAAAAAGTTTTATCCCTATTGTGGGGTCACCAGTACAGTATTTGTAAATTGAAATCATATCCCCTCTCAAGCGTCTCTTTTCCAGAGAGAATAAGTTCAGCGCTCGCAACCTTTCCTCATAACTAAGACCCTCCAGACCCTTTATTAGCTTTGTTGCCCTTCTTTGTACTCGCTCCATTTCCTGTACATCCTTCCTGAGGACTGGTGCCCAGAACTGGACAGCATACTCCAGGTGCGTCCGGACCAGAGTCTTGTAGAGCGGGAGAATTATCGTTTTATCTCTGGAGTTGATCCCCCTTTTAATGCATGCCAATATTCTGTTTGCTTTATTAGCAGCAGCTTGACATTGCATGCCATTGCTGAGCCTATCATCTATTAGGACCCCCCAGGTCCTTTTCCATCCTAGATTCCCCCAGAGGTTCTCCCCCCAGTGTATAGATTGCATTCATATTTTTGCCACCCAAATGCATTATTTTACATTTTTCTACATTGAACCTCATTTGCCATGTAGTCGCCCACCACTAGGGATGAGCTTCGTGTTCGAGTCGAACCCATGTTCGACTCGAACATCGGCTGTTCGACCGTCCGTCGAATTGCGAACGTTATGGGCCGTTCGCGCCAAATTCGTGTGGCGCGTCACGGCCCATAATTCACTGCGGCATCGCAGTGCATTGCTGGCTGATGATTGGCCAAGCATGCACTATGACCCGCATGCTTGGCCAATCACAGCGCCGTCAGTAGAGAGAGCTGTAATTGGCCAAAGCCAGGGTGGCTTTGGCCAATTATGGCTCAGGGGATTTAGTACACGCCCCACACTATATAAGGCCGCCTGCACGGCGGCCCTGTGTAGTGTGTTCCGGTGTGCTGATAGAGAGAGAGACAGACAGTGTCATTTGATTTGAGTTAGCTAGATTAGGCTAGATCTGTTCCTGCTATTTACATTTAGTGCAGTGCGTCCTGCTCACAGTGTTCAGCTAGATCCGTTCCTGCTATTTACATTTAGTGCAGTGCGTCCTGCTCACAGTGTTCAGCTAGATCCGTTCCTGCTATTTACATTTAGTGCAGTCAGTGCGTCCTGCTCACAGTGTTCAGCTAGATCTGTTCCTGCTATTTACATTTAGTGCAGTGCGTCCTGCTCACAGTGTTCAGCTAGATCCGTTCCTGCTATTTACATTTAGTGCAGTGCGTCCTGCTCACAGTGTTCAGCTAGATCCGTTCCTGCTATTTACATTTAGTGCAGTCAGTGCGTCCTGCTCACAGTGTTCAGCTAGATCTGTTCCTGCTATTTACATTTAGTGCAGTCAGTGCGTCCTGCTCACAGTGTTCAGCTAGATCTGTTCCTGCTATTTACATTTAGTGCAGTCAGTGCGTCCTGCTCACAGTGTTCAGCTAGATCTGTTCCTGCTATTTACATTTAGTGCAGTGCGTCCTGCTCACAGTGTTCAGCTAGATCCGTTCCTGCTATTTACATTTAGTGCAGTGCGTCCTGCTCACAGTGTTCAGCTAGATCTGTTCCTGCTATTTACATTTAGTGCAGTGCGTCCTGCTCACAGTGTTCAGCTAGATCCGTTCCTGCTATTTACATTTAGTGCAGTCAGTGCGTCCTGCTCACAGTGTTCAGCTAGATCCGTTCCTGCTATTTACATTTAGTGCAGTCAGTGCGTCCTGCTCACAGTGTTCAGCTAGATCCGTTCCTGCTATTTACATTTAGTGCAGTGCGTCCTGCTCACAGTGTTCAGCTAGATCCGTTCCTGCTATTTACATTTAGTGCAGTCAGTGCGTCCTGCTCACAGTGTTCAGCTAGATCCGTTCCTGCTATTTACATTTAGTGCAGTGCGTCCTGCTCACAGTGTTCAGCTAGATCTGTTCCTGCTATTTACATTTAGTGCAGTGCGTCCTGCTCACAGTGTTCAGCTAGATCCGTTCCTGCTATTTACATTTAGTGCAGTCAGTGCGTCCTGCTCACAGTGTTCAGCTAGATCCGTTCCTGCTATTTACATTTAGTGCAGTCAGTGCGTCCTGCTCACAGTGTTCAGCTAGATCCGTTCCTGCTATTTACATTTAGTGCAGTGCGTCCTGCTCACAGTGTTCAGCTAGATCCGTTCCTGCTATTTACATTTAGTGCAGTCAGTGCGTCCTGCTCACAGTGTTCAGCTAGATCCGTTCCTGCTATTTACATTTAGTGCAGTGCGTCCTGCTCACAGTGTTCAGCTAGATCTGTTCCTGCTATTTACATTTAGTGCAGTGCGTCCTGCTCACAGTGTTCAGGTAGATCCGTTCCTGCTATTTACATTTAGTGCAGTCAGTGCGTCCTGCTCACAGTGTTCAGCTAGATCCGTTCCTGCTATTTACATTTAGTGCAGTCAGTGCGTCCTGCTCACAGTGTTCAGCTAGATCTGTTCCTGCTATTTACATTTAGTGCAGTCAGTGCGTCCTGCTCACAGTGTTCAGCTAGATCTGTTCCTGCTATTTACATTTAGTGCAGTGCGTCCTGCTCACAGTGTTCAGCTAGATCCGTTCCTGCTATTTACATTTAGTGCAGTGCGTCCTGCTCACAATGTTCAGCTAGATCCGTTCCTGCTATTTACATTTAGTGCAGTGCGTCCTGCTCACAGTGTTCAGCTAGATCCGTTCCTGCTATTTACATTTAGTGCAGTGCGTCCTGCTCACAGTGTTCAGCTAGATCTGTTCCTGCTATTTACATTTAGTGCAGTGCGTCCTGCTCACAGTGTTCAGCTAGATCTGTTCCTGCTATTTACATTTAGTGCAGTCAGTGCGTCCTGCTCACAGTGTTCAGCTAGATCCGTTCCTGCTATTTACATTTAGTGCAGTGCGTCCTGCTCACAGTGTTCAGCTAGATCTGTTCCTGCTATTTACATTTAGTGCAGTGCGTCCTGCTCACAGTGTTCAGCTAGATCCGTTCCTGCTATTTACATTTAGTGCAGTCAGTGCGTCCTGCTCACAGTGTTCAGCTAGATCCGTTCCTGCTATTTACATTTAGTGCAGTCAGTGCGTCCTGCTCACAGTGTTCAGCTAGATCTGTTCCTGCTATTTACATTTAGTGCAGTCAGTGCGTCCTGCTCACAGTGTTCAGCTAGATCTGTTCCTGCTATTTACATTTAGTGCAGTCAGTGCGTCCTGCTCACAGTGTTCAGCTAGATCTGTTCCTGCTATTTACATTTAGTGCAGTGCGTCCTGCTCACAGTGTTCAGCTAGATCCGTTCCTGCTATTTACATTTAGTGCAGTGCGTCCTGCTCACAGTGTTCAGCTAGATCTGTTCCTGCTATTTACATTTAGTGCAGTGCGTCCTGCTCACAGTGTTCAGCTAGATCCGTTCCTGCTATTTACATTTAGTGCAGTCAGTGCGTCCTGCTCACAGTGTTCAGCTAGATCCGTTCCTGCTATTTACATTTAGTGCAGTCAGTGCGTCCTGCTCACAGTGTTCAGCTAGATCCGTTCCTGCTATTTACATTTAGTGCAGTGCGTCCTGCTCACAGTGTTCAGCTAGATCCGTTCCTGCTATTTACATTTAGTGCAGTGCGTCCTGCTCACAGTGTTCAGCTAGATCCATTCCTGTTATCTTCCTACTGACAGGCAGGCTTGTCTGGTTACAGTATATAAAGCTACCTGAAGAAAATTACAGGTGTTCTATCCCAGCTTAGTGCAGCTACAGGCCATTAGTATGTCTGGAAGGCCAAGAAGGAGAGGCAGACAGTCACAAGCCAATAAGAGAGGGCAAGCAGGCTCTGTGTCTAGTGCTGGTCGTGGAGACGGTGCATCCTCATCAGCCCGTGGCCATGGGACACGCTTGGCCTTTTTTTCGGCAGCTGGCCGTGTTGAGCCGCAACATGCAGAAAACTTGGTCGAGTGGATGACCAAGCCGTCCTCATCCTCCTCATCCTCTCTCACCCATGCCCAGGGTGCTTTGTCTGGCAAAGCAGCGGCCTCTTCCCTCAGCTCAATGTCATCAGTGACTCCTTCCCTAGCTCCACCATGTCCTCATGAGGATTCCCTCGAACTGTTTGACCACAGTGTTGGGTACATGCTCCAGGAGGATGCCCAGCGTTTGGAAGGCTCTGATGATGATACTGAGCTCGATGAAGGCAGTAACATGAGCACGGACAGAGGGGGTGCCCAAGAAGGACAGCAATCTGGCAGTCATGCTCCCCCTGCTGCAGCATACTGCCAGGTTTGCTCCAGTGATGAGGAGGGAGGGGATGATGAGGTCACTGACTCAACGTGGGTGCCTGATAGGAGAGAGGAGGAGGAGGAGGAGGCGGCACATCACCAACGAGGCAGGATGCCCTCCAGGGGCCAGCCTAAGGGCAGCACATTGACTGCATCACACCCCAAAGCTCCACATGTGCAGGGCGCTGCAGTCTCTGCGCGTTATTCAAAAAGTTCTTTGGTGTGGGCCTTTTTTGAGACGAGTGCATCAGATCGCACCGCTGCTATTTGCAACATATGTCTCAAGCGTATCTCGCGTGGCCAAAACATCTCCCGCTTGGGTACCACATGCTTGACCAGACATATGTTGACCTGCCATGCAGTTCGTTGGCAAGCATATCTAAAAGACCCACACCAAAGAACAAAGAGGATCTCTCCTTGCTCCTCATCAGCTGAGATTTCCAACCCCACTAGACCTTCAGTCCTCTCTGAGACCTGCAGTGAGAGGAATGAAGGTGTAGAATTAGGTGTGTCACAGCCAAGTACTTGTGGGCAATCTGCTTTTGGTACACCGACGCCAGATTGTACCAGGCAAATTTCCCTGCCCCAGCTGCTGCACCGCCGAAAGAAGTTTGCTCCCAGCCATCCACATGCCCAGCGGTTGAATGCTAGCTTGGCAAAATTGCTAGCACTTCAACTGCTGCCTTTTCAGTTGGTAGACTCTGCCCCCTTCCGTGAGTTTGTGGAATGTGCGGTTCCTCAGTGGCAGGTACCCAAATGCCACTTTTTCTCACGGAAGGCGATTCCAGCTCTCTACCGGCATGTGGAAGGCAATGTCCATGCCTCGCTGGACAGGGCGGTCAGCGGTAAGGTGCATATTACCGCTGACTCATGGTCCAGCAGGCATGGTCAGGGACGTTACTTAAGTTTCACGGCGCATTGGGTGACTCTGCTGGCAGCTGGGAAGGATGCAGGACAAGGTGCAGTAGTGTTGGAGGTTGTTCCGCCACCACGCCTCCAAAATGCTGATTGTGACACACCTCTCTCCTCCACCCCCTCCTCTTCTTCTTCCTCCATGGCCTCTTCCTCGGAACCAGCGGTGCTCCGTAGGCGTTCAAGGGGCTACGCAAGTACGCAGGCCAAAAGATGCCATGCGGTGCTTGAGCTGGTGTGCTTGGGGGACAGGAGCCACACTGGGGCAGAGGTTCTGTCAGCTCTGCAGGGGCAGGTTCAGAGGTGGTTGACGCCACGCCAACTTAAGGCAGGAATGGTGGTTTGCGACAATGGCACCAACCTCCTCTCTGCCCTCCGACAGGGACAACTGACCCATGTGCCCTGTTTGGCTCACGTCCTTAACTTGGTGGTGCAGCGGTTCTTGGGCAGGTACCCGGGCTTACAGGATGTCCTGAGGCAGGCCAGGAAAGTCTGTGTGCATTTCCGCCGGTCATATAATGCCAGTGCTCGGCTGACGGACCTCCAAAAGGAGTTTAACCTGCCCAAGAACCGCCTAATCTGTGACATGCCCACCAGGTGGAACTCGACATTGGCCATGCTGCAGCGGCTGCACACGCAGCAGAGGGCCATCAATGAGTACCTGTGCGACTATGGCACCAGGACAGGGTCAGGGGACCTTGGTTTTTTTTCCCCACGCCAGTGGGCCATGATCAGGGATGCATGCACTGTCCTGTCACCATTCGAGGAGGCCACGAGGATGGTGAGCACTGACAGTGCATGCATCAGTGACACTGTCCCCCTTGTCCACCTGTTGGAGCACACGCTGCGTGGAATAATGGACAGGGCACTTGAGGCAGAACAGAGGCAGGAAGAGGAGGACTTCCTTAGCTCTCAAGGCCCCCTTTATCCAGACAGTGTTCCTGCGTGCCCGCCGATCACACAGGAAGAGGAGGAGGAGGAGGAGGAAGATTGTGTCAGTATGGAGGTGGAGCCTGGCACTCAGCATCAGCAGTCTTTAAGGGATCAGTCCCAAGGAACACATGGACTTGTACGTGGCTGGGAGGAGGTGGCTGCGGACGTTGTTGTCCTTAGTGACCCAGAGGACTCCGGACCGAATGCCTCAGCAAACCTACGCTGCATGGCCTCCCTGATCCTGCAAAGCCTGCGTAAGGATCCTCGTATTCGTGGTATCAAGGAGAAGGACCAATACTGGCTGGCAACCCTCCTTGATCCACGTTACAAGGGTAAGGTTATCTTGCCATCGCAGAGGGAGCAGAGGATGAAACATCTTCGGGAGGCCTTGCAGAAAGGTCTGGGAGGTTACAAACTCCTGTTTCTGGACAACGTGTTGCTGAGGCTTCGGTCAGTCAAAGAAGGAGCGGTGGAGAAGGTGGCCGTCTGACCGATGCGTTCAGACAATTTTTTGGTCCGCAGCCCCAAGGTATGATCGGTTCCAGCAACCATCGCCAGCGTCTGTTTTACATGGTGCAGGAATACCTAGGGGCAAGATCAGACTTGGACACCTTTCCCACCGAAAATCCTCTGGGTTACTGGGTCTTGAGGATGGATCACTGGCCAGAGCTTGCACAGTATGCAATTGAGCTACTGGCCTGTCCTGCATCCAGCGTTCTTTCGGAACGCACATTCAGTGCTGCTGGAGGCGTGGTAACCGATCACAGGGTGCGTCTGTCCACTGACTCGGTCGATCGGCTGACCTTCATAAAAATGAATCAGTCTTGGATCACCACCAGCTACCAAGCACCCGATGCTGATGTAACTGAATAATTTTTTTCAGATCCCTTCAAAGACTGCCTATGCTGATGCTGAGTGACTATCCCTGAGTAATTATCCTCTTCCTCCTCAATCATCACGCTGATAGCTTGTAAGAACATTTTTGGTTCTGGGCGCCACCACCAGTGCCTAAGGCACAATTTTTCAGCCCCTGTATAACAGGGGCGTGTAATTACAATTTTTGATGTAATACTTTGCAGCAGGGCTCGTTCCTGCATTCCAACTAGAGTGTCTGTGAGGGGTTGCAGTGTTGTGGCACCAGCACCAGTGCCTAAGGCCCAATTTTTCTGCCCCTGTCTAACAGGGGCGTGTAATTACAATTTTTGATGCAATACTTTGCAGCAGGGCTCGTTCCTGCGTTCCAACTAGAGTGTCTGTGAGGGGTTGCAGTGTTGTGGCACCAGCACCAGTGCCTAAGGCCCAATTTTTCTGCCCCTGTCTAACAGGGGCGTGTAATTACAATTTTTGATGCAATACTTTGCAGCAGGGCTCGTTCCTGCGTTCCAACTAGAGTGTCTGTGAGGGGTTGCAGTGTTGTGGCACCAGCACCAGTGCCTAAGGCCCAATTTTTCTGCCCCTGTCTAACAGGGGCGTGTAATTACAATTTTTGATGCAATACTTTGCAGCAGGGCTCGTTCCTGCGTTCCAACTAGAGTGTCTGTGAGGGGTTGCAGTGTTGTGGCACCAGCACCAGTGCCTAAGGCCCAATTTTTCTGCCCCTGTCTAACAGGGGCGTGTAATTACAATTTTTGATGCAATACTTTGCAGCAGGGCTCGTTCCTGCGTTCCAACTAGAGTGTCTGTGAGGGATTGCAGTGTTGTGGCACCAGCACCAGTGCCTAAGGCCCAATTTTTCTGCCCCTGTCTAACAGGGGCGTGTAATTACAATTTTTGATGCAATACTTTGCAGCAGGGCTCGTTCCTGCGTTCCAACTAGAGTGTCTGTGAGGGGTTGCAGTGTTGTGGCACCAGTGCCTAAGGCCTAATTTTTCAGCTCCTGTTCAACAGGGGCATGTAATTACAATTCTTGATCTAATATTTCACAGCAGGGCCCTGTGAGGGCTTACAGTGTTTTGGCCACAGCAACACCTAAGGCCCAAATTTCTGCTGAGTATATAGGGCAGGACCCTACTTTCAAACATCTAACTTACAAACGACTCCTACTTGCAAACGGAAGGAGACAACAGGAAGTGAGATGAAATCTACCCCTAGGAAGGGAAATTCTCTCATGTAAGAGTTAATATGGGAAAACAATTTCTCCTTTCCACTGATGCTTTCCAATCCTTGTTCCACAAAAAAACCCAAATTTTCAAAAAACATTTTTCATTGGGACAAAAAAGTGAGGTGAAATCTTCTGAAGAGGAGGAAAGACGCAAAACAAATGTCACAGGGGTGATAACCCTTCCCTATGTTTTCCAAAAAGCTTAGAAAAGATTTTTTGGCTGGAGCTAAACACGTTAAAAATGTTCAAAATTACAAACAGATTCTACTTAACAACAAACCTACAGTCCCTGTCTTGTTTGCACCGCCTGTATACTGCTGTTCAGAGTATATAGGGACCTTTCCTTATTTTAATTTGGGTGCGGGGTTCCCCTTAATATCCATACAAGACCCAAAGGGCCTGGTAATGGACTGGGGGGTACCCATGCCGTTTGTCTCACTGATTTTCATCCATATTGCCAGGACCCGACATGACATTAAACCTGCAAGCAGTTTTAAATGAGATTTTTTCCTTTAAAAATGACATTTGGTGCAGGGACTGTTCTAAACATTGGAAACACGCGTCACTTTACAGGCATACTATAGACACCCCCCAGGTACGATATTTAAAGGAATATTTCACTTTTTTTTTTTTACTTTAAGCATCATTAAAATCACTGCTCCCGAAAAAACGGCCGTTTTTAAAAGTTTTTTTTGCATTGATACATGTCCCCTGGGGTAGGACCCGGGTCCCCACACCCTTTTTAGGACAATACCATGCAAATTAGCCTTTAAAATGAGCACTTTTGATTTCGAACGTTCGAGTCCCATAGACGTCAATGGGGTTCTAACGTTCGTGCGAACTTGCGGTCCGTTCGCGGGTTCTGGTGCGAACCGAACCGGGGGGTGTTCGGCTCATCCCTACCCACCACATTAATTTGTTCAGGTCTTTTTGCAAGGTTTCCACATCCTGCGGAGAAGTTATTGCCCTGCTTAGCTTAGTATCGTCTGCAAATACAGAGATTGAACTGTTTATCCCATCCTCCAGGTCGTTTATAAACAAATTAAATAGGATTGGTCCGAGCACAGAACCCTGGGGAACCCCACTACCCACCCCTGACCATTCTGAGTACTCCCCATTTATCACCACCCTCTGAACACGCCCTTGTAGCCAGTTTTCAATCCATGTACTCACCCTATGGTCCATGCCAACGGACCTTATTTTGTACAGTAAACGTTTATGGGGAACTGTGTCAAATGCTTTTGCAAAATTCAGATACACCACGTCTATGGGCCTTCCTTTATCTAGATGGCAACTCACCTCCTCATAGAAGGTTAATAGATTGATTTGGCAAGAACGATTCTTCATGAATCCATGCTGATTACTGCTAATGATATCGTTCTTATTACTAAAATCTTTTATATAGTCCCTTATCATCCCCTCCAAGAGTTTACATACTATTGATGTTAGGCTAACTGGTCTGTAATTCCCAGGGATGTTTTTTGAACCCTTTTTAAATATTGGTGCTACATTGGCTTTTCTCCAATCAGCTGGTACCATTCCAGTCAATAGACTGTCTGTAAAAATTAGGAACAATGGTCTGACAATCACCTGACTGAGTTCCCTAAGTACCCTCGGATGCAAGCCATCTGGTCCCGGTGATTTATTGATGTTAAATTTCTCAAGTCTAATTTTAATTCTGTCCTCTGTTAACCATGGAGGTGCTTCCTGTGTTGTGTCATGAGGATAAACACTGCAGTTTTGGTTACTGAAGCCCCCCGATTCACTCGTGAAGACTGAGGATAAGAATAAATTCAATACCTTTGCCATCTCCCCATCCTTTGTAACCAGATGTCCTTCCTCATTCTTTATGGGGCCAATATGGTCTGTCCTCCCTTTTTTACTGTTTACATACTTAAAGAATTTCTTGGGATTTTTTTTGCTCTCCTCCGCTATGTGTCTTTCATGTTCTATCTTAGCCGTCCTAATTGCACCCTTACATTTCTTATTGCATTCTTTATAAAGTCTGAATGCTGAGGATGATCCCTCAAACTTGTATTTTTTGAAGGCCTTCTCCTTTGCTTTTATATGCATTTTTACATTGGAGTTAAGCCATCCAGGATTTTTGTTCGCTCTTTTAAATGTATTACCCAATGGGATACATTGGCTAATGCCCTTATTTAATATGCTCTTAAAGCAAACCCATCTCTCCTCCGTATTCTTTGTTCCTAATATTTTATCCCAATTTATGCCTTTTAGCAAGGTTTGTAGTTTAGGGAAGTTGGCTCTTTTGAAATTCAGTGTCTTTGTGTTCCCTTCATGTTTCCTATTTGTGTGATTTATACTGAAACTAATTGACCTGTGATCGCTGTTACCTAAATTGCCCGTATTTCCACATCTGTGATCAGGTCTGTATTGTTGGTAATCAGTAGATCCAGTAATGTTTTATTTCTAGTTGGTGCGTCTACCATCTGACCCATAAAATTGTCCTGCAAGACATTAAGGAACTGGCAAGCCTTAAATGAATGCGCGGTTCCCTCCGCCCAGTCTATGTCTGGATAATTAAAATCCCCCATTATGATAACACTTCCCATCCTTGCTGCTAATCCAATTTGTGATAGGAGATCCTTCTCCACTTCCTCCCTCAGGTTAGGGGGCCTATAGCATACTCCCAGTATTATTTTCCCCTTAGCTTCATCCCTTTGGAGCTCTACCCATAAGGATTCCACCTCCTCTCTAGCTCCCTCAGTGATGTCATCTCTCACATTCGCTTGTACATTATTCTTGATATATAGGCATACCCCTCCCCCTTTTTTACCCTCTCTATCCTTGCGGTATAGGGTATACCCTTGAATGGTTGCCAGCCAATCATGAGAGCTGTTGAACCAGGTCTCTGAAATTCCCACAAAATCCAAATCCTCCTTGTACAACAGTATCTCTAGTTCACCCATCTTGTCCACCATGCTCCTGGCATTGGTGAACATGCCACATAGTTTAGACCGGTCGCATATTGTCCTCGTATTCAGTGTTTCAAGATTGCAACTAGGACTTGCTACTATACTCACCTTGTGTTTTTGTGCTTTGGTTAACCTACCACTAATGCCCCCAATACTACCCTCTGGAATATCTGCCGTGCTGGCTATCACTGTCTCTGGACCCTCCCCCCCATCGCCTAGTTTAAAAACCCCTCCAACTTTTTGGCCATCTTCATTCCCAGCAGATCTGCACCCTCCTCATTTAGGTGCAGTCTGTCCCTTCTATAGTACTGGTTACCGGCTGTGTGCTGCCAGCATTAAGAAGCTACAGTTTATTGAGGGAACCATAAATGCCAACATGTACTGTACATACTGAAGCAGAGCATGATCCCCTCCCTTCAGAGACTGGGCCGCAGGGCAGTATTCCAACATGATAACGACCCCAAACTCACCTCCAAGATGATCACTGCCTTGCTAAAGAAGCTGAGGGTAAAGGTAATGGATTGGCCAAGCATGTCTCCAGATCTAAACCGTATTGAGCATCTGTGGGGCATCCTCAAACGGAAGGTGGAGGAGCGTAAGGTCTCTTGCTTCATGATGTCATCATGGAGGAGTAGAAAAGGACTCCAGTGGCAACCTGTGAAGCTCTGGTGAACTCCATACCCAAAAGGGTTAAGACAGTGCTGGAAAATAATGGTGGCCACACAAAATATTGACACTTTGGTCCCAATTTGGACATTTTCACTTAGGGGTGTACTCACTTTTGTTGCCAGAGGTTTAGACATTAATGGCTGTGAGTTATTTTGAGGGGACAGCAAATTTACACTGTTATACAAGCTGTACACTTAGTACTTTACATTGTAGCAAAGTGTAATTTCTTCAGTGTTGTTACATGAAAAGATATATATACAGTGCAGTCAGTGGTGTACAGTTTCTAATATACTTCAGGTGGTGTACACAGTATATAATACAGTGTGTACAGTTTCTAATACACTACAGGCGGTGTACACAGAATATAATACAGTGCGGCTGGTGTACAGTTTCTAATACAGTGCAGGCGATGTACACAGTATATAATACAGTGTAGTGTGATGCGAAAAGAAAAAATCCCCATCATGTCCAGAAGGCCACCAAGGAGAGGCAGATGCTCACAGGCCACTAAAAGAGGGCAAGCAGCCTCTGTGTCTACAGTCAACAGTGGTGGTCATGGACATGGTGCATCCTCTGCAGGTGGCCATGGGGCACACTTGTCCTTATTTACTGCTGCTGGCCATGTTATTGAGGCACAACATAAAGAAGAGTTGGTGGAGTGGATAACAAAGCCGTCCTCATCCTCCTCATCCTCTGTCACCCGGGCTCATAGTAGTTTGCCTTCCAACGCAGCTGCCAAAGTGGCCTATTCCATCAGCTCCTTGTCCACAGTTACTCCTTCCGTAGCTCCACCATCATGCACGAAGGAGTCCCCAGAATTATTCGACCACAGTGTCGGTTACATGCTGCTGGAGGATGCGCAGCAATTTGAAGGCTCCGATGTTGGTTCCCAGGTTGAGGAAGGGAGTAACGTGAGCCTAGAGAGAAGGGGTGCCACAAAAGGAGAAGAAACTGGCAGTCATGTTTCCCAAGCTGCAGCATACTGCCAAGTTTGCTCCAGTGACAAGGAGGGAGGGAATGATAAGGTCACTGACTCTACTTGGGTGCCTGAGAGAAGAGAGGAGGAAAATGAGGAGGAGGCACAACTCCAATGAGGCAAGATGTCCTCCAGGGGGCAGCTTAAGGGCAGCCACCCTATTGCATCACACCGCAGAACTCCGCACGTGCAGGGCGCTGCTGACTTCCCACTGACTTTTAAAGGTTCCTTGGTGTGGGACTTTTTCGACACGTGTGTAGCAGATCGCATGTGGCCAGAACAGCAGCCGCTTGGGCACCACATGCTTGACCAGACATATGACGACCTGCCATGCAGTCCGTTGGCAGCAGCACCTGAAAGATCCATAGATCATAGAAAAAAGCGGACTTTTCCTTGCTCCTCATCTGGGATCTCAAACCCTACTATACCTCCAGTCCTCTCAAAAACCTGCACTGAGAGGAATGAAGGTAATAGGTGTCACAAGTACTTGCAGCCAATCTGCTTGCAGTACACCACCAGTTGATTTCAGCAGGCAAATTTCCCTGCCCCAGTTGCTGAACCGTAAAAAGAAATTCGGTCCCAGCCATCCACATGCTCAGTGTCAAAATGCTAGCTTGGCCAAATTGCTAGGACTGCAACTGCTACCTTTTCAGGTGGTAGACTCAGCCCCCTTTCATGAATTTGTGGAATGTGCTGTACCACAGTGGCAAGTTCCAAAATGCCATTTCTTTTCACGTAAGGCCATTCTGGCTCTCTACCGCCATGTGAAAGGCAATGTTTTGGCCTCGTTGGACAGGGTGGTCAGCAGTATGGTTCATTCTACCACTGACTCGTGGTCCTGCAGGCATGGTCAGGGACATTACCTTTCCTTCACAGCACACTGGGTAACTCTGCTGGCAGCTGGGAAGGATGCAGGACAGGGTTCCGTGTTGGAGCACGCTGATTCTGGCATAACATCTGTATGCTCCCCTCCCTACTCTTCTTCTTCCTTTATGGCCTCTTCTGCAGATTTGTCCTCTGAACCAGCAGTGCTCCCTAAGCGCTCAAGGGGCTACACAAGCAGTCAGGCAAAAAGATGCCATGCGGTGCTTGAGTTGGTCTGCCTAGGGGACAGGAGCCACACTGGGGAAGAGATTCTGTCAGCTCTGCAGGGGTTGGCTCAGAGGTGGTTGACGCCACATCTGGGGATAGAACAAAGGCGCCACTCTAAGTGCAGTAAATCACATGTTGTTTTAATAAAAGCTAAAAGCATGGTACTCACAAAGGTACATTAGTAACAGGCATGTGGGCATGAGCTGCCAGATATCCTTGGAGTGAATCGGATCCGTGTACTGGATGACGGCGGTGTCCAGGAAGCAGGTTGCGTCGGTGGTTGCTGACACTTCCTGTGGTTGGAACGCACGCTGACAACCAGGGGAATGAGGTCACTTCCGGAATCGGGAGCCAGTAGGCGATGCGTTTGCGGAGCTACGCTCCTTCCTCAGGCCTAACGTGGGCTGTGATAGGACCAGGCTTATGCAGCCAGTGGGCAGCGCTGATAGGTCACAATAACTCTCAGCTCATTGGATGACACAGCGGTCACTCGTGGCATAACATTGAAATTAAAAACAATGACTGATTCACATACATCAAACCCCAAATTGTAAAATACATTAAAAACAAATTAATTATAAAAAAGTTGTAAGATAAAAACAAATTGGAAACCGACTAGAGGGCATGTTGAAAGCACTTTTGATACTCATTGTAATCTGTATGAGGGAATCATATATGGACCAATAAGCGGGACTGAGAAGGAAAAGGAAAAAAAGGGGAGAAAAGTGCACATTGTGCTGGAAATGATCAATCCCTTTGCCACCATGTTTGACAAATGGATAGGGGGACAAGTGAGAATTAAAACATTTTTTTTTAAAAAGGGGGGAAAAGGACAGAATGAAGTAAATGTGCTGGTGATAATACTGGGGAAAGAAAACAGAAAACCAAAAACTTATTTGCATATGAATGAAAATACTAGAAACTTGCAGCCTAGTGATTGGGCACTATACAAGTAGGAATCTAAAGGAAAAAAGGGGGTGAAAAAAAGGGGGAAGGAAAAAGGAATAAAAGTGGAACAATACTGGAATTAATACATTTAATAAGATTAGTAGGAAAAATGTACTGCACAGGTAAAACCTGCAGATGGCATAGCTAGCTTGTGGCAACAAAGGGGAACAAAGGGGAAAGCCCATGGGGTCTTGTAAAAAATGGATGAATGTAAACTAGGAGATTTAACATTAATTTCAATGTTATGCCACTGTGTCATCCAATGAGCTGAGAGCCATTGTGACCTATCAGCATTGCCCACTGACTGTATAAGCCTTGTCCTATCACAGCCCACTTTAGGCCTGAGGAAGAAGCGCAGCTCCGCAAACGCGTCGCCTACTGGCTCTCGATTCCGGAAGTGACCTCATCCCCCTGGTTGTCAGCGTGCGTTCCAACCACAGGAAGTATCAGCAACCACCGATGCAACCTGCTTCCCGGACACTGCCTTCATCCAGTACACGGATCCGATTCACTCCAAGGATATCTGGCAGCTCATGCCCACATGCCTGTTACTAATGTACCTTTGTGAGTACCATGCTTTTAGCTTTTATAAAATCAACATGTGATTTACTGCACTTAGAGTGGCGTCTTTGTTCTATCCCCAGAGTTTCCAGAAGATTGCTTCTTATTCTTCAACGGGGCTGCCTTACAAAGTTGGTATCTTTCCACGAATTACATGGACTTTATATAAGCCAATGTTTTCTATATTTTTTTTTTGTTTACAAAAGTTTATTTGGAAGACATATAATAAAACAGTTGTGGAGTATAGCAATATGGTTATACAGGTGCGGTAAAGAATTGTAGGATATACAAAGTTGGGTAATTAATAAACAGGGTACAATGAAGATGTTGTACAAAGGTGTGAGAGATACATAACACAAAGCTAATATAATAGGGTGGGTTACATTAACTGATTGTTAGGGTATAAAGGATGTGATCACAAAAGATAGAAATAATAAAAAAACAAAAATTCAACCATATAGGAGATTAATTTTTAGCAGGGTGTGAAAAATTATAAGCAATGAAGGTCCGGTAAGGACCAAAACTTCCACTTCTCATTATAAATGTGCATAGTATCTGAGAGGGTATGATAAATTCTTTCCGAGAGTCTGAGTGATTCCATTCTGGATTCAACCTGGGGCCATGGTAGGTTCTGTGTTTTCCAGTTAAAGGCTATCATCCAATGTATTGAACTGATTAGAGAGTGGATTAATCTGTTGCAAGGAGAGGGGACATCTGGAACTGTAGCGTATAGGAGGCACATTTGGGGGGATAGGGAGATTTTTTTCTTAAGGGGGTTTTCTAGTTTGTTGATTAACTTATCCCATATTGGTTCCAGAAATTTACATAGCTGCCTTCCAGGAGACATCCTCTGAAACAGTTCGGGGAGGTTGAAGGGTAGAAGGAATGTATCCTAGATGGAGTCATGTACCATCTGATGTGTAGTTTTATTGGGGATTCTCTAAATGCAGCAGCGCAATTACTTTTGCGGAGGTTTTTAATCATTTTGGTCCACGAGTCCATTGGGAATGAGCTACCAATCTCTGTTTCCCATCTAATCATGGGGCCAGATTTTTCAGGTTGGAGAAAGTTATTGAGATAATTATAGAGGAGGGATATCAATCCTTTGTCTCTAGGTGAAGAGATACAGATGTGTTCAAATAAAGTACTAGGGGGATTAACAGATAATGTATAATATGTAGAATAGAACTCGTGGATCAAAGTGTACTGGTGGTGTTCTGAGGGGGGGAAATTAAATCTGGATTGTAGTGAGGCAAAAGATGGGAATTTAGAGTTGAGTGCAATTGATTTTAAAGTGGTAAGATTGTTTTTGGTCCAGTTGTGAAAGAGTGTGTGGTCAAGGAAAGCAGGAGGGAATCTGGGGTCTCCCAAGAATGAGGCTAACGGAGGGGTTGCAGAAGGGAGTTTGAAGTTATCCTTGATTCTATTCCATAGGAGTATAAGTTGGGCAATTATAGTGTTTTTCTTATTGAGAATGTGATACAGTTTTGTGTTAGACCACAGAATTCCCCTGATATTCAAAGGATGAATAGAGGTGGACTCAAAGATCAACCAGGAGATATTTGTATCAGGGGGAGACCATTGAGCCATTTGTACTAATCTGGCTGCTAGGAAATAAAGCCAAAGGTTGGGAAGTCCTAGCCCACCCCTATCTTGTGGTCTGTGCATAAGAATGTAACTACATCTAGGTTTTTTGTTGTTCCAAATAAATCTATTGATTTCACGTTGTAGGGATTCTAGTCTTGTTTTGGGTACATTAATGGGAAGAGCTCTGAAATAATATAGTAGTTTTGGAAGGATTGTCATCTTAAAGGCACATATCCTTCCAAGGAAGGAGATATGGTAAGAGGACCAGATTTTTAACAGTGAATTGATTTGTGAAAAAAGGGGAAGGTAGTTGCTTTTATATAAGAGGTTGTAGGATATTGTGATATTAACTCCTAAGTATTTAAAGGAGTGTGAGGACCATAGAAATTTGAAGTTTGTCTTCAGAAGTGAGGTTAAGTTTGGAGGGCTATTAATAGGTAGAATGGAGCATTTGTTAGTATTAATAAAAAGACCAGAAAGTTTATGGAATGAGTGGAGATCTGAGAGGAGGTTGGGGATTGAGATTAGTGGGTCTGTTAAGAATAGAAGTGCATCGTCAGCATAAAGACTGAGTTTAAAGTGATATGGATCTTTTTAAAAGCCTTTGATATTAGGGTTATTTCTGATGGCAACTGCGAGGGGCTCGATGGCTAAGGCAAAAAGGAGGGGGGAAAGAGGGCAACCCTGTCTAGTTCCTCTGCTTAGGGGGAAGAAATCTGAGTTATTCACTGGAATTCTAATTCTGGTTTGGGGAAAGTGGTATAGAGCATTAAATCCATGTATAAATTTTTCAGATATGCCATATTTAGGTAATAGGTAGTTTAAGTAGGACCAATTGACACTGTCAAAAGCTTTGTGGATGTCAAGGCTGAGCAGATAGAGGGGGCGAGAGTGAAGGTTGGCATCTTGAACAATATTTGTGACTAGTCTAATGTTGTCGACTATTTGTCTGCCTGGGATAAAACCCGTTTGATCTGTATGGATCAGGGAGGTGATAACTGTAGCTAGTCTATTTGCCAGCAATCTGCCAAATAATTTGAGGTCGTTGTTAAGGACTGAAATAGGATGAAAATTTTGGGGTGGGAATGATCCTTTTGGGGTTTAGGGATTAATGATAGGTTAGCCAGTAGCATATCTTCAGGGAAGTGACCACCTGATAAGATATAATTGAACATTTTGGTGAGACTGGGATTCAGTAATGGGGCAAATTTTTTATAGTATGATGTAGTAAAGCCATCTGGGCCTGGTGCTGTCGATGTTTTGAGTGATTTTATTATATTGAGAATTTCACTGTCAGTGCATGGGTCGTTTAACGAAGAGGCTTGGAGTTGACTGAGCTTAGAGAGTTGTAGGGAGTTTAACCAGTCTAAAGTGGTGGGAGGTGGATGTGTTTGGGGGCCAGATAGGAGGTTTTTATAGAACGAGGTGAAAATTTGTAGGACATCTTGGGGGTGTGTTACGATATTGCCTTTTTGGTCTCGAAGTTTATAAACATGTGGGGGTTTAGTATCATGATTTAGTTTTCTGGCAAACATTGTTGAGGAAGAGTTACCATGTAGTAGGAATTTGGCTTTAGAAAATCTAAGGGATTTCTCTGTGTCTTCAGAAAGTAATGTGTTTAGGGCCTTACGTTTTATTTGAATGAGATTTAATAAATCTGGAGTGATGTTGTTATTTAATTTATTATATAGATCATGGAGTTCTTTAGTAAGGCATTTAATTTCTGTCAGTTTAGATTTATTTCTGGCTGCGGCAATGTTAATCAGGTGACCTCTCAAAACAGCTTTGTGGGCTGCCCAGACCGAGGTTGGGAGGACCTCCTCTGACGTGTTTGTGCAGAAATATTCTTCAATATGGGTATTTATTTGTTGGACAGTAGAAGGGTTTGATAGGAGTGAATCATTAAGGCGCCAATTAAAGGGGGTGGGAGTCATGCCAATATGGGAGGTTTCAAACGCTACTATGTTATGATCTGACCATGGGCATGGGTGTATGTCTGTATTGCAAGAGTTTGCTAAAAGGATTGGAGTGCAAAAAATATAATCTAACCTGGCAAAACAACTGTGAGGGTGGGAATAGTGGGTATATGCTCTGACACCTATATTATGTGCCCTCCAAGAATCAATTAGCTGCAGTTTGCTAAGAGAGCGGTTTATAGATTTACTAAAGGCTTTGGAAGAGGGGGCCACCTTGCTTCTATCAAGAGCTGGGTGTGCAGATAGATTGAAGTTGCCTCCAATTATCAAATGAGGTGAGATATATTGTTCTAGTATGTTAAAGAATTTAGTGAAGAATGTTGTCTGGGCTTTGTTTGGGGCGTAAAGGGAAGCTATAGTGACATTTCGTCTATTTATACTGCCCTTTAAGATGATGAATCTACTGTCTTCATCTTTGTAAATAAATTGGGGTTCGAAAATAATGGAATTTTTGATAAAAATAGCGACACCACGTGATTTATTGGAGAATGTAGTATAGTGGAATTGGTTGAATGATTTGTCAAAATACTGTGGGTGATTGGAGGTAGAGAAGTGGGTCTCTTGTATTAGTATTATGTCAATCTCTTGTATTGTTTGAATGCCTTTTTACGTTTATTGGGAGAGTTGAGACCTTGGACATTATGGGAGAATACTTTAAGACCCATATTTATTGAGGATGATAATTCTAATTATATAGAAGAGGATCAATATGTACCAAAATAAAGGAGACAGTACAAGTGGGATGATATTGAAGTGATAGGTTATGTATAATTTCATCGATTGAAAAGAGATCAATAGCTCTGTATGAATATTTAAATTCAGTATATGAATCCTATGAAGAATGATTGATAAACATTTAGAATTACCCAAAATAGAATGACCTGAAATAAGAAGTCTTCCAAAAAGTATGTTATTTGCATAAATTGCCATAAGGGCTAAAATAACAACAACTGAAATAACAAAAAAAAGGGGACTGAAGGACTTAAAGTCGTTCAGCCTAGTAAATTTTACCAAAGGACTAAATCGTCCAATTTCCGCCGGCGGGGAGTGCAGCCCCCCTCCAGGAGAAGGCAGGGCCGCAGGCCCCTCAGGCAGAATGGGGGTCAAACTAGCGACGGCGGATGGGCCAGGCAATTTGAAAAGTAATAACTAGGTATGAAACCAAAAAAAGGAGATTTGTGCATGGTAAGAATACTATAGGGTTAACATTAGCATACCACTAAATGGTAGATATCCTCTAGAAGTGAACGAGAAGAACATTTTTATAACAAGTTTTTCTTCTCCTTTACCTCTCCCCTTTATCTGAGAGAAAAAAAAAAAAGGGAAAAAATTGTTAGGAACCAAAGGAGCAAACCCATGAATAGTATACACTATAACAAAATTTGCTGAATATCATACCATTCTGGGGTGTAGTTATTGGTCAGAAGGTTCCACTACAAAATTATGTAGCATAATATAACATCTATGATGTCTGATCATAAGTAAGGAGGGTGATTATGAGATCTGAAAACCTGAATAGGAGAAGAAAAACAAAAGAAAGAACCAACAGAATATACAAAAAATAATGAGAACAAGGGAACATGGGAACTTCCCTTCTCAGCCTCACCACCCCCTACTATATCCCCTTTCGATCCTATTCCTTCCAGAGGAAGAGTCAATGAAAAATAGGAAAAAAAAAAAAATAATGTTCGTATGGGAAGGGGATTGAGTAAATGTTCTGATCCAAGGTTCTGAGCCAGGGTTGATTGTAGCGTCAGGAGGATTTACATTAAGCTTGAAGGTTACCTCATCGCTGGGGTGTTAGGCAGGGGAGAAGAGTAGAAACTGAAATTTGGATGACATCCAGTGAAAGTGGCCGCGAATAAATCGCTTACTTAATTGCTGTATGAACAGATCAGGCGACACGATCTTGGGGGGGAGTGTTGTTGCCATCTTCTTAATTGTCTTGGATTGCGTCTGGTGGAGGGTGTGGACCATATAGGTGAAGATCTAGGAGTAGCAGGTAAACGCTGTGATGGTTGTGGGTCTAGCAGTCCCAGTTTAATGAGCAGATCTTTTCCTTCAATGACATTATAGACAGTGTAGGTATTGCCATTATGAGTTAATGACAATTTAAACGGGAATCCCCATCTGTATTTGATTCTGGCTGTTTGAAGGACATTTGTAACTTCTTTCATCCTGCGTCTTCGGTCCAAAGTCGCAGGGGAGATGTCAGGGAAAATCTGCAGCCTAATCCCATCTAATTCTATGGATGGGGAGTTCTTGGCAGCACGCATTATATCTTCTTTGGTGAGAAAGTCCTTCATACACATTATTATATCTCTGGGGGGTTTATCTGCTGTAGGTTTTGGACGTAGAGCCCTGTGCATTCGATCACATGCAAAAGCAGTGAGAGGTTTGTCTGGTACTAGGAACTCCACGAACTCTTATGTTATTACGTCTGTTCCTATTATCGAGATCTTCAATGTGAGCCTGCATGAAAGAAAAACTGTCTGCCAATGTTTCATAGTCCTTTCTGAGGTCATTATGTGCAATGGCTAGTTCGTCATGCTTGGCTTCTAATAGGTCAGTGCGGCCTCCTATACTGGCAATCTCCTGTGAGAGAGCGGTGGTGGATTTGTGAATCTCCTTCTCTAATTTGTCCACAAATCTATCATAAATTGCTGACAGGCTTGCATCTAGATCGGCCTTGGAAAGGGGCTGAGAGTACTCACTGTCTCTGGATGCATGCTCCGGACCGCTGGAGGCCGCGTGGTGGCCGGCGCCATTTTGGGTCATCCTCCTCTCCATGCTCATAAGGTAGTTTGTGAGGGTATGTTGGGAGCGGTTCTGTCGCCCCTTTTTGCTGGATGGCATGCACAGAGTGATCCCACGGGGGTGATCGGGCAGATGGTGCAGATTTTGGTTGGAATTAGCCCCGGGTATCGTGCCTGGCCTGCCTCGTCAGACGGAGTTCAGCTCAGCAGCGTCCGTCCCGCATCGCGCCGCGCATGCGCCCCCTGTTTTCTATATTTTACCCCTATAGCCGTCACCTTGTGTATTAGTCTCTCACTGTGAGCAATTAGGTTGGTGGTTAACATTGTGTTGGTTCTAGAGCTCACTTCATCCTATATGTGGTTGACGCCACATCAGCTTTAGCCAGGAATGGTTGTATGCGACAATGGCACCAACCTTCTCTTCGCCCTCTGACAGGGACACTTGACCTATGTTCCATGTTTGGCACACGTCCTGAATTTGGTGCTGCGGCGTTTCTTGACCAGGTACCCAGGCTTACAAGATCTCCTGAGGAGGCCAGAAAAGTCTGTGGTCATTTCTGCCGGTCATACAATGCCAGTGCTCGGCTGGCTGACATTCAAAGGGAATGCAACCTGCCCACCAACCACCTCATTTGTGACATGCCCACCAGGTGGAACTCAATGTTGGCAAAGTGTTAGCGGCTACACACACTGCATAGGGCCATCAATGAGTATCTGTGCAATAATGGCACCAGGACAGAGTCAGGGGAGCTTGGCTTCTCTTTGCCACGCCAGCGGCTACTGATCAAGGATGCATGCACTGTCCTGTCACCATTTGAGGAGGCCACAAGGATGGTGAGCAGCGAGAATGCATGCATCAGTGACACTGTCACTCTAGTCTTCCTGCTGGAGCACACACTTCGTGGAATAATGGACAGAGGCAGAACAGCAGGAGGAAGAAGAGGACTTCCTTTCCTCTCAAGGCCCCCTTTATCCAGATAGCATTCCTGCGGGCCTGCCAAACATACAGGAAGAAGAGGAGGAGGATTGTGTCTGCATGGATGTCAAGGATAACACGCAGCAGTCTTCAAGGGATGGTTTTCAGTCCCCAGAAACCCAAGGAGTTGTACGTGGCTGGGAGGAGGTAGTTACGGATTATGGGATGCTTAGTAACCTAGAGGACTCAGAATCAAAAGCCTCTGCAAACTTACACTGCATGGCCTTCCTGATTCTGCAAAGACTGCGAAAGGACCCAAGGAATCGTGGTATCAAGGAGAGGGATCATTACAGGCTGGCAACCTCAGCAACCATCGCCAGTGTCTGCATTATATGGTGCAGGAATATCTAGGGGCAAGAGCAGACTTTGAGACCTTTGCAACAGAGCATCCATTGGGTTACTGGGTCTTGAGTATGGACCACTGGCCAGAACTTGCTCAATATGCAATTGAGCTACTGGCCTGTCCTGAATCCAGCGTGCTTTCTGAACGTACATTCAGTGTTGCTGGAGGGTTTGTAACGGACCAAAGAGTTCGCCTGTCCACAGACTCTGGATAGGCTCACATTTATAAAAAAATGAATCAGTCCTGGATCAGCAGCTATCAAGCACCTGATGCTGATGTAACTGACTGAATTTGTTGTCTAGCCAATTCCTACTCAATCTTAATGATGCTAGCTTCCAGCAATATTTTTGGTTTAGGGTACCACCACCACCCAAGGCACACTGTTTCTGCCCCTGTTTAACAGGGGCATGTAATTACAATTTTTGAAATAATATTTAACAGCAGGGCCTGTTCCTGTGCCCAACAAGAGTAATGCCCCGTACACACGGTCGGACTTTGTTCGGACATTCCGACAACAAAATCCTAGGATTTTTTCCGACGGATGTTGGCTCAAACTTGTCTTGCATACACACGGTCACACAAAGTTGTCGGAAAATCCGATCGTTCTAAACGCGGTGATGTAAAACACGTACGTCGGGACTATAAACGGGGCAGTGGCCAATAGCTTTCATCTCTTTATTTATTCTGAGCATGCGTGGCACTTTGTCCGTCGGATTTGTGTACACACGATCGGAATTTCCGACAACGGATTTTGTTGTCGGAAAATTTTATATCCTGCTCTCAAGCTTTGTGTGTCGGAAAATCCGATGGAAAATGTCCGATGGAGCCCAAACACGCTCCAATCGGACATTTTCCATCGGAAAATCCGACCGTGTGTACGGGGCATAACTGTGAGGGGTTACCGTGTTCTGGCACCATCAACACCTAAGGCCCAATTTTTCTGCAGAGTATATAGTGCAGTCCGTATAGTATATATACTGCAGTTCAGAGCATATAGTGCAGACAGTGTAGTAATTATAAATATATAATACAGTGCACGGTATATAGTGCAGTGTACAATACATAATATAGTGTATTGAAGTGGTTAAGGGGAACCCTATGACAGAATTAAGAAAAAATGGCATGGGTTCCCCCCAAAATCCATATCAAGCCCTTTGGGTCTGGCATAGATTTTAGGGGAACTCATGGGCACCCCATAGCACCCTCCCCATATTGAGGGCATGTACCCTGGTACGGTTCAGGCTCTCGCCCCCCCCCCCCACATGTGCTGACCGTTTGTTAACCAAGGACCTTTTGTGTTCCTGAAATGCTTGTTTTGATTCTCCAAATGCGCATACCCTGTATGCTTTTTACTTAAAGTGGTTGTAAACCTGTTTAAAAAAAAAAAAACTTGCAAGACAAAGGCATAATGAGCTAGTATGCATAGCATACTAGCTCATTATGAATTACTTACCTGAGATCGAAGCCCCCCAGCGGTCCTCGTTCACCGATCCAGCGGCCGACATCTCCCCGGGGGGTTACTTCCGGGTATCGCGGCTAAGGCGCTGTGATTGGCCGGAGCCGTGATGACATAACAGCACAGTACAACGTACGTGCCGTTGCTTCAGTTTGCTTAAGTGCGCATGTGCCGATGACATCAGCACATGCAAATACAGGGATATCTCCTAAATGCAGGTTTGAGAGATATCCAGTGCAGCTACAGGCAAGTCTAATTATAGGCTTACCTGTAGTATAAAGTGGTTGTAAAGGGTTTTCAACCACTTTAATAAAATCATCTTAAATTAACATACACTATGAGGAGCTGCTTCTCTTTTATCCTACATATGAACCTGTGGATTCACTCCATGTTATGACCCTATGAGATTCAGCTGTCTGGTACCAGAGTGGAGCCGTGCTATAGTGGATATATGATGCTTATCGGATCACCTATAACCTAGTGGTCCATTTTCTGCGGTAAGAGGCCTGGTGTGTTGGTGTGCGGTGGAGGATTTCATAATTCACCTCAGCTTGTCATATTTACACTGTGGGTGATGCAATTTCTTGGAACATGGACTCTTTAGCTCAATGACAGTGGATTTTTATTTACATAGTTATTGTTTGTATTTATTGTCTGCATATCTTTATACATTTTTAAAATATTTTTACCTATATTTTATGCTAGCTGCTGAATAGACATTAGTGCAGTGATTCATTTTATATATTATATATTGTATATACTCATTTTTTTTTAAATTTGAATCATTAGGAACTATGGCAATCCCCTTTAAGGGGTCAAGTAAAACAAGACTGCTGCAAAATATGCTTTTCACTTGTAAGAGTAAGTCATCAAACTAAAGAGATTTGCTATTCAAAAAGGGTCAGAAAGATGAATCTTTTCATGACTAATAATATACCCAGATGATGGTTTGTAAATGCCAAAACATATTAAAAGATTTATTTCAAAGGTATGGGATTGTCCACCACAAATTTGCTTCTGTTAATGTTAGAAATTAAAATTATTTTCCTATGCAAAGCAGTTTATTAAGATTTCCGCTATAGCTGTTGACTAAGAGTACCCATAATAATTTCAGAGAAATTTTATTCTGTCTAATGCATTTGGCATTAGGGAAAAGGGTAAAGCCTATTATCACCTACAGACCTAATCAATAGTTTTGGCTGCTGTCATTTCAATGCTCCGATTTTCAATACTTTTGCATACTTTTTTACTTAACCCCTTTGCATCTAAGGGTAAAACAAATCTTAATGCCTAAGCACACTTTTGAAACGTTGACATGTGTTATTAAAACCGTACATATCATCACAACTACTTTGTGCATCCAGGTGGATTATGCCTTGATTTTTTTCAGGACAAAGATGTAATTATCAAAAGAAAAATGGGCCAAAAATGAAAAAAAATATATATATATATACATTTTTAAATTTAGCTGTATATTTCTTAACCACTTGAGCCCCGGACCATTATGCTGCCTAAGGACCAGAGGTCTTTTTCCAATTTGGCACTGCGTCGCTTTAACTGCTAATTGCGCGGTCATGCAATGCTGTACCCAAACGAAATTTGCGTCCTTTTCTTCCCACAAATAGAGCTTTCTTTTGATGGTATTTGATCACCTCTGCGGTTTTTATTTTTTGCGCTATAAATGGAAAAAGACCGAAAATTTTGAAAAAAAATGATATTTTCTATTTTTTGTTATAAAAAAAATCCAATAAACTCAATTTTAGTCATACATTTAGGCCAAAATGTATTCGGCCACATGTTTTTGGTAAAAAAAATATCAATAAGCGTATATTTATTGGTTTGCGCAAAAGTTATAGCGTCTACAAACTAGGGTACATTTTCTGTAATTTACACAGCTTTTAGTTTATGACTGCCTATGTCATTTCTTGAGGTGCTAAAATGGCAGGGCAGTACAAAACCCCCCCAAATGACCCCATTGTGGAAAGTAGACACCCCAAGGAAATTGCTGAGAGGCATGTTGAACCCATTGAATATTTATTTTTTTTGTCCCAAGTGATTGAATAATGACAAAAAAAAAAAAAAAAAAATATTTACAAAAAGTTGTCACTAAATGATATATTGCTCACACAGGCCATGGGCCTATGTGGAATTGCACCCCAAAATACATTCTGCTGCTTCTCCTGAATATGGGGATACCACATGTGTGGGACTTTTTGGGAGCCTAGCCGCGTACGGGGCCCCGAAATCCAATCACCGCCTTCAGGATTTCTAAGGGCGTAAATTTATGATTTCACTCTTTACTGCCTATCACAGTTTCGGAGGCCATGGAATGCCCAGGTGGCACAAAACCCCCCCAAATGACCCCATTTTGGAAAGTAGACACCCCAAGCTATTTCCAGAGAGGCATATTGAGTCCATGGAATATTTTATATTTTGACACAAGTTGCGGGAAAGTGACACATTTTTTTTTTTTTTTTTTTTTGCACAAAGTTGTCACTAAATGATATATTGCTCACACAGGCCATGGGCATATGTGGAATTGCACCCCAAAATACATTTAGCTACTTCTCCTGAGTACGGGGATACCACATGTGTGGGGCTTTTTGGGAGCCTAGCCGTGTACGGGACCCCGAAAACCAATCACCGCCTTCAGGATTTCTAAGGGTGAAAATTTTTGATTTCACTCTTCACTGCCTATCACAGTTTCGGAGGCCATGGAATGCCCAGGTGGCACAAAACCCCCCCAAATGACCCCATTTTGGAAAGTAGACACCCCAAGCTATTTGCTGAGAGGCATGGTGAGTATTTTGCAGCTCTCATTTGTTTTTGAAAATGAAGAAAGACAAGAAAAAACTTTTTTTTTTTTCTTTTTTCAATTTTCAAAACTTTGTGACAAAAAGTGAGGTCTGCAAAATACTCACTATACCTCTCATCAAATAGCTTGGGGTGTCTACTTTCCAAAATGGGGTCATTTGGGGGGGGTTTGTGCCACCTGGGCATTCCATGGTCTCCGAAACTGTGATAAGCAGTCAAGAGAGAAATCAAAAATTCACGCCCTTAGAAAGCCTGAAGGCGGTGCTTGGTTTTCGGGGTTCCGTACGCGGCTAGGCTCCCAAAAAGTCTCACACATGTGGTATCCCCGTACTCAGGAGAAGCAGCAGAATGTATTTTGGGGTATAATTTCACATATTCCCATGGCATGTTTGAGCAATATATCATTTAGTGACAATTTTGTGCAAAAAAAAAAAAAATTGTCTCTTTCCCGCAACTTGTGTCGCAATATAAAATATTCCATGGACTCGACATGCCTCTCAGCAAATAGCTTGGGGTGTCTACTTTCCAAAATGGGGTCATTTGGGGGGGTTTTGAACTGTCCTGGCATTTTATGCACAACATTTAGAAGCTTATGTCACACATCACCCACTCTTCTAACCACTTGAAGACAAAGCCCTTTCTGACACTTATTGTTTACATGAAAAAGTTTTTTTTTTTTGCAAGAAAATTACTTTGAACCCCCAAACATTATATATTTTTTTAAAGCAAATGCCCTACAGATTAAAATGGTGGGTGTTTCATTTTTTTTTTTCACACAGTATTTGCGCAGCGATTTTTCAAACGCATTTTTTGGGGAAAAAACACACTTTTTTAAATTTTAATGCACTAAAACACACTATATTGCCCAAATGTTTGATGAAATAAAAAAGATGATCTTAGGCCGAGTACATGGATACCAAACATGACATGCTTTACAATTGCGCACAAACGTGCAGTGGCAACAAAATAAATACATTTTTAAAAGCCTTTAAAAGCCTTTACAGGTTACCACTTTAGATTTACAGAGGAGGTCTACTGCAAAAATTACTGCCCTCGATCTAACCTTCGCGGTGATACCTCACATGCATGGTGCAATTGCTGTTTACATTTGACGACAGACCGCCACTTGCGTTCGCCTTAGTGTGAGAGCAGGGGGCGACAGGGGTGCTTTTTTTTTTTTTTTTTTTTTTTTCTTTATTATTTTTTTGCTTTGTTATCTTATTTTTAAACTGTTCCTTTCATTTTTATTTTTTTTTAATCATTTTTATTGTTATCTCGGGGAATGTAAATATCCCCTATGATAGCAATAGGTAGTGACAGGTACTCTTTTTTGAAAAAATTGGGGTCTATTAGACCCTAGATCTCTCCTCTGCCCTCAAAGCATCTGACCACACCAAGATCGGTGTGATAAAATGCTTCCCCAATTTCCCAATGGCGCTATTTACATCCAGCGAAATCTAAGTCATAAAATGCTCGTAGCTTCCGGTTTCTTAGGCCATAGAGATGTTTGGAGCCACTCTGGTCTCTGATCAGCTCTATGGTCAGCTGGCTGAATCACCGGCTGCATTTTCAGGTTCCCTGTTGAGACAGGAGAGCCAGAGAAAAACACGGAAGACGGTGGGGGGGGGCATTCCCTCCCACGGCTTGTAAAAGCAGTCTAGAGGCTAATTAGCCGCTAGGATTGCTTTTACATGAAAGCCGACCGCTGGCTGAAAAGAATGATACCAAGATGATACCTAAACCTGCAGGCATCATTCTGGTATAACCACTCAAAGTTGTGAATGGCGTACCTGAAGACAAAAAAATGGTTAACAATAAAGCACAGTAAACGGTAAAGTATAAAAAATTGCATACCTGAAAAGCAAACATGATAAAACATAATAACAATAAAACATTGCAGAATAGAATACAGTAAAAAAGAGCAGAACAATAGAGAGAATAGAGAGAGAGAGAACAATAAAACGACAACTATTTTTTTTTATTTTATATATATATATATATATATATATTTTTTTTTACACTTTTTTTGTAACTAACTTTTATAACTGTAACCGGTTCCAGGTTCGGGTCTCTCAAAATGCGATGGCATCTTGGGAGACCCTGTGAAAGTGTGCCTAGTCTGTGCAATGCTGTACCCTACGCTAATACTCAACTAGTGCATGGTAGCGTTCAAAACATTCACCAATGCAAAGACCAGGATTGTCAGGACAGGAGGGACAATAATAGCGGGTGTCACGCCTATATCCGCGCTAGCTGCAGACACAATATCTTTTTTGGGGGCGTTCGCTGGGTAGGGGTACTCGGGAGGACATAAAGAAAATGCCTCTCATGCAGCCGACTGCATTTGGTTGGGGATGTGAATGGGGGAAGTACGGGCGCTGCAGAAGCGGTGGGTTCCCAATTAGGATTGGCGAATGCAGTAGGAAGGGCACTATGGGCACGACGGGCCTGTGTTTGTCTTTTTGGTGGCAGCGGGACACTACTTGTGCTTGCCACCTCACCAGCTTGAACTGCACTTATGGGACTCGCCACGTCACCAAGTGTTACTGCAGTGCTGGTTTGACTACGACCGGGGTGTACTAGGCCGCTGGCGCTTGCCAGTTCACCAAAATGCTACCAAAAAATCTGTTGGCGATCGCAGGGATCAGGCCTGACTCTGCGAACGCTGCAGTTATGTGTTTAGTGTTTTGTAAGTGACAGTGATCGATCGATACTGCACTTGGGTGGGCTGGGCTGGGCCGGGCGGAGGGGCAAAACGCAGGTGCTAGCAGGTATCTGGGCTGATCCCGCTAACACTGCGTTTGTGAGAACCCTAAACTGCTGGGGATGCTAGTATAGATCTGATCGGATCAGATATTGATCCGTTCAGATACTATACCACTAAGGGTGGTGTACAGTGCGTGCGTGGGTGTTAGCGGTACTGGCGCTAACCTGACGCTGCCTGGGGCTGGTGCTTGCCAGTTCACCAAAATACTACCAAAAAAACTGTTAGCGATCGCAGGGATCAGGCCTGACTCTGCGAACGCTGCAGTTATGCATTTAGTGTTTTGTAAGTGACAGTGATCGATCGATACTGCACTTGGGTGGGCTGGGCTGGGCCGGGCGGAGGGGCAAAACGCAGGTGCTAGCAGGTATCTGGGCTGATTCCGCTAACACTGCGTTTTTGGGAACCCTAAACTGCTGGGGACACTAGTATAGATCTGATCGGATCAGATATTGATCCGTTCAGATACTATACCACTAAGGGAGGCGTATGCTGCGTGCGTGGGTGTTAGCGGTACTGGCGCTAACCTGACCCTGCCTGGGGCTGGTGCTTGCCAGTTCACCAAAATACTACCAAAAAAACTGTTAGCGATCGCAGGGATCAGGCCTGACTCTGCGAACGCTGCAGTTATGCGTTTAGTCTTTTGTAAGTGACAGTGATCGATCGATACTGCACTTGGGTGGGCTGGGCTGGGCCGGGCGGAGGGGCAAAACGCAGGTGCTAGCAGGTATCTGGGCTGATCCCGCTAACACTGCGTTTTTGGGAACCCTAAACTGCTGGGGACGCTAGTATAGATCTGATCGGATCAGATATTGATGCGTTCAGATACTATACCACTAAGGGAGGTGTATGCTGCGTGCGTGGGTGTTAGCGGTACTGGCGCTAATCTGACGCTGCCTGGGGCGACGCATATCACCGCCGGGCGATCAGGGGGCTAAACCTTTATTCGGTAATAAACGGCGGGTGCCCTGACACTATAAAAAATAAACAAACTAACCAGCGTCAACCGTAACGGTTATACGGTGATCAGTGGTGAAAGGGTTAACTAGGGGGCAATCAAGGGGTTAAAACATTTATTCGGTAGTATATGGGGGTCCCTGACGCTATAAAACGCTGACGGCGAACCTAAATATTTATGTCCCTAACTAGCGTCACCAGCGACACTAATACAGCGATCAGAAAAATGATCGCTTAGTGACACTGGTGACAGGGGGTGATCAAGGGGTTAAAACTTTATTAGGGGGGGTTAGGGGGGTACCCTAGACCTAAAGGGGGGTAACAGTATCTATCCCAACACTGTAACTGTCACAAACTGACACTATGCAGTAATCAGAAAAAAAAAAAAAAAAAATAACTGCTGGTGTCAGTTTGTGACAGGGGGGGGGGGGTGATTGGGGGGGGGGATCGGGGGGCGATCGGGGGGGGGATCGGGGTGTTTTGTGTGCCTGGCATGTTCTACTGTGTGTGTGTGTGTTGGTGCACTCACATTGATGTCTTCTCTCCTCGGGCCGGAACGGAAATTACCGTGCCGAGGAGAGATGACATCATTTCCTTTGCTGCTGTTTAGCATACAGCAGCAAAGGAATGATTCGATTGGCCGGCGGCGATCGCGAGGGGGGGGCCACGAACGGATGGTCTCCCCCTCACCACCGATCGCCGCTGGACAAACGACGACCGCCTCGGGCACCGGGGGGGGGTCCGATCGGACCCCCCACCCGCGGAAGGCAAATCACGTACCCTGTACGTGATTTTGCCTGTCCGTGCCACTTTGCCGACGTACATCGGCGTGAGGCGGTCGTCAAGTGGTTAATATTGCCATAACCTTCAGCTAAAGAAGAACCCCCAAAAAATGTTCCTGCTCTTGACAATTACAGCAATACCATGCATGTGTATGTTATTTATTGTATGTATCCGTAGTACAACCCAGAAGCAAATGTCAGTGTGTTTTAGGTAGGATAAAAAAAAAGCAAAATGCGCTCTAACTGACACTGATACTAATTAAAAACATAAAATAAATAAATAATAAGAATAAAAATATACTGACCCTGACCTTTGACTTTTGACCATGACTGTGACCCAAACACTAACCCTGGTACTGACCTAAATCAAACCTTGATCTAGGTATTCATTTTTTTTTTTCATTATTATTGTTATTTTTTTTAAACACACTTTTTTTTCTCTCTCTGCAAGGACAGAGAGAAATACAATGCATCTTTCCTCCATTCACAGAGAGAGAAAAAATGGCTGATCACTGTGATAGCCAATCAGAGACTATCACAGTGATCAGGTGATGCGGAATCGGAAGTTCTGGGTCCCGATCGTTAGTACGGGGGCCTGGGGCTCTCGTGGGACCCTGGTCTCTGTGCTGGAAGCGCGCCGTGTGGCGCACTCCCAGCACAGAGGGAGATGCGCAAATATGCACAAAGGGAGAAGAGTAAATATGCAATTACATGCCTTCCCACAGTCCACATTAATGTGAACCTAGTCTTTTATAGCGCCAACAGTTTGTGCACCGCTTTGCAATATAAAGGGAGGCAGTACGATTACAATACAATTTGATACAGAAGGAATAGGAGGGCAGCTTACCAATTCTTGTGATGTGATGGCTACATTAGTTTTCTTCAGCTTTGTTGATTTTTCAAAAGAACAATTGTCCTGTTACAGTTACAGGATTGGTACAAATCATTTACCATTGACAGGGGTGCCTACAATGATCAGCTTTTATTTATTGATGTAAAATCTTTATCTCAAAAGAAAAAAAAAAACATTTGATATAACTGCAGTGTGGACCGGAGTGTGGCTTCAATTTTTTAGTACATCTAAATCTGTATATCTAACACTCCCCTTCCCCCAGACTGATAATGCTGCTGTCCAAAAGTGTCCCCTGTGCTCCTTCATTCAGAGTATGGGCACCCCAATATAGGAGGTGTGCTATTGGCCAGATCACCAGGTGTAAAGGAGGGAACAAATAAAAATGCAGCCACTGCATCTAATGATTGGTAGGCTGCAATATACAGTGGGGACGAAAAGTATTCAGACCCCCTTAAATTCTTCACTCTTTGTTATATTGCAGCCATTTGCCAAAATCATTTAAGTTCATTTTTTTTCCTCATTAATGTTGAAAGCACCCCATATTGACAGAACAACACAGAATTGTTGACATTTTTGCAGATTTATTAAAAAAGAAAAACTGAAATATCACATGGTCCTAGGTATTCAGACCCTTTGCTGTGACACTCATATATTTAAATCAGGTGCTGTCCATTTCTTCTGATCATCCTTGAGATGGCTCTACAACTTCATTTGAGTCCAGCTATGTTTGATTATACTGATTGGACTTGATTAGGAAAGCCACACACCTGTCTATATAAGACCTTACAGCTCACAGTGCATGTCAGAGCAAATGAGAATCATGAGGTCAAAAGAACTGCCTGAAGAGCTCAGAGACAGAATTGTGGCAAGGCACAGATCTGGCCAAGGTTACAAAAAAATTCTGCTGAACTTAAGGTTCCTAAGAGCACAGTGGCCTCCATAATCCTTAAATGGAAGACGTTTGGGATGACCAGAACCCTTCCTAGAGCTGGCCGTCTGGCCAAACTGAGCTATCGGGGGAGAAGAGCCTTGGTGAGAGAGGTAAAGAAGAACCCAAAGATCACTGTGGCTGTGCTCCAGAGATGTAGTCGGGAGATGGGAGAAAGTTGTAGAAAGTCAACCATCACTGCAGCCCTCCACCAGTCGGGGCTTTATGGCAGAGTGGCCTGACGGAAGCCTCTCCTCAGTGCAAGACACATGAAAGCCCGCATGGAGTTTGCTAAAAAACACCTGAAGGACTCCAAGATGGTGAAAAAATAAGATTCTCTGGTCTGATGAGACTAAGATAGACCTTTTTGGCCTTAATTGTAAGCAGTTTGTGTGGAGAAAACCAGGCACTGCTCATCACCTGTCCAATACAGTCCCAACAGTGAAGCATGGTGGTGGCAGCATCATGCTGTGGGGGTGTTTTTCAGCTGCAGGGACAGGAGGACTGGTTGCAATTGAGGGAAAGATGAATGCAGCCAAGTACAGGGATATCCTGGACGATAACCTTCTCCGGAGTGCTCAGGACCTCAGACTGGGCCGAAGGTTTACCTTCCAACAAGACAATGACCCTAAGCACACAGCTAAAATAACGAAGGAGTGGCTTCACAACAACTCTGTGACTGTTCTTGAATGGCCCAGCCAGAGCCCTGACTTAAACCCAATTGAGCACCTCTTGAGAGACCTAAAAATGACTGTCCACCAACGTTTACCATCCAACCTGACAGAACTGGAGAGGATCTGCAAGGAGGAATGGCAGAGGATCCCCAAATCCAGGTGTAAAACACTTGTTGCATCTTTCCCAAAAAGACTCATGGCTGTATTAGATCAAAAGGGTGCTTCTACTACATACTGAGCAAAGGGTCTGAATACTTAGGACCATGTGATATTTCAGTTTTTCTTTTTTAATAAATCTGCAAAAAAACAATTCTGTGTTTTTCTGTCAATATGGGGTGCTGTGTGTACATTAATGAGGAAAAAAATTGAACTTAAATGATTTTAGCAAATGGCTGCAATATAACAAAGAGTGAAAAATTTAAGGGGGTCTGAATACTTTCCGTCCCCAATGTATTACATTTTTGGTTTTGGGTTTAATATCACTTTAAGGTATACAGAATGAAGAGTTAAAATAATGCTATGGTGAGGGTATAGGGGGTTAAATATTGCAGGGTTTAAGTATTAGGGATCACATCGGGCATTAGGTGAGGTGTTAGGTATAGAAAGATTAAGGGTTATCATTAAATTGTCAGTTCACTTATGCCGCATACACACAAGCAGACTTCTCGTCGGACTAAACTCATTATATGATCATTGAACTCGTATGATCATTATATATTTGATTATTGTGCTTGATAGTCTTAAGGTGTTTATTATTCATATATTTTTTTTATAAGTAGTGAGCAAATTTAGTGTGGAAGCTCACTGGAGTATTTTTATTTGTTTATAATGGAAAGAGAGTAGTGGAGTGATGGGGGAGGTGGATGGACAGAGAGATGGAAAGAGTGATGCCGCGTACACATGAGCGGACTTTACGGCAGACTTTGCCCGGCGGACAGGGATTTCGTCGGACAATTCGATCGTGTGTGGGCTCCAGCGGACTTTGTTTTCTCAAATGTTGGACGGACTTAGATTTGAAACATGTTTCAAATCTATCCGACGGACTCGAGTCCGGTCGAAAAGTCCGCTCGTCTGTATGCTAGTTCGACGGACAAAAAAGCCATGCTAGGGCAGCTATTGGCTACTGGCTATGAACTTCCTTATTTTAGTCCGATCGTAGGTCATTACGTACGAATTCGACTGACTTTGGTTGATTGTGTGTAGGCAAGTCCGTTCATTCAGAAAGTCCGTCGTAAAGTCCGTCGAAAAGTCCGCCGGCAAAGTCTGCCGTAAAGTCCGCTCGTGTGTACGCGGCATGAGGAGTGAGTTAGGCCCCTTTCACATATACACGTTCAGGTCTGTCTGTCAGTTTTTCAGGCGGACCTGATTGGACGCTCCATTCACCTCTATGGAGCGACAGATGTCAGTGGTGACCTGTCCACTGGCATCCAATCCGCTAATCCAGACGGATGGAATCCCTATTGTCCATCCCTCTGGCAGATGGAAAAGGCAGATCTTTTTTTATCTGATCCCCCATAGAGGAGAGCGGAGCTCTGACAGGTCCGTCTTTCCACAGTGAGCAGAGATGGACCTGTCATCCTTCGGCTCAGTGGAGCGATCCTTGCTGAGCAAGTGGAGTCCGTGAAAATGGACGTGTGTGTGAAAGAGCCCTAAAGGATGGAGGTATAGACTGGGTGACAGAGAGATGGATGATGGGATAATGCAAGGCAAGGAGGGATGTGAGTGACACAGAGAAATGGAATTAAGAAGCAAAAGATGGAGGGATGGAGTTATGGAAAGAAAGAGGGAGAGACAGAATACTAGAGGGATGAAAGTGATGGAGGATAGAAAAGGTGGAGGGATATAAGGCACAAGGAGTTGTGGAGGAATAAAAGAAGGGAGTAACAGAGGGATGGAAGTGATGGAGGTTGAAGTGATTGGAGGGACCTGCAACAGAGGGAGGAATAGAGACAGGAGGTCTTTAGAATTGGGGACATACATTCTTGTGACCCTGGTTGCTAACTGGGATTGGGTTGCGTTTGGTAAGCAGTAGTGCAGGCTTGTGGGGGCCCCAGAGCATTACTTTGCCCAGGGGCCCACAATGCTATTAAGATGGCACTAAGCACTGGAGGGCTCGGTTTGTTGGTAAGTCTGTCATAATGTATTAGTATGCGATGCATACTAGCACATTATGGCTAAAACCTGCATGGGGGGTCATTTCTTTAGTTTTTTACTAACTATACTACCGCTTTAACTTTAGAGAGAACAAATGTTCTCCTTCTGCCACTCTGTTAGTGGGCATACTCTTAAGCCCCTGGGATGAGTGATTTGTCCCAATAGTTGGATGTTTGCTTCTATTGCTATGCAATAAAACTCAATGAAATGCTTGGTTAGTGGAGCCAGCACTTATGGCTAATTAGAGCAACCAGGGGGAGCCTTAATTGGTACAGAAAGATTGGACTGTAAGTGGGCAAACTTGCCTGTCCCTACTCCAGAAAGATCTGCCCATTTCAGTTGCCTTAGTCAGGTCCTGCACCTCTGTGCATGTGCATCAAGGACTCCATGCATTTGCCTGGAAAATACCTGTGCACTGGCAGTCCACGTCATAGAGAATACAAACCAGTAAAGCAACCCTTGAAATCTTGGGGCTGAATATTGAGAGTTGAAGCATTATTTTAGGGTTTAGGCTGTTAAAGTGTCATGCAGTAGGAGGTTATGTATTAGGGTGTGCTTTAGTGTTGGGGACCATATAGAGTCAGTCAGGTGAGGCAGTCAAAGAAGCTTCAGGACTTATACTTATCCTCGCCGCAAGAGTTCTATGCAGAAAAATAACATTGCATTGGTTTCCTGTTTTCTCTCTTTTTTTTTTTTCTTTTTATCCGTTGATCTGGCCAGTAAATCTGTTATTTTTAAACCACCTTTAACCCTTTTATTGCCACTGACATAAGGTGTATGTGAATGGCATTGGGAGATTTACACACACTTCCGGGTGTTACAGAGTCTGTACAGCCACTATATTCACTTTCTCTGACTCTTATGCCTCGCATACAAGATCGGACTTTCCGCCAACAAAACCGTGGAATTTTGTGCGATGGGCGTTGGCTCAAACTTGTCTTGCATACACACGTTCACACAAATGTTGGCCAAAAATTACGAACGTAGTGACGTACTAAACATACTACGTGGTTTTTCTCCTCTTTAGCGCCACCCTTTGGGCTCTTTCTGCTAATTTCGTGTTAGTAGAAGTTTGGTGAGTGTTGATTTGCGCTTTTCTTTTTGCGTTTTTCATTTTGTGCTTTTCAGTTTGTTTCTGAACGGCCGTTCGTCAACCAGACATGTTGCGGAATCGGAGGAGATAACGTGTTATTTATTATTGGCCTTGGAGTTTTTGCTTTGACGTTATTTTTTTGGTTGTATAATGATTTGATTTGGTATATTTTCTATATTTTTGAATGCATAGAATGCAGTTTTTGGTTAAGTTCTATTGACAGATAGCATGTCTATTTTTTTTTTTTAATGCACAATAAAAAAATTGGCTATGTGTTTTACTTCAAATGACAGTTTGGGAGTAGGCAGTTACATTTTAAAAAATACAATGCAAAATTGACAAGAGACACCAACGTAGTTGTATCTTTGATCCTAAAAACTAGAGGATAATGGTGTTGTGGTAACTTGCACAAATAAAAAAAAATATATATATAATAATATTATTCTGGATATCACTAGAAAAAAAAGCCCTTGAAAATTTGTTTGCAATAACTCCATCAGTATCACCAGCAAAGCAGCTTCATTATTATCCCATTAAAGAAGAAGAGAATGTGCGCTGCATTTGGAGATTTCATAATTTTCCACGTCACGAATGTTAATTCTCCATTACGAACGCTAGTTTACAAGACCGATCGCTTCTGCTTCCGAGCATGCGTGTTTGTACTTTGGACTTTTGTCCGACGGACTTGTGTACACACGCTCGGAAAATCCGACAAGAGACATTTGTTGGCGGAAAATGTGAGAACATGCTAGCCAACATTTGTCGGAAAGTCCGACAACAATTGTCCGATGGAGCATACACACGGTCGGATTTTCCACCAACAACCTCACATCCAACATTTCTCGTCGGAAAATCTGATCGTGTGTACGGGCCTTTAGGCTCCATTCACACTTTAGAATTCGAAATCATGTGGCGATCACTGCACAAAGCGCAATGCTTGTTTGGGTGCCATTATCTCTTTGTAACCCAAAACGTGATGTGATTCTGCCTAGATTGTCGCACGGCAATCTCAGCAAATGCGCCTTTCAAAATTGTGTTCTGCTTGTTGCCCAAAAAGGAGCAGGAGCTTCTTTTCAGGCGACAAAGGTGCATTAGGGCAGCCCATTTAAGTGGTTTCCCTATTTAGATCTTTAATTACACTTCATTTAGAATACTGTGTCCAGTTCTGGAGACCTCACTTACAAAAAAACATACAATAAATAGAAAAACAAAAACGTAAGATAGAACAAATCCAGAAGGCAACAAAAATTGTGAAAGGTCTAAGGGATAAACCATATCAGGAGAGACTACAGAAACTTAAGACATACAGGGGATCATTTACTATAACTCCAGGAAGTACTGGGCACTATGGCAAATAATAGAGCCCATTTTAGCCAAATGGAAACAAAACGGCGAATTTGCGCATGAAAATCAGCGATATAAGCGGAGAACAAACGTTTGCAAATTCTAAAGTGCTGCTAATTAGCGCTTCCGCGTATATATAAATGCCAATTCTTATCAAGTTGTTATATTGCACTGTACTGTAGCCATGATCCATGTATGTGAAAGAAACATTTTTTATCAGAGATGTGCTCTAGTTCCCGTGCATCTATTGATTTATATTGCAATTAGTATTCCTAGTTTTTTTTTTCTTCTTTTGCTAAGAAATGCAGTTCTGAATGATTATTACATAGTAATGTCTGCTATTCTGTAAAGTTACATGTATTAATCATTTAGGTTACCTATTTGTTGTAGGTTGTTTTTTCATGTTTTTGATTTATTATTTATTAATTTAGTTGACTATAAAGCAGTATTTATTTATGTTCATTCTTTAATAATACTATACTATTATGCAGGTCTTGTACTTAGCACAATGGCTTAATGGTCTGCTTGGATATCTCCACACCACTCATGGTATGAGTTCAAACAACAGCCAACCTACCATCCACCAGCTGTGTTTATTTTTTCAGTGCACAAGTGAATTAAAATAAACAAACAAAGAAATGTAAACTGCCCTTTAGCTAGTGTGTGGTGTTTGGAATGTCACATCATAATATAATTGAATACTTACATACCATTGCATGCATTTAAAGGGTTAATACAATAAAAACTTTCACATTAAACTTCATTGGCTACTTGGCAATCACCTATTTTCAGTAAATATATATACACGTATATTTGTGTTGCTTTGGCTAATTGGCTAACTGGCATTCTCCTTTTCCCACCAATGCAAGCTTTTAGGATTTTTCTGTGGGATTTGAACCCATGAGTCTTTCAATACCTGAAGGTTTGAAGGTAGAGGTGCTAACTGCTAGCCTATTGGGCTGAACACAATTATACATACAAAATACTTTTACTAGTGTTTGATGTGTTATATACTATACAATAAAGTTTATCAAATGTAAACTGCTTGTTGGCTAGTGTGTGGTGTTTGGAGATTCACACCATAATATTAGTGAATACTTACATACCATTGCAAGCATTTGAAGAGTTAATACAATAATATCAACCACATTAAAGTGGTTACACATTAAAGGCTACTTGGCATTCACTGTATGCTGCTTTGGCTAATTGGCTAACTGGCTAACAGTAATTCTCATTTTCTCCACCAATAGTAATCTTTTAGGATTCTTCTGTGGGATTTGAACCCATGAGTCTTTCAATACCTGAATGTTTGAAGGTAGAGGTGCTAACTGCTAGCCTATGGGCTGAGCACAATTATATATACAAAATACTTTTACAAGTGTTTGATGGTTTATATACCATACAATAAATTTTATCAAATGTAAACTGCTTGTTAGCTAGTGTATGGTGTTTTGGAGATTCACACCATAATATTAGTGAAGACTTATTTATTTTTATTTAAAGCGGGGGTTCACCCACACCGCCAAAAAAAAAAAATATTAAAAGCCAGCAGCTGGTGACGGGATGTGGGAAGTGAGGACGTGAGAACGTAACGTCCGTCACAGAGGGAGGGATCCCAGTGTACCAGCAAGACGCTGCCTCGAGGAATGCTCTGTGAAGCCGTCAGCGTCTACAACCTAACAGGAGGAGAGCGTCAGCCCCAGCCTGCCAAGGAGGAAAAATGACAGCTCTATGAAAAATCATACCTCCAGAGAAGCGACCGGAGCAGTAAGAGGGAAATGAGAACCGTGAGTGATCTGTGAAGCAGCGGCAAGCTTCAATCCCCCGTCCCCCCTCCCCCTTCCTCTCCCCCCCTCCGTATCCCTTGTCTGCCGGGCGGCTGGTAAAATTTGTTGTGTGCAGTGATTTGCAGCTATAACACCGGAGGAAGCAAAAACGAAACTGCCGGAGATACGGAGCCGCAAGGAGTGGAGAGGGTAAGACGTGGATGGATGAGAGGGATGTGGATAAATAACATGTAATCTATAGAAGCCATGTGTAATATGAAACGAAGAAAGTTTTAAATCTGAGTGGAAACAACGGAGAAATATACTACTGAAAAAAACTGATAAGGTGATTGAAGGTGAAGGGACTGTGTTTGAAAGTAGTTTGTAAAACAGGTGTAAGCCTTGGCGTCCCGTCCCCCCCTCCCCCTCCTCTCGCTCTCGGTCTCCCCCCCCCCTGCCCCCCTCCCTCTCCGGTTCTCCCTGTGCCTAACGTGGCTGATCAGAGGATTTCTTATCTGTAAGGATTTAAAGCTGGACTGTGTGTATAAAGGAATATATATGAACCACAGCAGTTCCCTGTATTGTCAGCATAAAGTATCTTGGAGGCAGACCTGAAAGAATAACATCTATTTAAAGGTTAAAACGGTCAAAGTTTATGATACCAGCAGAAGTATAGTACGCAAAAAACACATTTAGCTGGGGAGCACCTGATTAATATACCTGGTTACTACAAAACACAAACAGGACTGATATACGGGTACCCCTGGATAGGGGTAACCTGGAGTAACGCTCGCAACCACCATCCTCATTGCCCACCTTCATAAATTGCTCGCGGCCCCCCCATATACTCAGATATATCTCTCCCCACTAAAAAAGGGGGAGCAAGGAAATAAGACTGGGTAAACGAATAAGAGTAATAAAGAAGGTAAAAATGAGTAAAAGCACAAATAAAGCGACAAGAGGAGGCGCCCTTAAATCCCCAAAAGATAAACCAGGGACCAGTACACTGAAGCAGTATATGACACAAGGAGCTAGTCCAAGAAATCTAGAAGCAGAGAAGCAGGGGAAAGCAAAGGTGGAAAATAAAAAAGGGAACGATAAAAAGGCGGGGGAAACCCCAGAACACTCCAGGGAAGAGTTTACATCAGAAGGGGAGTTGGAAAGTAGTAGGATAGAGGGGAGACCACCCGAGTCTCTCCCCCCCACAAAGGGAGAAATGAACGAGATGCTATTGAGGCTGGAAAAGTCGATCAAAGCAGACATCAATATGATGAGAGGAGATTTGGGAAGCCTCCTGGACAGGGTAGAAGAAACAGAAAAAACGGTAGAGAACCAAAAGAAAGAACTGGAAGCCCTTAAACAGCAAATGAAAACAGCAAAACAAATACAGAGGGAAATCCTTTATAAAATAGAAGATCAGGAAAATAGAAACAGAAGACAGAATATAAGGCTGCGATCAGTCCCAGAAAAAGCGGGAGAAGATCTAAGGAAAATGTGCTCAATAATATTTGACCCCCTTATAGATAAAAAAGATGAAGAACCCCTAAGGATAGAAAGAATACACAGAGTCGGACACCGGAGAAACTCAGAAGAAAGACCACGGGACATTATTATTAGATTTAGATTCTATGAAGATAAGTCGGAGATCTGGGGAAAGTTAAAGACAAAATCACCCCTGGTATATGAGGGTACGGAGATACAGGTGTATGCTGACCTATCTCAAGAAACCTTAACAAGAAGAAGACATCTTAAACCCCTCTTAGAAAAGATGAGGCAACAAAACATCAGATATAGCTGGGGGTTCCCAGCCTGCCTGATAGGATACAAAGAGGGGAGATCAGCGAAATTGCGCTTCCCTGAAGATCTGGAAGGGTTCTGTGGAAAACTAGACTTGCAGATACCAGATATACCGGGCTGGATGGGGGGGGGGATTAGGGGGGAAGGGTACACAGATCACTTAAAATTGAAGATAGCAGGTCAACACCCCTTCAAATTTCCAATCTAAGGAAGGGGTGAGAGGGTACACTGGGTCCCATACCTTGGGACAAATAGGTTTGTAGGTCGCCCTGATGTGTGGGGCACCGAACAAACGAGGGGCCCACAGGGGGCCGGGGGGGGAGGGGGGAGATGGATGGGGGGATGGTGGGAGGGGGGGGATGGGGAGGAGGGGGGGAACATGATGCATATGTCGGGATAGCGGGAGGGGGGGCTCAGGGAGGGGGGGGATGGAGGGGGGGAGGGGGGGAGGTAGGGGAATGGGCAGGAGGGGGGGTACAGTGTGCACATGACCTGATAGAAAAAGGGGTAGCTCAAGGTAGGTTAAAGGCACGAAAGATAGCAAACTCAGAAAAATGACAACATTGAAATTTCTTTCCTATAACGTAAAAGGGTTAAACTCAAAGTTAAAAAGACATAAAATCTTGAGGGAACTACAAACCTATGGAGCAGGGTGGTGTCCCTGCAGGAGACCCATTTAACGCATGAATCAAATATTAAATTAAGATCAAAAGAATTCCCGAACTGGTTCTATGGAGATGCAATATCGAAAAGAGCAAGGGGAGTGGCAATAGGATTGGCCAAAGGAGTACAGTTTAAACTAGGAGGTATGATGCAGGACCCAGGAGGGAGATTTTTATTCCTCAAGGGAATACTCGGAGGAATGGAATGTACCCTTGCCAACATATATGCCCCCAACAAAAACCCACTAAGGTTTCTCAAGGGCACATTAGAGAAATTAATGGATTTCAAGAAGGGAGAACTCATAGTAATGGGGGATCTTAACGTGTGTTTAGAACCAGAGATCGACAGTACGTCCGGGGCACAGGGGACGAATAACGGACAGATGAGGAAGATAAAACAGGAACTACATAAAAATCAACTGGTAGACATATGGAGGGTAATGAATGGTAAAATACGAGATTATACGTTCTACTCCCCTGTGCACCGGACGTACTCTAGGATTGACTACATATTAGTAGACCATAGACTCTTGGATAAGATAGTAGGTTCAAAAATAGGAATAATCACAATATCAGACCATGCCCCTACTGAGATGGAGATGCAGATGAATGGGGCACAAGGGAGGCAATCACTGTGGAGAATAAATGAAGATTTACTGCAAAACGAAGAAATATCCAAAAAAATAGAGAGAGAGCTAAAACACTATTTTGAAACAAATGAAACAGGAGATACATCGGGGTCGGTGACTTGGGAAGCACATAAAGCCTATATAAGGGGAATAATAATAAAAGAGGGAGCAAGGAGAAAGAGGGAAAGGAAAAACAGGATGGGAAATGTTATAAAAGAAATTTTTAATTTAGAACAAGAACATAAAAAATACAGAGGACACCACCAAACAACATACCTCGCACTAATAAATAAACGGGATGAATTAAAAAAACTGATGGAACAAGAAACAAAGGAAAAATTTAACCAAATAGCCAAAGAAAGATATCTGTACGGAAATAAGGCGGGAAAGCATTTAGCCAGAATGCTCAGGAAAAAAAAAGCCCTTAACTTTATAGGAAAGATACAGGATAAACATGGGAAAATGGTGTATGAAACCAAAGAGATTGGGGAAGTATTTAGAAACTACTATAGTGAACTATATACGGAGGAGATAAATGGAGACCAGATAATGGAAGAAAGTAAAAACAGGAAGATAGAGGAATTCTTAAAAGGCGCCAAATTAACCAAAATTACAAAAAATGCAAGAGAGGCCCTGGAGAAACCAATTACAGAGGAAGAGATATATAGAGCAATAGCAGATAGTGCACAGGGGAAAAGTCCGGGTCCGGATGGGTTCACCACATATTACTACTAAAAATTTAAAGATATATTAGTTCCGAAAATGTGTAAATACATGAATGGGGTGGGAAGCGAATATGAATTAAGTAATGAGGCGCTTTTCGCTACAATCACCGTAATTCCCAAAGAGGCCAAAGACGCAACTCTATGCGCGAGCTATAGACCGATATCACTGATCAATGTAGATACAAAAATATATTCAAAAATATTGGCCACAAGGATAAAAGAACTGATGAATGGGGTGATTCATCCGGACCAAGTAGGCTTTATAGCGGGAAGGGAAGGAAGAGACAATGGGGTGAGAACCCTGCTGTTGCTCCAGAAGAGAAGGGAGGAGGGACTCCCAGGCCTGCTCTTGTCAAGTGATGCCGAAAAGGCGTTTGACAGGGTGGCCTGGGAGTTCCTGTTTAGAACCCTAGAAATGATTGGAATCGGCCCCAAGATGATAGGATGGATTAAAGCATTATATAGGAAACCTAAGGCGGCCATTAAGATCAACGGAACCCTGTCATCACCCTTCGAGATGAAGAGAGGGACAAGACAGGGATGCCCCCTGTCTCCCCTTCTCTTCGTCCTGGCCCTAGAACCCCTCCTGTCAACAATCAGAAATAACCCTGATATTGAAGGATTCAAGGTGGGAAAAGAGGAGCACAAACTGGCTGCTTATGCGGACGACGTGCTCTTCTATATAAGTAACCCCGGAAATACACTACCAAGATTGGTTAAAATATTAAAACAATATGGAGAAATAACAAACTTTAAGATCAATATGGGGAAATCAGAAATCTTGAAGATAAAAGTGAATAAAATAGAGGAGGAAAAACTGAAGAGAGATTTCCAATTCTGTTGGAAAAAAGAGATTAAATATCTGGGAATAATGCTCTCGAACTCCCCGGGAAAGCTATATAGGAAAAACTATATCCATCTCTTAGAGGAAATAAGGAGGGAAGGGAAAAAACTCCAGATAAAACCTCTCTCATGGATGGGACGTATTAACGCCATAAAGATGGTCCTTTTACCTAAGATTACGTATAAATTCCAAATGTTACCCATTAGACTCCCACAGGAATATATTAGAAAGCTGAAATCAATAATCTCTAACATAATATGGAAGAACAAAAGAGCAAGAATATCTCTTAAAACACTAAAACAAAATAGAGCCAAAGGAGGCCTTGCGGTCCCAGATATCCAAAAATATTACAAAGCAATAATTATGTCAAGAGCAATAGAATGGGCTAGGGATAACCAAGAAAAAAGATGGGTGAATATAGAGAATCACTACAGTAAAACACGCTTAGGATCTATAATTTGGAACCCTCCGAGCCACAGAACGGTAGATGAGGAAACACACGGTTTGACAAAAATAGTTTTAAAAACATGGGAGGTAGCATATAAACAATTAGACAAGACCTTTAATTCTCCTCTGATAGAATTAAAGGAGAATGAATATTTTGCACCAGGGAAAAGAGATATAGGGGGGAACTGGATAAAAAAAGATAAAGTACAGCTTAGAGAAATACTTAAAAAAGGGAAAATAGTCACAATAGATGAGATGAAAGAAAACACAGACACATGGGTGATAGATGAATGGAGGTACATGCAACTAGATCGCTTCGTGAAAAATTTACCTCAACCAATAAGATCTGGAGAAAACTTGACAGATCTAGAAAAACTTTGCTGCGCGGAAAAGACAAAAAACACAATATCCAAGTTATATAAACTATTACTAAAAGTAGAAGAAGCAGAGGTCCCTACATTCATCAAAAATTGGGAAAAGGAACTGGGAACACAAAAAGACACAAACACGATTAATAAAATGCTTCGTCTAGCCCATAGCTCAGCGGCAGATACAAAAACGGCCGAGATGAATTATAAATGCATGGCAAGGTGGTACGCAACGCCAGATAGGATGAGTAAATTTCAACAGGGGAAATCGGCAGAGTGCTGGCGGGGATGTGGAGAAATGGGCACTATGGCTCACTTATGGTGGAATTGCCCGGTAATTAGGAAATATTGGAAAAAAATCCTGGGTTTGATAAAGGAGATTACAAAAATAGAGGTGAAGGAGGATCCGTGGGTGGTTCTCTTCCACGGCATAGAAGGAACTGTGAAACAATATAAGACATCTCTGGTTCCACATCTACTGAATGCAGCAAAAAGATTAATCCCCAAAAATTGGTGGGGAAAAGAAAGTCCAGAGGTGTGGGACTGGATAAATGCCGTGGAGGAGACCCACACCATGGAGCAGTTTTCTCTGTATAAAGAGGAAAAGAGAGAAGTAGATAACTGGAAATGTTGGAAGGAGTTTAAAAAAACATGGAGTTATGCGGAAAAAATCAAGAGGTAACTACCCACTGAATAAGACCACGGGCAGTGCACGGGGGTGGGGGTGGGAGGGGGGGGAGGGGTTATATATACATATATATACGTGTACGTTTTGTTCTTTTTTTACTTTTAGATAAGGGGAAACAGAGAGTTTCATAAATAAAGATAAAATTTTAGAGAAGGAGAAGGAAGGGCTACGCCTTAATAGGTGAGGCTAAGTTTTATATAACTATTTTATGTAAACCCCTGTCTCGACCCCCCGTGGGAAATAAAAATAAATATGCCACAGTGATGAAGAAATGAGAAGAGATATGTATGAGCGAGAAAGCTGAATTAGTCTCTTTAAGAATTCTCTGAGGTGGCAAAAAAAAGAAAAAAAAAAAAAAAAAAAAGCCAGCAGCTACAGATACTGCAGCTGCTGACTTTTAATACATGGCCACTTACCTGTCTCAGGGTCCAGCGATGTCGGCAGGGGACGCCGAGAACCCGCTCGGTTCTCGCCAGCTGCCGCCACCATCCTAGGTGAGGGAATCAGGAAGTGAAGCATTGCGGCTTCACTTCCCGGTTCCCTACTGCGCATGCGCGAGTCGCGCTGTGCGTCCCTAGTAGTCGCCGCTCTCTCCTGGGAGCTGTGTGTTCCCAGCAGACAGCGCGGTCGGGACGGGAAGAGGCACAGACTCCCATGGGAGTCTATGCCGGAAGTGGGTGCAAATACCTGTCTTAGACAGGTATCTGCACCCCCCTCCCCCCTGAAAGGTGCCAAATGTGACACCGGAGGGGGGGAGGGTTCCAAAAAGCGGAAGTTCCATTTTTGTGTGGAACTCCGCTTTAAGGTACTTCTATAGTGCCGTCAATTTACGCAGTGCTTTACATATACATTATACACTAATATGGGCCCCTACCCTCAAGGAGCTTACAATCTAAGGTCCCTAACTCACATTCATATACTAGGGCCAATTTAGACAGAAGCCAATTAACCTACCAGCATGTCTTGGGAGTGTGGGAGGAAACCGGAGTACCCGGAGGAAACCCACGCAGGCACAGGGAGAACATGCAAACTCCAGGCAGGTAGTCTTGTGGTGTGGTTGGGAATACGAACCAGTGACCATTTTAGCCAAATAAAATTTCAACAGGCGAATGTGCGAATGAAAAACTAGCGCTATTAGTGAGAAACACATGTTAGTAAATTCTAAGCTGGCGCTTATTAGCGCTTCCGCGTATATGCAAATGCCAATTCCTACCAAGTTGTTATATAGTACTGCACTGTAATCATGATCCATGTATGTGAAAGAAACATTTTTATGTGAGATGTGCTCTACCTCGTGTGCATCTATTGATGTATGTTGCAATTAGTATTCCTAGTTTTTTCCTTCTTTTGCTAACTAATGCAGTTATGAATGATTATTACATAGTAATGTCTGCTATTCTGTAAAGTTACATGTATTAAACATTTAGGTTATCTATTTGTTGTATGTTGTTTTTTATTTTTTAATTTAGGTGACTATAAAGCGGTAATTATTTATATTCATTCTTTAATCATACTACAATATTATGCAGGTCTCATACTTAGCACAATGGCTTAGTAGTCTGCTCAGATGTCGCCACAGCACTCATGGTACAAGTTCAAATACCAGCCAACCTACCATCCCCCAGCTGTGTTTATTTTTTCAGTGCACAAGCGAATTAAAATGAAAAAACAAAAAAAATGTAATCTGCCCATTAGTTAGTGTGTGATGTTTGGAATTTCACACCATAATAGTATTGAATACTTACATATCATTGCATGCATTTGAAGAGTTAATATAATAGAATCAGCCAAATTAAAGTGCATTGGCTAATTGGCATTCACCTATTTTCAGCATATGCTGCTTTGGCTAATTGGCTAATAGTCATTTGCTTTTTTTTTCACCAATTCAATCTTTTAGCATTGGGATTTGAACCCATGAGTTCTTCAAGGTAGAAGTGCTGACCGCTAGCCTATTGGGTGTAGCACAGTCATACATAGAAAATACATAGAAAATACATTCACTAGTGTTTGATGTTTCTTCTCCCTGAGCTGTCTCTCCTGCTGCCACCATCTTCTCCCGCTGATGTGTTCTTCAGCGCAGCCGGTTACCCACTAATAAAAAAAAAGCCGCTCTTCTTGTGGTGGTCTTCTGTGGCCATCCGATAATGTCACCCGGAGAGTCCGCTCCATGGCTATGTAAGAGACGCCACACAGTGGGTGACAGCACAGCGGAGGAAGACCACCATGGAAGAAGAGCAGCTTTTTTTTATTAGCGGGTAACCAGCGGTGCGGAAGAACACAGCAGATGGCGGCGGCAGGAGAGACGGCTCTGGGAGAATACAGCTCGGGGAGAAGATGGAGGAGGGAGAGACAGTGTCTGGAGAAGATGGCTCAGGGAAGAAGACAGCTCGGAGCTATTCTACAATAAAGGACTTGTCAAAAACCGGCTATTAATTTTTTTACATTTCACTGCTTTTTTTGGTGAATGGGTAGGGGTAAAATGTACCCCATACCTATTCACATAGGGGGCAGGATCTGGGAGCCCCCTTGTTAAAGGGGGCTTCCAGATTCTGATAAACCCCCTGCCTGCAGACCGACAACCACCGACCAGTGTTGTCGGGAAGAGGCCCTTGTCCCCATCAACATGGGGAAAAGGTGCTTTGGGGCATGTGGCCTGGTAAGGTTCAGAAGGGGAGGGTGCTCACTCGTCCCCCCCCTATCCTGACCTCCAGGCTGCATGCTCAGGTAAGGGTCTGGTATGGATTTTGGGGGCCCCACATCAAATTTATTTTACATTTTGGTGTGGGGTTCCCCTTAAAGTCCATACCGAAGGGCCTGGTATGTACTGGGGGGACCCTACGACATTTTTTTCCTTGAATTTTGGAATTCCATACCATATTATTGAATAAGTACATACCATTGCATGCATTTGAAGAGTTAAAATATGGAATAAAGCAAGCTGATGTGCTTTGCCTAATTATGCTTCTGAGTACAATGCACACTTCTGGGAGGTGATGCTGTCAGTGGGATTTGAATTCATGGCTTGAACTTTTGGGGGCAGCAGGGTATACCGCTATGCTACAGAGCTGAGCACTTACCTACAGAGAAAATACATTTACTAATGTTTGATTCAATACAATAATGTTTTGCATTTCAGGCATTAATATTATAGTAACAACCATGCTCGTGCCGATGTGGCATTGGCTAATAGGCATTTGCCTCTTTTCAGCATATGCTGCTGAGTACAATGCAAGCTTTCAGTAGGTGATACCATCTGTGTGATTTTCAGCCATTTGAGCACAATTATATTGAGAACATATGTTTACTAGTGTTTGATGGTGGGACTACTTTATATTCTAGGTATAAAATAGTACTCAGCACAGTGACTTAGGCACCTTTCACACTTGTGCAACCTGACAGTTGCAAGATTTTAATGCGACTTTAAGCAATGCCTATGTAATCTTGAGGTCTATGGACGCAGGAGTCGCAGGGAAAGACACGCAACTTGCCCATTATTTTGCATCAGCAATTTTGCCGCAATTCCAGGGAATGCCTGTGTAAACTTGAGGTCTATGGATCTCAACTCGCATCAAAGTCAGACCAAAGTAGTACAGGGACTACGTTGAAGTCAGTGTTACTTGAAGTCGCACAGATATGAATGGTACACATTAAAAATCATGGGGTATGACTTGTCATACGACTCTGATGTCCAAAGTGTGACTCAGCCCGACTTTGTCAGCGATTTCAGAGACATCAGTGCACTTTCCTGCACAGATGTCTAGTGAAATCACATAGGTCCCAACTGTTCTCCTTTAAGAAGGTGTCCTATGCCTACCTACTTTTGCTAATAGGTGTCCCTTATACCCATCTCAAAAAGTTGGGAGGTAAGAAATCGCCCCCTGAAGTCGCCCAAAGTAGTGCAGGAACTACTTTTGGGAATTGTTGTGGCGTCGCACCAATTCGGACAGTTCCATTGCCATCAATAGGTGCCGATTTGGCCTACAATTTGACATGTCAATTCAGATCTATGTGAACATGGGTGAAGTTGCATAGATATTAGAGCTGCACGGTTCTGGCCAAAATGAGAATCACAATTTTTTTGCTTAGAATAAAAAGATCACGATTCTCACGACGTAAAATCTTTCACATTATCCCACAAAAATTGGGCTAACTTTTCTTTTTTTTAATTCATTAAAGTACTTTTTTCCAAAAAAAATTGCATTTGAAAGGCGCAAATACAGTGTGACATAAAATATTGTAACAATCACCATTTTATTCTCTAGGGTCTCTACTAAAAAAAATATATATAATGTTGGGGGGTTTTAAGTAATTTTCTAGCAAAAAAAAAAAATGATTTTAACCTGAAACCAACAAATGTCAGAAAAATGTTTAGTGTTTAAGTGGTTAAACTTTCCTCACTTACACAGAAGTCTATTTAATTGACAAATTGTTACAAGGTTTCTAGTTAAGTTCACTGATAAAGAATGTTCTAATTCTTGGCAGACTTCCTGGTTTTTCGACTGTGGCTTCAGAAGAGCAGAGAGAGTTCTTTGCATAGCAAGAATCGTGAAACTCTTTTTTCAAGATCGTAAAGGGGAAAAAAATCACGATGACGATTAATCGTGCAGCTCTAATAAATATGCATGGAAATCAAGGGGGACAACTTTTCATGTGACTCTGAGGTTCAAAGCTCCATGAAAAGTCACCCATGTGTGAAAGTAACCTAATGCGATTAATTGATAACACCTTTGAATAAGGCCCCATTTGCACTTGTGCGACCTTAAAATTGCACAGATTTGTCAGGACTTGAAGCAATGTCTGTGTAATCTTGTGGTGCATGGACCTCAAATTGCATCAAAGTCAAACCAAGTTAGTGCAGGGACGAATTTGCTACACCTTCAGGATGCACAAGTGACAATAGGGCCAAATTCAAAGGTGTTATCCTTGAATCTCATTCACACTGCTGCGGCCTGAAAGTCACACTATTTTGCTGCCACTTTGCCGCTGCAACTTGGCCCCAACTTCTGGGAATTCCTGTGTAATATTGTACCCGATATACCTCAAGTCACACCAAAGTAGTACAGGGACTACTTTGAAGTTGGTGTGACTTAAAGTAGCACAGATATGAATGGTTGTCATTGAGAATCATGGGGTACAACTTGACATGCAACTCAAAGGTCCAAATTTGCTGGAAAATTCGCCCAGCTGTGAAACAAGTCATATATATTTTAATAAAAAGAGCTCTCATTTATACTTGCATAGTCCTTACTGATTTACATCAGAACAAATGCAGGAAGTGATGTGTGCACATGGGACGGAAGCAAATGTGTGGTGATGCCAAACAAATCAATGAACCCCACCAGGCCCGGACTGGCCATAGGGCATACCGGGCAAATGCCCGGTGGGCCGGGCCGTCAGGCTCAATTTCGGGGCCGCGGTCTGATGTCTGTTGATGACCGGGCCACACAGTGAGAGGTAAGTGGCAACCGCAGCCTGGAGAGGGTTAACACAGGCCGCGGCCGCCGCTCACCTCCCGCTATGCGGCCGTGCCTGTGTCTCCTCTCCAGGCTCTCCTGCCCTGCCCTGTCATCTATCAGCAGAGCAGGGGCAGGAGGAGCCGGAGATCTGTATCTGTGGTTGCTAGGCAGCAGGTCGGATCCAATCAAAATAGCTATCGCTGCCCGCGCACGCGCGCTGCGGCCGGCGATAGCTAGGCAACGGGGACGCTGCCAGGGCTGGGGCCGCCGATGTCATGGAAACGTATGACGTCAGGAGACCCCGCCCACCTAGGCAGATTACAACCATTCAAGGGGAGTGAAGGAGGAGCTTAAGTACACAGGAGAAGTGAAGCCATCAGATCAGGCGTGCATCCAAGGAAAGAAGACACAGAAGGAATACAGGTAAACAAGAAAAGGCAGACCAAGAAGTAATGGAGGACACAGGAAAGTGTAAATAGATAAAGATGAATGGCGGGAAAAAGGAGATAAGGAAGGGGGATGGAGGGAAGAACATATAGAAAGAAAGGGGGGATATATAAAGAGAAAAGAAGAGTAAGAGAGAAAAAAAGGAAAAAAGAAACAGAAAAAGAGAGACAAAGGAGAGGAAATTAACCACTTGCTTACTGGGCACTTAAACCACCTTCCTGCCCAGACCAATTTTCAGCTTTCAGCGCTCTCACTCTTTGAATGACAATTGCGCAGTCATGCTGCAGTTTACCCAAAATAAATTTTTATCATTTTTTTCACACAGATAGAGCTTTCTTTTGGTGGTATTTAATTGCTGCTGGGTTTTTTTATTTTTTGCTAAAAAAAAAAACAAAAGGGGACCAAAATTTTGAAAAAAAAAAAAACAAACAAAACTGTTTCATAGTTTGTTATAAAAGTTTGAAAACAGGTAATTTTTCTCCTTCACCGATATGCTCTGATGAGGCTGCACTGATAGGCGGCACTAATGGGTACTGATAAGCGGCACTGATAAGCGGCACGACTCCATGATTATCCCGTCACCAACCACCCTCGCGAACGGGCGGTTGCTGGAAAATGGGCTGCTCAGTCTAAAATGCCCGGGCCTATTTTTTGTCCCAGTCCGGGCCTGAACCCCACCCACACCAAATCTAACTATGACATCCACCCCCGCATTGATTAAGTACAAGTACATATCCTACACTTACCCGGCCAATAAGCAGCACCTCCTCTCTGCTAAAGAGACCTCGCCATGTCCACCTAGATGGAGATCCTGACCAGCACAGGAACTTCCGGGTGCATATAATGACTAATTTCCAGGTCAGAAGGTGAAACCACGCTTTTGATTGCCGCTGCGAATATTTGATCTCAACCATGATTAGTATTTTTTTTATTTTCAGATATGCAAATCTGTATTTCTACATATATTTGAAGGTAAACTTAAGGGAGTTTGCTAAGAAATGGTGTCCCTGGGTTAGCAGCAGGTGAATTACAAAGGCAAAAGGCCCAGTTTGAGCCCTGGTTCACACTGACAGCAGGAGGAAAGCGTTCAGCTGAACTCCCACAATTTCATTCCTGCATGTCATCTCGACTGTGGGGGCAACATCAGAGACATCAGTGCAGGTTTCTGCACCAATATCAATACAAATCACACCAATTAGAACAGTGCAATTGCCACAGATTTGACATGTCAAATCACACCAATGTGAACCAGAGCTGACACATTCAAACACTGCCTATCCACCAGCTGAATTCATTACCTGCAATTCTCCACAGCTGTTAATGATAAAGGTGGAATCTTTATATATAACTTGCAGTTGTGCAGAAGCCTAGGTTTACATTGGAGCGATTGGTCATGCAATTTGAGAGATCAAATCGCATGACTATTGGCAATGGCACTGTTCCAATTGATGCAACATTTTTTTTGTGGCACCGCATCAATTTGCTAAAGTAGTTCCTGCACTACTTTTGCCGATTTCAGGTGCAACTTCAATAGACATTTGTGTATGAAGCCACCTGAAATCACGCTGACCTTGCTACTTTGAAATCGTGCTACTTCAAGTGAAGTAGCGCAATTTCAAAGTAGCATGTGAACCAGGGCAAAGAGATTAGTTTTTTGGTGCACAAATACATATTGAAATAAAATATAAGAGATATTGCACTTTCCCAAAACCACCACCCACAAAAACTAAAGAAAGAAAAGAAGGAAAAAAATTAAAAATAAACCACACACACACGCGCGCGCACACACACGCGCGCACACGCACGCGCGCACACGCACGCGCGCGCACGCACACGCACGCACACGCACGCGCGCACACGCACACACGCACAATGTACTTTTATTTTACCAGCAGAAAAAAAAAAAAAAATTACATTTACTAGCTTCAAAAAAAATTTGGACAGGATATATGGTACTACATTTAGCAATGGAATTTTAAGGGCCCTGCTCATAGGAGCTTACAATCTAAAATTAGACAAAACCTTCGAGTGGACATCACATTATTATCTGCAAGATTATAGAAACATACTTAACAGTCATTCTTACAAAGCATTCCAACATAATATTGCAAAAGACTTATTCAAAACACCCACCACCAGCCCACAATCCACACATACATACAATGGTGACCATGTTCTGCTGGAAGCTGCATTTCGGTGTACACGATTAAACGAGATAAAAAAAAAAAAAAAAAAAAAAGTGTAGGTCAATCCAAACGATGTTTGCATGATCAGACAGGAACAATACACACATAACATTGACAGCATGGCCACATAAACCCACTTTTGATTGGAAAAATGCACAAGAATTTCATCAAATCTCCCAATATCATTCCTTCTCCATCACAACAAAAAACCTGACCTTCTCAGGCCAAACGAACCCCCCTACTGCAGGCCTTTATATAAGAGAGGTTGTATTGTTAACACACTGACACACCCAAGAAGTACACGCCCACCAGTATCTTTCAATCTGTCTCTTCATGTATGTCTAAAGTGATTGCACCTGATGAGCAGGAACACATAATAGGATTTGCAACTGTGTTAAGTTGGCCATACACCATACAATTTTCTTATTCAATTTTCTTTAGATTTACCTTCAACTATGTAGTGCAAGGGCCTGCCTGATTGCATACACATTGAAAAGGTTTAGGTTTCACCTCATATTATATGGTTTTGGTAAATCTAAAGGAATGTTGAACAGGAAAATTGAATAGTGTATGGCCAGCCTTAGCCTTGGCTATGTGCATCAAATCTCCAACTACAGGACAAAGATCAAAGTCCATTTGCATCCACATAAACAAAGCAACAGTTTTCTAAGCATATGTACCTGTGCAGTGTAAACCCTAAAATGTGAAATGTCCAAGGGCATGATTAGTGCTAATAAACATTAACATCAGTCCCTGGCTGCAATGAGCTTCCAATATAAAGTCCAAAATTAACTTTCTTACATTAGAACCTATTTCGACAGGAGACAAATAAGATGCCAGCATGTCTTTGGATTGTGGTGAGAAACCCACACAGGGAGAACATATAAACTTCAACACAAGCATTAGCATGCTGGGGAATTGAACCAACATCCCAGGTGCTGCTAGACAGAACTGCTACCCACTTAGCCACCAGGCAGCCTCACACATGTTCTCTGCATCTCTGTGGTGTGAACCAGCCCTAAGTCCATGGCCATGCTCAGTGTCACAAGCAATATACAGTATATTGGCCTAAGTATTGGGATGCCTGCCTTTAAACACACATGAACTGTAATGGCACCCCAGTATTAGTATTGGGTTCAAAACTCATTTGGCCCACCCTTTGCATCTATAACAGCTTCAACTCTTCTTGTCCACAAGGTTTAGGAGTGTGTCTATGGGAATGTTTGACCATTCTTCCAAGTGCATTTGTGAGATCAGGCACTGATGTTGGACGAGAAGGCCTGACCTACAGTCTCCTCTCTAATTTATCCCTAAGGTGTTCTGTTGTGTTGAGGTCAGGACTCTGTGCAGGCCAGTCAAGTTCCTCCACCCCAAAATCACTCATCCATGTCTTTATGGACCTTGCTTTGTGCACTGGTCCAAATGATTTGGTGGAGGGGGATTATGGTGCGGGGTTGTTTTTCAGGGGTTGGGCTTGGCCTCTTAGTTTCAGAGAAGGGAACTCTTAAGGCGTCAGCATACCAAGACATTTTGGACAATTTCATGCTCCCAACTTTGTGGGGACAGTTTGGGGAAAGCCCCTTCCTGTTCCAACATGACTGCACACCAGTACACAAAGCAAGGTCCATAAAGACATGGATGAGCAAGTTTGGGGTGGAGAAACTTGACTGGCCTGCACAGAGTCCTGGCCTCAACCCGATAGAACACCCTTTGGCTGAATTAGAGTAGAGACTGCAAGCCAGGCCTTCTCATCCAACATCAGTGCCTGGCCTCACAAATGCACTTCTGGAAGAATGATCAAACATTCCCATAGGCAGAGTAAACATTGTGGACAGCCTTCCCAGAAGCTGTTCTAGCTGCAAAGGGTGGGCCAAATCAAATTTTAACCCTACGGACTAAGACTGGGCTGCCATTAAAGTTCATGTGTGTGTAAAGGCAGGCGTCCCAATACTTTTGGCTATATAGTGTATCTGGAAAAGACTTACAATGGTGGTGGAACCCTCCTACACATAACTACTACAATTAGACATAGTTATAGGATCTGGGAGATGAGACAACTTCTCTACATGAAGTAACATGGTTGGGATTTGAACCCAGACCCTCAGAGATACTAAGCAGAAGTTCTAACCTCTAAGCCACAGAGCTGCCACATGTGAGACCCTACCCACTTAAAGACCAGCCTCGTTTTGGATTTTAGGTGTTTACAAGTTTAAAACAGGTTTTTTTGCTAGAAAATTACTTAGAACCCCCAAACATTATATATTGTTTTTTTTCTAACATCCTAGAGAATACAATAGCGGTCATTGCAATACTTTTTTTTGCACCGTATTTGCGCAGCGGTCTTCTAAGCGCACTTTTTTTGGAAAAAATTCACTTTTTTGAAAAAAAAAATAAGACAACAGTAAAGTTAGCCCAATTTTTTTTTATATTGTGAAATATAATGTTACGCCAAGTAAATTGATACCCAACATGTCACGCTTCAAAATTGCGCCCGCTCGTGGAATAGCGTCAAACTTTTACCCTTAAAAATCTCCATAGGCGACGTTTAAAAAATTCTACAGATTGCATGTTTTGCGTTACAGAGGAGGTCTAGGGCTAGAATTATTGCTCTCACTCTACCGGTCGCGGCGATACCTCACATGTGTGGTTTGACCACCGTTTTCATATGCGGGCGCTACTCACGTATGCGTTCGCTTCTGCGTGCGAGCTCGTCGGGACAGGGCGCTTTAAAAATTTTTTTTTTTTTTTTTTTTTTATTATTTATTTTATTTTATTTTATTTATTTTTTCACTGTTTTTAAAAAAAAAAAATTTGGATCACTTTTATTCCTATTACAAGGAATGTAAACATCCCTTGTAATAGAAAAAAGCATGACAGGTCCTCTTAAATATGAGATCTGGGGTCAAAAAGTCCTCAGATCTCATATTTAGACTAAAATGCAAAAAAAAAAAAAAAAAAAAAAAAAAAGTCGTTTAACCACTTGCCGACCGCCGCACACAGATGTACGTCGACAGAGCGGCACGGGCAGGCATAAGGGCTTACCTGTACGTCCCTGCCTGCCCGCGGGTGGGGGGTCCGATCGGACCCCCCCCCGGTGCCTGCGGCGGTCGGATCGAGGTCAGGGTCGATCAAAGGTGAGGGGGAGGCCACTCATTCGTGGCCCCCACCTCGCGATCGCTCCTGGCCAATGACAAGCTTCCTCGGCTTCTGTGAATGTAAACAGAAGCAGAGGAAGTGATGTCATCTCTCCTTGAGCCGGTCTTTTCGTCCGGCGCCGAGGAGAGAAGACATCCAAGTAAGTGCACCAACACTACACATACAGTAGAACACGCAGGCACACTTGTCACCCCCCTGTCACCCCCCGATCACCCCCTGATCACCCCCCTGTACCCCCTGTCACTCTGACACCAATAGCAGGTTTTTTTTTTTTTCTGATTTATTGCATTGGTGTCAGTTTGTGTCAGTTACAAGTGTTAGGGCCGTTAGGTTAGCCCCCTTTAGGTCTAGGGTACCCCCTTTAGGTCCAGGGTACCCCCCTAACCCCCCTAATAAAGTTTTAACCCCGTGATCACCCCCCGTCGCCAGTGTCACTAAGCAATCGTTTTTCTGATCGCTGTATTAGTGACACAGGTGACGCTAGTTAGGGAGGTAAGTATATAGGTTCGCTGTCAGTGTTTTATAGCGACAGGGACCCCCATATACTACCTACTAAAGGTTTTAACCCCTTGATTGCCCCCTAGTTAACCCTTTCACCAGCGATCACCATATAATTGTTACAGGTGACGCTGGTTAGTTGGTTTTGGTTTTTTGTAGTTTATTACAGTTTTAGGGCACCCGCCGTTTATTACCCTATAAAGGTTTAACCCCCTAATTGCCCGGCGGTGATAGAAGTTAAGTTTTTAGGATCAGATAAGGTCTGCGTCGCCCCAGGCAGCGTCAGGTTAGCGCCAGTACCGCTAACACCTACGCACGCAGCATACACCTCCCTTAGTGCTATAGTATCTGAACGGATCGATATCTGATCCGATCAGATCTATACTCCCCAGCAGTTTAGGGTCCCCCAAAAAAACGCAGTGTTAGCGGGATCAGCCCAGATACCTGCTAGCACCTGCGTTTTGCTCCTCGGCCCAGCCCAGCCCAGCCCACCCAAGTGCAGTATCGATCGATAACTGTCACAAAACACTAAGCACACATAACTGTAGCGTTTGCAGAGTCAGGCCTGATCCCTGCGATCGCTAACAGTTTTTTGGTAGCGCTTTGAATCAGTCGCTGACAGTCAGGAGCTTTTTTGCCTGTGAGTCTCACTAGTGTACCCCTAAATTTAGAGCCCAAAATGGCAAATAGAAGGTACACTAGTGAAGAGGCCAACAGGATTCTGAGCATGACAGATAGTGAAGAGGAAGTCACTCATCTGTCAAGTTCAAGCTCAGAATACGAACCTGTAGAGGACAGCGGCTCCATGACAGATAGCTCTGACGACGGAGTTGTGGTCCCTGCTAGGGTCAGGCGTACCAGACCCCGATCTTCTTCTTCTGTCCTTGAAGTGCAAGAACCACAGGGCTCTCGTAGGGAGCAGAGAGGTACTAGTGCCGCTACTCCTTCTGGTGAACTGGCAAGCACCAGCGGCCTAGTACACCCTGGTCGTACATCCAGCACTGCAGTATCACGTGGTGACGTGGCGAGTCCCATAAGTGCAGTTCAAGCTGGCGAGGTGGCAAGCACAACTAGTGTCCCGCTGCCACCAATAAGACAAAGACAGGCCCGTCGTGCCCATAGTGCCCTTCCTGCTGCATTCGCCAATCCGAATTGGGTACCCACCACTTCTGCAGCACCCGTACTTCCCCCTTTCACTGGCCAACCCGGAATTCAGGTGGAAACAGTTGACTTTATGCCACTGGATTTTTATTCACTGTTTTTCACCGAAGATCTCTATAGATCTATTGTGGACCAAAGCAATTTGTACGCTGGTCAACACATCGCCGCTAATCCCCAGTCCTCCCTTGCCAGAGATTGGAGACCAATTACGGTCTCCGAATTTAAGATCTTTCTGGGCCTTTCCCTCAACATGGGCATAACCAAAAAGAGTGAGTTGCGGTCATATTGGTCCACTGACCCAATTCACCATATGCCCGTGTTCTCTGCTTCAATGGCCAGGGCACGATACGAGCAGATTTTGCGGTTCATGCACTTCAACGACAATGAACTCTGTCGTCCTCGTGGAGACCCTGCATACGATCGGCTCTACAAAATTCGGCCCCTCGTAAACCACTTCAACCAACGTTTTGCAGACTTGTTTACCCCCCATCAAGTTGTCTGCGTTGATGAGTCCCTGGTTAAGTTTTCTGGCCGCTTGTCCTTCAAACAGTACCTTCCCAGCAAGCGTGCCAGATACGGGGTCAAGATGTATAAGCTCTGTGACAGGGCCACAGGCTATACATGTAGATTCATGGTTTACGAGGGCAAAGATAGTCACGTAGAGCCGATAAACTGCCCTGACTACATAGGAAGCGCTGGCAAGATAGTGTGGGACTTGGTGTCACCCTTATTCGGAAAGGGGTACCACTTGTACGTGGACAATTATTATACGAGCGTGCCACTTTTTAGTCACTTGTTTGATCAGCAGATTGGAGCATGTGGCACCGTGCGACCTAATCGCCGGGGCTTTCCCCAGAGGCTTGTAGATTCCCGTCTTAGGCTGGGGGAGAGAGCCTGCTTGCAGTATAATAATTTGCTCGCTATGAAGTGGAGGGATAAGAAGAATGTTTTCGTTCTCACCTCCCTTCATGCAGACACGACGACCCAAATTACTACGGCGACTGGTGTTGTGGAGAAACCCCTCTGTGTCCACGAATACAACCTTAATATGGGAGGGGTGGACCTCAACGACCAGTTGTTGGCGCCGTACCTAGTTGCCCGTAAGGCCAGACGCTGGTACAAAAAAGTGTCTGTTTATTTATTTCAATTGGCTTTGCTGAACGCTCATGTGCTATACAGAGCTTCAGGACGGACTGGATCCTTCCTTAAATTCCAGGAAGAGATCGTCAGAGCCCTTCTGTTTCCAGACGGTGCTCCACCTCACCTTCCCAATCCAAATGCAGTAGGCCGGCTGCATGAGAGGCATTTTCCTTATGTCCTCCAGAGTACCCCTACCCAACGAGCCCCCCAAAGAAAATGTCGTGTCTGCAGAAAGCGCGGATTTAGGCGTGACACCCGGTATTATTGTCCCTCCTGTCCTGGCAATCCTGGTCTTTGCATTGGTGAATGTTTTGAACGCTACCATACACTAGTTGAGTATTAGCGTAGGGTACAGCACTGCACAGACTAGGACACACTTCCACAGGGTCTCCCAAGATGCCATCGCATTTTGAGAGACCCAAACCTGGAACCGTTACAGTTTTAAAAGTTACAGTTATAAAAAAAAAAAAGTAAAAAAAAAAATATAAAATAAAAAAACCAAAAATAGTTGTCGTTTTATTGTTCTCTCTCTCTCTCTATTTTCTCTCTATTGTTCTGCTCTTTTTTACTGTATTCTATTCTGCATTGTTTTATTGTTATGTTTTATCATGTTTGCTTTTTAGGTATGTAATTTTTTTATAGTTTACTGTGTTTTAAACATTTTATTGTTTTCAGGTACGCCATTCAGCTGCAGCGCGGATTTATTTATCTTGACAGCAACAGCGTTTGCTCCCACGATACATAAAGCCGTGACTCCAGCGCTGTCGGAGGTGATTTCACCACCACAGTTACATACTTCAGCATATATGCCGAAGCGTGGGGGCAGAAGTGGGTGGAGGAGCGATTTGCTCCTGCCTTTTGCGGGAGGATGCCCCCATGCTTCGGCATATATATATTTTAGGTAGGCACAGGTTGCGTTAAATGTTTTATTTTTTACTATGGTTTTTTTTTGTATTTGCTTTGCAGGTATGGTAAGTATTACTGTTATACTGTAATGTTACTTTGTTTTTTGTTAACCATCATTTGCTTAGCAGGTACGCCATTCAGTTGCAGCGCGGATTTATTTATCTTGACAGCAACAGCGTTTGCTCCCACGATACATAAAGCCGCGACTCCAGCGCTGTCGGAGGTGATTTCACCACCACAGTTACATACTTCAGCATATATGCCGAAGCGTGGGGGCAGAAGTGGGTGGAGGAGCGATTTGCTCCTGCCTTTTGCGGGAGGATGCCCCCATGCTTCGGCATATATATATTTTAGGTAGGCACAGGTTGCGCTAAATGTTTTATTTTTTACTATGGTTTTTTTTTGTATTTGCTTTGCAGGTATGGTAAGTATTACTGTTATACTGTAATGTTACTTTGTTTTTTGTTAACCATCATTTGCTTAGCAGGTACACCATTCAGTTGCAGCGCGGATTTATTTATCTTGACAGCAACAGCGTTTGCTCCCACGATACATAAAGCCGTGACTCCAGCGCTGTCAGAGGTGATTTCACCACCACAGTTACATACTTCAGCATATATGCCGAAGCGTGGGGGCAGTGGGTGGAGGAGCAATTTGCTCCTGCCTTTTGCGGGAGGATGCCCCCATGCTTCGGCATATATAAATGGTGCATGTATGCCCATCATTAGAAGTGGGTGGATGAAGGGAGGTATTCTAATGGTGGGCATACCCACCGATCAATATCTTTTTTTCGTTCAGCCCACAGGCTGCATGAAAAAAAAGTTTACAATATATGCCCAACAAGGACCAGCAACGTACTGGTATGTTGCTGGACTTTGAGTGGTTATACCAGAATGATGCCTGCAGGTTTAGGTATCATCTTGGTATCATTCTTTTCAGCCAGCGGTCGGCTTTCATGTAAAAGCAATCCTAGCGGCTAATTAGCCTCTAGACTGCTTTTACAAGCAGTGGGAGGAAATGCCCCCCCACTGTCTTCCATGTTTTTCTCTGGCTCTCCTGTCCCAACAGGGAACCTGAGAATGCAGCCAGTGATTCGGCCAGCTGACCATAGAGCTGATCGGAGACCAGAATGGCTCCAAACATCTCTATGGCCTAAGAATCCGGAAGCTACGAGCATTTCATGACTTAGATTTCGCCGGATGTAAACAGCGCCATTGGGAAATTGGGAAAGCATTTTATCACACCGATCTTGGTGTGGTCAGATGTTTTGAGGGCAGAGGAGAGATCTAGGGTCTAATAGACCCCAATTTTTTCAAAAAAGAGTACCTGTCACTACCTATTGCTATCATAGGGGATATTTACATTCCCTGAGATAACAATAAAAATGATTTAAAAAAAATAAAAATGAAAGGAACAGTTTAAAAATAAGATAAAAAATCAAAAAATTAATTAAAAAAAAAAAAAAAAAAAAAGCACCCCCATCCCCCCCTGCTCTCGCGCAAAGGCGAACGCAAGCGTTGGTCTGGCGTCAAATGTAAACAGCAATTGCACCATGCATGTGAGGTATCACCGCGAAGGTCAGATCGAGGGCAGTAATTTTAGCAGTAGACCTCCTCTGTAAATCTAAAGTGGTAACCTGTAAAGGCTTTTAAAGGCTTTTAAAAATGTATTTAGTTTGTCGCCACTGCACGTTTGTGCGCAATTTTAAAACATGTCATGTTTGGTATCCATGTACTCGGCCTAAGATCATCTTTTTTATTTCATCAAACATTTGGGCAATATAGTGTGTTTTAGTGCATTAAAATTTAAAAAAGTGTGTTTTTTCCCCAAAAAATGCGTTTGAAAAATCGCTGCGCAAATACTGTGTGAAAAAAAAAAATGAAACACCCACCATTTTAATCTGTAGGGCATTTGCTTTAAAAAAATATATAATGTTTGGGGGTTCAAAGTAATTTTCTTGCAAAAAAAAAAAATTTTTTCATGTAAACAAAAAGTGTCAGAAAGGGCTTTGTCTTCCAGTGGTTAGAAGAGTGGGTGATGTGTGACATAAGCTTCTAAATGTTGTGCATAAAATGCCAGGACAGTTCAAAACCCCCCCAAATGACCCCATTTTGGAAAGTAGACACCCCAAGCTATTTGCTGAGAGGCATGTCAAGTCCATGGAATATTTTATATTGTGACACAAGTTGCGGGAAAAAGACAAATTATTATTATTTTTTTTTTTTTTTGCACAAAGTTGTCACTAAATGATATATTGCTCAAACATGCCATGGGAATATGTGAAATTACACCCCAAAATTCATTCTGTTGCCTCTCCTGAGTACGGGGATACCACATGTGTGAGACTTTTTGGGAGCCTAACCGCATAGGGGACCCCGAAAACCAAGCACCGCCTTCAGGCTTTCTAAGGGCGAAAATTTTTGATTTCACTCTTCACTGCCTATCACAGTTTCGGAGGCCATGTAATGCCCAGATGGCACAACCCCCCCCCAAATGACCCCATTTTGGAAAATAGACACCCAAAGCTATTTGCTGAGAGGTATAGTGAGTATTTTGCAGACCTCACTTTTTGTCACAAACTTTTGAAAATTGAAAAAAGGAAAAAAAAAATACGTTTTTCTTGTCTTTCTTCATTTTCAAAAACAAATGAGAGCTGCAAAATACTCACCATGCCTCTCAGCAAATAGCTTGGGGTGTCTACTTTCCAAAATGGGGTCATTTTGGGGCGGTTTTGTGCTATCTTGGCATTTTATGGCCTTCAAAACTGTGATGGGTAGTAAGGAGTGAAATCAAAAATTAACGCTCTTAGAAATCCTGAAGGTGGTGATTGAATTTCGGGGCCCCGTATGAAGCTAGGCTCCCAAAAAGTGCCACTCATGTGGTATCCCCATACTCAGGAGAAGCAGCAGAATGTATTTTGGGGTGTAATTCCACATATGCCCATGGCATGTTTGAGCAATATATCATTTAGTGACAACTTTGTGCAAAAAAAAAAAAAAAAATTGTCACTTTCCCGCAACTTGTGTCAAAATATAAAATATTCCATGTACTCATCATGCCTCTCAGCAAATAGCTTGGGGTGTCTTCTTTCCAAAATGGGGTCATTTGGGGGGGTTTTGTGCCATCTGGGCATTTTATGGCCTTCAAAAATGTGATAGGTAGTGAGGAGTGAAATCACAACTTTACGCCCTTAGAAATCCTGAAGGCGGTGCTGGGTTTTCGGGGCCCCGTACGCGGCTAGGCTCCCAAAAAGTCCCACACATGTGGTATCCCCATACTCAGGAGAATCAGCAGAATGTATTTTGGGGTGCAATTCCACATAAGCCCATAGCCTGTGTGAGCAATATATCATTTAGTGACAACTTTGTGCAAAAAAAAAAAAAAATTGTCACTTTCCCGCAACTTGTGTCAAAAAATAAAATATTCCATGGACTCAACATGCCTCTCAGCAAATAGCTTGGGGTGTCTACTTTCCAAAATGGGGTCATTTGGGGGGGATTTGTGCCATCTTGGCATTTTATGGCCTTCAAAACTGTGATAGGTAGTGAGGAGTAAAATCAAAAATTTATGCCCTTAGAAATCCTGAAGGCGGTGCTTGGTTTTTGGGGCCCCGTACGCGGCTAGGCTCCCAAAAAGTGCCACACATGTGGTATCCCCGTACTCAGGAGAAGCAGCAGAATGTATTTTGGGGTGTAATTCCACATATGCCCATGGCATGTTTGAGCAGTATATCATTTAGTGACAACTTTGTGCAAAAAAAAAAAAAATTGTCACTTTCCCGCAACTTGTGTCCAAATATAAAATATTCCATGGACTCAACATGCCTCTCAGCAAATAGCTTGGGGTGTCTACTTTCCAAAATGGGGTCATTTGGGGGGGGTTTGTGCCATCTTGGCATTTTATGGCCTTCATAACTGTGATAGGTAGTGGGGAGTAAAATCAAAAATTTATGCCCTTTGAAATCCTGAAGGCGGTGCTTGGTTTTAGGGGCCCCGTACGCGGCTAGGCTCCCAAAAAGTCCCACACATGTGGTATCCCCGTACTCAGGAGAAGCAGCAGAATGTATTTTGGGGTGTAATTCCACATATGCCCATGGCATGTTTGAGCAATATATCATTTAGTGACAACTTTGTGCAAAAAAAAAAAAAAAAAAAATTGTCACTTTCCCGCAACTTGTGTCCAAATATAAAATATTCCATGGACTTAACATGCCTCTCAGCAAATAGCTTGGGGTGTCTACTTTCCAAAATGGGGTAATTTGGGGGGGGGTTTGTGCCATCCTGGCATTTTATGGCCTTCAAAACTGTGATAGGTAGTGAGGAGTAAAATCAAAAATGTATGCCCTTTGAAATCCTGAAGGCGGTGCTTGGTTTTCGGGGCCCCGTACGCGGCTAGGCTCCCAAAAAGTCCCACACATTTGGTATCCCCGTACTCAGGAGAAGCAGCTGAATGTATTTTGGGGTGCAATTCCACATATGCCCATGGCCTGTGTGAGCAATATATCATTTAGTGACAACTTTTTGTAATTTTTTTTTTTTTTTTTTTTTTTGTCATTATTCAATCACTTGGGACAAAAAAAAAAATATTCAATGGGTTCAACATGCCTCTCAGCAATTTCCTTGGGGTGTCTACTTTCCAAAATGGGGTCATTTGGGGGGGGTTTGTAGTGCCCTGCCATTTTAGCACCTCATGAAATGACATGGACAGTCATAAACTAAAAGCTGTGTAAATTCCAGAAAATGTACCCTAGTTTGTAGGCGCTATAACTTTTGCGCAAACCAATAAATATACGCTTATTGACATTTTTTTTTACCAAAGACATGTGGCCGAATACATTTTGGCCTAAATGTATGACTAAAATTGATTTTAATGGATTTTTTTTATAACAAAAAGTAGAAAATATCATTTTTTTTCAAAATTTTCGGTCTTTTTCCGTTTATAGCGCAAAAAATAAAAGCGGCAGAGGTGATCAAATACCATCAAAATAAAGCTCTATTTGTGGGAAGAAAAGGACGCAAATTTCGTTTGGGTACAGCATTGCATGACCGCGCAATTAGCAGTTAAAGCGACGCAGTGCCAAATTGTAAAAAGTGCTCTGGTCAGGAAGGGGGTAAATCCTTCCGGGGCTGAAGTGGTTAAAAAAATGACACTAAAAAAATTTGTGCCTTTAAGAGAGTGGGCGGAGCCGTCGAATGACGTCGCTCCGGCCGTCACATGGTATGGAGACGGGTGGGGGCCATCTTGGCCTCACTTGTCTCCATACCTCAGCAGGGAAAGGACCCGATCGCCTCCGCCGTTACCGACGGCTCCGGTAAGCGGCGGAAGGCGCGGGAGAGGGGTGGCACCTCTCCCGCCGCCGATAACGGTGATCTCGCGGCGAACCCGCCGCAAAGACCACCGTTATCGTGTACAGAATCGCTCACTGTAAAGATGGATATCTCGGTTGTGGCAGCAGCTGCTGCCGTTACCGAGATATCCATCTTCAAAAAAATGACGTATATATACAGTGAGCGGGGCTTAAGTGGCTACTACACATAAATACACATAAATACTGCATTTCTATGGACATACAGGTGATGAAATTACATTACTCAAGAGTTATTCTTCTTGATTTATTCTGTGATATTTGGTGTTTTTTTGTGGGTGAGAGTAGAATATTACCCTCAAATTTTGGGGAATTACATTTTGATTTCTGATGTTGGTACACATATCACATTTTTTGGGCTCAAATTATGAATATTTGGAAATAATAAAAAGCACAAAAAATTGTGATTCATTTTAAATTTTCATCAGCAATGGTATTGTTTGTGGATTATAAAGACACCTGTGTGAGTTTGGGGTAAAGATGGTTGTGAGATGAAGAGTAACAAGTGAAAGTGACAGAGAAAAATATATTTTACCAAAACATCAAAACATTCCACATTGTAGCATTCTTAAAATCAAAATATTTTAAGTAAAAGCAACAATGTTGCAAAGGAAAATGTATTTCACAGAAAGATACATTTCATCTCAACATTAAAAGTTTTTTTTGTGAAAGTTAGAATTGTTCCATTAGAATCAATGACTGAAACTTCATTTGGACTAAATTAGAGCAGATTTTAACTCCCAAAAAATGCTCTCTAATTAGCTCTCATTTTGGTATTTACTATACCTCCAGGTAAAAAAGACACTTGAGTTAAAATGAGAGTTATTTTCAGGTCTGAGCATGCTCAGTTGTGTTGGCACCTAGAATTTTTCACTTTTCAGACTTTTAAAGATATTTCAGTGTAGAAATCACTTTTTCACACAGTTTAAAAGCAGATAATCTTTAAATAATATACCGCATATTTCAGTACCATTTAGGCAATTATATCATGTTCTAAACATTATTTCCTTGTGCAATTCTCTAGGTTTTAGCAGAGTTATGCCGCGTACACACGGTCGGACTTTTCGTCTACAAAAGTCAGACAGCCTGTCCGACAGACTTCCGGCAGACTTTCGGCGGACTTGCGGCGGACTTGCGGCATACTTTCTAACGAACGGACTTGCCTACACACGACCACACAAAAGTCCGACGGATTCGTACGTGATGACGTACACCGGACTAAAATAAGGAAGTTCATAGCCAGTAGCCAATAGGTGCCCTAGCGTGGCTTTTTGTCCGTCGGACTAGCACACAGACGAGCGGATTTCGGGGTCCGTCGTAGTTACGACGTAAAGATTTGAAGCATGTTTCAAATCTAAAGTACGTCGGATTTGAGGCTAAAAAAGTACGTTGAAAGTCCGGAGAAGCCCACACACGATCGGATTACCAGCCAGCTTTAGTCCGTCAGCGTCCGTTGGACTTTTGTAGACGAAAAGTCCGACCGTGTGTACGCGGCATAAGGGTTTGGGCTCTATTTAGTTTCAGGGAGCTATAGTAAATTCGATTTTGGGAGTATTTTCTCACCAGCGCTATAGTGAATACCGTTTTAGCGCGAATTAGCGCTATTAGCGCTAATTCGCGCTAAATTGCCGCGAATTAGCGCCATAGCGCTATAGTAAATGACCCCCACAGTCTTAAAAAAAGAGAAAGGGGGCCATGACTGAAACTTTTAAATACATTATGGATGTAAATAAGGTTCAGGAGGGTGGTATTTTCAAAATCAAGCTAAAATCAAGAACATGGAGACATGACTAGTGTATTTTTTTAGTTCTGTGTATTGCCATTTAAAAAAAAAAGTAGAATGATGAGATGGAACAGGTAAGGTGTGTGATTAATAAAGATAGTGACCTGCTAAGAGTCTGTCTGCATGTAAGGGTAGTGTGATAGGGTGGTCATCACGTCCTCCATGTTCTCCTCCTCATTGGGCGCTAAGCAAGGGTCACATGATTGGCCTACGCCGGGGTGGGTTATTATGGGCTACGTTAGGTATTTTGGTTAGGGTAACGCCTTACATAGGGGTTACCTTTACTAGAATAGCTGATTGATCTCTAGAGCCCTTTTCCCTCTCCACCTGTCCCTCTCCTACCTACTCCCAGTAAGCATATGGGGTCTCCCACTGTGTACCTAGTGCAGACTCCATGCACGCACTTCACTTACAGTAACTCTTCCTTTTTCTGTACCTGTCTACAGGATGAAGGCCCTGGCTGTACAGATCTGCTCCTGTTGCTATAGGAGATGTATAGCTGCTAAAGGAGGTACATTAGTCTGGTTGAAAAAAGTCACAAGTCTATTCAGTTCAACCAATAGAAGAGAAAGGAAAATGTTACAATCCTATATATACACCACCCTTTACCCATAGTTGATCCAGAGGAAGACAAAACCCCCAGCAAAGCATGATCCAAATTGCTCCAGCAGAGGAAAAAAAATCCTTCCTGATCCCCCAAGACCAAGAGTCAATCAGTTATATTTTGTGTATTTAGGAAAGAATCCAGGTCTTTCTTAAAACAATCTACTGAGCTGGCCAGAACCACCTTTGAAGGGAGTCTCTTCCACATTTTCATAGTTCTTACTGTGAAGAAGCAATTCCATATCTGGAACCTTTCATTATACAGTGGATTATTTAATTACAGGATGCATTGGTGTTTAGGTGCCACCCCTAAATCACTAGTAAAAAGGCTTGATTTAAATCATCATTTTTAAAGAGCAACTGTCATTTCTGTCCCGCAGCGGCTCCTCCTCTGATCCGCTGTTGACTCACCGACAGTCCCATTCACTTTAATGGGACGGCTGGTGATGTGGCAGTGACACAACAAGGTGAGGGACATGGCGGCAGCAGGTGCTGCCATGATGGATCTGAAATGACAGGTGCTCTTTAAATGTTAGGACTTATTCTTGCTGGTAGTTAGAATCTTTAATTTTTGCAAACAAAATTAAGTTTCCTATTTAGAATTATAAGCTGTCGAGTTAGTAAAACAGCGATATCAGAACCAATTCAGTCATACAGTTTGTAATGTACATATATTTGCAAAACAATGGGATAAAGGAATATTCCTGAACTTTGTTTTATCTCATGGTTACTGTGAAATTGTGTGAATGCATCAATGCAGTGCATGTTATCTTAGCTGCTTGCAGAGCTTGGATTCATTGAATGACTTTACCAAAAATGTAAGTATTGCAGAATATACTGTACAGCCTCAGGCTACATAACTAAGCTCCATTTCATGTTGTATAAAATAAATTATTAATGTATCTTAAATAGAAAACTATTTTTAGATTTAGATTAGATTTTTACTCCAAAAGAATTTTTTTTTAAAATAAATTTGATAAAAATAAAAAAAATCCTATTTAAATAAAAAAAAAGGAAAATTTATTGTCAAATACTTACCGTAATTTTCCTTTCCTGATGGACTCCATGGCAGCCTACGTGGGTTAACCCCGCCTCCTCTCCAATGCTATAGGACCCCATTCCCATAAATGAGTGCTCACCACTAGCTACTGCGTTCCGTAACTAGCCTACTCGTTGACCAATGGGTGGGAACTCCGTCTGCCATGGAGTCCATCAGGAAAGGAAAATTACGGTAAGTATTTGACAATAAATTTTCCTTTTTCCTGACAGACTCCATGGCAGCCTACGTGTGGGAAATAACTAGCCAACCACACGGGCGGGTATGCATGATCAAAACATAAATTTTAATTTGTCCTATCGGTCGATAGGATTTGTAACCCAAAGTTTACAGAGGATAGTGAGGCAGGCTCTATACAATAATGCAACATGAAGGTATTAATAGAAGCCCATGAAGCTGCCTTGCAGATGGTATCTGGAGCCACATGCCGAGCCGCTGCCCACGAGGCTGCCATACCTCTGGTGGAATGGGCTGTCACCGCCTTTGGAGGAGCCAAGCCCTTAGCCCTATATGCCTGTTGTATGGTCTGTACGATCCAGGACGCGATAGTCCTGGTTGAGGCTTTCTTCCCTATATTGCTGCCTGAGTGAAGCACGAAGAGATGACTAGAACGTCTGAAGGGAGAAGTAACCTTGAGATATTCCTTAATAGCTTCGCCCACATCTAGGGGGTGATTCTCAGTGGACCCTGGGGTCCTAAATGTAGGTAACACGATCTCTTGATTGACGTGGAATACTGAAGACACTTTTGGGTTGGAACCCAGCATAGGAATGAGGACTACCCGGTCCGGGAAAAACGTTAGGAAGGGTTCTTCGTGACCAAGTGATGCAATTTCAGAGACCCTTTTGGCTGAGGTAATGGCCACTAAGAAGGCCACCTTTGCTGAAAAGACCTTGATAGGGAGCGGGGAGGGCCCCGAAGTACTGAGTCCAGAGATCGAGTCAAGGACTAATGGGAGGTCCCATTTGGGGAACCTCGGCTTTCTCTGGGGCTTGAGTCTCGATGCGCCTCGGAAAAATTGTCTAACCAGAGGATGAACTGCCCATGAAGTGCCGGAGAAGGCCGAAAGTGCCGAAACTTGGACTCTCAGAGAGCTGACAGATAGATGTAAATCTAGGCCCGTTTGGAGGAAACTGAGAACGTCCTGGACTTTTGGATGTCTAAAAGACCTGCCCTGAGGAGAGCAGAACTCCACGAATTTGGACCAGATCCTTCCATAGACTTTATTTGTACTGGATCTTCTCGAGCTCATGAGAGTGGATATTACTTCTGAGGCACAACCTAGGGATTCCAGCCTCTCCCTCTCAAGAACCAGACCATCAGTCTCAGCACCGCAGGACAAGGGTGCAGGACTGACCCTTGAGAAAGAAGGTCCGGTCTGAGAGGGAGAGGCACTGGGTCCCGACAGCTGAGCTGGACCAGGAGAGGGAACCAAGGCCTGTTCGGCCAGTAGGGAGCTATTGTCACCACCTCCACTGGCTCTGCTCGGAGCCTCTGCAGGAATCTCAGCAAAACTGGCAGTGGCGGAAAGGCGTATGCCCGCTTGAACCTCCACTGATCCGTCAGGGCATCTGTCCCGATGGCTTGACTGCAGAGCCCCCGGTTGTAGAACTTCTTCAGCTTGCGATTGCAGGGGAAGCAAACGGATCTACTTCGGGATCGGTCTTTAGTGACAAGATCCACCTGAACGTCTCTATGTGGAGAGACCACTCGTTGTTGTCCAACTCGGTCCGTGACAGGAAGTCTGCTTGAGTGTTTTGGACGCCTGGGACAAAGACTGCCGAGATGTTGGCAAGGTATTTCTGCGCCCACGATAGGATGGGCTCGACTTCCCGAAGGAGTGTGGGACTCCGAGTACCCCCTTGCCTCTTCACTTACGATACTGCTGTGGTGTTGTCCATTCTCAACAGCACTGACTCCCCCATCAGGAGATGAGAGAAGAACTGTAGGGCACACCAGGCCGCACGAAGTTCCAAGACATTCGACCCTAGGTTGGGGAGACAAGTTTCCCACTTGCCTTGGGCCAGGTTCGACCCACAAAGGGCTCCCCAACCGGTACCGCTGGCATCGGTCGTGACCGTCACCCAGGAGATGGGAGCGATGGAGTGGCAAGTCAGGAGGTTCTTGCGCTGAAGCCACCAGAAGAGGTTGTTTCTCATTGCAGATGTTATGCGGATGACCTGGTTCTTGTCCCCTGACTTCCATTGCCGTAGGAGACCTGACTGGAAGGGACGCAATCTCCATAAGGCCCATTTGACCATGGGAGTCGTAGAAACCATCGTGCCAACGACTTTCAGACACTGAGAGGCTTTCATTTGCCGAGCATGTAGAGCCCGGGAGACTCTGTCTCGAACTGTAGGAATTTTCTGTAGTGGAAGGGAGATTTGTTTTGCCACTGTATCGAACTGGGCTCCCAGATATATTAGACGCTGAGTTGGGCTCAGTTGACTCTTTTCTATGTTTAGGAGCCACCCGAAGTTGGACAGAGTGGAGATTACTTGATCCCGGTGGACCAGCAACTGCTCCCTGCTCTGGGACAGCACCAGCAGGTCGTCCAGGTAGTGGTAAAGACGTACCCCTTTGGATCTTATTAGTGCCACCGTAGCTAGGAGGACCTTTGAAAAGACCCGGGGGGACGTTGTCAGCCCGAAGGGGAGGCAAATAAATTGAAGATGATCTGACCCAATGTGAAAGCGGAGGTATTTGTGAAATTCTTTTTCCACTGGAACGTGGAAATAAGCGTCCTTCAGGTCGATTGATATCATCCAGTCGCCTGGTTGTATGGCTCTCTGAATGGTCACCAAGGTTTCCATCTTGAACCTTCCATTCTCTATGAATCCGTTGAGATATGTGAGGTCTATGGCTGGGCGCCAAGAGCCCCCCTTTTTTTGAACTAGGAAGAGAGGGGAGTATATCCCCTGGAACCATTCGTCCTGTGGTACATGTACTACTGCTCCTTGAATTTTCAGGAGGTCCACATAGGACAGCAAAATTTGTTTTTGATCCTCTGCCCGAGGGAGAAGAGTGGAGACGAACCTTGGGTGCGGAGTCCTGGAAAAGGCCCATCTGTGGCCTGACGAGACCGTCCTTATGACCCAGAAGTCTGAGATCGAGGCCACCCAGACGTGCCGGAAGAGGAGCAGACGAGCCCCCACCCGGCCCGCCTGGGCGGGCGTAATATCAAAAAGATTTAGCCTGATCACGAGCACTGGACGTTTGATTTTTAACGGGTTTGCGGAAGGATGACTGCCCTCTGCTCCAATTCTTCCTAAAGTCCCGGCCAGGCTTGTAGGAGCGTGCTTCCCTGGAGCGCTCCGGACTTCGTCTTCTGAACTGGGGCTTCTTTCGACCCAGCATGCGCCTGTCCTGGGGAAGAAAACCCGATTTGCCACCTGTGGCTCGCGTAATGGCATCGTCAAGCTTATTGCCAAACAGTGAGGACCCCTCAAACGGGATTTTACACCACGCTTGCTTAGAACCAGGGTCCGCAAGCCAGGGACGCAACCAGAGGGCTCTCTTGGCCGTAACTGAGGACAGCATAATACGAGCCAGAAGGCGGATCAAGTCAATGGACGCCTCCCCCAGGAAGACCGCTGCAAGCTTCAGCTCTGCGGCTGCTGAACTTCCAGCCAGCTCTTCTGACACGCCTTTAAGGAAGGATTCCACGTTCTCCGTCCATGCCTCCATGGCCTTAGACATGGCCACTAATGCCAGGGCTGGTTTACAGGCCATACCCGCGAGCCCATAGATTCTTTTTAGATCTAGGTCTATCTTCCTCTCGAGCCCATCTTTAAAAGATACTGCGTCTTCTAGAGGAAGAGTCACATGTTTGGCCAGACGCATAAGAGCTGCGTCCACAAGGGGAGTATTCTCCAAATTCTTTACTTCTTCTGACTTGAAGGGGTACAATCTGGAGGTTTTATTAGACATGGAGGATTTTTTCTCTGTTTTACTCCATTCTTCCTCAATGATTTCCTTTAGCTCTGGAAGGAGCGGAAAGTTTGCGCGTTCTCTCCCCAGGTGCTTGAAGAATTTTTTCTGCTTGGCTGGGGGAGTGGAAGGGTCTTCCCACTTCAAGGCTTCCTTGATCGCTTTGATTAAAGGGGAAACCATCGCAAAGTCGAACCCTCCAATGACCTCCTCACTGATAGACTCATCCTCTGAGGAGTCAGGAGAGGTAATATAGGGCTGCGAAGTACCCGGATCATCACGGGCCTCTTCCGCCGGCGGGCCAGACGCAGTGGTAGACTGGCTCAATGTGCGAGGTGCTTCCCTCTCCATTAGGGATTGCTGTACCACTCGTTTCACAAGAGACTCTAAACGCTGGTTTTCCGTCTCTTTTTCCCCAACCGCACGGGCAAAACAACGGTCACATAAGGACTTGCCCTCCGGGATTCGTGTCCTACATCCCCAGCAGGCTCTGTGGTCTGAGCGGCTGTCATGGCGGTGGGAGCGGTGTCTTGAGGAGGAACGAGAGCGTCTCCTCTGGTGGGATCCGGACTGTGAATCTCGTCTGGATGAAGATGAATTGTATTGTGGCTTGGCAAGGTCATTGGCATTCTGGACCGCATTTAGCGGGTCCGACCTAGAAGGGCTGGGAAGAGAAAAAATAGGGGAAGGGGAGAGAAGAAAGGTAGAACATGGTATCAGCACGACAATAATGTGCATAAATCTCATCCCCTCCCCTCACGAGCACATACCATGTGCGTGAGGGCTGGCCACTTAAAGGCGGTGAATTGTCCATAACCAGGGACACGAAATGTCACTTTAATAGTCTGCAGGGATAATGGTCTAAGAAAACCTAGGCATCAAAATATGAGAAGGTCTTAGAGAAAAAGAAAAAACTCTGCTTGCCTCTTCTTTTTTTTTTTTTTTTATAATATGCACAAGGCATGTATCAACATATAATCAATGCAAAGGAGAAACAACTTCCAGCCGCATATGTATGTATATTTAGATAACATATATAATGATAAAAGAACAATTTTCCATTATTTTGCTCTCTTTTTTTTTTTTTTTTTGCAGAGGTTTCCACCACTCACCTGGAGACCAGCAGGGATCTGCTCCTCTTTTCCCTACCAAGGGAGATCCCAACTCAGCAGGACAGGAGGGCGGAATTTAAATTCCCCGCCCGTGACATCATTATCCCCTACAGCGCACGCGCAAAGGGGAACCACCGTACGGCGCCTGCGCGGACGACGAACGAGCCGCCGTACTGCGCATGCGCGAGCCAAACCTCGCTCTCAGGTTGGCTACAGCGCAGGTGCCAGCGGCGAGACTGCCGCAACCCGGAAGTGCCGTGGCGAGCTGGAACGCACGCGAACCAGCCGCCATGAGGGGGATAGGACACACTGGATCACCAGGGAAAATACATACAACACATAGAAACACTGCCATGGAGTATGAGAAAACATCCACAGACCTTGCCAGCCGTTGATGAGAACTGTCCGCCGGGCATACAGAGGCGACCACCCATCCACCAAGGGGGAACATTCAAGCCTCTTCAAGCTACTCGCCCGCTCATAGCTGGGCTTTTGAGCTGCACCGCACAGGTATGCCAATCTTGGATTCAATCAATCTTGGATTCAATCAATCTTGATGCGAACAGCATGTGTAGGTCCATAGAGGAGGACAAAAAAGGAACGCAGTAGCTAGTGGTGAGCACTCATTTATGGGAATGGGGTCCTATAGCATTGGAGAGGAGGCGGGGTTAACCCACGTAGGCTGCCATGGAGTCTGTCAGGAAAATCCTATTTAAATAAAAAAAAAAAATCAGATTTAAATAAAAAAAAGCTGATTTTTTAAATTTTGTATCCAACCTGGTGAGGACTCATCTTTAAAAATAAAGTATAAAAGCACTTTAAATTACATAGAACAAACATTGTATAAATACGTATTATGCAAAAGAAAATATCAGCAAAAATGAATATATATTTTGTTTGAGGTTACCCCAAACCAGATAAATGACTCAGCCTGAATGGAAATTTGTTCTACCGCATATGCAAGAGACAGATCTGTTCATCTACTAAGTTTCATTAATTAACGTGATGTTATTTTGTCTTGACAGAAAAACTTTAGCTAATGGGAAATATAGAAAGTATCTTTTTGTTTTTACATTTCGTTTTCTGAAGTTCATATGATTCTGTTTGGGGGATTTTTTCTTTTTACAGGCAATTATTTTTGTTATTATTGAGTGATCTGTATATATATGCGCACAGAATAGTAACTTTAGTTCTGCAAAGAAAACCCTTTATGGCAGTGGTCATCAACCCTGTCCTCAGGGCCCACTAAGGGCCCTTTCACACTGGAGCGGTTTGCAGGCACTATTAATAGCGCCTGCAAACCGACCCGAAGGTGCCGTTGCTGTCTCTCCAGTGTGAAAGCCCTCTGGGCTTTCACACTGGAGCGGTGCACTAGCAGGACTGGAAAAAAAGTCCTGCTAGCAGCATCTTCGGAGCGGTGAAGGAGCGGAGTGTATATCGCTCCTTCACCGCTCCTGCCCATTGAAATCAATGGGATAGCGCGGCTATACCGCTGGCAAAGCGCCTCTGCAGAGGCGCTTTGCGGTGGTTTTTAACCCTTTCTCAGCTGCTAGCGGGGGGGGGGGGGGGTAAAACTGCCCCCGCTAGCGGCCGAATACCAACGGTAAAGCGCCGCTTACAATAACAGCGATTTACCGCCGACGCCGCCCCCGCCTCAGTGTGAAAGGGCTCTAACAGGCCAGGTTTGCAAGATAAATGAAATACATCACAGGTGATATCATTTGCTGCTCAGTGATTGCAGTATTCTAGTCTGCATCTCCCCAAGGTAATACATAAAACCTGGCCTGTTAGTGGGCCCTGAGGACAGGGTTGATGACCACTGCTTTATGGCATATGTGATCTATTCCGTAATTACCTTCCTAAGAAAATGTTAACAGCACTATTACTGGAATACCAGTTGTGCTCAAAAGTTTGCATACCCTGGCAGAAATTGTGAAACTTTGGCATTAATATTGAAAATATGACTGATCATGCCAAAACTGTATTTTATTTAAGGATAGTGATCATATGAAGCCATTTATTATCACCATTTATTATCACGTAGTTGTTTGGCCCCCTTTCAAATCAAAATGATTATAGAAATCATCCAAATGGCCCTAATAAAAAGTTTACATACCCTGGAATGTTTGGCCTTGGTACAGACACACACATTGACGCACATTGGTTAAAATGGCAATTAAAGGTTAATTTCACACATATGTGGCTTTTGACCACTTCCGGAATGGCTCACGCCAATATACGATGGCACTTTGAAGAGAGATATCGTTGTTGTTATGATAGCATCTAGCTACCATACCCCGGTATCCTTTTCTTCAGTGAGCGGTTTCCATTAAAGGTGGTCTCTGCGGCGGAATCGCAGCGAGATCACTTTTATCAGCGGCGGGAGAGGGATCCCCCTCCCGCCGCTCTCTGGTGCCCTCTGCCACTCACCGGAGCCATCGGTAGCAGTGGAGACGATTGGATCCTCTTCCTGGCTTGGTATGGAGACAAGTGAGGGGAAGATGGCCCCCACCCATTTCCATACCATTCCAGGGAGGAAGCGACGTCAAAACGTCACTTCCGCCCATAGCTCTGAAAGCAACAATTTTTTTTTTAAAATGACATTACATTTTTTCTTTTATTATTGCATGTTAGTGTAAATATGAGATCTGAGGTCTTTTTGACCCCAGATCACATATTTAAGAAGTCCTGTCATGCTTTTTTTTACTATTACAAGGGATGTTTCCATTCCCTGTAATAGGAATAAAAAAGACAACTTTTTTTTTAAAGAACAGTGTAAAAATAAAAAATAAAAGATAAAATAAATAAGAAATGTTTTTTTTTTTTTAAACGTGTCCTGTCCCGCCGAGCTCATGTGCAGAAGAAATCGCATACGTGAGCAGCGCCCACATATGAAAACGGTATTCAAACCACACATGTGAGGTATCGCCATGATCGGTAGAGCAAGAGCAATAATTCTAGCCCTAGACCTCCTCTGTAACTCAAAACATGCAATCTGTAGAATTTATTAAATGTCGCCTATGGAGATTTTTAAGGGTAAAAGTTTGTCACCATTCCACGAGCGGGCGCAACTTTGAAGCATGACAATTGGGTATCAATTTACTCGGCGTAACATTATCTTTCACATTATAAAAAAAATTGGGCTAACTTTACTGTTGTCCTATTTTTTAATTCAATTTCAATTTCCAAAAAAAGTGCGCTTGTAAGACCGTTGTGCAAATATGGTGTGACCGAAAGTTTTGCCTGACCGCCATTTTATTCTCTAGGGTGTTATATATATATATATATATATATATATATATATATATATATATAATGTTTAGGGGTTCTAAGTAATTTTCTAGCAAAAAAAAATATTTTTAACTTGTAAACAACAAATCTCAGAAAGAGGCTCGGTGCTTAACCGCTTCAGCCCTGGAAGATTTCACCCCCTTCCTGACCAGAGCGTTTTTTAATAATTTTTTCTTTACTAGTAATGGCGGCGATCAGCGATTTTTATTGTGACTGCGACGTTATGGCGGACATGTCGGACATTTTTGACACATTTTTGGGACCATTGTCATTTATACAGTGATCAGTGCGATTAAAAATACACTGATTACTGTGTAAATGACACTGGCAGTGAAAGGGTTAACCACTAGGGGGCGGGGTGGGGTTAAGTGTGTCCTAGGGGAGTGATTTCTCACTGTAGGGGGATGGGCTAGCTGTGTCATTACTCTGATCACAGCTCCCAATGACAGGGAGCTGTGATCAGTGACACTTGTCACTAGGCAGAACGGGGAGATGCTGTTTACATCAGCATCTCCCCGTTCGTCCTCTCCGTGATGCGATCGCGGGTATCCCCGCGGCGATCGAGTCCGCGGGACCCGCAACCCGACTCACAGAGCTCCAGGCCGGCGCGCACGCAATGGCACGGCGGGGAATTCAAATAGACGTACAGGTACGCCCATTTTCCCAGCCGTGCCATTCTGCCGACGTACATCGGTGTGCTCCAGTCGGGAACTGGTTAAGTGGTTAATTGCAATTAGTGTCTGTTTATAAATAGGCAATGAGTTTGTTAGCTCTCACATGGATGCACTGAGCAGGCTGGATACTGAGCCATGGGGAGCAGTAAAAAACTGTCAAAAGACCTGTGTAACAAGGTAATGGAACTTTATTAAGATAGAAAAGGATATAAAAAATACCCAAAGCCTTGAATATGCCAGTAAGTACTGTTCAATCACTTATTAAGAAGTGAAAAATTCAGCAATCTCTTCATACCAAGCCAAGCTCAGGTAGACCATAAAAGATTGCAGCCACAATTGCCAGAAGAATAATCTGTGATACAAAGAAAAACCCACAGGTAACCTCAGGAGAAATACAGGCTGCTCTGAAAAAAGACGGTGTGGTTGTTTCAAGGAGCACAATACAACAATACTTGAACAAAAATGAGCTGTTTGGTTGAGTTCCAAAGTGTGAACACTGCAGGGACAATCCAAATGTCCTCTTCAATAAAAAAAAACACCATATACCAATCCATGATGCCCTTAATTATCCAGTGATCCACCACCACAAAGGAAAGCATGTATGCTTACCAGAATGAATGGACTCTCATACCCTAGGTACAGAATCAATCACATCTGTGTGAGTATAGATCACCACTCACAGGGATGGATACATCTCCAATAAAACCATCTGATTTCTGCATCCTGAGTATAGCTCTCCAAAAGGATCCCACATACACCCTCAGGACCGATGACATCACAAGCACAGGCTCCACCCAACGTGTTTTGTCATAACTGACATCATCCAGGGCTTAATCATGAATTAGGTTACAGGTTTATTGTTAAAGTAATATGAGCAGGAGGTATGCACCTCCACTGTTAGTGTATAAAAGAGCCTGTATTTTTGAATAAAGGAGATTCCTGGTTGAACTTACATACAGCCTGCCTGGTGTTTGTTCTGAGCTATCACAACTGGGTTAGAACGGCACATAGCTGTAGTTCTAATCCCGGAGCATCGGATGACCGAACAATCAGATGTTGCGATCTGCAATCGGATTCTATAGCAGCAGAGGAGTGTCGGGAGAGTGGAGGGGCTCGTTACAATGTCCTATTCTATCTTCATACCAAAGGGGTGTAACACTTAAGTTCATAAATCCGCTGAGTTTCTAACCATGAAACACCACTCTTGCTAGATCCTCCCTTCCAAGGGTGTACATATTTATCAACTTGTGCCACTATCTTTGTGGTGAAAATCGGCATAGTGTTTGGAAACATTATGTCCCATCCTATTTCTTTTGTTGTGAATATGCTCATTCACCTGGATAGAAAAAGTGTGGGTGGTCTGACTAACATATTGTTTGCCACAAGGGCATTAAAACAAGCAAAGTAGGGGGCGTGGCCAGCCGGGATAGCAGATGGACGCCTAATTCCACAGCTCTGAGCCAGGGGATAGAATCTAACGCCATCGGCTGACTAAAACGGCTCTAATCTACCCAGCTACGTTCCTCACAGCAAGGGGACAACAAGGATGACATCCAGGAAAAGATTCACAGACCACATACCGCAGAAACTCACCGAATTTGCATACAAGCCGGCGGGATGGAAGATCCAAGATGGCGCCGGCCAGGCCGCGCCGTCCACAGCATACACGGACCTGCCGGATGACGAAACTGAAGACCCTCCAGATACAGGTACCGTGGATAACCTCCCACATACCCCAGAGACTGACCCCAACCTAGGTAGCCCTGCAAAGGCAAAAATGAGGATGGATGCGAGGCCGCAGCGGTCGCGGTACTCGCAAATTGAGGCCCAGGCTCCTACTCCCTTCTCATTCGACCAGGCCCTACATTCCTCTATGGCCTCCTTCCCCACTTCAGGGCAGCCGGTCATGGACACAACGCTCAAGGATATGCTCATATCCCTGCAGACCTCCCTCATGACAGATCTATCATCCCTCTTCCACAAAATCACCACTGACATCCACATACTGGATGATAGAGTCACAAACGCTGAGAGAGGAATACATGCCTGTACCTCCACAGTGAACGACACCATTGAAGCCTTTGAAACTGTTAGAGAGGAACAGACATGGATGCGGGCCAAGCTGGCCGACTTAGAAGACAGATCTCGCAGGAACAATGTGAAATTGAGGGGGGTCCCAGAGTCCATACTACCCGCAGATCTGCCACGCTACGCAAAAGAACTAATGCACTTAGTTCTCCCTGAGGCCTCCCCGAGAGACGTCATTGTGGATAGAATCCATAGAATTGCTAAACCATCTCACCTAGCTGCCTCTGTCCCCAGAGATGTCCTGATGAGGGTTCACTTCTACCACATTAAAGAAAAGCTGCTCATGGGACTTAGGGCTAAGTCGCCACTACCAGCGCCATACACAGGAATCCAGCTATTCCCTGATCTCTCAAAATACACCCTCCAAATGAGACGCCACTTGAACCCGATCACCAAAAGCCTACAGAACCATAAGTTGCAATACAAATGGCGATACCCAGCCACCATTCTCATTGCCCGCAACGGCCAAACCCACGCAATAGGAGAACTTGAAAAAGGCCTAAAGTTACTCCACACCTGGGGCATAAACCCGGAACCGCCAAATACCGCTCAACAAGACAGAATCTCATCCTCTCCCCGTAGACAACGTGATCAAAATACCAAATGAAAGTATACAACATCCACTAAGCCGATAACAACATCAACAGCTCCCCTGTGCTATGGCTATCCTCTTTGTTTGTTTCCTGCTACCCGCGGCAGTGACTCTTTGTACCCCCTTACAGAGGTCCACAGGTGCTCAGCACCCCCTCTGATTGATTTGTATTCTATTTTTTTATTTTTTTGTTATCTCTTACACAAAGTTTTTTCTTTTTTTTCTCTTGCAACGGTATAACAAGTACCTATCTTCTAGCAAGCTAAATCACTAGGTCAAAACACAGACCTCTTTTACAAGTTTCACCGCTACCCCAAGCATACACGACCCATAACTGGTTATAACTACCTTGACACCTAACGTATTGCTCTATTTGCAGTCTACTAGTCCATCCTAGCCTCGGCCCCTGGCCAGCCAGAAGCAACGCTCTTCGATCCTCCACACGGAACAACACTGCACTGAATCTCGGACTTCCGCACCGCATTCTACTTACCTCTTCGCCTGGAAAAGGAAAAAAGACCAGCTCCTCACGAGATCATCTAACTGTAAGTGTTATTATAAGCTTACACTAAACCCACACTCACAAGATGCCGTTTAATATCCTTTCACTCAACGTTAATGGGCTCAATCATCCAGCCAAACGCCACTCACTATGGAAAACCGTTAAGGACCTCCAGAGTGATATCATCTGCGTCCAAGAAACCCACCTACTAGCTCCCAACACCCCTCTGTGTAACAATCACCACTTCCCAAACGTATTTCACGCAACCCATTCCACCAAGTCCAGAGGAGTCATGATCGCCATTAAAGACACCATAGACTTCCAACTCCTAGAAATACTTCCAGACCCCGAAGGTCGTTTCATAATCCTAATATGCACCATTAATAAAGCAACCTACACCATCATCAACCTGTACGCTCCGAACTCTCAACAAATGAGATTCCTACGCAAGCTTATCCGCACCTTAAAACCCATCCAAAAAGGCCACACTATTGTGTGTGGGGACTTCAACCTGGTCCCAGATGTGTCCCTGGACTCTACCTCTTCAGCAAAGAGACGCGAATCGCCTCTAAAAGCGTTTATACATTCCCAAGATCTGTATGATGTCTGGCGCTGTCACCATGGCGCCGAACATGACTTTACCTTTTTTTCCCCCAGACATCGCTCCTACTCCAGAATTGATCTGTTTCTGTCTGATAAGTATATTTTACAAAAAATATCTCAATCTGTAATCCACACCACGGCATGGTCGGACCACGCCCCCACCTCAATTACCATCCAAGATCACAACCTCCAACGTAACACGTTTCTATGGAGACTAAACAACTCCATTATTCAAAATGCTAAATACACCCCAGAAATTTCAGAACACATTTCAGAATTTTTCAAGCTGAACAAGGGGTCGGTACCCGACCCTGCCGTGGTGTGGAGCGCTCATAAAGCGTATATGAGGGGAATGCTCATTAAATTGTGCTCTCATCATAAGCGGCAGAGGACGCAGCGTATAGATACACTAACAGCCCAAATAGCGGACCTAGAAAAGAAACACAAATGTGACCCTCAAAACCCACTCACAAACCAACTATTGTCCCTAAGACAGGAGCTGAAAACCCTTCTCCTTCACTCATACGAATTCCTTCAAAGAAAATTTAAAGCATCTTCCTACTCTACCTCCAACAAGGCAGGAAAGAAATTAGCCCAACGACTCAAAGGAAGACGCAATAAAACTAGAATTACACTACTTAAACACCCCCACACTAACACCCCACTGACCAACCCCCAAGACATTGCAGATGCTTTTAGTACCTACTATGAAGACCTGTACAACCTAAAACATGACCACCAAACCCCCCAACCCACACCAGACGATATTGATAACTTCCTCACTAAAATCAATCTACCCAAACTTACTTTAGACCAACTGACCACCTTGAATGCTCCATTCACAGACCTGGAAATCAAGGCTACTATTGACTCATTGCCTAGTGGCAAGGCACCAGGCCCAGACGGGATAACAGGGGAATACTACAAATTGTTCTCCAATCAACTAATCCCACACCTTACTGATCTCTTTAACCACGCTGCCTCCTCTGCTAGCTTCTCGAATGAATACTTAAAAGCGCTAGTAATCACCATACCAAAACCAGGGAAGCAGTCGGATACCCCCCAAAATTTTCGCCCTATCTCCCTACTCAACCTAGACCTAAAAATCTACTCCAAAACCATAGCCAACAGACTAAACGAGATCATGCCTACCATCATACACCAAGATCAGACTGGTTTTACCAAAGGCAGACAATCCTCAGATGCCACCAGAAGAATGCTGGACCTCATTCACCACGCTGAATCCACTGGAACGCCTTCTCTGCTTCTTTCCCTAGATGCAGAGAAGGCGTTCGATAGAGTAAATTGGACTTATTTAAAAGCAGTCTTACGCAAATTTGGATTCCAGGGACAGATTCTAACAGCCATCCTAGCATTGTACTCCAACCCTGAGGCTCAAGTGTTCACAGAAGGCATGCTCTCACGTCCATTTCCCATCACTAACGGTACACGCCAGGGATGCCCCCTCTCCCCTCTGATATTTAACATGCTTATGGAACCCCTGGCTGAGCACGTACGCTCCCACCCTAACATCACAGGTATGCGTATAGGCCACTCACACCACAAGATCAGTCTATTTGCGGACGATGTTATTCTAATCCTTACAAACCCGACTGTATCCCTGGCTGAAGTACAAAAACTGCTCACATGGTTTAGCTCAATCTCCTATTACAAGGTTAATGTGACCAAATCATTCATACTCGACATAAACATAAACACCACCATGAAACACCTCCTACAACTACAATACCCATTTAAATGGGCAGAAACCGACATATCATACTTGGGCATTCATCTTCCGAGGGAAACTAAGAAAATATATCCATGCAACTACATACCACTCCTACAACAAATTCAATCTACTTCACAACAAATAGCAAAACACGAACTCTCATGGTCGGGCAGACTTGCAGCATTTAAGATGATATGCCTTCCCCAAATACTCTATCATTTTAGAACCCTACCTATACCCTTGCCAAACACCTTCTTCAAATCTCTCAAAACAATATTCAACAAATATTTATGGAACGGGAAAAAACCGAGGAGCGCCCATCACAACTTAGTAAAACACAAACTAGTCGGTGGAACAGGATCTATAGACTTTGAGGACTATTACTTAGCAACACTCCTAGCTCAATTGCCTGCCTGGTTCCAAACACAACCCACAACTCTTTGGGGACAAATTGAAAGCTCCTCATTATCTCGACCCAACTTAATATACTTAGTATTCCATTGGGAACCATTATACCAAAAGCATTTCCCCTGACCATGAGAGCTTCGGCACTCGCATGGAAGAAATCAGTAACTCTACTCACCTCCAATCCCGCCACGTCTCTAAGTTGCATCCCCTTGGAATCCCTAAATCACACACTACCAGAAATCTTCCTATCATCTTGGACCGCCAAAGGAATACTACTCATACAAGATTTACTACATAACAACCACATTAAAACATTCGCACAACTTCAAGCCGAATTCAATCTAACTGCATCTGATAAATTCACTTACATACGGCTACACCACTACCTCAACACTCTAACCCTCCCCCCCTACAAAATTCACCCTAAAACCTGGGAATATCTCACCAACACAGCCACTAAAACTAGAGGTATATCCTACTTCTACAACATTCTCCACAACAAACGTACCTTCCTTAAACTAAAACCCCACCAAAGCTGGGAAAAAGACCTAGATCAGTCTTATACGGAAGACCAATGGCAACTTGCCCTCAAATCTATATACAAGGCCACTAATTGCGCGGCCCTATGGGAACTCACACAGAAAATCACATTACGCTGGTATATCACCCCAGCCAGAATTACAATCTTTAACCCGAGAACTCCCAACATATGCTGGAGATGTCACTCTTCTCCTAGCAACGTACTCCACGTATTCTGGACGTGCACTAAACTACACAACTACTGGGAAAGAATTTTCAATTTAATCTCGAACATAACCCAAATTAAAATCCACCCCTCCCCAGCACTGGCGATACTTAACCTAAACATTGAATCAATCCCATTCTCATTCAGGCCAGTGATCACTCATATCCTCCTGGCAGCAAGACTCAACATAACCAGACATTGGAAGTCTGACAATCCCCTGACAATAACTCAAGTCACAGACTTAGTATCTCTTCACTACAGCTACGAAATCATAACAGCTACGCACACTGGCCAGGTGACGAAAACAAACAAGAACTGGCAACCATGGACTGACTGGACTACGCAATGCGCAAACCACTTACCTAAACACTAATACATACCCCTTCTTCTTGACCGAGCAATACCTTTCTGTAGACAAGAGAAACTAGTAGTTTGCAACAGCTAGTTCTAACTAGCTCACTTCTATCAATTTAAGCTTAAGAAAGACAGGGCCTCTTCACTCCTGTGGCACTAAAGATCCCATTTGGGGTGCGACTCTAGTGAAGAGGTCAAACTACGCAAAAACGAACAACAACTCCAGTAACCTAGAAGCTACAATAGATATATGTTTAATATAAGTTATAACTAACCCAAGTTGATGAATCGCTATATGTGTTGAAATTATAAGTTGAACAGTTTACCTTGTATTGACTAACCAAAATGTCGTTGCACGACATACAATGTCCAATTGTATAATGTAATTTTCATGAAAATCTTCAATAAAAAATATGGAAGAAAAAAACAAGGAAAGTACTTTCCTAGTCGTACAAGTGACGAAATGCTTGATCAAATATGTTCTTTGGGTGAACATGGTTGTAAAAGAACAAGTTTTCTTCCTATCGCGTACATTACACCGGCATACAGAACATTTCTTACAGTGGTAATAACCTATCATGTTATGAAAAAATAGAGGCTTGGAGAGGGGATTAACTATGTTAGGAGCAATTTTTGCTTGTAGGAAGGGTACTCCCCTATAATCCCCGCTTTCTCTAGGAGTAGGGGACCCAATACCCAGTCATTCCTTAAAATGGTCCAATGTTTTTTTTAAATATTCTTGATCTATCTGTATTGTATAGAAAAAGATTTAAAAAAGGACCACCTAAAATCCTTCTCGACCTTACTGTTGAGGCCTGTCTTGAAGAAGGGCATTTCTATCTAAATTTCTAACCTCACGTAATTGTAATTCAGCATCAAGGTCAGAGACAACATACCCATTTTTTAAAAAAAGTTCTCATAATAGCAGCATGAAGTGCAGAGTGCCTGTTGTTTAGAGCGAGGCCTGAACCGCGGGTACGTAGCGCCGTAAATCTTCTTGGCTGTCACTGTTTATAAGGCACGATGATTGTGCATGGCTCCTAAGCTCTGGACAACATCAATTATGACAAGTCCAAACACAATATTCCCCATACACACGTTCCTGAAAATGGCTGTTCAGTAATGCTGGGTGCTGTAATGACCACAGGCTAGAGACCGTAGACAATCAGAGTGAAGAAATGTCATCAGCACACCAAGGATTCCCCAAAAGGGTCCAAAGCTTTATTTTCGTGGTCATATAGTACACATACAGCAATGCCCTTTGTCAGGCAAGTGCACTGACATCCACAACTTGCAGCCACTTGGCTCCTATCCTGCATATCCTGACTTGACACTGACAAGGATACACTGGGGGTCATTTACTATAACTCCAGGAAGTACTGGGCACTATGGCAAATAATAGAGCAAATTATAAGTGGAGAACAAACGTTTGTAAATTCTAAATTGCCGCTAATTAGCGCTTCCGCGTATATACAAATGCCAATTCTCATCAAGTTGTTATATAGCACTGTACTGTAGCCATGATCCATGTATGTGAAAGAAACATTTTTTATCAGAGATGAGCTCTAGTTCCCGTACATCTATTGATTTATATTGCAATTAGTATTCCTATTTTTTTTTCCTTCTTTTGCTAAGAAATGCAGTTCTGAATGATTATTACATAGTAATGTCTGCTATTCTGTAAAGTTACATGTATTAATCATTTAGGTTACCTATTTGTTGTATGTTGTTTTTTTCATGTTTTTGATTTATTATTTAATAATTTAGTTGACTATAACGCAGTAATTATTTATGTTCATTCTTTAATAATACTACACTATTATGCAGGTCTTGTACTTAGCACAATGGCTTAGTGGTCTGCTTTGATATCTCCACACCACTCGGTATGAGTTCAAACAACAACCTACCATCCACCAGCTCTGTTTATTTTTTCAGTGCGCAAGTGAATTAAAATAAACAAACAAAGAAATGTAAACTGCCCTTTAGCTAGTGTGTGGTGTTTGGAATGTCACATCACCTATTTTCAGTAAATAAATATACACGTATATTTGTGTTGCTTTGGCTAATTGGCTAACAGTAATTCTCCTTTTCTCCACCAATAGTAATCTTTTAGGATTCTTCTGTGGGATTTGAACCCATGAGTCTTTCAATACCTGAATGTTTGAAGGTAGAGGTGCTAACTGCTAGCCTATTGGGCTGAGCACAATTATATATACAAAATACTTTTATTAGTGTTTGATGTGTTATATACTATACAATAAAGTTTATCAAATGTAAACTGCTTGTTAGCTAGTGTGTGGTGTTTGGAGATTCACCCCATAATATTAGTGAATACTTACATACCATTGCATGCATTTGAAGAGTTAATACAATAATATCAACCACATTAAAGTGGTTACACATTAAAGGATACTTGGCATTCACTGTGTGCTGCTTTGGCTAATAGTAATTCTCCTTTTCTCCACCAATAGTAATCTTTTAGGATTCTTCTGTGGGATTTGAACCCATGAGTCTTTCAATACCTGAATGTTTGAAGGTAGAGGTGCTAACTGCTAGCCTATTGGGCTGAGCACAATTATATATACAAAATACTTTTATTAGTGTTTGATGTGTTATATACTATACAATAAAGTTTATCAAATGTAAACTGCTTGTTAGCTAGTGTGTGGTGTTTGGAGATTCACCCCATAATATTAGTGAATACTTACATACCATTGCATGCATTTGAAGAGTTAATACAATAATATCAACCACATTAAAGTGGTTACACATTAAAGGCTACTTGGCATTCACTGTGTGCTGCTTTGGCTAATTGGCTAACAGTAATTCTCCTTTTCTCCACCAATAGTAATCTTTTAGGATTCTTCTGTGGGATTTGAACCCATGAGTCTTTCAATACCTGAATGTTTGAAGGTAGAGGTGCTAACTGCTAGCCTATTGGGCTGAGCACAATTATATATACAAAATACTTTTACTAGTGTTTGATGGTTTATATACCATACAATAAAGTTTATCAAATGTAAACTGCTTGTTAGCTAGTGTATGGTGTTTTGGAGATTCACACCATAATATTAGTGAAGACTTATTTATTTTTATTTAAAGCGGGGGTTCACCCACACCGCCAAAAAAAAAAAATATTAAAAGCCAGCAGCTACAAATACTGCAGCTGCTGACTTTTAATACATGGCCACTTACCTGTCCCAGGGTCCAGCGATGTCGGCAGGGGACGCCGAGAACCCGCTCGGTTCTCGGCAGCTGCCGCCGCCATCCTAGGTGAGGGAATCAGGAAGTGAAGCATTGCGGCTTCACTTCCCGGTTCCCTACTGCGCATGCGCGAGTCGCGCTGCGCGTCCCTAGTGGTCGCTGCTCTGTCCTGGGAGCTGTGTGTTCCCAGCAGACAGCGCGGTCGGGACGGGAAGAGGCATAGACTCCCATGGGAGTCTATGCCTGAAGTGGGTGCAAATACCTGTCTTAGACAGGTATCTGCACCCCCCTCCCCCCTGAAAGGTGCCAAATGTGACACCGGAGGGGGGGAGGGTTCCGAAAAGCGGAAGTTCCATTTTTGTGTGGAACTCCGCTTTAAGGTACTTCTATAGTGCCGTCAATTTACGCAGTGCTTTACATATACATTATACACTAATATGGGCCCCTACCCTCAAGGAGCTTACAATCTAAGGTCCCTAACTCACATTCATATACTAGGGCCAATTTAGACAGAAGCCAATTAACCTACCAGCATGTCTTTGGAGTGTGGGAGGAAACCGGAGTACCCGGAGGAAACCCACGCAGGCACAGGGAGAACATGCAAACTCCAGGCAGGTAGTCTTGTAGTGTGGTTGGGAATACGAACCAGCGACCATTTTAGCCAAATAAAATTTCAACAGGCGAATGTGCAAATGAAAAACTAGCGCTATTAGTGAGAAACACATGTTAGTAAATTTTAAGCTGGCGCTAATTAGCGCTTCCGCGTATATGCAAATGCCAATTCCTACCAAGTTGTTATATAGTACTGCACTGTAATCATGATCCATGTATGTGAAAGAAACATTTTTATGTGAGATGTGCTCTACCTCGTGTGCATCTATTGATGTATGTTGCAATTAGTATTCCTAGTTTTTTCCTTCTTTTGCTAACTAATGCAGTTATGAATGATTATTACATAGTAATGTCTGCTATTCTGTAAAGTTACATGTATTAAACATTTAGGTTATCTATTTGTTGTATGTTGTTTTTTATTTTTTAATTTAGGTGACTATAAAGCGGTAATTATTTATATTCATTCTTTAATCATACTACACTATTATGCAGGTCTCATACTTAGCTTAATGGCTTAGTAGACTGCTCAGATGTCTCCACAGCACTCATGGTACAAGTTCAAATACCAGCCAACCTACCATCCCCCAGCTGTGTTTATTTTTTCAGTGCACAAGCGAATTAAAATAAACAAACAAAAAAATGTAATCTGCCCATTAGTTAGTGTGTGGTGTTTGGAATTTCACACCATAATAGTATTAAATACTTACATATCATTGCATGCATTTGAAGAGTTAATATAATAGAATCAGCCAAATTTAAAGTGCATTGGCTAATTGGCATTCACCTATTTTCAGCATATGCTGCTTTGGCTAATTGGCTAATAGTCATTTGCTTTTTTTTCACCAATTCAATCTTTTAGTATTTCTCTGTGGGATTTGAACAATTGAATAGAAAATACATTCACTAGTGTTTGATGTTTCTTCTCCCCGAGCTGTCTCTCCTGCTGCCACCATCTTCTCCCGCTGATGTGTTCTTCAGCGCAGCCGGTTACCCACTAATAAAAAAAAAGCCGCTCTTCTTGTGGCGGTCTTCTGTGGCCATCCGATAATGTCACCCGGAGAGTCCGCTCCATGGCTATGTAAGAGACACTACACAGCGGGTGACAACACAGCGGAGGAAGACCACAATGGAAGAAGAGCAGCTTTTTTTTTATTAGCGGGTAACCAGCGGTGCGGAAGAACACAGCAGATGGCGGCGACAGGAGAGACGGCTCTGGGAGAATACAGCTCGGGGAGAAGATGGAGGAGGGAGAGACAGCGTCTGGAGAAGATGGCTCAGGGAAGAAGACAGCTCGGAGCTATTCTACAATAAAGGACTTGTCAAAAACCGGCTATTAATTTTTTTACATTTCACTGCTTTTTTTGGTGAATGGGTAAGGGTAAAATGTACCCCATACCTATTCACATAGGGGGCAGGATCTGGGAGCCCCCTTGTTAAAGGGGGCTTCCAGATTCTGATAAACCCCCTGCCTGCAGACCGACAACCACCGACCAGTGTTGTCGGGAAGAGGCCCTTGTCCCCATCAACATGGGGAAAAGGTGCTTTGGGGCATGTGGCCTGGTAAGGTTCAGAAGGGGAGGGTGCTCACTCGTCCCCCCCTATCCTGACCTCCAGGCTGCATGCTCAGGTAAGGGTCTGGTATGGATTTTGGGGGCCCCACATCAAATTTATTTTACATTTTGGTGTGGGGTTCCCCTTAAAGTCCATACTGAAGGGCCTGGTATGTACTAGGGGGACCCTACAACATTTTTTTCCTTGAATTTTGGAATTCCATACCATATTTTTGAATAAGTACATACCATTGCATGCATTTGAAGAGTTAAAATATGGAATAAAGCAAGCTGATGTGCTTTGCCTAATTATGCTTCTGAGTACAATGCACACTTCTGGGAGGTGATGCTGTCAGTGGGATTTGAATTCATGGCTTGAACTTTTGGGGGCAGCAGGGTATACCGCTATGCTACAGAGCTGAGCACTTACCTACAGAGAAAATACATTTACTAATGTTTGATTCAATACAATAATGTTTTGCATTTCAGGCATTAATATTATAGTAACAACCATGCTCGTGCCGATGTGGCATTGGCTAATAGGCATTTGCCTCTTTTCAGCATATGCTGCTGAGTACAATGCAAGCTTTCAGTAGGTGATACCATCTGTGTGATTTTCAGCCATTTGAGCACAATTATATTGAGAACATATGTTTACTAGTGTTTGATGGTGGGACTACTTTATATTCTAGGTATAAAATAGTACTCAGCACAGTGACTTAGGCACCTTTCACACTTGTGCAACCTGACAGTTGCAAGATTTTAATGCGACTTTAAGCAATGCCTATGTAATCTTGAGGTCTATGGACGCAGGAGTCGCAGGGAAAGACACGCAACTTGCCCATTATTTTGCATCAGCAATTTTGCCGCAATTCCAGGGAATGCCTGTGTAAACTTGAGGTCTATGGATCTCAACTCGCATCAAAGTCAGACCAAAGTAGTACAGGGACTACGTTGAAGTCAATGTTACTTGAAGTCGCACAGATATGAATGGTACACATTAAAAATCATGGGGTATGACTTGTCATACGACTCTGATGTCCAAAGTGTGACTCAGCCCGACTTTGTCAGCGATTTCAGAGACATCAGTGCACTTTCCTGCACAGATGTCTAGTGAAATCACATAGGTCCCAACTGTTCTCCTTTAAGAAGGTGTCCTATGCCTACCTACTTTTGCTAATAGGTGTCCCTTATACCCATCTCAAAAAGTTGGGAGGTAAGAAATCGCCCCCTGAAGTCGCCCAAAGTAGTGCAGGAACTACTTTTGGGAATTGTTGTGGCGTCGCACCAATTCGGACAGTTCCATTGCCATCAATAGGTGCCGATTTGGCCTACAATTTGACATGTCAATTCAGATCTATGTGAACATGGGTGAAGTTGCATAGATATTAGAGCTGCACGGTTCTGGCCAAAATGAGAATCACAATTTTTTTGCTTAGAATAAAAAGATCACGATTCTCACGACGTAAAATCTTTCACATTATCCCACAAAAATTGGGCTAACTTTTCTTTTTTTTAATTCATTAAAGTACTTTTTTCCAAAAAAAATTGCATTTGAAAGGCGCAAATACAGTGTGACATAAAATATTGTAACAATCACCATTTTATTCTCTAGGGTCTCTACTAAAAAAAATATATATAATGTTGGGGGGTTTTAAGTAATTTTCTAGCAAAAAAAAAAAATGATTTTAACCTGAAACCAACAAATGTCAGAAAAATGTTTAGTGTTTAAGTGGTTAAACTTTCCTCACTTACACAGAAGTCTATTTAATTGACAAATTGTTACAAGGTTTCTAGTTAAGTTCACTGATAAAGAATGTTCTAATTCTTGGCAGACTTCCTGGTTTTTTGGCTGTGGCTTCAGAAGAGCAGAGAGAGTTCTTTGCATAGCAAGAATCGTGAAACTCTTTTTTCAAGATCGTAAAGGGGAAAAAAATCACGATGACGATTAATCGTGCAGCTCTAATAAATATGCATGGAAATCATGGGGACAACTTTTCATGTGACTGAGGTCCAAAGCTCCATGAAAAGTCACCCAAGTGTGAAAGTAACCTAATGCGATTAATTGATAACACCTTTGAATAAGGCCCCATTTGCTCTTGTGCGACCTTAAAATTGCACAGCTTTGTCATGGGACTTGAAGCAATGTCTGTGTAATCTTGTGGTGTATGGACCTCAAATCGCATCAAAGTCAAACCAAGGTAGTGCAGGGACGAATTTGCTACACCTTCAGGATGCACAAGTGACAATAGGGCCAAATTCAAAGGTGTTATCCTTGAATCTCATTCACACTGCTGCGACCTGAAAGTCACACTATTTTGCTGCCACTTTGCCGCTGCAACTTGGCCCCAACTTCTGGGAATGCCTGTGTAATATTGTACCCGATATACCTCAAGTCACACCAAAGTAGTACAGGGACTACTTTGAAGTTGGTGCGACTTAAAGTAGCACAGATATGAATGGTTGTCATTGAGAATCATGGGGTACAACTTGTCATGCAACTCAGAGGTCCAAATTTGCTGCAAAATTCACCCAGCTGTGAAACAAGTCATATATTTTGATAAAAGGAACTCTCATTTAGACTTGCATAGTCCTTACTGATTTACATCAGCAGAACAAATGCAGGAAGTGATGTGTGCACATGGGACGGAAGCAAATGTGTGGTGATGCCAAACAAATCAATGAATCCCACCCACACCAAATCTAACTATGACATCCACCCCGCATTGATTAAGTACAAGTACATATCCTACACTTACCCAGCCAATGAGCAGCGCCTCCTCCCTGCTAAAGAGACCTCGCCATGTCCACCTAGATGGAGATCCTGACCAGCACAGGAACTTCCGGGTGCATACAATGAATAATTTCCAGGTCAGAAGGTGAAACCACGCTTTTGATTGCCGCTGCGAATATGTGATCTCAACCATGATTAGTATTTTTTTATTTTTAGATATGCAAATCTGTATTTCTACATATATTTGAAGGTAAACTTAAGGGAGTTTGCTAAGACATGGTGTCCCTGGGTTAGCAGCAGGTGAATTACAAAGGCAAAAGGCCCACTTTGAGCCCTGGTTCACACTGACAGCGGGAGGAAAGCGTTCAGCTGAACTCACACAATTTCATTCCTGCATGTCAGTCCCGACTGTGGGGGCAAGATCAGAGACATCAGTGCAGGTTTCTGCACCAATATCAATACAAATCGCACCAATTAGAACAGTGCAATTGCCACAGATTTGACATGCCAAATCACACCAATGTGAACCAGAGCTGACACATTCAAACACTACCTATCCACCAGCTGAATTCATTACCTGCAATTCTCCACAGCGGTTAATGATAAAGGTGGAATTTTTATATATAACTTGCAGTTGTGCAGAAGCCTAGGTTTACATTGGAGCGATTGGTCATGCGATTTGAGAGATCAAATCGCATGACTATTGGTAATGGCACTGTTCCAATTGATGCAACTTTTTTTGTGGCACCGCATCAATTTGCTAAAGTAGTTCCTGCACTACTTTTGCCGATTTCAGGTGCGACTTCTATAGACATTTGTGTATGAAGCCACCTGAAATCACACTGACCTTGCTACTTTGAAATCGTGCTACTTCAAGTGAAGTAGCGCAATTTCAAAGTAGCATGTAAACCAGGGCAAAGAGATTAGTTTTTTGGTGCACAAATACATATTGAAATAAAATATAAAAGAGATATTGCACTTTCCCAAAACCACCACCCACAAAAACTAAAGAAAGAAAAGTAGAAGAAAAAAAAAAAAAAAACACCACACACACACACACACACACACCACAACAAAAGCTCAATGTATTTATTTTACCAGCAGAAAAAAAAAAAAAAATTTACATTTACTAGCTTCAAAAAAATTTGGACAGGATATATGGTACTACATTTAGCAACGGAATTTTAAGGGCCCTGCTCATAGGAGCTTACAATCTAAAATTAGACAAAACCTTAGAGTGGACACAGCTTTAATTTCAGTGTATAGCGGGGACACATCACATTATTATCTGCAAGATTATAGAAACATACTTAACAGTCATTCTTACAAAGCATTCAAACAGAATATTGCAAAAGACTTACTCAAAACACCCACCACCAGCCCACAATCCACACATACATACATTGGTGACCATGTTCTGCTGGAAGCTGCATTTCGGTGTACACGATTAAACGAGATCAAAAATAGTAGGTCAGTAGATGCTTCCAAACGATGTTTGCATGATCAGACAGGAACAATACACACACAACATTGACAGCATGGCCACATAAACCCACTTTTGATTGAAAAAATGCACAAGAATTTCATCAAATCTCCCAATATCATTCCTTCTCCATCACAACAAAAAACCTGACCTTCTCAGGCCAAACGAACCCCCCTACTGCAGGCCTTTATATAAGAGAGGTTGTATTGTTAGCACACTGACACACCCAATAGAAGTACACGCCCACCAGTATCTTTCAATCTGTCTCTTCACGTATGTCTAAAGTGATTGCACCTGATGAGCAGGAACACATAATAGGATTTGCAACTGTGTTAGCCTTGGCTATGTGCATCAAATCTCCAACTACAGGACAAAGATCAAAGTCCATTTGCATCCACATAAACAAAGCAACAGTTTTCTAAGCATATGTACCTGTGCAGTGTAAACCATAAAATTTGAAATGTCCAAGTCCCTGGGCATGATTAGTGCTAATAAACATTAACATCAGTCCCTGGCTGCAATGAGCTTCCAATATAAAGTCCAAAATTAACAATCTTACATGACTGTTGGATAACAGATGTTGTACTCTTTTATTACCAAAAACCCCCTCTTGCTTTCTACTCCCAATAAACCAGACCACACCAACCTTGGGTTATAAAAGGCCGTAGCAGCCTACTTTATTTAAACAATATATAATTATAAATTTCTTATAAACTCTGTCATCAAAATAATCAACCAAAAACATCTGTTATTCCCTGCAAACTTTTAACTGAAGAGCGTTGGTCTGCGCTATCGCTTAAAAAACCATTCAGATGTTCCTCACCCACGTAGCACTGCGGTACTTATCAACTATCTCAACTATGCCTCAAGCCGACAAGCTGGCTCAGAGACTAACAATTCCCGCAGTGCCCCATTATCACTTCCCGGTTAACCTCCGTTAACCGGGAACCAAAAACCTCCGGATCTATAACACCGTTAGATCCCCCACTTACTTTTTCCATCTTCCTTCCTTTTCACAGACCAACGCCCGCCACTGCCACGACTATTCCTCTTTCGTCACCTGTTGAAAACAATTAAACAATCTCCCTCATACCCACTTTATCCTAACCTAAAAAAGGGGAGGGTGGGCGAGAACTTTCTTCCAGCTTTCTGTTAACCCCTCCCAGGTTAAACCTATTATATATGACCCCTCCCTTCCTGTCCCTCCCCCTCGGCTCCATCTTAAACAAGCCTTCCCACACTATTACCACCGTCATGCACCCCCTCCATTTTATGCATTTCATGCTGCATTTCGGGGCTTCCTTGACTGTTGGATAACAGATGTTGTACTCTTTTATTACCAAAAACCCCCTCTTGCTTTCTACTCCCAATAAACCAGACCACACCAACCTTGGGTTATAAAAGGCCGTAGCAGCCTACTTTATTTAAACAATATATAATTATAAATTTCTTATAAACTCTGTCATCAAAATAATCAACCAAAAACATCTGTTATTCCCTGCAAACTTTTAACTGAAGAGCGTTGGTCTGCGCTATCGCTTAAAAAACCATTCAGATGTTCCTCACCCACGTAGCACTGCGGTACTTATCAACTATCTCAACTATGCCTCAAGCCGACAAGCTGGCTCAGAGACTAACAATTCCCGCAGTGCCCCATTATCACTTCCCGGTTAACCTCCGTTAACCGGGAACCAAAAACCTCCGGATCTATAATACCGTTAGATCCCCCACTTACTTTTTCCATCTTCCTTCCTTTTCACAGACCAACGCCCGCCACCGCATCCCACGAGTAATACCTTACTCTTGGATGCCCCTCCACACCCTCATGGCTCGCTGTATTCCATCCTGCAGTCCTAATGTCCACAAATCTATCCCCACATCATTAAGGTGGACACCATCGGATCTCAGATACCTCCATGTTTCAAATTCTAGTTCAGGATGTCTAATCGCTAAACAACCATTGCGAACCATAAATTTGCTCACCTCCCTATTAATCTTTTTTCTGGCCCGATTTACACCTTCCACTGACCTAGCCATTCTCCAAGATGTCCTAGCCACCATATCCGACCATATAAAAATAGTCTTGGGAAATATTTCCATCAATCGCCCTAAATCCCTTTTTATATCGCGCGTGATGTCTACCATGGACCTGATGCTTAGATCATTGCCTCCAACATGTAAAATTAACACATCAGGTGGTCCTTCCCTCCTGGCATATTTCTGTACCTCCGGAAACAATCTACTCCACAACATTCCGGGTATTCCCAACCACTTAATATAAACCTCCTTTTTATCAAAACCTAACTGCCTGCCCTCCCAACGAGCATCGCCCCTTCTTGCCCCCCAGCACACATAAGAATGGCCCATAATCCAGACCATCCCTGGCGCCGCTCCTGTAAATAGAAGAAGACAAGAAAACTACACTAAAACACTAGCCACCAATAAAAATTTTTCATGACTAAACGTAATTAAAATCCTATTCCCTTATTCTCTGTCCAACTCCACTACCAACTGAGGCCTAACGTAAGACCTAAACCTGTGTGATTCCCACCTTCCAATGCGTTTTACCGCCTCCACATCTAGCCCAAGTCTGGCTGCTTCCGTGGCCGCTCCTATCCTAAACGAGTGGGATGAAAATTCCTTATCCTGTAAGCCCACTACCTTAAGGCATCTTCTAAAAACTGTTACGAACTGAAATTTAGATAAAAAACTACCGTCCCAGTGCATTAGGAACGGACCTTGTACATATGGACGAACATGTAAGTACCGCTCAACCGTGCCCACCGGGCACAGGCAAGATCCCTGAATCGGGTAAACCCTCACTATCCTGCCTTTTCCCCCTTGATCGGTTTTTGACCTCTTTACCCACAACGTTAAACCGCCACGCTCCACCTGAACTTCCTGCCATCCCAAACCACCTTGAACTTTTTTTGCTGGACTAACCAGCTCGCTTATCCTAAACGCTCCAAAAAAGGCTATCACGAACGCCACCTTAAACAATGCTACTTCATACTCTGAAGAGCATACCTCCCCCAACTTTGCCACTATCCTTCCCAAAATCTCAAACGTCACTGGTCTTCTGGAATCCCTCTTGATTCTCCTTTTCCTATACCCTTTTAGCGCTTGGCGCACCCAAAAATCCTTCGTGACATCCGTCTGACCTTGCAGCTTAAAAAGAAAAGCTAAACCCGCTAGCTGAGTATTTAACACCGCTACCGATGCCCCTTCTTCCATTTTCCTTGCCACGTAATATAGCAACAGCAAACGCAAAGATATACCTGACGGCTCCTCACCGCATTCCTGAACAAATCCCAACCACTCCTTCCATACTTTGGAGTACGCCGCCCAAGTGGCCCCACTTACCGATTGCTGAATCCATCCCGCGATGACGCCAACGGTATCTCCCACAGCCAATCGGGACAAGTTACCCCTCGTTGCTCCGCTTCCGGCGCCAACTCTCGGAACCTGTCCCACTGGAAGCGAGATAACGCATCAGCTACTACATTCTCCACCCCCGGTAAATGAACTGCATGGATGTACACATTCAATTGCAAACACCTTAACACTAAATGCTGTAACAATTTAATCACCGGTGGAGACGATGCTGTTACCCTATTTATCACTTGTACCACCCCCAAATTGTCCCCATGGAAACGCACTTTCAGATTCCTGAAGTATGAGCCCCATAGCTCCACTGCCAATACTACTGGAAACAATTCCAATAAAACCAAATTTTTGATAAACCCTTCCTCTATCCATGACTGAGGCCAAGGACCCGCACTCCACCGGCCTTGGAAAAACGCCCCAAAACCCGTGGACCCTGCCGCATCAGTGAACAATTCCAGATCGAAATTACTGACCGGTCCAGACATCCATATCGCCCTTCCATTGAATGATTCCAAAAAGGTATGCCATACCCTTAAATCCTCCCTGTGCGATTTTACCAATCGCACAAAATGCCTTGGAGATTTTACTCCACTCGTGCTGGCCGCCAGCCGTCGGCTGAACACTCTCCCCATTGGTAGTATGCGGCAAGCAAAATTTAGCTTACCTAGCACCGATTGCAGCGCTCTAAGTTGCACTTTTTTCAACCCAATTAATCCTGCAATATCTTTCTTTAAATCTTCCAATTTGTCTTCCGGTAACCTACATTCCATTGCTTCAGAATCTAGAACGATGCCTAGGAACGTGATGACCGTGCAAGGTCCCTCCGTTTTTTCGTCAGCCAATGGAATGCCGAATCTGTCAGCGATATGTTGCAATGTCGCCAATAACACCGCACAGATTCTAGATGATGCCGGCCCTATGCATAGAAAGTCATCAAGGTAGTGAATTATTGAATTCACACCCGACACGTCCCGCACTACCCATTCCAGGAAAGAGCTGAATTGTTCAAATATCGCACATGATATTGAGCAACCCATCGGCAAGCATTTGTCCACGTAAAACTCACCTTTCCACTGGCACCCCAGCAACCTAAAACTATCAGGATGTACCGGCAACAGCCGAAAAGCTGATTCGACATCTGCCTTGGCCATTAATGCTCCTTTTCCATAACGGCGCACCCAACCCACCGCGGCATCAAATGACGTATAATGCACCGAGCATGCCTCCTGATCAATGGCCTCATTCACCGATCCCCCTTTCAGAAAAGATAAGTGGTGAATGAGCCTAAATTTGTTGGTCTCTTTCTTGGGCACCACACCCAGTGGTGATACCACCAAATTGGCTATTGGTGCTGTCCGAAACGGACCTCCCATTCTCCCCATTGCAACCTCCTTCGCCAGCTTCTCCGAAACCACTTCCGGATGTTGCAATGCGGAACGTAAATTGTTGGGCACTTGTGGAACTACCGTCATCCTGCATGGGATCCTAAATCCCCCCGTAAAACCCTCATCTAGCAACCTCGCTGCTTGGCTGTCGGGATACCTACCGAGAAACGGCCGCATCCTTTCCACTTTCACCGGCGTCCTCCCTTTTTTGTCCAACGTCACCGGTTCTGCCTTTTCCCTGCTTAAAGCATCTAGATGCTGGATGCGTTCCCCCGCAGCCTGAGCACTCGTGCTTATACTTACATGCTGCACCGAATTTACAGACTCCGGAATTGTATTGCCAACAAACCCCTTTTCTGTTTCCAGCCGAATGTCCCTGGGCTGATGGTCCACCGGCTCCCCCTTGAAAAAACTGGTTCGGAGCCCTCGTCGTCGTCATCAAGCGCATCCACAAGCTAATGTCCTTGTGGTCCCAACGCAGCTCTGGACGTATCGCTCTCCGCTGCCGGAACTGCTCGTCGTATCTCAGCCAGCCCGTGCCGCCATACACTCTATAGGCCTCCCCTATCGCATCCTGATAGCAGAATAATGCCGAACAGTACTCCGGGTGCTTCTCCCCTATGACACTGGCCAAAATTGCAAACGCCTGCAACCAATTGGCAAATGTTCTAGGTATCAGCCGATACCTCCTCTTCTCTTCATCCTCCTTCTTGGAACTGTCTGGTTTTACTCTATCCAAGTTAAATTTTTCCAAAGGTAGCAGTGAAAATATTTCCACATACTCACCCTTCCACAGCTTCTCCCGTACTTCCTGTTTTAAGTGTGCTCCCAAAGGCCCTTCGTAACACACATACACCTCGCAACGCGCTGCATCCGCCAACCTGGTTATATCCTGCCTCTCTACCGCCTCCACAGCTTTTTCTTTCCCCTGCCCAGAGTCACGAACCGTGAACTCCAGAGCTGGTACCGCCCCCGCCATTGTGGGTGCGGGCGGCCCAACCCCTGCTGTACCAACACTGCCCCCCACTGGTGGGACCCACGCAGCTGCCGGGCCTCCCGCCATACGCTGTCCAGCCTCAAACCTCTGCACTAATTCCTTAATGCCTTCTAAAAAACCCAATAAACCTGATCCCCCCTCCGATGGGACCACCCCCCTCGCACTGTCCTCAGGCCTATGCGTATCCTGTCCTACCCTGCTTCTCCCTTCTAACCCCAGATGTGGTGACTCACCGGGCTGCACAGGCGTTGTCCCATCAGCCGACTGTCTGCTCTCCTCCTCATCCGCACTCCTGGAAGGGGGGGCCGCCACTCTTCTTCAGACGCCTCTTCTTGCTCACCGGAATCCCCGTCGCCTTCTTCAATATCTGAAAGCCCGCCAGGTCTGGGAACCCTAGCTGCCGCCGACATTTGCATCCTCTCCCGCCTCCTTGCTGCGTATCCGCTCGCAGACTTTTGGACAGCCTTTGCAGGGCCGGTGCATGAAACCGCAGCCCTGTAGGCCTCCGCTCTGCCTTCTGCCTGCCTGCCTCTGCCTCTTTCTTGTCCATCCTTCCTCATATCCCCTGCCGCAGAATTGGACGGCCCAGGGAAAGCAGCCTTTCTCCTGGCATTCGTAGCAGGGCCCTCCGCCGTTGTCCGGGGGGCGGGGCTCGCGCTCCCGACTCTTCCTCTTCTCCCCATCCCGCCATGTGTACACTCTCGCTCCTTGTACCTTGCCGCAGTGGGAATGGTCTCTCTTCCGTTCGCCCGGCCTGCCTTCTTCTTTGCCGGTGGTCCTCCTTGCTCCCTATGCGCCGCCCGTTCAGGAGAGAAATGCTCAGGCGGACGGGACCTCCGCGCTCTGACGCCGCTCCTCTCTCCCGTGCTTGTCTGAGGTCCTGCTCGCTCTATAGCAGACCCGATCGCCTCCATTAGCCAGTCCGTGCCCCTCACTGCAGCCTCCGCACGTAGTTGTGCCATGATGCGCTCCACTTCTGCCATGCTGCTCCTAACTTTCTTCCAGCTTTCTGTTAACCCCTCCCAGGTTAAACCTATTATATATGACCCCTCCCTTCCTGTCCCTCCCCCTCGGCTCCATCTTAAACAAGCCTTCCCACACTATTACCACCGTCATGCACTATTACCACCGTCATGCACCCCCTCCATTTTATGCATTTCATGCTGCATTTCGGGGCTTCCTTTAGAACCTATTTCGACAGGAGACAAATAAGATGCCAGCATGTCTTTAGATTGTGGTGAGAAACCCACACAGGGAGAACATATAAACTTCAACACAAGCATTAGCATGTTGGGGAATTGAACCAACATCCCAGGTGCTGCTAGACGGAACTGCTACCCACTTAGCCACCAGGCAGCCCCACACATGGTCTCTGCATCTCTGTGGTGTGAACCAGCCCTAAGTCCATAGCCATGCTCAGTGTCACAAGCAATATACAGTACATTGGCCTAAGTATTGGGATGCCTGCCTTTAAACACACATGAACTGTAATGGCATCCCAGTATTAGTATTGGGTTTAAAACTCATTTGGCCCACCCTTTGCAGCTATAACAGCTTCAACTCTTCTTGTCCACAAGGTTTAGGAGTGTGTCTATGGGAATGTTTGACCATTCTTCCAAGTGCATTTGTGAGGTCAGGCACTGATGTTGGACGAGAAGGCTTGACCTACAGTCTCCTCTCTAATTTATCCCCAAGGTGTTCTGTTGTGTTGAGGTCAGGACTCTGTGCAGGCCAGTCAAGTTCCTCCACCCCAAAATCACTCATCCATGTCTTTATGGACCTTGCTTTGTGCACTGGTCCAAATGATTTGGTGGAGGGGGATTATGGTGCAGGGTTGTTTTTCAGGGCTTGGCCTCTTAGTTTCAGAGAAGGGAACTCTTAAGGCGTCAGCATACCAAGACATTTTGGACAATTTCATGCTCCCAACTTTGTGGGAACAGTTTGGGGATGGCCCCTTCCTGTTCCAACATGACTGCACACCAGTGCACAAAGCAAGGTCCATAAAGACATGGATGAGCAAGTTTGGGGTGGAGAAACTTGACTGGCCTGCACAGAGTCCTGGCCTCAACCCGATAGAACACCCTTTGGCTGAATTAGAGTAGAGACTGCAAGCCAGGCCTTCTCATCCAACATCAGTGCCTGGCCTCACAAATGCACTTCTGGAAGAATGATCAAACATTCCCATAGGCAGACTAAACCTTGTGGACAGCCTTCCCAGAAGCTGTTCTAGCTGCAAAGGGTGGGCCAAATCAAATTTTAACCCTACGGACTAAGACTGGGCTGCCATTAAAGTTCATGTGTGTGTAAAGGCAGGCGTCCCAATACTTTTGGCTATATAGTGTATCTGGAAAAGACTTACAACAGTGGTGGAACCTGGGAGATGAGACAACTTCTCTACATGAAGTAACATGGTTGAGATTTGAACCAAGACCCTCAGAGATACTAAGTAGAAGTTCTAACCTCGAAGCCACGGAGCTGCCACATGTGAGACCCTCCTACACATAACTACACATAAATACACATAAATACTGCATTTCTATGGACATACAAGTGATGGAATTACATTACTCAAGAGTTATTCTTCTTGATTTGTTCTGTGATATTTGGTGTTTTTTTGTGGGTGAGAGTAGAATATTACCCTCAAATTTTTGGGAATTACATTTTGCTTTCTGATGTTGGTACACATATCACATTTTTTGGGCTCAAATTATGAATATTTGGAAATAATACAAAGCACAAAAAAATGTGATTAATTTTAAATTTTCATCAGCAATGGTATTGTTTGTGGATTGTAAAGACACCTGTGTGAGTTTAGGTTAAAGATTGTTTTGAGATGAAGAGTAACAAGTGAAAGGCCCCTTTCACACTGGGGCGGTGGGGGCGTCGGCGGTACAACAGCGCTATTTTTAGCGCTGCTGTACCGTCGTTCTTGCAGCGGTATTCGGCCGCTAGCGGTGCGGTTTTACCCCCCGCTGGCGGCCGAAAAAGGGTTAAAATCCCTCGTACAGCGCGGCTATAGCCGCGGTATTGCCGCGGTATAGCCGCGCTGTCCCATTGATTTCAATGGGCAGGAGCGGGGAAGGAGCGGTGAATACACCGCTCCTTCCCCGCTCCAAAAAAGCGGTTTGCAGGACTTTTCTCACCGCCCTGCCTGCGCACCGCTTCAGTGTGAAAGCCCTCGGGCTTTCACACTGAACAAACAGCGGAGGCTGTTTAGGAGCGGTTTTCAGGCGGTATTTTTAGCGCAATACCGCCTGAAAACCGCTCCAGTGTGAAAGGGGTCAAAGTGACAGAGAAAAATATATTTTACCAAAACATCAAAACATTCCACATTGTAGCATTCTTACAATAAAAATATTTTAAGTAGAAGCAACAATGTTGCAAAGGAAGATTTATTTCACAGAAAGATACATTTCATCTCAACATTAAAAGGTTTTTTGTGAAAGTTAGAATTGTTCCATTAGAATCAATGACTGAAACTTCATTTGGACTAAATTAGAGCAGATTTTAACTCCCAAAAAATGTTCTCTAATTAGCTCTCATTTTGGTATTTACTATACCTCCAGGTAAAAAAGACACTTGAGTTAAAATGAGAGTTATTTTCAGGTCTGAGCATGCTCAGTTGTGTTAGCACCTAGTTGTCCAAAACGGGGAATTTTTCACTTTTCAGACTTTTAAAGATATTTCAGTGTAGAAATCACTTTTTCACACAGTTTAAAAGCAGATAATCTTTAAATAATATACCGCATATTTCAGTACCATTTTGGCAATTATATCATGCTCTAAACATTATTTCCATGTGCAATTCTCTAGGTTTTAGCAGAGTAAGGGTTTGGGCTCTATTTAGTTTCAGGGAGCTATAGTAAATTCGATTTTGGGAGTATTTTCTCACCAGCGCTATAGTGAATACCGTTTTAGCGCGAATTAGCGCTAATTCGCGCTAAATTGCCGCGAATTAGCGCTAATTCGCGGCAATTTGCGCGAATTTGCGCCATAGCGCTATAGTAAATTACCCCCACTGTAACGATCACAGGTGATAGAAAGTGGAGGTTGCAAAGAGACGAAAGACACATAAAGAACAGCTAATAATATGTAAATATGTAATTTGCTCCAGGTTTAGATGTTCATGTAAATAAAAATCAATAAAAAAAAAACAGCAAAATGTTCACAAGACTGCACAAGCAGTGTCCTCAAAATCAAGGATTACACATCTGCAGCAAGTTTATGCACAGGGAGAAAAGTTCCTTAAGACAGGTGTATATTTCATCCTGCAGCTTCAGAAAATAGGGGGTCTCCATACACTGTAACCGAAACAAGACAACAGCTCACAGATCTTGTGCAATTAAAACAATGTGTTTAATAAGTATAAAACAGATGGGCAACTCAAAAGCTTCAAAAATAAGCAGTGCATTTCAGGCCAGGAAAGAACAACCAGATTGAGTCTGCACACCATGGCCAATGTTAGGGCTGGTATTCAGTTATTGCAGCCGTCAAAATGAACCCTTGGACAGGACCTGATCCAAAGTTCTCAAGGCAAACAGTGCTCACAATCTCCTGATGGCATCTCTGGGGGAAGAGGTGTAGGTTGCTTCCAGGTGAAGGGCTAGACAACACATTTTGAGGGTTGTACCTCTTTTTTAAGGTTAAAATACTGTTACTGTGTGTAGCACCCTCCTGAGTGTGCTAGTTCTTAGTGCAAGTTTACTTAGAGTAGGGAAATGTATTTTTTGCTCAGGGCTAAGCCTGAGCTGTGAATCTGGGTCAGGGTTTAGTGAGTTAGGCTGGTTGACGGCTCTTCTGGTGCCTCCCCCTGTTTTCTGGTACAACGAAGAATGTTCTAGACATAGTGGGTGGAGGTTAGGAGGAGCTGTTTGGAATATTTATGAGCACCTCAGCCAATCCCCAGTAAAGGGCTGGCAGGGGGAAGGCCACCTCATAAATAGGCATGGGTCATTCCAGCAGGGGCAGTTAGGTGGAAGATGGAGTGCTGAGTAGGCTCTTGGTGGCCCTCAAGGGTGCCCATAGTCTGTGTCTAAATGATTTGCACTCTGGTATTTCAAAGCCGTTGTTACCACTGGATTGGCTCAATGTGGTGCCTATATTTAACCACTTCAGCCCCGGAAGAATTTACCCCCTTCCTGACAAGAGCGTTTTTTGCAATTAGGCACTGCGTCGTTTTAACTGACAATTGCAACGCTGTACCAGCAAACACAAAATGCATCACCCACAGGATATAGCGGATGCATTTAGCCATTACTATGGCACCCTTTATAACCTAAAAGATGATGCAGACACAATTCAACCCAATACTATAATGATTAACGATTTCTTAAAACAAATATCCCTCCCCACATTTACCACACAACAAATAGAATCTTTAAACTTACCATTCACGGTAGAAGAAATCCATAAAACCGTAGAATCCCACCCTGCCAACAAGTCTCCAGGCACAGACGGATTCGTAGGGGAATATTATCAAACCTATTAACTTCTACTATCACCTTATTTGTGCAAACAATTCAATGCCACCGCGGCCTCTTCCTCCTTTCCTCCAGAAATGCTTAATGCTCTAATAGTGACCCTGCCGAAGCCAGGGAATGAGCTGAATGCCCCTGCCAATTTCAGACCTATGTCACTGATAAATACCGACCTAAAACTATATGCCAAACTTTTAGCCAACTGCCTAATAGATATTCTGCCGCTTTTGATACACCAAGACCAGACTGGATTCACCAGGGGACGTCAGACATCCGACGCCACTAGGAGGTTGGTAAACATCATACACTTAGCTAGGCCTTCTCTGCTCCTAGCCTTGGATGCGGAGAAGGCCTTTGATCGAGTCCACTGGGGATACCTGGCTCTGGTGCTGAAGCAATTTGGGTTCTCTGGACCCATTTTTACAGCCACAATGGCCCTCTATTCAAAACCCTCTGCCCGGGTATATACATCAGGGGTACTCTCCAAGCCATTCAACATTACGAATGGTACTCGCCAGGGCTGTCCTCTCTCCCCCTTAATTTTTAACTTAATATTAGAACCATTGGCTACCTATATCAGATCCCACCAGAACATTAAGGTTTCCCAATTCATAAATCCGATCATACCATTAGCCTATTTGTTGATGACATTATCCTAATGCTTACAGACCATGAAAGATCCCTGGCTTCGGTACACACGGCACTACAAATGTTCAATAACATTTCTTACTATAAAGTGAACGAAAGTAAATTCTATATATTAGGACTGGGAATAAGTACACAACTAAAGAACAAACTCAGAATACGGTTTCCATACACATGGAAAGATGATGGTATAAAATACCTAGGAATCACAACATACCCTACAGATGGGGCTTCTCTACCAAAATTACCATCACTAAACAAGATCACTCATATACTGTGGACTCTCTGGAAAAGAGTATTTCTTTACTGAAAGATTGGAAAATCTTTCAGGATCCCAGCGATGAGGACAATGACACCACTAACAGGCGTACTCCATTTCCTGACTGGAAAACAGTTACACAAAAAAAACGCCAAATCGCATAACTAACCATAATTATTACGCAGGAGTTACTATGGGGGTCATTTACTATAACTCCAGGAAGTACTGGGCACTATGGCAAATAATAGAGCAAATTTTAGCCAAATGGAAACAAAACGGCGAATTTGCGCATGAAAATCAGCGGTATAAGCGGAGAACAAACGTGTGTAAATTCTAAATTGCCGCTAATTAGCGCTTCCGCGTATATACAAATGCCAATTCTCATCAAGTTGTTATATAGCACTGTACTGTAGCCATGATCCATGTATGTGAAAGAAACATTTTTTATCAGAGATGAGCTCTAGTTCCCGTGCATCTATTGATTTATATTGCAATTAGTATTCCTATTTTTTTTTCCTTCTTTTGCTAAGAAATGCAGTTCTGAATGATTATTACATAGTAATGTCTGCTATTCTGTAAAGTTACATGTATTAATCATTTAGGTTAGCTATTTGTTGTATGTTGTTTTTTTCATGTTTTTGATTTATTATTTAATAATTTAGTTGACTATAACGCAGTAATTATTTATGTTCATTCTTTAATAATACTACACTATTATGCAGGTCTTGTACTTAGCACAATGGCTTAGTGGTCTGCTTTGATATCTCCACACCACTCATGGTATGAGTTCAAACAACAACCTACCATCCACCAGCTCTGTTTATTTTTTCAGTGCGCAAGTGAATTAAAATAAACAAACAAAGAAATGTAAACTGCCCTTTAGCTAGTGTGTGGTGTTTGGAATGTCACATCATAATATAATTGAATACTTACATACCATTGCATGCATTTAAAGAGTTAATACAATAAAAACTTTCACATTAAACTGCATTGGCTACTTGGCAATCACCTATTTTCAGTAAATAAATATACACGTATATTTGTGTTGCTTTGGCTAATTGGCTAACAGTAATTCTCCTTTTCTCCACCAATAGTAATCTTTTAGGATTCTTCTGTGGGATTTGAACCCATGAGTCTTTCAATACCTGAATGTTTGAAGGTAGAGGTGCTAACTGCTAGCCTATTGGGCTGAGCACAATTATATATACAAAATACTTTTACTAGTGTTTGATGTGTTATATACTATACAATAAAGTTTATCAAATGTAAACTGCTTGTTAGCTAGTGTGTGGTGTTTGGAGATTCACCCCATAATATGAGTGAATACTTACATACCATTGCATGCATTTGAAGAGTTAATACAATAATATCAACCACATTAAAGTGGTTACACATTAACCACTAGACATCCGCGCTATGGCCGAATGACGGCCACAGCGCGGACCTACATTCCCGGGAGGCCGTCATATGACGGCCTCCCCTGTGCACGCTCCCTGCGCGCGCCCTGCAGGGCGCGCACCGGGCGCGGTGTGATCACCGAGTCACTGAGACTCGGCTGATCACCGATCTGAGTAAGGGGCCGGTCCCGGCCCCTTACCATGTGATCAGCTGTCAGCCAATGACAGCTGATCACATGATGTAAACAGGAAGATCGGTAATCGGTTTTTTTTTTACTCGCGCTGACAGCGCGAGTAGAGAAAAAAGCCGATCACCGGCTCAGATGCCAGGGACATCGGTCCCAAAGAGGAAGCACAAAAAATTCCTCATAAGTGCCACCCAAAAGTGCCACCTAACAGTGCCACCTAGCAGTGCCCACAGTGCCACCTAGCAGTGCCCACAGTGCCACCTAGCAGTGCCCACAGTGCCACCTATCAATGCCAACAAGTGCCACCTATCAATGCTCACAAGTGCCACCTACCAATGCCCACCTGTAGTGCCAATCAGTGCCACCTGTCAGTGCTGCCCATCACTGCCACCCATCAGTGCCCATCACTGCCACCCATCAGTGCCCATCACTGCCACCTATCAGTGCCCATCACTGCCGCCTCATCAACGTACATCAATGAAGGAGAAAAATTACCCGTTAAAAATTTTTTATAACAAAATATAAACAAAAAAAAATTTTTTTTAAAAAAAAATTCTGGTTTTTACATTTTTTTAACAAAAAGTAAAAACCGCAGAGGTGATCAAATACCACCAAAAGAAAGCTCTATTTGTGGGAAAAAAATGATAAAAAATTCATTTGGGTACAGCGTTGTATGACCGCGCAATTGTCATTCAAAATGCGTTAGCGCTGAAAGCTAAAAATTGGTCTGGATAGGAGGGGGGTTTAAGTGCCCGGTAAGCAAGTGGTTAAAGGCTACTTGGCATTCACTGTGTGCTGCTTTGGCTAATTGGCTAACTGTAATTCTCCTTTTCTCCACCAATAGTAATCTTTTAGGATTCTTCTGTGGGATTTGAACCCATGAGTCTTTCAATACCTGAATGTTTGAAGGTAGAGGTGCTAACTGCTAGCCTATTGGGCTGAGCACAATTATATATACAAAATACTTTTACTAGTGTTTGATGGTTTATATACCATACAATAAAGTTTATCAAATGTAAACTGCTTGTTAGCTAGTGTATGGTGTTTTGGAGATTCACACCATAATATTAGTGAAGACTTATTTATTTTTATTTAAAGCGGGGGTTCACCCACACCGCCAAAAAAAAAAAAAATTAAAAGCCAGCAGCTACAAATACTGCAGCTGCTGACTTTTAATACATGGCCACTTACCTGTCCCAGGGTCCAGCGATGTCGGCAGGGGACGCCGAGAACCCACTTGGTTCTCAGCAGCTGCCACCGCCATCCTAGGTGAGGGAATCAGGAAGTGAAGCGTTGCGGCTTCACTTCCCGGTTCCCTACTGCGCATGCGCGAGTCGCGCTGCGCGTCCCTAGTGGTCGCTGCTCTCTCCTGGGAGCTGTGTGTTCCCAGCAGACAGCGCGGTCGGGACGGGAAGAGGCATAGACTCCCATGGGAGTCTATGCCTGAAGTGGGTGCAAATACCTGTCTTAGACAGGAATCTGCACCCCCCTCCCCCCTGAAAGGTGCCAAATGTGACACCGGAGGGGGGGAGGGTTCCGAAAAGCGGAAGTTCCATTTTTGTGTGGAACTCCGCTTTAAGGTACTTCTATAGTGCCGTCAATTTACGCAGTGCTTTACATATACATTATACACTAATATGGGCCCCTACCCTCAAGGAGCTTACAATCTAAGGTCCCTAACTCACATTCATATACTAGGGCCAATTTAGACAGAAGCCAATTAACCTACCAGCATGTCTTTGGAGTGTGGGAGGAAACCGGAGTACCCGGAGGAAACCCACGCAGGCACAGGGAGAACATGCAAACTCCAGGCAGGTAGTCTTGTGGTGTGGTTGGGAATACAAACCAGCGACCATTTTAGCCAAATAAAATTTCAACAGGCGAATGTGCAAATGAAAAACTAGCGCTATTAGTGAGAAACACATGTTAGTAAATTTTAAGCTGGCGCTAATTAGCGCTTCCGCGTATATGCAAATGCCAATTCCTACCAAGTTGTTATATAGTACTGCACTGTAATCATGATCCATGTATGTGAAAGAAACATTTTTATGTGAGATGTGCTCTACCTCGTGTGCATCTATTGATGTATGTTGCAATTAGTATTCCTAGTTTTTTCCTTCTTTTGCTAACTAATGCAGTTATGAATGATTATTACATAGTAGGGATGAGCTTCGTGTTCGAGTCGAACCCATGTTCGACTCGAACATCGGCTGTTCGACCGTCCGTCGAATTGCGAACGATATGGGCCGTTCGCGCCAAATTCGTGTGGCGCGTCACGGCCCATAATTCACTGCGGCATCGCAGTGCATTGCTGGCTGATGATTGGCCAAGCATGCACTATGACCCGCATGCTTGGCCAATCACAGCGCCGTCAGTAGAGAGAGCTGTAATTGGCCAAAGCCAGGGTGGCTTTGGCCAATTATGGCTCAGGGGATTTAGTACACACCCCACACTATATAAGGCCGCCTGCACGGCGGCCCTGTGTAGTGTGTGTTCCGGTGTGCTGAGAGATAGAGAGAGAGAGAGACAGTGTCATTTGATTTGAGTTAGATAGATTAGGCAGAACAGTCAGTCAGTTAGCTGCACTTACAGTGTATTGTGTATATATATGCATCCCAGGTGTTGCATATATATATATACACTGTATTCAGTTTAGCTAGATCCGTTCCTGTTATCTTCTATCTAGACTATTTAGTGCAGTGTGTCCTGCTCACAGTGTTCAGCTAGATCCGTTCCTGCTATTTACATTCAGTGCAGTGCGTCCTGCTCACAGTGTTCAGCTAGATCCGTTCCTGCTATTTACATTCAGTGCAGTGCGTCCTGCTCACAGTGTTCAGCTAGATCCGTTCCTGCTATTTACATTCAGTGCAGTGCGTCCTGCTCACAGTGTTCAGCTAGATCCGTTCCTGCTATTTACATTCAGTGCAGTGCGTCCTGCTCACAGTGTTCAGCTAGATCCGTTCCTGCTATTTACATTCAGTGCAGTGCGTCCTGCTCACAGTGTTCAGCTAGATCCGTTCCTGCTATTTACATTCAGTGCAGTGCGTCCTGCTCACAGTGTTCAGCTAGATCCGTTCCTGCTATTTACATTCAGTGCAGTGCGTCCTGCTCACAGTGTTCAGCTAGATCCGTTCCTGCTATTTACATTCAGTGCAGTGCGTCCTGCTCACAGTGTTCAGCTAGATCCGTTCCTGGTATTTACATTTAGTGCAGTGCGTCCTGCTCACAGTGTTCAGCTAGATCCGTTCCTGCTATTTACATTCAGTGCAGTGCGTCCTGCTCACAGTGTTCAGCTAGATCCGTTCCTGCTATATACATTTAGTGCAGTACGTCCTGCTCACAGTGTTCAGCTAGATCCGTTCCTGCTATTTACATTCAGTGCAGTGCGTCCTGCTCACAGTGTTCAGCTAGATCCGTTCCTGGTATTTACATTTAGTGCAGTGCGTCCTGCTCACAGTGTTCAGCTAGATCCGTTCCTGCTATTTACATTCAGTGCAGTGCGTCCTGCTCACAGTGTTCAGCTAGATCCGTTCCTGCTATTTACATTCAGTGCAGTGCGTCCTGCTCACAGTGTTCAGCTAGATCCGTTCCTGTTATCTTCCTACTGACAGGCAGGCTTGTCTGGTTACAGTATATAAAGCTACCTGAAGAAAATTACAGGTGTTCTTTTTGATCCTATTAGTACCACGGTCAGGCAGCTAGACTATTTACATTTAGTACAGTGTGTCCTGCTCACAGTGTTCAGCTAGATCCGTTCCTGTTATCTTCCTACTGACAGGCAGGCTTGTCTGGTTACAGTATATAAAGCTACCTTAAGAAAATTACAGGTGTTCTTTTTGATCCTATTAGTACCACGGTCAGGCAGCTAGACTATTTACATTTAGTACAGTGCGTCCTGCTCACAGTGTTCAGCTAGATCCGTTCCTGCTATATACATTTAGTGCAGTACGTCCTGCTCACAGTGTTCAGCTAGATCCGTTCCTGTTATCTTCCTACTGACAGGCAGGCTTGTCTGGTTACAGTATATAAAGCTACCTGAAGAAAATTACAGGTGTTCTATCCCAGCTTAGTGCAGCTACAGGCCATTAGTATGTCTGGAAGGCCAAGAAGGAGAGGCAGACAGTCACAAGCCAATAAGAGAGGGCAAGCAGGCTCTGTGTCTAGTGCTGGTCGTGGAGACGGTGCATCCTCATCAGCACGTGGCCATGGGACACGCTTGGCCTTTTTTTCGGCAGCTGGCCGTGTTGAGCCGCAACATGCGGAAGACTTGGTCGAGTGGATGACCAAGCCGTCCTCATCCTCCTCATCCTCTCTCACCCATGCCCAGGGTGCTTTGTCTGGCAAAGCAGCGGCCTCTTCCCTCAGCTCAATGTCATCAGTGACTCCTTCCCTAGCTCCACCATGTCCTCATGAGGATTCCCTCGAACTGTTTGACCACAGTGTTGGGTACATGCTCCAGGAGGATGCCCAGCGTTTGGAAGGCTCTGATGATGATACTGAGCTCAATGAAGGCAGTAACATGAGCACGGACAGAGGGGGTGCCCAAGAAGGACAGCAATCTGGCAGTCATGCTCCCCCTGCTGCAGCATACTGCCAGGTTTGCTCCAGTGATGAGGAGGGAGGGGATGATGAGGTCACTGACTCAACGTGGGTGCCTGATAGGAGAGAGGAGGAGGAGGAGGAGGAGGAGGTGGCACATCACCAACTAGGCAGGATGCCCTCCAGGGGCCAGCCTAAGGGCAGCACATTGACTGCATCACACCCCAAAGCTCCACATGTGCAGGGCGCTGCAGTCTCTGCGCGTTATTCAAAAAGTTCTTTGGTGTGGGCCTTTTTTGAGACGAGTGCATCAGATCGCACCGCTGCTATTTGCAACATATGTCTCAAGCATATCTCGCGTGGCCAAAACATCTCCCGCTTGGGTACCACATGCTTGACCAGACATATGTTGACCTGCCATGCAGTTCGTTGGCAAGCGTATCTGAAAGACCCACACCAAAGAACAAAGAGGATCTCTCCTTGCTCCTCATCAGCTGAGATTTCCAACCCCACTAGACCTTCAGTCCTCTCTGAGACCTGCAGTGAGAGGAATGAAGGTGTAGAATTAGGTGTGTCACAGCCAAGTACTTGTGGGCAATCTGCTTTTGGTACACCGACGTCAGATTGTACCAGGCAAATTTCCCTGCCCCAGCTGCTGCACCGCCGAAAGAAGTTTGCTCCCAGCCATCCACATGCCCAGCGGTTGAATGCTAGCTTGGCAAAATTGCTAGCACTTCAACTGCTGCCTTTTCAGTTGGTAGACTCTGCCCCCTTCCGTGAGTTTGTGGAATGTGCGGTTCCTCAGTGGCAGGTACCCAAACGCCACTTTTTCTCACGGAAGGCGATTCCGGCTCTCTACCGGCATGTGGAAGGCAATGTCCATGCCTCGCTGGACAGGGCGGTCAGCGGTAAGGTGCATATTACCGCTGACTCATGGTCCAGCAGGCATGGACAGGGACGTTACTTAAGTTTCACGGCGCATTGGGTGACTCTGCTGGCAGCTGGGAAGGATGCAGGACAAGGTGCAGTAGTGTTGGAGGTTGTTCCGCCACCACGCCTCCAAAATGCTGATTGTGACACACCTCTCTCCTCCACCCCCTCCTCTTCTTCTTCCTCCATGGCCTCTTCCTCGGAACCAGCGGTTCTCCGTAGGCGTTCAAGGGGCTACGCAAGTACGCAGGCCAAAAGATGCCATGCGGTGCTTGAGCTGGTGTGCTTGGGGGACAGGAGCCACACTGGGGCAGAGGTTCTGTCAGCTCTGCAGGGGCAGGTTCAGAGGTGGTTGACGCCACGCCAACTTAAGGCAGGAATGGTGGTTTGCGACAATGGCACCAACCTCCTCTCTGCCCTCCGACAGGGACAACTGACCCATGTGCCCTGTTTGGCTCACGTCCTTAACTTGGTGGTGCAGCGGTTCTTGGGCAGGTACCCGGGCTTACAGGATGTCCTGAGGCAGGCCAGGAAAGTCTCTGTGCATTTCCGCCGGTCATATAATGCCAGTGCTCGGCTGACGGACCTCCAAAAGGAGTTTAACCTGCCCAAGAACCGCCTAATCTGTGACATGCCCACCAGGTGGAACTCGACGTTGGCCATGCTGCAGCGGCTGCACACGCAGCAGAGGGCCATCAATGAGTACCTGTGCGACTATGGCACCAGGACAGGGTCAGGGGACCTTGGTTTTTTTTCCCCACGCCAGTGGGCCATGATCAGGGATGCATGCACTGTCCTGTCACCATTCGAGGAGGCCACGAGGATGGTGAGCACTGACAGTGCATGCATCAGTGACACTGTCCCCCTTGTCCACCTGTTGGAGCACACGCTGCGTGAAATAATGGACAGGGCACTTGAGGCAGAACAGAGGCAGGAAGAGGAGGACTTCCTTAGCTCTCAAGGCCCCCTTTATCCAGACAGTGTTCCTGCGTGCCCGCCGATCACACAGGAAGAGGACGAGGAGGAGGAGGAGGAGGAGGAGGAGGAGGAAGATTGTGTCAGTATGGAGGTGGAGCCTGGCACTCAGCATCAGCAGTCTTTAAGGGATCAGTCCCAAGGAACACATGGACTTGTACGTGGCTGGGAGGAGGTGGCTGCGGACGTTGTTGTCCTTAGTGACCCAGAGGACTCCGGACCGAATGCCTCAGCAAACCTACGCTGCATGGCCTCCCTGATCCTGCAAAGCCTGCGTAAGGATCCTCGTATTCGTGGTATCAAGGAGAAGGACCAATACTGGCTGGCAACCCTCCTTGATCCACGTTACAAGGGTAAGGTTGCGGACCTTATCTTGCCATCGCAGAGGGAGCAGAGGATGAAACATCTTCGGGAGGCCTTGCAGAAAGGTCTGTGCAACGCGTTCCCAGAGACTGGGAGGTTACAAACTCCTGTTTCTGGACAACGTGTTGCTGAGGCTTCGGTCAGTCAAAGAAGGAGCGGTGGAGAAGGTGGCCGTCTGACCGATGCGTTCAGACAATTTTTTGGTCCGCAGCCCCAAGGTATGATCGGTTCCAGCAACCATCGCCAGCGTCTGTTTTACATGGTGCAGGAATACCTAGGGGCAAGATCAGACTTGGACACCTTTCCCACCGAAAATCCTCTGGGTTACTGGGTCTTGAGGATGGATCACTGGCCAGAGCTTGCACAGTATGCAATTGAGCTACTGGCCTGTCCTGCATCCAGCGTTCTTTCGGAACGTACATTCAGTGCTGCTGGAGGCGTGGTAACCGATCACAGGGTGCGTCTGTCCACTGACTCGGTCGATCGGCTGACCTTCATAAAAATGAATCAGTCTTGGATCACCACCAGCTACCAAGCACCTGATGCTGATGTAACTGAATAATTTTTTTCAGATCCCTTCAAAGACTGCCTATGCTGATGCTGAGTGATTATCCCTGAGTAATTATCCTCTTCCTCCTCAATCATCACGCTGATAGCTTGTAAGAACATTTTTGGTTCTGGGCGCCACCACCAGTGCCTAAGGCCCAATTTTTCTGCCCCTGTCTAACAGGGGCGTGAAATTACAATTTTTGATGCAATACTTTGCAGCAGGGCTCGTTCCTGCGTTCCAACTAGAGTGTCTGTGAGGGGTTGCAGTGTTGTGGCACCAGCACCAGTGCCTAAGGCCCAATTTTTCTGCCCCTGTCTAACAGGGGCGTGAAATTACAATTTTTGATGCAATACTTTGCAGCAGGGCTCGTTCCTGCGTTCCAACTAGAGTGTCTGTGAGGGGTTGCAGTGTTGTGGCACCAGCACCAGTGCCTAAGGCCCAATTTTTCTGCCCCTGTCTAACAGGGGCGTGAAATTACAATTTTTGATGCAATACTTTGCAGCAGGGCTCGTTCCTGCATTCCAACTAGAGTGTCTGTGAGGGGTTGCAGTGTTGTGGCACCAGCACCAGTGCCTAAGGCCCAATTTTTCTGCCCCTGTCTAACAGGGGCGTGTAATTACAATTTTTGATGCAATACTTTGCAGCAGTGCTCGTTCCTGCGTTCCAACTAGAGTGTCTGTGAGGGGTTGCAGTGTTGTGGCACCAGCACCAGTGCCTAAGGCCCAATTTTTCTGCCCCTGTCTAACAGGGGCGTGTAATTACAATTTTTGATGCAATACTTTGCAGCAGGGCTCGTTCCTGCGTTCCAACTAGAGTGTCTGTGAGGGGTTGCAGTGTTGTGGCACCAGCACCAGTGCCTAAGGCCTAATTTTTCAGCTCCTGTTCAACAGGGGCATGTAATTACAATTCTTGATCTAATATTTCACAGCAGGGCCCTGTGAGGGCTTACAGTGTTTTGGCCACAGCAACACCTAAGGCCCAAATTTCTGCTGAGTATATAGGGCAGGACCCTACTTTCAAACATCTAACTTACAAACGACTCCTACTTGCAAACGGAAGGAGACAACAGGAAGTGAGATGAAATCTACCCATAGGAAGGGAAATTCTCTCATGTAAGAGTTAATATGGGAAAACAATTTCTCCTTTCCACTGATGCTTTCCAATCCTTGTTCCACAAAAAAACCCAAATTTTCAAAAAACATTTTTCATTGGGACAAAAAAGTGAGGTGAAATCTTCTGAAGAGGAGGAAAGACGCAAAACAAATGTCACAGGGGTGATAACCCTTCCCTATGTTTTCCAAAAAGCTTAGAAAAGATTTTTTGGCTGGAGCTAAACACATTAAAAATGTTCAAAATTACAAACAGATTCTACTTAACAACAAACCTACAGTCCCTGTCTTGTTTGCACCGCCTGTATACTGCTGTTCAGAGTATATAGGGACCTTTCCTTATTTTAATTTGGGTGCGGGGTTCCCCTTAATATCCATACAAGACCCAAAGGGCCTGGTAATGGACTGGGGGGTACCCATGCCGTTTGTCTCACTGATTTTCATCCATATTGCCAGGACCCGACATGACATTAAACCCGCAAGCAGTTTTAAATGAGATTTTTTCCTTTAAAAATGACATTTGGTGCAGGGACTGTTCTAAACATGGGAAACACGCGTCACTTTACAGGCATACTATAGACACCCCCCAGGTACGATATTTAAAGGAATATTTCACTTTTTTTTTTTTACTTTAAGCATCATTAAAATCACTGCTCCCGAAAAAACGGCCGTTTTTAAAAGTTTTTTTTGCATTGATACATGTCCCCTGGGGTAGGACCCGGGTCCCCAAACCCTTTTTAGGACAATACCATGCAAATTAGCCTTTAAAATGAGCACTTTTGATTTCGAACGTTCGAGTCCCATAGACGTCAATGGGGTTCTAACGTTCGTGCGAACTTGCGGTCCGTTCGCGGGTTCTGGTGCGAACCGAACCGGGGGGTGTTCGGCTCATCCCTATTACATAGTAATGTCTGCTATTCTGTAAAGTTACATGTATTAAACATTTAGGTTATCTATTTGTTGTATGTTGTTTTTTAATTTAGGTGACTATAAAGTGGTAATTATTTATATTCATTCTTTAATCATACTACACTATTATGCAGGTCTCATACTTAGCTTAATGGCTTAGTAGTCTGCTCAGATGTCTCCACAGCACTTATGGTACAAGTTCAAATACCAGCCAACCTACCATCCCCCAGCTGTGTTTATTTTTTCAGTGCACAAGCGAATTAAAATAAACAAACAAAAAAATGTAATCTGCCCATTAGTTAGTGTGTGGTGTTTGGAATTTCACACCATAATAGTATTAAATACTTACATATCATTGCATGCATTTGAAGAGTTAATATAATAGAATCAGCCAAATTTAAAGTGCATTGGCTAATTGGCATTCACCTATTTTCAGCATATGCTGCTTTGGCTAATTGGCTAATAGTCATTTGCTTTTTTTTCACCAATTCAATCTTTTAGTATTTCTCTGTGGGATTTGAACCCATGAGTTCTCTCAAGGTAGAAGTGCTGACCGCTAGCCTATTGGGTGTAGCACAGTCATACATAGAAAATACATTCACTAGTGTTTGATGTTTCTTCTCCCCGAGCTGTCTCTCCTGCTGCCACCATCTTCTCCCGCTGATGTGTTCTTCAGCGCAGCCGGTTACCCACTAATAAAAAAAAAGCCGCTCTTCTTGTGGCGGTCTTCTGTGGCCATCCGATAATGTCACCCGGAGAGTCCGCTCCATGGCTATGTAAGAGACACTACACAGCGGGTGACAACACAGCGGAGGAAGACCACAATGGAAGAAGAGCAGCTTTTTTTTTTATTAGCGGGTAACCAGCGGTGCGGAAGAACACAGCAGATGGCGGCGGCAGGAGAGACGGCTCTGGGAGAATACAGCTCGGGGAGAAGATGGAGGAGGGAGAGACAGCGTCTGGAGAAGATGGCTCAGGGAAGAAGACAGCTTGGAGCTATTCTACAATAAAGGACTTGTCAAAAACCGGCTATTAATTTTTTTACATTTCACTGCTTTTTTTGGTGAATGGGTAAGGGTAAAATGTACCCCATACCTATTCACATAGGGGGCAGGATCTGGGAGCCCCCTTGTTAAAGGGGGCTTCCAGATTCTGATAAACCCCCTGCCTGCAGACCGACAACCACCGACCAGTGTTGTCGGGAAGAGGCCCTTGTCCCCATCAACATGGGGAAAAGGTGCTTTGGGGCATGTGGCCTGGTAAGGTTCAGAAGGGGAGGGTGCTCACTCGTCCCCCCCTATCCTGACTTCCAGGCTGCATGCTCAGGTAAGGGTCTGGTATGGATTTTGGGGGCCCCACATCAAATTTATTTTACATTTTGGTGTGGGGTTCCCCTTAAAGTCCATACTGAAGGGCCTGGTATGTACTGGGGAGACCCTACAACATTTTTTTCCTTGAATTTTGGAATTCCATACCATATTTTTGAATAAGTACATACCATTGCATGCATTTGAAGAGTTAAAATATGGAATAAAGCAAGCTGATGTGCTTTGCCTAATTATGCTTCTGAGTACAATGCACACTTCTGGGAGGTGATGCTGTCAGTGGGATTTGAATTCATGGCTTGAACTTTTGGGGGCAGCAGGGTATACCGCTATGCTACAGAGCTGAGCACTTACCTACAGAGAAAATACATTTACTAATGTTTGATTCAATACAATAATGTTTTGCATCTCAGGCATTAATATTATAGTAACAACCATGCTCGTGCCGATGTGGCATTGGCTAATAGGCATTTGCCTCTTTTCAGCATATGCTGCTGAGTACAATGCAAGCTTTCAGTAGGTGATACCATCTGTGTGATTTTCAGCCATTTGAGCACAATTATATTGAGAACATATGTTTACTAGTGTTTGATGGTGGGACTACTTTATATTCTAGGTATAAAATAGTACTCAGCACAGTGACTTAGGCACCTTTCACACTTGTGCAACCTGAAAGTTGCAAGATTTTAATGCGACTTTAAGCAATGCCTATGTAATCTTGAGGTCTATGGACGCAGGAGTCGCAGGGAAAGACACGCAACTTTCCCATTATTTTGCATCAGCAATTTTGCCCCAAATCCAGGGAATGCCTGTGTAAACTTGAGGTCTATGGATCTCAACTCGCATCAAAGTCAGACCAAAGTAGTACAGGGACTACGTTGAAGTCAGTGTTACTTGAAGTCGCACAGATATGAATGGTACACATTAAAAATCATGGGGTATGACTTGTCATACGACTCTGATGTCCAAAGTGTGACTCAGCCCGACTTTGTCAGCGATTTCAGAGACATCAGTGCACTTTCCTGCACAGATGTCTAGTGAAATCACATAGGTCCCAACTGTTCTCCTTTAAGAAGGTGTCCTATGCCTACCTACTTTTGCTAATAGGTGTCCCTTATACCCATCTCAAAAAGTTGGGAGGTAAGAAATCGCCCCCTGAAGTCGCCCAAAGTAGTGCAGGAACTACTTTTGGGAATTGTTGTGGCGTCGCACCAATTCGGACAGTTCCATTGCCATCAATAAGTGCCGATTTGGCCTACAATTTGACATGTCAATTCAGATCTATGTGAACATGGGTGAAGTTGCATAGACATTAGAGCTGCACGGTTCTGGCCAAAATGAGAATCGCAATTTTTTTGCTTAGAATAAAAAGATCACGATTCTCGCGACGTAAAATCTTTCACATTATCCCACAAAAAATTGGGCTAACTTTTCTTTTTTTTAATTCATTAAAGTACTTTTTTCCCAAAAAAATTGCATGTGAAAGGCGCAAATACAGTGTGACATAAAATATTGTAACAATCACCATTTTATTCTCTAGGGTCTCTACTAAAAAATATATATATAATGTTGGGGGGTTTTAAGTAATTTTCTAGCAAAAAAAAAAAATGATTTTAACCTGAAACCAACAAATGTCAGAAAAATGTTTAGTGTTTAAGTGGTTAAACTTTCCTCACTTACACAGAAGTCTATTTAATTGACAAATTGTTACAAGGTTTCTAGTCAAGTTCACTGATAAAGAATGTTCTAATTCTTGGCAGACTTCCTGGTTTTTCGGCTGTGGCTTCAGAAGAGCAGAGAGAGTTCTTTGCATACCAAGAATCGTGAAACTCTTTTTTCAAGATCGTAAAGGGGAAAAAAATCACGATGACGATTAATCGTGCAGCTTTAATAAATATGCATGGAAATCATGGGGACAACTTTTCATGTGACTGAGGTCCAAAGCTCCATGAAAAGTCACCCAAGTGTGAAAGTAACCTAATGCGATTAATTGATAACACCTTTGAATAAGGCCCCATTTGCTCTTGTGCGACCTTAAAATTGCACAGCTTTGTCATGACTTGAAGCAATGTCTGTGTAATCTTGTGGTGTATGGACCTCAAATCGCATCAAAGTCAAACCAAGGTAGTGCAGGGACGAATTTGCTACACCTTCAGGATGCACAAGTGACAATAGGGCCAAATTCAAAGGTGTTATCCTTGAATCTCATTCACACTGCGGCGACCTGAAAGTCACACTATTTTGCTGCCACTTTGCCGCTGCAACTTGGCCCCAACTTCTGGGAATGCCTGTGTAATATTGTACCCGATATACCTCAAGTCACACCAAAGCAGTACAGGGACTACTTTGAAGTTGGTGCGACAAAGTAGCACAGATATGAATGGTTGTCATTGAGAATCATGGGGTACAACTTGTCATGCAACTCAGAGGTCCAAATTTGATGGAAAATTCACCCAGCTGTGAAACAAGTCATATATTTTAATAAAAGGAGCTCTCATTTATACTTGCATAGTCCTTACTGATTTACATCAGCAGAACAAATACAGGAAGTGATGTGTACACATGGGACGGAAGCAAATGTGTGGTGATGCCAAACAAATCAATGAACCCCACCCACACCAAATCTAACTATGACATCCACCCCGCATTGATTAAGTACAAGTACATATCCTACACTTACCCAGCCAATGAGCAGCGCCTCCTCTCTGCTAAAGAGACCTCGCCATGTCCACCTAGATGGAGATCCTGACCAGCACAGGAACTTCCGGGTGCATACAATGAATAATTTCCAGGTCAGAAGGTGAAACCACGCTTTTGATTGCCGCTGCGCATATGTGATCTCAACCATGATTAGTATTTTTTTATTTTTAGATATGCAAATCTGTATTTCTACATATATTTGAAGGTAAACTTAAGGGAGTTTGCTAAGACATGGTGTCCCTGGGTTAGCAGCAGGTGAATTACAAAGGCAAAAGGCCCACTTTGAGCCCTGGTTCACACTGACAGCGGGAGGAAAGCGTTCAGCTGAACTCACACAATTTCATTCCTGCATGTCAGTCCCGACTGTGGGGGCAATATCAGAGACATCAGTGCAGGTTTCTGCACCAATATCAATACAAATCGCACCAATTAGAACAGTGCAATTGCCACAGATTTGACATGTCAAATCACACCAATGTGAACCAGAGCTGACACATTCAAACACTACCTATCCACCAGCTGAATTCATTACCTGCAATTCTCCACAGCTGTTAATGATAAAGGTGGAATTTTTATTCATAACTTGCAGTTGTGCAGAAGCCTAGGTTTACATTGGAGCGATTGGTCATGCAATTTGAGAGATCAAATCGCATGACTATTGGTAATGGCACTGTTCCAATTGATGCAACTTTTTTTTTGTCGCACCGCATCAATTTGCTAAAGTAGTTCCTGCACTACTTTTGCCGATTTCAGGTGCAACTTCTATAGACATTTGTGTATGAAGCCACCTGAAATCACACTGACCTTGCTACTTTGAAATCGTGCTACTTCAAGTGAAGTAGCGCAATTTCGAAGTAGCATGTGAACCAGGGCAAAGAGATTAGTTTTTTGGTGCACAAATACATATTGAAATAAAATATAAAAGAGATATTGCACTTTCCCAAAACCACCACCCACAAAAACTAAAGAAAGAAAAGTAGAAGAAAAAAAAAAAAAAAAACACCACACACACACACACACACCACAACAAAAGCTCAATGTATTTATTTTACCAGCAGAAAAAAAAAATTTACATTTACTAGCTTCAAAAAAATTTGGACAGGATATATGGTACTACATTTAGCAACGGAATTTTAAGGGCCCTGCTCATAGGAGCTTACAATCTAAAATTAGACAAAACCTTAGAGTGGACACAGCTTTAATTTCAGTGTATAGCGGGGACACATCACATTATTATCTGCAAGATTATAGAAACATACTTAACAGTCATTCTTACAAAGCATTCCAACTGAATATTGCAAAAGACTTACTCAAAACACCCACCACCAGCCCACAATCCACACATACATACATTGGTGACCATGTTCTGCTGGAAGCTGCATTTCGGTGTACACGATTAAACGAGATCAAAAATAGTAGGTCAGCAGATGCTTCCAAACGATGTTTGCATGATCAGACAGGAACAATACACACAAAATTGACAGCATGGCCACATAAACCCACTTTTGATTGAAAAAATGCACAAGAATTTCATCAAATCTCCCAATATCATTCCTTCTCCATCACAACAAAAAACCTGACCTTCTCAGGCCAAACGAACCCTCTACTGCAGGCCTTTATATAAGAGAGGTTGTATTGTTAGCACACTGACACACCCAATAGAAGTACACGCCCACCAGTATCTTTCAATCTGTCTCTTCATGTATGTCTAAAGTGATTGCACCTGATGGGCAGGAACACATAATAGGATTTGCAACTGTGTTAGCCTTGGCTATGTGCATCAAATCTCCAACTACAGGACAAAGATCAAAGTCCATTTGCATCCACATAAACAAAGCAACAGTTTTCTAAGCATATGTACCCGTGCAGTGTAAACCCTAAAATTTGAAATGTCCAAGTCCCTGGGCATGATTAATGCTAATAAACATTAACATCAGTCCCTGGCTGCAATGAGCTTCCAATATAAAGTCCAAAATTAACAATCTTACATTAGAACCTATTTCGACAGGAGACAAATAAGATGCCAGCATGTCTTTAGATTGTGGTGAGAAACCCACACAGGGAGGACATATAAACTTCAACACAAGGATTAGCATGTTGGGGAATTGAACCAACATCCCAGGTGCTGCTAGACGGAACTGCTACCCACTTAGCCACCAGGCGGCCTCACAAATGTTCTCTACATCTCTGTGGTGTGAACCAGCCCTAAGTCCATAGCCATGCTCAGTGTCACAAGCAATATACAATATATTGGCCTAAGTATTGGGATACCTGCCTTTAAACACACATGAACTGTAATGGCATCCCAGTATTAGTATTGGGTTCAAAACTCATTTGGCCCACCCTTTGCAGCTATAACAGCTTCAACTCTTCTTGTCCACAAGGTTTAGGAGTGTGTCTATGGGAATGTTTGACCATTCTTCCAAGTGCATTTGTGAGGTCAGGCACTGATGTTGGACGAGAAGGCTTGACCTACAGTCTCCTCTCTAATTTATCCCCAAGGTGTTCTGTTGTGTTGAGGTCAGGACTCTGTGCAGGCCAGTCAAGTTCCTCCACCCCAAAATCACTCATCCATGTCTTTATGGACCTTGCTTTGTGCACTGGTCCAAATGATTTGGTGGAGGGGGATTATGGTGCAGGGTTGTTTTTCAGGGCTTGGCCTCTTAGTTTCAGAGAAGGGAACTCTTAAGGCGTCAGCATACCAAGACATTTTGGACAATTTCATGCTCCCAACTTTGTGGGAACAGTTTGGGGATGGCCCCTTCCTGTTCCAACATGACTGCACACCAGTGCACAAAGCAAGGTCCATAAAGACATGGATGAGCAAGTTTGGGGTGGAGAAACTTGACTGGCCTGCACAGAGTCCTGGCCTCAACCCGATAGAACACCCTTTGGCTGAATTAGAGTAGAGACTGCAAGCCAGGCCTTCTCATCCAACATCAGTGCCTGGCCTCACAAATGCACTTCTGGAAGAATGAACAAACATTCCCATAGGCAGACTAAACCTTGTGGACAGCCTTCCCAGAAGCTGTTCTAGCTGCAAAGGGTGGGCCAAATCAAATTTTAACCCTACGGACTAAGACTGGGCTGCCATTAAAGTTCATGTGTGTGTAAAGGCAGGCGTCCCAATACTTTTGGCTATATAGTGTATCTGGAAAAGACTTACAACGGTGGTGGAACCCTCCTACACATAACTACTACAATTAGACATAGTTATAGGACCTGGGAGATGAGACAACTTCTCTACATGAAGTAACATGGTTGAGATTTGAACCCAGACCCTCAGAGATACTAATTAGAAGTTCTAACCTCAAAGCCACAGAGCTGCCACATGTGAGACCCTCCTACACATAAATACACATAAATACACATAAAAACACATTAATACTGCATTTCTATGGACATACAAGTGATGGAATTACATTACTCAAGAGTTATTCTTCTTGATTTATTCTGTGATATTTGGGGTTTTTTTGTGGGTGAGAGTAGAATATTACCCTCAAATTTTTGGGAATTACATTTTGCTTTCTGATGTTGGTACACATATCACATTTTTTGGGCTCAAATTATGAATATTTGGAAATAATACAAAGCACAAAAAAATGTGATTCATTTTAAATTTTCATCAGCAATGGTATTGTTTGTGGATTGTAAAGACACCTGTGTGAGTTTAGGTTAAAGATTGTTGTGAGATGGAGAGTAACAAGTGAAAGTGACAGAGAAAAATATATTTTACCAAAACATCAAAACATTCCACATTGTAGCATTCTTCAAATCAAAATATTTTAAGTAGAAGCAACAATGTTGCAAAGGAAGATGTATTTCACAGAAAGATACATTTCATCTCAACATTAAAAGGTTTTTTTGTGAAAGTTAGAATTGTTCCATTAGAATCAGTGACTGAAACTTCATTTGGACTAAATTAGAGCAGATTTTAACTTCCAAAAAATGTTCTCTAATTAGCTCTCATTTTGGTATTTACTATACCTCCAGGTAAAAAAGACACTTGAGTTAAAATGAGAGTTATTTTCAGGTCTGAGCATGCTCAGTTGTGTTGGCACCTAGTTGTCCAAAACGGGGAATTTTTCACTTTTCAGACTTTTAAAGATATTTCAGTGTAGAAATCACTTTTTCACACAGTTTAAAAGCAGATAATCTTTAAATAATATACCGCATATTTCAGTACCATTTAGACAATTATATCATGTTCTAAACATTATTTGAATGTGCAATTCTCTAGGTTTTAGCAGAGTAAGGGTTTGGGCTCTATTTAGTTTCAGGGAGCTATAGTAAATTCGATTTCGGGAGTATTTTCTCACCAGCACTATAGTGAATACCGTTTTAGCGCGAATTAGCGCTATTAGCGCTAATGCGCGCTAAATTGCCGCGAATTAGCGCTAATTCGCGGCAATTTGCGCGAATTAGCGCCATAGCGCTATAGCAAATTATCCCCTATGTGTCCATACGTGGAAACCCGGAACAGGCGATAGGCTTGATCTTACCCCACAAGTTACTTGAGCAGCAGTGTGCTGCACACGGGTATAATGTAGATACTTGCCAGCACAAGGATCAGCACAAGGTGGCATCCAAACGGTTTAGTGTACTGCATGATCACAACACAAAGAGATGCCACGTTTCGGAGTCACGCAGGACCCCTTCGTCAGGCATGTGATGCCTTCGTCAGGCATCACATGCCTGACGAAGGGGTCCTGCGTGACTCTGAAACGTTGCACCTCTTTGTGTTGTGATCATGCAATAAACTAAACCGTTTGGACGCCACCTTGTGCTGATCCTTGGTGTGCTGGCAAGTATCTACATTGTGACTTGAACCAGTATCCAGCTGGTTGTTGCTGCAGCACCCGACCTTTAGAGCTTATACCAGGAATGTGTGCGATGGGAATATGAAACACTGCACATGGGTATAACCCACTGGATCCAGCTGGAGGAGCTCCTCCCACATGGATCACATTATGATTCACATAAAGTTGAAATGTTATCTAAGTTACTGTGTTTTATGCTTTTGGACTCTTTTTCTTTTTTTTTCTTCTTATTTCTGGAGTTACAGAGATAAGTGTCAAGCTTCGTATACACGATATTGCAGTTTCTACAAAACGCAAAAAAACAGAAGAAGCCATGATCTGGAGGAAAGTTCACAAGCCCAGATGCAGACATAAGTCCACAGTGAGTACACTATTTTCACGATTTGCAATGCCTTTTTCACAACAGCCACAAGAGGGAGCTCTCGTTACATTTAGGTTAACTCATAGTTACTTCTACTACAACTTCCATTCCTATCACTATGGCTATTAACTTTTTATCTATAAATACCAAGGGTTTGAATCACCCTGTAAAAAGGAAATCCTTATGAAAAGAAGCCCTGACGAATAAAAGTGATGTCCTGTGTGCTCAGGAAATGCATTTTAGCACTATGGCTCCCCTGATATGCACACACAGGAGTTTCCCATACATTTTCACTGCCAATGCAGATTCTAAAGTTAAAGGAGTGATGACAGCGATAAGGGACACTGTAGCATTTGTTCTACACACAGAACTCAAAGATCCTCAATGCCGTTACTTGATCTTGGTGTGCGACATCAATTCAGTAACATACACCATAGTAAATGTGTACTCTCCAAATACGTATCAGATTAGCTTTTTTCACAAACTTATGAAAAAAATAAATATCCACAGAAAAGGCATTCTAGTGATCTGCAGTGTCTTTTATAGCATACCAGACCCAACCATAGATACCACATCAAAAAAATGTTGTTCTACTGCATTTCTTCAAGAAACCCTTCACAAAGAGGATTTATATGATGTGCAGCGGTGCTATCATGCTGGAGAAAAAAACGTTATGTTCTTTTCTGCCCCACATCGTATACACACAAGAATTGACTTGTTTCTAGTTGACCAACAGACTTTGTCCAAAGTTGTATCCTTATCCATTAATGACATCACGTGGTCCGACCATGCTTCTTTTTTTTTTTATTGTATTTTTATTAAAATTTTCAATTTTCATTGTGCCCAGTCGGGGGAAGGAGGGCCGGGATGTGACGTGCTTTGTGTGGGGGAGGGGCCTGGTAGTGGGGCGGTCGAAGGCGGAGGTCGGAGGTTTGAATGATGGCGGCTATCCAGAAGGCACGGGGTGAGAGCCCGGGGCCAGCCGCTTAAACTCCCCTCCTAGGCGGCGAGGGTGTACGCTAGGCAGCAGGTCACACAGAAGACCAAGGGCACACTTTACAGCGTACAGGACGGCTGGCTGCCAGGGTGGCCGCTCGTCGCTACAGCATTCCCGCATTCATCTCCGGCTCGGTCCCTGAGGCTTCCTGCACACCCTCCGATCCATCCCCCCTCGCCGGCGTGGCCGATCCACAGACACCAGGGAAGTGAGGGTGAATGGCGCAAGCAGCTAACAGCGGTCTTGGTGTATGGAAAAGCTGACAAGTGAAGACCAGCTGATGAGAGGTCCCCCTATATACAGACAGTGGTTTGCCGCAGCAGAGCGCTCTAATCCTCACTAACCCTCACTGAAAAACCAGGCTAGCCCTAAGAGGTCTACAAGACACAGGTACGACCTTCTCTTTTTTGTGAATAGTTTATTGAGAATACTCCCACCCATTGGAACTGTATGGCTGTGACAGAGACCACCCAAAGCAGAATTAAAAATCTAAAGGAGTGGTGATCATGTGATGTTTAGAGGATATGTATCGTATGGCCACACACTTATTATTCAAGGGATAAAGTGCATATCATACAGCCCGGAAGGAGAGTGGACCCCCCTGCAGCCCACTGGCGTGACATAAACATCAAAATAAAGGAGGTGGGATGAGTGGTCAAAGTGATCCAGGGCAAAGCCAATAGAACTGTGTAGAAATACAATGGTACAGTGTTTTGAAGCTGAAAGGGGCCACCAGGGCAAACTTTGAGGACAGACATTGCATGCTACTATACTGCTAAGCGGAGGTGAGCGGGAGGTGGGTTATTCCTGCAGAAATAAAAAGCAGGGGCAAAAGGTGAAGAAGTGGAGAGCAGGGAAGGGGGGATCATGAGAGGACGCTCACAAAAGCAAGCAGAGCTCAATAAGCCTAGAGACAGCTTAAATTCCAGCACAATCCAAAAATACTTAAAAAGCCCAGGACCGGATAATAAACAGCAAGAAGTTAAAGATAAAAAAAAAAAGGCCACAGCTAAGAACAAAGGGGAGCAAGGGGGGACCCCCAACATAGAGGCCCAAGCCGAAGCAGAACCAGGCCCAAGTATGGAAGCTGATCCGGCAGCAGAAGCCCTTCTAACTAAATTTGAGATACAAGATATGTTTATCAGGCTGGAAAACTCAATTAAGGCCGAAATCCTTAATGTCAGGACAGATCTGGGACATCTCCTAAAGCGAGTAGAAGAAGCGGAGAGGGTGGTGGAACAGCATGTCCAGGATATAGAGACCCTTAAAAAACAAGTAAAAACCCTCCAGGGGGACCAATGTGAGTTGAAGTGCAGATTAGAGGAACAAGAAAACCAAAACAGGTGGCAAAATCTAAGAATCAGATCCCTACCAGAGCAGAGAGGTGAAGACTTGTTCACAGTGATGAAAGAACTTTTCAACCCACTTCTGGGAAGGAGTCCAGATGGTGAACTAAAAATCGACAGAGTCCACAGGATAAGAAAACCCCCTAATGTCAGAGAAGATGCGCCCAGGGACATTATAGTAAAGTTCCATCAATTTGAGGACAAAGCAAAGATTTGGAGTAATCTAAGAGGGGTACAACCAGTGAAATTTAATAATCAAGAAATCCAAATATTTTCAGATTTGTCGGCCGGAACTCTGGCAAGAAGACGCCAATTAAGACCGTTACTGGACTTACTGAAGGGAGCAAACTTAAAATATAGTTGGGGCTTCCCGTTGTCCTTGAGTGTGACAAAAGAAGGCAGGACGTTTAAAATGAAACATATGGGGGACCTGCAGGACTTCTGTAGGAACTTAGAGATTCCTGTTCCAATTATTCCAGATGCGGTTATACCTTGTTAGAAGGGTTATAGATCATATTTAAACCACAAAAACTATGCGCTTAGGACATAAAGCAGGAATGGGGGAGAGTGGAGGAAAGGGGGGGGGGGGGGAACAAAGTAAGATGGGGGGGGGGAAGGGAGAGAAGAAGAGAAGAAAGACAGAGGTATGCTGCCTCCCCAGGTGTAGCCCTCAAAGAGAGCTTGCATGTATAAGATGTATGTTGGGGGTATGGCGCTCCCTAATGAACTGTGCAAAGTAGACTATATCAATAAATAATTACTAATCAAAAAACCAACACAGTGAGATCTGTGAAATACTATGGGTGAAACTCATATAAAACATATATGGAAGTGTAGGTATACGTATTAACAAACCTTAATTCTTGCATATACCTCCATGTTGTGATAAATATAAACAAAAAATTTTTTGATATACAGTGGTGCTGCTAGGCAGCTATTTAGAATGCCAACTACTGTACAAAGTACGTGACATGTATGTATGTACCAACGCAAAAACAAACATATACCAGTGCAATATATACAATGTGCCAGTGCAGTCCCACACCCTGTATATATCTGACCGTGCACTCCACCTGGTAAACCTATGCAATGTAGTGCAGTCGAGTCCCGCAAGACTCTAAATGGCTGGTGCACAGGCAAGTATATAGCGATGCAATATGTGTATATAATGTGACATTACAATCCCACACTTGAGTGTATGTACAACCAACAGTCCAACTAGTATCGTTCAATAAAGTGCAATATATGCAGTCAAGTCCAGCAAGATTCTAGATGTCATCAAAGCTAAAAATTAAGCAAAAAGAAACAGAAACAGAGAGAGAATGAGTCTGTTCCAGTTACTGCATCCCAATCTTGACAGGCAGCAAGTACAGTTCCAACAGCTGAGTGACTTTTGGTGCCCACAGTGGTAATTCGTGACTTCTGTGCTCCCCTTTGGCTCCCCACTCACCAGCTTCCCCTACCCCTGCAGGGGTGATAGGCAATCTAGGATCCTGGAACCTTCCTCTTATTCAGTGTCTCGTGGTGCTGCGGTGGAATGCCTCTCTCCCAGGAGCTCCGGGTCCCCACTTCATACGAAATCCAGGATAGGGGTCAGCAGCTATGCCCTCAAGGAAAGAGATGCCACCTCATAGTGTAGTACGATAAAAGCTTTATTCCCATAAAAGTCAAAAACCATAAAACCATAAAAACTCCCCTCTCGGGGAAAACAGCTTGCTACACTATGGGTGAAGTTTGAGAACCAGGAAGTATGTCCCGCAGCGTGCGGCGTGCGGTCCAGCTGCGTTCCAGGCTCTCTCACTCCATACCCGGAAATGACGTAAGTGCGTAGCCCCGCCTTACGCGTTTCGTCATCGACGTTTTCAAAGGCGGCCGCCTTTGAAACCGTCGATGACGAAACGCGTAAGGCAGGGCTACGCACTTACGTCATTTCCGGGTACGGAGTGAGAGAGCCTGGAACGCAGCTGGACCGCACGCCGCACGCTGCGGGACATACTTCCTGGTTCTCAAACTTCACCCATAGTGTAGCAAGCTGTTTTCCCCGAGAGGGGAGTTTTTATGGTTTTATGGTTTTTGACTTTTATGGGAATAAAGCTTTTATCGTACTACACTATGAGGTGGCATCTCTTTCCTTGAGGGCATAGCTGCTGACCCCTATCCTGGATTTCGTATGAAGTGGGGACCCGGAGCTCCTGGGAGAGAGGCATTCCACCGCAGCACCACGAGACACTGAATAAGAGGAAGGTTCCAGGATCCTAGATTGCCTATCACCCCTGCAGGGGTAGGGGAAGCTGGTGAGTGGGGAGCCAAAGGGGAGCACAGAAGTCACGAATTACCACTGTGGGCACCAAAAGTCACTCAGCTGTTGGAACTGTACTTGCTGCCTGTCAAGATTGGGATGCAGTAACTGGAACAGACTCATTCTCTCTCTGTTTCTGTTTCTTTTTGCTTAATTTTTAGCTTTGATGACATCTAGAATCTTGCTGGACTTGACTGCATATATTGCACTTTATTGAACGATACTAGTTGGACTGTTGGTTGTACATACACTCAAGTGTGGGATTGTAATGTCACATTATATACACATATTGCATCGCTATATACTTGCCTGTGCACCAGCCATTTAGAATCTTGCGGGACTCGACTGCACTACATTGCATAGGTTTACCAGGTGGAGTGCACGGTCAGATATATACAGGGTGTGGGACTGCACTGGCACATTGTATATATTGCACTGGTATATGTTTGTTTTTGCGTTGGTACATACATACATGTCACGTACTTTGTACAGTAGTTGGCATTCTAAATAGCTGCCTAGCAGCACCACTGTATATCAAAAAATTTTTTGTTTATATTTATCACAACATGGAGGTATATGCAAGAATTAAGGTTTGTTAATACGTATACCTACACTTCCATATATGTTTTATATGAGTTTCACCCATAGTATTTCACAGATCTCACTGTGTTGGTTTTTTGATTAGTAATTATTTATTGATATAGTCTACTTTGCACAGTTCATTAGGGAGCGCCATACCCCCAACATACATCTTATAGATCATATTTATTCCAAACATAGGGTGGGAGGATGGAGATGAGGGGTTGGGGGAGGCTTGTCGGGGGGGTTGGGTTGTTGAGAGGGGGAGTGGGGGAGGCTGGGGAAGTGGAGTGAACAGGTGATTGGAAAGAGGACCTCTGGGGGCCCGTCCCCCCTTCAGGGAGAGGGGTCACCACGGCTGTCCATGACCAGAGTCCCACCCTAGAGCACGAGGGGAAGCAGGTCGGGAGTATGTTAATCTCGACACTGCAGCCCAATGGCCAAGTAGTGGCAGAGGGAGGGAGGGAGGGGGGTGGGGAGGTGGGGGAGGTGGAAGGGTGGGGGGCGGGGGAGGTGAGTGGGTGGTGGGGGGTTGGGTAGGGGGGGGGTTGGGGGTGGGAGGGGGAAGGGGGGGTGGGTCTGTGGGGGGGAGGGTGGAATGGTAAGGGGGGGTTGCCCTTGCAGATGCTTAGGTGTCTGTCCTACAATGTGAAGGGGTTAAATTCACCAGGGAAGAGGTGGAAAATTCTGAATGAATTACAGAGTTATGATGCAGATGTGATCTTCCTGCAGGAGACACACCTGGTGCAGGAGGAAAACATTAAGCTGAACTCAAAAAATTTTCCAGTCTGGATGTACTGTGATTCACCAATTAAAAGGGCGAAGGGAGTGGCTATTGGCTTCTCGAAAAGGATCAAATTCACACTGATCGAGAAGAGGGTGGATGAAGAGTGGCGGTTTTTGTTTGTAAAAATTGTAAAAATTAATCTAGGGGATAGGAAGTATACATTGGCCAATGTTTATTGCCCGAATAGAGACCCGATAAAATACCTCTCCCGGACCCTTTCTAGTTTGAATGCATTTAAGGAGGGGGAAACAATATTGGCAGGTGATTTTAACTTTTGTTTGGACCCAGCCTTGGATAGGTCCTCTGGGACCCGGGAAACGGGGAAGGGGTCATTGCTGAGATTAGGGAGAAAGCTCCACGATAGCCATCTTATTAATGTTTGGCGGGTACAGCACCCCAAGGTGAGGGATTACTCTTTTTTTTCCCCGGTCCACAGGACCTATTCAAGGCTGGATTACTTGATGGTCGATCATAGCCTGTTGGATTGCATAGTAGAGACGAAGATTGAGGCTATGACTCTATCAGACCATGCCCCAATATCGATGACGCTAAAGTTCAGGGGCCTTCAAAGGGTCCGGTTCTCATGGAGATTCAATGAGGTCCTTCTTATGAAAGATACTGTTGTCGAGAAAATTCAGAGGGAAATCGATGAGTTCTTTATTAATAACGAGTCGAGCGAGATAACGGGGGCAGTACTATGGGAGGCCTTTAAGGCATATATAAGGGGGGTTATAATTTCTATAAGTTCATGTGAGAAGAGAGAAAGGGGAAAAAAGAAAGAAAGTCTTGTCGATAAAATCTATCAGCTAGAACAACTCCATAAAGCCTCGATGGGAAGTGAAGAATCCATATTTAAAGAATTGGCACTAAAAAGAGAAAAGCTCAGGGAGCTATTAGAAGAAGAAATGGCGAAAATTAAGAATAAACAGCTAAAAAGGTTCCATCTGAAAGGTAATAAGGTGGGGAAACATTTGGCATCAGTTATCAGGAAAAAAAAGGATGAGAATTACATAGAGAAGATCAAAAACAGTAAAGGTGAAATGAGACACACTACCAAAGAGACAGGAGAGGAATTCAGACAGTTTTACTCATCGCTCTACTCAGTTGGCCAAGAGGGAAAAAATAGGGGAAACAAGGAAGAGAAGATGAGAGACTTTATAAAAAGGGCGGGACTTCCTACATTGTCGGAAGCTGATATACTAGAGCTAGAGCGCCCAATAACGGAAGAGGAGAGTTACATGGCACTAAAGTCCGGGGCCAGATGGCTTTACAAGCAGTTTCTACAAGAAATTTACTAGTACCCTGGTCCCTCGGCTGAGCAAAATATGGAATGGTCTAGGGAGGCAGGGAGAACTGTGTAGAGATGCCATGTTGGCTGCAGTGACACTTATTCCCAAGGAGGGGAGAGAACAGACTTCGTGCACGAGTTACAGACCGATCGCGCTTTTAAACGCGGACACCAAGCTATATGCAAAGGTGTTGGCAACTCGGCTTAGAGAGAAAATGTCCTTCTTGGTCCATCCAGACCAGGTGGGATTTGTCCCTGGGAGGGAGGGTAGGGACAACGGGGTGCGGTCCCTCCTGATAATGGAGGCATTTAAATCGAGGGGGGTCCCCAGTCTACTTCTGTCGATTGATGCTGAAAAAGCGTTCGACAGGGTAGACTGGGGATTCATGTTTTGTACACTCAAAGTATTGGGAGTAGGGCCTACAATGCTAAAATGGATAAAAATCTTATACAATCAACCTACAGCATTCGTAAGGGTCAATAATACTCCATCAGCACAATTTGTTATGAAAAACGGGACAAGGCAAGGCTGTCCCCTGTCTCCTCTTTTATTTGTCCTGGCCTTAGAGCCCCTCCTAGCTATGATCAGGAAAAATCCAGATATAAGTGGCTGCACAGTGGGCGAGGAGGAACATAAACTGGCCGCTTTCGCGGATGATGTGATTTTTTATGTCTCAAACGCTAGAATTACGATGCCAAATTTGCTGTCCACACTGAGGATGTACAGTGAGCTCTCAAATTTTAAAATAAATATAGAAAAGTCAGAAGCCCTAACAATTAATATTAAAAAACAGGAAGCGCATAGACTTGGTGAAGTGTTTCATTTCCCATGGACAGACAACATAAAGTACCTGGGGGTTAATTTAATAAGGGATAGAGAGAAGTTGTATAGGTTGAATTTTATTCCCCTATTAAATGAAATAAGAGCGGAAATAAATAGAATTAAACATTGCCCCGTCTCATGGATGGGGCGAATTAACTTAGTAAAGATGGTGCAAGCCCCAAAGGTGCTATATAAGATGCAGATGCTCCTGATTCCCCTTCCGGATAATTTTTTTAAAGTATTGTCCAGTCTTATAAATAAATATGTTTGGGACAATAAGAAACCAAGGATTGCCCATAAGATGTTGAAGAGAGAAAAAGTAAGTGGAGGGCTGGCCCTATCAGATTTTAGGATGTATCATAAAGCAATAGTCTTAGCACGGGCACTGGATTGGGCAAATAATAGGGAAAACAAAAGATGGGTTAATTTAGAAAAAAGGTTAAGTAATACACAATTAAATCACTTGATTTGGAACCCCCCACATTTTAGGAACTTGGGAAAGGATACACATTATATTACACACCTCAGATTTAAAATTTGGGATCAGTTGCACGTAAATAACAAGTGGGAATACAATTCTCCTTTAATGTTCCTAAAGGAGAACTTACTCTTCCCTCCGAGGATGGAGAAAGTGGGTGTAAATTGGATACTGGATAGAGAGGCACAAATTAGGGGTATCATTAAGTGAGGGAAAATTTGCACTTTTCAAGAAATAGCAGCACAAGAGGAGGTATGGATTTTAAATGGGTGGAGATACGGCCAGCTAGCACACTTTATTAATACTAAAAATGATCAGTTGCGCTTATATTAACCTCATATTCCCATAAAAAATGAAGGATGAAATATGTTTCTAATAGTATCATTAAATTCCCATAAGGGTGGTGAAAATAAGAGTGGTAAAATAAAAGGTGAAATTCCACTGCCAATATAAATAGTGAATAATCAATTAATGAATAAACTAATCTCACATATATGTGCTATTAAAATCGTGAAGTGGTAATAATAAGAAATAGGATTACCACTTATATTAATAACAGTGAATATAAATTAATTACAACTGGGCTAATCCACCATAAGTGTGCTAGTAAAAACGCACAGTGATAAACCTTGCTGTGTAAATGCTTAGACACAGCTATACGCTCTTTATAACAAATATATTAGGTGAAATCTAATTGCGTGACACAGATGAAGTTAAATTATATATCATACTTCCATGAGATTCCTACAAAGTTATAAATACTAATGTGCAAAAATAGTATATACACATATAGTCCTTTGCCAATAAAACCTTCATAAGAAGTGTGGATAATCATCAAGTGTTAAATCATTTAGTCAAAACAGTGTCAATTAACTTGTGACAATGTTGAAACAAAACAACCAAAGTGATGGTAAAAAAAGAATAAAATGTTACTGGTAGCTTCCTGTGCTTTTTCTTCAATATAAATCACTTCTCCTCTCAGATTCAAAAAATATAGGGAGAGAAATTAACAATCCATTGCGCCGATATTAATGATACATTGGATACTATACTACAAATAAGGTGTTCTCACTCACAAACTCATTCAGGATGGGATCGCTTGTATATTGATCAGGCTGCAAGAGCTCAGCGGCACAGCTCTACCTTCAGCGCCGCCAACTCACACACTGCAGATGCTGGGTGTCACAGGCTCCTCCTACATGTTACGTCACTGCCACGTGACTTTTTCAAGGATGCCCGTCCTATCCATCTGCCGTGTATATATAGTGTGTGTGTGCTTGTTGCTAAGGCAATCATCATTTCAATGATGCGATCTCCCTTGCTTACTCATAATCAATCACACAATCATCTATGATTAGTTATAATATTCCCTACTATATCAATCTTTAATAAACACTTCTTAATAAAAAATATTAATAATCGGAAGCCATATAATCCTAATAACTATAAGATAGAGCTTCCTAAATAAAACCATATATACTAATCATTAAAATGTATTATCTTTCTAATGTAATGTTCACTACTCCCCCTGCTGTTTTTAACAAGGAACTTCACCTTTTAAAATCTCTCCTATAAAGTCTTGTCAATTGTCAAATCGCATGTTTTATCCATATAGAAAACTTTTAATTATAATATATCCCCCGTAGTGTTTTGAGTTTAGAATATACTTCCAGAGTAATTAAAAATATGTAAAAAAATATTTTATATATATAAAAATATACATAAAATATATAAAAGCTCGCATAGAAAAAACTAAAAAAATCTAAAAAAATCTTGAAATAGTTGTATTAAAAATCTGATATAAAACAATTTAAGTCAAAATCTATGTTTAGGCCAAGCGGCGTGAGTGTACGCATATTAAAAATCCATGTTGATTCCTGTTTACTTAACTCTTTCACCTTATTACTCCCTCTCCAATGTGCATTATATTTTTCTATGGCCCAAAATTTTAACAGTGTTGGATTCTTTTGATGGTGTGTGGAAAAATGCCTTGAAACACTATGTTTAGGGAATCCTTTTAAAATGTTTTGAATGTGTTCCCTAATTCTCTTCCATAGTGGTCTTTTCGTTCTTCCAATATATTGTAACGAGCATGGGCACTCCAGCACATACACAACCCCCTCACTTCTACATGTCAGAAAGTCTTTAATCTCATACTGCATATTGGTACTTGTGGCTCTGAAGTTCATAAATTTTTGTCCATTCAGCTTGGTGTTTGTGCATGCGTAACACCGTTTGCATGGATAGAACCCTTTTCTTTGGAAGAAAGACAATTTTTTTTTTTTGTTTTTTTGGGGGGTCAAGAACGTTTTTTGCAATTATGTCTCTCAGCGTTGGTGCCTTTCTATATACAAATTTAGGTTTATCTGGTAATATTTTCCTTAATTGATGGTCCGCTAATAATAGTGGCCAATGTTTTTTAAAAATCTTTTCTATTTTACGGTGTTGAATGTTAAAATCCATAATCATAGGCACATCTTGTGATAATATAGGGGGTTCCTTCGTTTTGTTCTGGATCAGTTCATCTCTGTTAATATTTGCAACTTCCCTTATTTTATCTTCAATAAATAGTCTATTATATCCTTTCTGGACAAACTTTTCACCACTCTTATTTTCACCACCCTTATGGGAATTTAATGATACTATTAGAAACATATTTCATCCTTTATTTTTTATGGGAATATGAGGTTAATATAAGCGCAACTGACCATTTTTAGCATTTATTGATTTTAATACACATTTAGTTGCAGCTGTATTATTTGATCATCTCATATTAACCATTTAATCCTCACAGTATTTTAATTGTTAACCACGTCAGCGCTTGAGCCCTTTTATACACTTTATTAATAGTCTTCCTGGTCCATTAAGGGAGGAAGCAGACTATCGACCGATAGAGAAGTTATTCTGCAAGGAGTTGGTGAAGGGAAAAATTTCAGAAGTTTATAAAATTTTGGTGAGAGAAACGGGGACGGAGTTACCTTGGTTTATTAGAAAATGGGAAGTGGAGTTAGGAGCATACGGCGATAGTGAGAAAGTAAGGCGCATCTTGGAGGTGACGCACGGAACGGCAGTTGATACAAAAACTAGAGAGAGCAACTACAAGTGTCTGACTAGGTGGTATATGACCCCGGTCAGAGTTAGTAAGTTTACACCAGAAAGGTCCCCGAACTGCTGGAGAGGATGCGCGTCCCCAGGAACTATGGCGCACCTGTGGTGGGAATGCTCTAAAATAAAAATCTTTTGGCAAGAAGTGACTAGGTTAATTGAAGAAATAACAAGAAAGGCGATCCCCTTTGACCCTTGGGACTGTCTGTTCCATAGGTCGGAAGGGGGAAAGAGAGGGTATAAAACTTCAATAGTTCCGGTACTATTAAATTCAGCTAAAAATATTATCCCAAAGAAATGGCAGGAACCAGAAGCGCCCAGGATTAGGGATTGGGTGGCTAGAGTCAATGAAATATATTTCTTGGAGAGAGTAGAATCAGGAGAATATCTAGGAAGGGACCAAAATGTACAAGGGGGTAAATGGGATTGCTGGACTACATTTAAAAAAACTGAGCGCTATGTAGAAGTAATTACGTTGTAGGACGAGATCCGGAACATAAGAACTCGTCAAGACTAAACGAGATGAGAGAAAATCTGCAGGGGGGGGGAGGGAGAGACTTTATGTGGGGGAGTATGTAAGGTATTTGTTTAAGTGAATTGGGAATTTTTGCTGTAAATCATATTGTATTCCCCCCATTTGTTTGGGGTTTGTTTTTGTATTAAGACTTTGAAAAATTAAATAAAGATTTAAAAAAAAAAAAAAAACGAGCCATTGCGTGTTTAATAAAAACAAATTGCACACTTTTCAAAAATACATGCTATCGGCATAGTAATGACACATCTGTCTTAATCAGATCTATCAGGTTAGTTTGCAAATTCTGCCATAAATCGGTATTTTCATGAGACAAGTGACAGTTTAAAACAAATGAGGCAGCAGATACTGTTAATTAAAGATCTGCAATTCTCTATCTACTGTATAATAATTAGGTATAATTGTGCCATCTGCGTTTTTTTTTCCTGTCCCCTTTCAGCTATTGTGACATAAGTCATTGAAGTCGAATAATGCAGCAGAGGAGAGGATGCTGGGTAACCAGATGTGTGCATATCGCCGTACAGTACCCTTTAAAGCATGTCATTCAATACCTTGTCAGATCCTGTTTTCTGGATATTTTGTGCCAGAAGAAGAAAATATATTTTGCTATAACCTTCTGTCAAAAAAAAAAGTAAATAAAAGTAAGCTTTTCAAAAAAAAAAAAAAAAAATTTCAATGAAAAGATTACAGAATATTTGAGTACAGGAATGAATCAAAGGTTTGAAACATAGAAAAAAAAAGTCCACAAAGGCAGCACACAGAAGTGTACTGCACATCTCAATACCAAACATTTTCAAAGAATATACATCAACTTATAAGCATAGCAAAAACTCATACAGAGGTCGTACATGTAAAGCAAAGCTGATTTAGGGTATATAAGTATGGTCAGGAAACTCCAGAGGGTATCAATTTACTATATACCTGGGTAGAATGGGAGGAAAGTTAGTCTCTGCAAGTAGAGTCAGAGAATGGAGCATGTAGACTTCATGACTCAATGGATGGAAGTTGCGTTCCATATTCCGAACTATCCCAAGGCTCACAGATTTTGTCAAATTGGGGTATGGTGTCATGCACAATGGCTGTCATATATTCCATTCTGCGAGTCTCTGCAATAAGTTGTTGAAGTCTAGACCATGGTGGGGGGGAATTGGATAGCCAGCATAAAGGAATCAGTCTCTTAGCAGCAAGGAGGATGTAAGAAATTAGCCTATTGCTTTTTTTATTAATACCTGAAAAAGGAAGGCTCAGTAAGTAATGTAGTGGGTCAAGTGGTAAAGACACCTCCACCACCTTCTGTATTAGTAACATCACTTCATGCCAGAAGGGCTGTATCAGAGCACATTGCCAAAAGATATGAAATATAGAACCCACAGCTAGCCCACATCACCAACAGTTAGCTGAGCTCGAGGGGTCATATTTATGTATGACCTCTGGGGTCTTGTATCAGTGCATGAGAATCGGATGTCTCCCTCTGTATAACACATTTAGAGGACTTGAAAGTAAAGGACCATAACTTATCCCACATCTGAGAGCTGAAGGGCCGACCTATCAGATGAGCCCATCTTCTCATATACAAATGTGTGTCCTTAGTGAGAGGAGTTGACTCCTGGAGGATGTGGTAGATGGAAGAGACTAAATGTGGTTGGCAAGGGCCCTGTGCACATATATATTCAAAGATGGTGGGTTTTTCAAGAGTCAGGTGCGAAGCCTGAGAGTAAAAGAAGTGTTTAATTTGCAGATAAAAATGAAACTGGTGTAGAGGTATGTCAAACTTTTCACGGAGTAAATCAAAAGTATGGAACCTTCGAGAGATTGGGTGGACCAAGTTTCGGAGCTGAAATAGGGAGTTGTTTATCCAAGCGAGAATACATCCCAAGGACAAACTATCAGGAATAGATGGATTAAAAAACACATTCATAAGAGGAGAACACGGGGAGAAAAGAGAGAAGTTCTTCAGGCATTTACGCCATATGGTTATTGTGAAATTCAATGGAGCCGTACATTGGCGTCCAAAAATATGGGGTCTATATAGGGCAAATGAGACCAGACTAGGGAGCATGGATGAACCGGATACAACACCCCCTTCTCAATGTCAGCCCAGTGACTAGAAGCCTGTAGGTTGGACTAGGAGGCAATGGCCCTTAGATGTGAGGCGTAATAGTATTTAGCAATATCCGGCGTCCCCAGGCCCCCCCTAGATCTCATAGCAAGCACAACTGAACTTGCAATGCGATGTGCCTTACCATTCCAAATAAATATCTGAAAATTTTTCTGAATAGCCTTAAGTTGGGAAAAGGGGATAGTAACCGGTAAGGTTTCAAAGTACTATAAGAGCCTAGGTAGAATGGACATTTTCAGTACATTGATCCTGCCAAGGAGGGAGAGGGGATACCTAGTCCAGCTTTGTAGAGACTTATTGATATATATATATCTGCAATCAAAGGAGGGTAGTTTACCGAGTAAAGTAAGGAGTAGGTGCGAATAATATGAATTCCCAGGTATTTAAGAGAGGTGGAGCACCATCTATAGGGATAGGATTCTTTGAGTTGAGATAGAAGAGACGGTAGTATGTGTATAGGAAGGGCTTCAGTTTTTGTAGTGTTAACCTTATAACCAGAAATGGCACCAAATAAGGACAAAAGTTTGTGTAGAGAGAGTAGGGACAACAATGAATTTGTGATAGTTAGCAGAATGTCGTCCGCAAACAATGATAGCTTATACTCTCTGTGTCGCATCACCACCCCACGTATATCTGGATGGATTTGAATGGACTCGGCAAGAGGTTCCAAACACAGGATAAAAAGTAGTGGGGATAAGGGACACCCCTGCCGAGTGCCATTAGTCATGGGAAGGCTAGGCGACAAAAAGGATGACATCTGAACTTGAGTCGTGACTTGTGAATATAGGGCCTCTAAAGCTTTGAAGAAAGGGCCTTTTAATCCGTACGTTCGTAGGGTGGAGAACATATAAGGCCAGCTCAGCCTATCAAAGGCTTTTTGAGCATCCAGGCTCAGAGCAAGAGCCTGGCGGGGAGATCTCTTCAATAGATCAATCAAATTTATAGTGCGGCGAGTGTTGTCCCCAGCGTTCCTATTTGAAACAAAACCTACTTGATCCCTGTTAATTAATTTAGGAATATGTTTGGAGAGTCTAGATGCCCGAATTTTTGTGAATATTTTGTAGTCTAAGTTTAGAAGGGCCATAGGCCTATAGTTATCTGGGACAGAAGGGTCTTTACCCGGTTTATGGATAACTGAGATATATGAATGTGAAAACTGGGGATGCAGGGATTTTCCTTTGAGCAGGGTGTCATATAAAGTTAGCATGTGGAGGGATAATATATCCAAGAAGTTCTTATAATAGAAGTAATGCAGCCTATCTGGGCCTGGTGATTTATGAAGTGGAAGATCCTTAATTGTATTTTGAAGTTCCTCTGCAGTTATAGCTGAATTTAGATCAGTCAGATCGGAGGAGGACAGTTTTGGAAGTTTAAGAGCAGAAAAGAACTTGTCAAATTTAGCTTGGGTAAAATTGAAATGATTATCAGGGGTAAGGTATAACTGGCGGTAGAAGCTGCCAAAAATCTTGGACATTTCCATGGGGCAATGTGTTCTAGACCCATCCGCCCGAAGAAGATAGTCAGGAAAAGAGTTAAAGGGGTGTGGACACAATTTATTGACCAGCATCCTGTGTGGCTTATTAGAAAATTTATATCATTTTTGTTGCATTCGGAGTATGGATTTGGCCGCTTTACCAAGGTACAAGGACTTTATCTGTTCCTTGAGGGAGGTGACCCTACGCAGTTTCGACACTGTGGGTTCACGCAGTAGCCAGTGCTCAGCTTTCTGCAGAGCATCCGTCAAGGACTGTAAAAGTCTGTTTCTGTCTCTTTTTATGTGGGAGCCGTCCACGATACAAGCACCAAGGAAGACCGCCTTGTGTGCCTCCCACTGTGTGTAAAATTAAAATGATTATCAGGGGTAAGGTATAACTGGCGGTAGAAGCTGCCAAAAATCTTGGACATTTCCATGGGGCAATGTGTTCTAGACCCATCCGCCCGAAGAAGATAGTCAGGAAAAGAGTTAAAGGGGTGTGGACGCAATTTATTGACCAGCATCCTGTGTGGCTTATTAGAAAATTTATATCATTTTTGTTGCATTCGGAGTATGGATTTGGTTGCTTTACCAAGGTACAAGGACTTTATCTGTTCCTTGAGGGAGGTGACCCTACGCAGTTTCGACACTGTGGGTTCACGCAGTAGCCAGCGCTCAGCTTTCTGCAGAGCATCCGTCAAGGACTGTAAAAGTCTGTTTCTGTCTCTTTTTATGTGGGAGCCATCCACGATACAAGCACCAAGGAAGACCACCTTGTGCGCCTCCCACTGTGTGAAAAAATCTGAGACAGACCCCAGATTGAATTGAAAAAACAAGAAGAAATAACTCCTGCGCACAAGTGTATGACCAGACAGGGAATGCAACAACACAGGCTGAACTCTGATGAAGAGGGGATGTTCCCTTTGAAACACCTCAGCTGGTAGTGATGCTTGTGTGTTCCTCCATGACCCTTGTAAGGTTTCGCTCACCATAGTACTGTATGCTGCTATTTGGTGCATTTTTACATTGCACCCTACTCTACTACTGCTTGTGAGTAATTTCCTTTTATTATTCATTCAATAAATATTTTACAAAAGATAATGCACATGGCTGGTGCGCCCTCTTTCTCTTTTTCTCTCGTGAATTGAAAAAATTCCTTTAGGTCTGTGGCCAATTTTGTGCTTGAGATCTCGGATTGTAGAATATGGTCATTAAGGCGCCAGTGACATGTCCTGGTGGGGGTCTGAGATAACATAACATCCAGTACAATAGGGGCATGGTCTGACCATGTGATGGGGAGTATGTCGGAATCTACAATTACAAGGTATGAGTGTGGCGGAAACAAGAAAGTGATCTAGGCGGGAATACATTTTGTGGGCCATGGAGTAGAAAGTATATTGTTTAGCCATGGGGCGTTTAATACGCCAGGAGTCAAAAAGTTGGTGAGATCTAATGCATTTGCGAAAAGAGTTGGCCTGGGAAGTGATCTTCCGTGAGGGGACATCTCTAGTCATGGCTTGTCTGTCTCTAGAGGGGGATATGATCAGGTTGAAGTCTCCTCCAACAATCATAAAGGGTTGAGAGTGATATTGAGGCGAGTCAAAAACCTTGTTGAGGAAATCAACCTGTCCAGTATTGGGAGTATATAAATTTACTAGGGTGAAAGAAGAGGTCATGTAGCCACACTCCAGGATAAGATATCTCCCGTGGGCATCTGCATGTACTTTTTGGACCCTAATGGGACAGGATTTTTTATTTAAAATTGCCACCCCAGCTTTGCCTGTGGAATCCGAGGCCAAGAAGGAGGTGGGAAAAAATCTGGAAGCAAATTTCAACATATCTCCCGCTTGAAAGTGGGTCTCCTGGAGCATGACCACATCCGCCCCCAAAGATCTGAACTCTTTCAGAGCCATACAGCGCTCCCGAATGGAGCCCAGACCCTTTAAATTTTACGACATGATTTTCAACGCCATGAGAACAAATCATCAGTGGTAGCTAACATTGGCATGTAGACCCTGTGAAGAAACGTAATATAAGAAGCATGATAACAATTAAATGAGTAATTATGAGCATAGTAAAGGGTATATGGTATCTGTGAAAGAACATATATATCTCTCGGAGAGAAACCCATAGCAATAGGGATAACACAAAGTCTTGTGATTTCAACCTACAAAGCTGGCATATAGGCATGGACATGTTGGAAAAATAAAAAAACAAAAGTAAAAATAGAAATAAAAGCAAAAATAGAGACAAAAAAATATCCAGAAGAAAAAAAAAGAAAATCAAAGTTCGAAAGCCTGAGATCCATTGGCATCTCAGGAGGCCTCGTACTGTGGCATGTAGGGGCACAAGGGGGTCTCCAGCAAGGGGGGTCCAGGAGAGAGGGAGATGACCGCCTGCTCTCCTTATGAACTTGGCAGTCACGGTAACAATCTGGCAAAGTTAGCCCATCAGAAAACAGTCATTAACGATCAACAGAACAATAACAGTAACTTTACCTGTAATACCCCACGGGCATGGGAAAGGAGAGCCCCTGAAACAAATTTTCAGGTAAAACTCAAAATACCTGAAGCCCAGCACACAGTATTGTGTACCCTGTAAACTACAGGGGTAGAAAAGACAAAAATGAGCCAAAAGATCCGGCCAGGAGGATCAAGGAGGTTGTTTGGAGAAACGTGAGCGTTGAGGTGTGGAGGCTTGCTTCCTTGATTGACCCCTTACAGGGGTCCAGACGCGGCTGGGAGTAGTAGGAAATGGACGGGCCTGTCCAGGAGGAGGTAGCAAATCTTCAGACAGTGGGGGGAGATTTAAACTTTTCACAAAGGCATCACCTTCCCGAAGATCCCGTAGACTATGTTGAATCCCATCTCTGCACACGATGAGATGAAAGGGAAATCCTGGGTAATACTGGACCCGATAATGTTGCAGATGTGCTGTTATTGGTCGCAGATTTCTCTGTTTGGCTAATGTGATGGGGGAGAGATCACTGAAAATCTGCAACTTAGCCCGCTGATACGTGATCTGGGATTTGTTGCGTGTGGCCAGGGTCAGAGCTTCCTTGCTGTCATAAAAATGAAATCGCACAATTACATCTCTGGGCCTAGCTCCAGCCGGGGCTTTCGGACCCAGAGAATGATGAGCCCTGTCTAGGCGCCAATCCACATCCACCACCGAGGGAGCCAAGGTGTTAAAGAGCTCCAGGAGATAGAGGCATAAGGCCGAGTCACCCACCTTTTCAGGGATTCCACGAAAACATAGATTTTGTCTTCTTTCCCTGTTCTCTAAGTCCTCCTGTGTAACTGTAGCTGGGAGACTAAGTGTTTAAGGCTGGAGTTCTCATCACCTATGGCCTGCACATAACCATTTTGTCGAATTTATGTTCCAGTGTGTCCAAAAGTTCCCCAATTTGGGTGATTTCCCCCCTTAATTCTGCAGATATTTTGCTTACAGCAGCCGAGATGGATTGGGTGATGTGCTGAAGCAGAAGCTGCAGTTTAGCATCTAATTTGGCATCTAGGATGTCTGGGGTTAGAACTGCTGGTGTAGAAGAAGATATGAGGCCTAGAGCCTGCATCGCAGCCTGTATTGCAGAGGGAGGGGGATTCCCGGCTTCCTCCGTCCCCAACGAAGGATCCATCATTGCCAACAGATCGGCGGGGGAACTCGAGGCCGAGGATTGCGGCCTAGTAACATATCGGTCCATGTTGGATCCCAAATAAAGGATTATAGCAGTGTCGCTGCTGGCCAATCTTTCCCATTGGGTGCCCGAGGAGAAGGGCGTATGGTTAGGCTTACCCCCGATGCTTCTAGTCTCTAATTGCGCTGTGCGGGGGTCATGGAGAGCGGACGGAGCCAGGAGCTCACTCAGAAAACGTCCACCATGATCGAGAACTGCGCATGCGCCTCCCGACCACGCTTCTATATCACTCTCTCTAGCTGATGCATCAACTGTTAACTCAATCCCATTGTGGAGAGCTAACTCATTTCTTATGCAACAACCAGAAAACCAAAAAAATTATCAAGGACAATGTAAAGGAATTTTTCTCTATAAATTACTCTTCTGTACAAAACCAATTTACATTATGGAACGCCCATAAGGCATATATGAGAGGGATTGTTATAAAACTGGGGGCCAGGGTGAAGAGACAGCGGCAAAAAACGTTACAGGAAATGACAGACAAAATTTTTAAACTAAAATCCACAAACAAAAAACAATCATCACCCTCATTATCCAACAGACTTATTCAGTTGAGGTATGACCTTAAAACCCTCATATTAGAGGCGTTTGAAAAAAACACCAAAAGACTAAAAATTACCCATTATGTTTATGGTAATAGAGCGGGGAAACTTTTAGCGAATAAACTCAATGGTCATAGACGTAAAACCAAAATTCCCTACATCCTTCACCCTATGAGCAAACACAAAATGCATCACCCACAGGATATAGCGGATGCATTTAGCCATTACTATGGCACCCTTTATAACCTAAAAGATGATGCAGACACAATTCAACCCAATACTATAATGATTAACGATTTCTTAAAACAAATATCCCTCCCCACATTTACCACACAACAAATAGAATCTTTAAACTTACCATTCACGGTAGAAGAAATCCATAAAACCATAGAATCCCTCCCTGCCAACAAGTCTCCAGGCACAGACGGATTCATAGGGGAATATTATCAAACCTATAAACTTCTACTATCACTTTATTTGTGCAAACTTATCAATGCCACCACGGCCTCTTCCTCCTTTCCTCCAAAAATGCTTAATGCTCTAATAGTGACCCTGCCGAAGCCAGGGAAAGAGCCAAATGCCCCTGCCAATTTCAGACCTATATCACTGCTAAATACTGACCTAAAACTATATGCCAAACTTTTAGCCAACCGCCTAATAGATATTCTGCCACTTTTGATACACCAGGACCAGACTGGATTCACCAGGGGACGTCAGACATCCGACGCCACTAGGAGGTTGGTAAACATCATACACTTAGCTAGGCCTTCTCTGCTCCTAGCCTTGGATGCGGAGAAGGCCTTTGATCCGGTCCACTGGGGATACTTGGCTCTGGTGCTGAAGAAATTTGGGTTCTCTGGACCCATTTTTACAGCCATAATGGCCCTCTATTCAAAACCCTCTGCCCGAGTATATACATCAGGGGTACTCTCCAAGCCATTCAACATTACCAATGGTACTCACCAGGGCTGTCCTCTCCCCCCCTTAATTTTTAACTTAATTGTAGAACCACTGGCTACCTATATCAGATCCCACCAGAACATTAAAGGTTTCCCGATTCATAAATCTGATCATACCATTAGCTTATTTGTTGATGACATTATCCTAATGCTTACAGACCCCGAAAGATCCCTAGCTGCGGTACACACGGCACTACAAATGTTCAATAAAATTTCTTACTATAAAGTGAACGAAAGTAAATCCTATATATTAGGATTGGGAATAAGTACACAACTAAAGAACAAACTCAGAACACTGAGTACTGATTACCAACAATACAGACCTGATCACGGATGTGGAAATACGGGGCAATTTAGGTAACAGTGATCACAGGTCAATTAGTTTCAGTATAAATCACACAAATAGGAAACATAAGGGGAATACAAAGACACTGAATTTCAAAAGAGCCAACTTCCCTAAACTACAAACCTTGCTAAAACGCATAAATTGGGATAAGATATTAGGAACAAAGAATACCGAGGAGAGATGGGTTCGCTTTAAGAGCATATTAAATAAGGGCATTAGCCAATGTATCCCATTGGGTAATAAATTTAAAAGAGCGAACAAAAGTCCTGGATGGCTTAACTCCAATGTAAAAATGCATACAAAAGCAAAGGAGAAGGCCTTCAAAAAATACAAGGTTGAGGTATCATCATCATCATCATTCAGACTTTATAAAGAATGCAACAAGAAATGTAAGGGTGCAATTAGGACAGCTAAGATAGAACATGAAAGACACATAGCGGAGGAGAGCAAAAAAATTGCAAGAAATTCTTTAAGTATGTAAACAGTAAAAAAGGGAGGACAGACCATATTGGCCCCATAAAGAATGAGGAAGGACATCTGGTTACAAAGGATGGGGAGATAGCGAAGGTATTGAATTTATTCTTCTCCTCAGTCTTCACGAGTGAATCGGGGGGCTACAGTAACCAAAACTGCAGTGTTTATCCTCATGACACAACACAGGAAGCACCTCCACGGCTAACAGAGGACAGAATTAAAATTAGACTTGAGAAACTTAACATTAATAAATCACCGGGACCAGATGGCTTGCATCCGAGGGTACTTAGGGAACTCAGTCAAGTGATTACCAGACCATTGTTCCTAATTTTTACAGATAGTCTACTGACTGGAATGGTACCAGCTGATTGGAGAAAAGCCAATGTAGCACCAATATTTAAAAAGGGCCCAAAATACATCCCTGGGAATTACAGACCAGTTAGCCTAACATCAATAGTATGTAAACTCTTGGAGGGGATGATAAGGGACTATATACAAGATTTTAGTAATAAGAACGGTATCATTAGCAGTAATCAGCATGGATTCATGAAGAATCGTTCTTGCCAAACCAATCTATTAACCTTCTATGAGGAGGTGAGTTGCCATCTAGATAAAGGAAGGCCCGTAGATGTGGTGTATCTGGATTTTGCAAAAGCATTTGACACAGTTCCCCATAAGCGTTTACTGTACAAAATAAGGTCCGTTGGCATGGACCATAGGGTGAGTACATGGATTGAAAACTGGCTACAAGGGCGAGTTCAGAGGGTGGTGATAAATGGGGAGTACTCAGAATGGTCAGGGGTGGGTAGTGGGGTTCCCCAGGATTCTGTGCTGGGACCAATCCTATTTATTTGTTCATAAACGATCTGAAGGATGGGATAAAAAGTTCAATCTCTGTATTTGCAGACGATATTAAGCTAAGCAGGGCAATAACTTCTCCGCAGGATGTGGAAACCTTGCAAAGAGACCTGAACAAATTAATGGGGTGGGCAACTACATGGCAAATGAGGTTCAATGTAGAAAAATGTAAAATAATGCATTTGGGTGGCAAAAATATGAATGCAATCTATACACTGGGGGGAGAACCTCTGGGGGAATCTAGGATGGAAAAGGACCTGGGGGTCCTAGTAGATGATAGGGCTCAGCAATGGCATGCAATGCCAAGCTGCTGCTAACAAAGCAAACAGAATATTGGCATGCATTAAAAAGGGGATCAACTCCAAAGATAAAACGATAATTCTCCCACTCTACAAGGCTCTGGTCCGGCCGCACCTGGAGTATGCTGACCAGTTCTGGGCACCAGTCCTCAGGAAGGATGTACTGGAAATGGAGCGAATACAAAGAAGGGCGACAAAGCTAATAAAGGGTCTGGAGGATCTTAGTTATGAGGAAAGGTTGCGAACACTGAACTTATTCTCTCTGAAGAAGAGACGCTTGAGAGGGGATATGATTTCAATATACAAATACCGTACTGGTGACCCCACAATAGGGATAAAACTTGTTCACAGGAGAGAGTTTAACAAGACTCGTGGCCACTCATTAAAATTAGAAGAAAAGAGGTTTAACCTTAAACTACGTAGAGGGTTCTTTACTGTAAGAGCGGCAAGGATGTGGAATTCCCTTCCACAGGCAGTGGTCTCAGCGGGGAGCATTGATAGCTTCAAGAAACTATTAGATAAGCACCTGAATGACCGCAGCATACAGGGATATATAATGTAATACTGACACATAATCACACACATAGGTTGGACTTGATGGACTTGTGTCTTTTTTCAACCTCACCTACTATGTAACTATGTAACTATGTAACTATGTAACACGGTTTCCATACACATGGAAAGATGATGGTATAAAATACCTAGGAATTACCCTTACTGCTTTCAAAGAGGACTTAATCACAGCTAATTATATTCCATTTCTCAATTCTCTGTCTTCGAGACATCAAAAATTGGCAAAGACTGAGCTTTTGTGGTCAGGGCGCTTAGCAGCTTTTAAGATAGTGATACTACCACACCTAATCTATATGTTCAGAACAATTTCTATTCAAATCCCCAATTCTTATTTTTGCAAAGTCCAATCATCAGTAAAGTAAACAGGTTCCTGTGGAAGGGTAAGAAGGCGAGATGGGCTTTCAAAAAATCTATAGCATCAAGAAGGGCGGGGGGTGTAGGACAAGTACTCATAATGGACTACTATATTGCCTTGATTCTTGCGCAATTGAGAACATGGTTCCCTAACTCACCTAGACCAAGATGGCAAGAAATAGAGGAAACTCAAACCCCACATAATAACCTTCATGACTTTCTAATGGCAAACGCTTTCAAACCACATAACACCAACACCTTAGCTCCCCCGATGAAGGCATCACTACAGGTATGGAAAATCTTACTAGAAACACAAAAATCAAAATCTACAACAACATCACTACTAATCCCCATCACCAGTCTACCTGGTATTATACCAGACCTCCACATATCACACTGGACAGACAAGGGAATCATAAACATATCAGACCTTATGATAGGTCCCACCTTGAAATCATTTCGAACTTTACAAATAGAATTCAATCTGGGGGAGTCTGAGTATTACAGATACCTCCAGATTAGCCATTTCCTACGCACCAATCCTTTACTTTTTATCCAACTACATTGGAGAACAACACTATATCTTACCAAACAGTATACCAATATCAAAGGAATATCTTTATTATACAACACCCTAAACGACAAATTAAGATTCATTAAACTATCTAACATCAAAGCATGGGAACGAGAAATGGGAGTCTCATACACCCCAGAACAATGGCAACATGCACTTCAAACAACCTACTCTGCCACTAAAAGTATAAACCTTTGGGAACTAACTCAAAAAATACTATTACGCTGGTATCTAACCCCATTTAGAATATCCAAATATGACAACCGAACCTCCCCATTATGCTGGAGAAGATGTGGATCTGTGGGCACCCTATATCATATAATATGGGACTGTCCACACATTCGTATGCTTTGGGACAAAGCATTTTACTTGATAGCACAAATATTGGAGATACAAATCTCCAAAACCCCAGGTCTGGCTATTCTATCCTTGGGCATAAATTTAATACCAAAAAATGCCAAGGGTAATAACAACCCACATTTTACTAAGCACTAGACTAGTGATTATGAGACATTGGAAAGACCAAGAAACACCAACAATCAAAGAAATAATAACAACAACCAACACGCATGCATCATACGAAATAATGTTCGCATCATCACAGGGTAAATTCCAATCAACATATAAACAATGAAAACCGTGGACTGACTGGTATCAAACAAAAAGCTTTGTATAATATTTCTGACTTGCATACTCCCAAATGATATGAAAGAACTGTGTAACTGTATGTTTCATTTATTTTATTTTACGTTGATAAATTCTTTTTCTTTCAATCTTTGTTTATAACACGTTGAAAGGTTCTTAAAACTCATCACCTTCATATTCCAGACAATAACTCACAATCTTTACTAAGATAAATAAACAACTGTACAATAATGAATATCTGTATTTAGCAACTTTGAGTCAATAAGGAATACAGGGTCTCCCCTCCCAAGACACAGTGTGACCCCAGTTGGGGTGTCGAAAGGGGTGGAGATTCATATTTATATTTACACAATAAAAAGAAAGTGAACATTGCTCCAAACATTTGGACAGGAATTCCATCAATATACACCAATGATAAAGTGACTACAAAAGGTTTGGAATGAAGGAGTAATTATTGCTATCTGTTATCTTCATTTGTGTTATACCATATTTACGGTAAAACTCTGTATTTTCTTTTCTGAAAAAAATCAATAAAAACTTATTGAAATTAAAAATGCATTGATTACTGTAAAAATATCACTGGCAGTGAAGGGGTTAACACTAGGGGGCGGTGAAGGGGTTAACTGTGTTCCCTGCGAGGTGATTCTAACTGAAGGGGGAGGGACTAACTACAGGAAGTGACAGATTGTGGTTCCTAGCTAATAGGAACGCCCGTTCTGTCACTCCTGTCAGAACAGAACAGGGAAGTGTGTGTTTACACACACTCATCCCTGTTCTGTGTCTCCTGCTCAGGATTGCTCGTGGCTGGCGGTCATCGCGACCGTCGGCCACGAACAACGGGACCCCCGCTGTGCAGTGGGCGCGCGCCTGCTACCCGCGAGCCAACGTACAGCTACATGGTTTCACACAGGAGAGCCAACCTGCCGCAGTATAACTGCGGCGGCTGGTCCGAAAGCGGTTAAAAGGGTTCTAAGTTTTTACCAAGTAATTGCAGATTGGTTAGTTTAACTTCTATAGCTGGGAACATATTTGATTGTTTAATAAAAAAGATCACATAGAAGAGTTTTTGCTAGAAAACAAGAGAGCAATTTCTAAGCACTAGTCATCATGGATTCATGAAAGACAAACATTGTCAAACAAATGATTTCTCTTTATGATGAGGTAAGCAAAAACTTAGACAAAGAAGAGGCTGTGGACATGATATACTTGGACTTTGAAAAATTGTTTGGCACAGTTCCCCACACACGTCTAATGTGTAAGTTAACCACTTCAATACCAGGCACTTAGACACCTTCCCGCCCAGGCCAATTTTCAGCTTTCAGCGCTGTCGCAATTTGAATGACAAATGCGCGGTCATGCTACACTGTACCCAAACAATTTTTTTATCATTTTGTTCCCACAAATAGAGCTTTCTTTTGGTGGCATTTGATCACCTCTGCGGTTTTTATTTTTTGCGCAACAAATAAAAAAAGACTGAACATTTTGAAAAAAAACAAGTTTTTCTGTTAAAAGTTTTTGTAAATAAGTACGTTTTCTTCTTCAATGATGGGCATTGATATGGCTACACTGATGGGCACTGATATGGCGGCACTGATGGGCACCGATGAGGTGGCAATGATGAGGTGGCAATGACGGGCACTGATGATGGGCACTGATAGGTGGCACTGATGGGCACTGATAGGTGGCACTGATGCGCACTGATAGGTGGCACTGGTATGCGGCACTGATGGGCACTCATTGGTGGCACCGATGGGCACTCATAGGCGGCACTGATGGGCACTTGTAGGCGGCACTGATGGGCACTTGTAGGTGGCATTGATGGGTACTTATGGGTGGCACTGATGGGTACTTATGGGTGGCACAGATAGGTAGCATGGATGGGCACTGATGGGCACTGACAGCTGGCACCGATGGACACTGATGGGTGGCACTGATTGATGGCACTGATTGGTGGCACTGCTGGGCATCACTGAAATATAATGGTGCCAATCAGTGCCCATTTGTGGGCACTGATTGGCACAGACTGGGCACATTGGGCACATGTGGATGGCCATGGGGTACATACCTGGCCATCCACATGTTGCCCCCTTCCCTGGTGGTCCTAGTGGCGTCCCTGGTGGTCCAGTGTGGTCATCTGAGGGGGGATGCACTGATAAACAATCAGCGCAGGCCCCCCCTGTCAGGAGAGCCGCCGATCGGCTCTCCTCTACTCGCGTCTGTCAGACGCGAGTGAGGAAAAGCCGATCAACGGCTCTTCCTATTGACATCGTGATCAGCCGTGATTGGACATGGCTGATCACGTGGTAAAGAGCCTCAGCCGGAGGCTATTTACCAAGATTGGTGTAGTGATGTGTCAGACTGACACACCGCTCCACCGATCGCCGCGATGTGCGCCCCCGCGGGCACGCGGCGGCATGTTATCCTGCTGGACGTCATATGATGCCCAGTCAGGATAACGGAACCACCGCTCGGCCGTCAATCTGCTATAGGCCGGGCGGGAAGTGGGTAAAGTCCACAGGCTTAGAAAATTTGGTTTGTAAATGGACAGAAAACTGGCTAAAGACTGTATTCATAGAGTGATTATTAAGGATTCATGCTCTGAATGGTCTACGTTTATTTGTGGTGTTGTCCAAGGTTTAGCATTAGGACCCATACCTATTACCTATGTAGCAGTACCCCCGTAAGGGCTGCTAATAGACTCTGTATCCCACTGATTACCTTGATTCTGCAAATCCTGCCTTACCTCTGACACCCTGGGTTCCGTCATGTCACCAGCTGTGGTAGTAAATAGAGACTCACACGGTATTAAGGAAACAGTTCAAATATGTTTACTGTATTATCAAATTACAAGATGCATATATATATATCAACTTTGTCAATAATGGAAACACTCCTGTATACACCGCCTTTTATCTCAAACTTATCAAGTAAACACCATATATTGGTGTAAAGTTCCCTTAATTGTGAATGAACACAAATATTAACTCAATCACAGGTTAACAGGAGAGTAGACACCTGGCACTATATCTTATGTAAACTGAAAAGACCTCTATTGCTTCCAGGAGCCCATACGAGACCTCTGCAAATCAATATAAGTGGCACTAATAACAGTGATGATTAAGTCAGGTATGACGAAACATGTCGGGCCGTGGCTGTACGGCATCAATCAATAGCAGAGAGTGACGGACGGGACGCTGCTGTTTATCCCCGTGTATCAGCGGGAGATTCGTACTCGATTGAGGAGCTGCTTCCTATCTCCGTGTGTCAGCGGGAGATCCGTGCCAGATCTGCAGAGCGTCAGTGAGCGGGGGAATGAGATGACACTGGGATAAATGGAATTCGGAGCTTTCCCTTTCATCTGACCATCTAGATGATCATGCTTGATTGCCAAAACACGAGAGTGTGAGGCATATTGAGTCGGTGAGTGTTGAGTTCTAAGGGAGAGGAAGCACTGGCACTGAGTGAATTGGTGGACTGTTTTCAGAAATTGCACACTTTCTTCACGGTGTTCTCTCTACGGACCTTTTATGGACTATATATATTTTATACGGTTTCATTATTGATATAATTTGCGATTTAAATTGTTTTGTGTATGTTATATCACAATTATGCATTATTACGGTATATAATTTATGTATGGTACATTTTATTATCACGTATTGCACTAGATTGCTTTAGCACATAGGGTTTAACATTTCTTGAACACTGTTTAGTGTCATCACTGTTATTAGCGCCACTTATATTGATTTGCAGGGGACTCGTATGGGCTCCTGGAAGCAATAGAGGTGTCACGTCAATACTCACCGAGGCCGAGATGCCGAGAGTGGCTCGCCCTTACGACCACGCGCACCCGAACCCCCGAGGGTGATACAGGGGATCGGAAGCACGCGGAGGCACGGATTTCCGGTAGTTGCTGCAAGAAGGCTCAGGTTCACTTGGGTTGTGGAAAGCCTCCTGGCGGAACCGTGCAGGACCGGTGTACCTAATAGTACAGGAAACAGAGATCAAGGGGTATTAAACAGACAAATAGGAAAGTCCTTATGACAGCGGAGATCAGGGGGTGTCAGCCCAGCGGAGAGAGTGGTCGTATAAACAAGCAGAGGTCAGGGTATCCGGCAGACAAGAGAGTGGTCGTTTAACAGGCAGAGATCAGGGTATCCGGCAGACAAGGAGAGTGGTCGTTTAACAGGCAGAGATCAGAGTATCCGGCAGACAAAGAGAGTGGTCGTTTAACAGGCAGGGATCAAGTAACAGAGAATCAGGAACCAGGAACAAACACAGCGCAGGGTACAGCTGACGACAAACCAGCAACCCGACTGGGTGCTGGTGTCGTCTGAAGTAGCCTCCCGGTGAGCGCGTCAGTGTGACGCGCTATCGGGCACCCGCACGGGCGACGGCGCGCACACGTGGACCGCCGTGCACCCGCGCGTGCCGCACCATCAGGCCGCGAACGGGTGCACGTCTCAACAACAGCCCACTGCGCATGCGCCCCGCAGCCCGGCGAACGGAGGCGACTTGTCTCTCGTGACAGTGCCCCCCTCCTAAAGGCGGACACTGGACGCCCAAGCTAGACATCAACTCCGGATGATTTCGGTGAAAGGTTTGAATTAAGCGAGGAGCATGTAGATTCCTTGCGGGCTCCCAAGAATTGTCCTCAGGTGGGTATCCTTTCCATTGGATCAGGTACTGTAGCTGCCTGCCTTTCTTTCTACAACCCAGGATAGCCTCCACCTCGAACTCGTTCTCCCCATCCACCCTGATTGGTGGGGGAGGAACCTCTCCTCTTTCTGGAAAAGGACTGGACACAACAGGCTTCAACAGAGATACGTGGAAGACAGGATGGATCTTGTACGTTTTAGGCAGAGCTAGCTCCATGGCCACAGGATTGATGATCCTTTTGATAGGAAAAGGGCCAATGAATTTAGGTCCCAATTTTCGGGATGGCAACTGTAGCTTGAGGTTAGAGGTGGACAACCAATCTTCTTCCCCTATATTAAATGTTGGGTTTTCCTTCCTACCTCGGTCATACTGCTCCTTGTAGGCCTTTTGAGCCTTTTGTAACATGTTTTGGATTTCCTGGAAGTTAGTTTGCAAGGATGTTATTCTGTCATGCACTGCAGGGACTGCTATTTCGGGAATGTCATTAGTCAGAAAAGTGGGATGAAATCCGCAGTTGGCCCAGAAAGGCGTTTGGTTGGTAGCCGCGTGAATTGAGTTATTATACGCGAACTCTGCATATGGAAGAAGTTTTGCCCAATCATCCTGGGATCCCGAACAGAAGCAACGGAGGTATTGCTCTAAGGTTTGATTTGTTCTCTCCGTTTGGCCGTTGCTCTGAGGGTGGTAGGCTGACGAGAGGCACACTTTAATATCCAGGGCTTTACAGAGTTCCTTCCAGAATTTGGACGTGAATTGCACGCCTCTGTCAGACACTATACTCTTTGGTACACCGTGAAGTCTTATGACCTCTTTCAGGAAAATATTGGCTGTCTCTACTGCAGAAGGGGTACCTTCCATGGGCAAAAAGTGGGCCATCTTAGATAGACGGTCGACCACAACAAAAATAGTAGTGTAGCCTTCTGAGGCCGGCAGGTCCACGATGAAATCTACAGATACGTCAGACCACGGTCGTTCTGGAATAGGTAGTGGTTTAAGTAAACCCCAGGATCTGGTGTTTTGGCCCTTGTTACGTTGACACAGGGGACAAGAGGCCACATACTCCCTGCAATCCGGTCTCCAACCCGGCCACCAGAAGGAGCGAGAGATCAGGTCGGCTGTTTTCCTAACCCCGAAGTGGCCGGCCAACTTATGGTCGTGGCACATCTTGAGGGTTGTTAACCGAGTTCATTGAGGTACAAAAATTTTGCCCCGGATCCAAAAGAGACCTCTGTCTTTCCTCAGGGACTGTACCTCTGGGTCCGTACATGTATTGGACGACATCTTGATGGAGGACACTAAGTCTGTCTGTGCCAACCCGAGGAAATTTTGAGGCGCAAGAATCGTGCTTGGTTCCGAAGTCTGGAGGTCTGCTGAGAACATCCGGGAAAGGGCGTCTGCCTTCCCATTCTTTACACCAGGTCTATAAGAGATGTGGAAATTGAAGCGTGAAAAGAATAAGGCCCAACAAGCTTGTCTGGGTTTGAGTCGTTTTGCTGTTCGGAGGTATTCAAGGTTCTTGTGATCTGTGAAGATCATCACTGGATGGAGTGCCCCCTCAAGTAAATACCTCCATTCCTCCAGGGCAAATTTTATGGCCAGCAGCTCCCTGTCACCTACATCGTAATTTAATTCTGCCGCACTGAGTCTTCGGGAAGCAAATGCAACTGATGTAAGATGGCTTTGGGTCCTTGTCTTTGAGAAAGGATTGCTCCTGTGGCTATTTCTGATGCGTCCACTTCTAATACGAACGGTTGAGAAGGATCAGGATGCCGGAGAATGGGAGCGGAACTGAACAGATCCTTTAGTTTCACGAAAGCTCCCTGTGCTACTTGGGACCACTGGAATGAGCCATGCCGGCGGGTTAGTTGAGTGATGGGTGCCACTATAGTGGAGAATCCAACGATGAATTTCCGGTAAAAGTTAGCGAATCCTATAAATCGTTGGACTCCCTTTTTGTCAGATGGAGCTGGCCACTCTTGGATAGCCTGTATCTTTTGGGGATCCATCTCTACCCCATTTGCCGAAATGATGAACCCCAAGAATTGCACGACTGATTTTTCAAACTCACACTTCTCCATTTTTAGGTAGAGTTTGTGTTGTTTCAGAATGGCCAAAACTGTCCTGACGTGACCCCTGTGAAGTTCAAGTGTAGAAGAGAAAATTAGGATATCATCCAAGTAGACCACAAGGAAATCATCTAGGTATTTGCGGAAAATGTCGTTCACCAGGTGTTGAAAAGTGGCCGGAGCATTACAAAGCCCGAATGGCATCACCAAGTATTCGAAATGCCCGAACCTGGACCTGAAGGCCGTCGTCCATTCGTCTCCGGCCCTAATTCTGATAAGGTTGTATGCCCCCCGGAGATCTAATTTGGAAAAGACTCTGGCTGACCGGAAACGTTGGAACAACTCTGGGATGAGCGGTAATGGGTACCGATTCTTGATGGTGATGTTATTTAACTGCCGGTAATCCACACAAGGCCTAAGGAAACCGTCCTTCTTCCCGACAAAGAATATACCCGCTCCGGCAGGTGAGGATGAGGGACGGATGAACCCCTTTTCCAGATTCTCGTCAATATATTGTTTGAGAGCCTCCAGCTCAGTTTCTGAAAGAGGAAATATGCGACCAAATGGAATCTCTGATCCTGGCAGTAGATCGATTGGGCAGTCGTACAGTCGATGTGGCGGGAGGCAATCGGCCATTTGTTTGCTAAAGACCTCCTGGAATTCATGATACTCCTGAGGAACATGTTGGAGGTTAACTGAAGGAGCTGAAATTGTAGCACAGATCTTGGGTTTCAAAGGACGGCAGTGTTGAGAACAGTAAGAAGAAGGAAATGAGACCACCTTAGAACTCCATTGAATCAAAGGATCATGAGCCTGTAGCCAGGGTAGGCCTAAAATGACTGGGAACATAGGAGAATGAATAAGGTCCAGGCGTAGGAGCTCTTGGTGCCCAGAATCAGTACTCACTAGAATGGGTCGAGTCTCTTGGGTGATTGGACCTGAGCTGGGAAGAGACCCATCAGCCAAGTGAACCTGTAGATGTTGAGCTTTGGTTTGTAAGGGCACATGCAGGTTCCGGGCCAGGGCAGCGTCCATAAAGCAGCTACATGCACCCGAATCAATGATCGCCGGCAGGCGGGACTCCCCTTCCGGTAGATGTAATGAGATAAACAACATGACGTAAGGTTTAGGGGTATTGTTATCTTGGTAAGTCATTGATTTGGGCTGAAAGAACTTACTAGGCCTTATCGGGCAGTTGCGCAGGAAGTGACCGGCTCCCCCGCAATAGAGACACAAGTTGGACTGCCGTCTACGTTGTCTCTCTTCTGAGGTTAGTGGTGGCCGTACCAAACCAAGCTGCATAGGTTCGGAGTCGGGAAGAGTAGTAGTCCCAGCTGTTATAGGTGATGATATTGGAATGGGTTGGAGTCTTGAAGCCGTCCACGCAGGGCGGGGGTTTTGGAATCGTTCTGACCGACGTTCCCGCAAGCGTCTATCTAATTTGGTGGCTGCCTGAATTAACTCCTCCAAAGATGCGGGGGTCTCCATCCTGGCCAACTCATCCTTGAGGAGCTACGACAGGCCTTGGCGGTACTGATAGCGTAAAGCTGGCTCATTCCAGTTAGTGTCGGCCGCCCATTTACGGAATTCCACCGTGTAATCCTCAATTGGTCTCCTTCCCTGAGCTAGGTGGTGCAGGATAGCTTCGGCCGTAGCCATGCGTTGTGGGTCATCATAAAGCTGTGACATACTTTCGAAGAACGTGCCGATAGTATTAAGCACCTGACTCCCTGATTCCATCAAGCCGCGGGCCCAAGCCTGAGGTTCTTCTGACAACAAAGAAATTGCAAATCCCACCTTGACCACTTCTGATGCGAAGGTTCGGGGTTGCAGAGCAAAGTAGAGTGTGCATGCATTCTTAAAAGCTCTGAATTTTTTACGGTCCCCTGAGAACCGTTCCGGTGTGGGGACCCTAGGTTCCGGAAGTGCCATTACGACTGTAGGACTGGCAGCAGCCTGAGGAAGCGGGCCTTCATTGCTAAGTGCGGGAGCTGCGGCGGCTGAAGGGAGTGGCCCCGTCAGTTGCTGGAGACGGCTATCGATTTGTGTGTATCCCTCCTATAGCCTCTGCACTGAGTCTGCCAGGGTGGAGACCTGTTGGCATAGGACCTCCAAGGGAGAGCGCGCTCTGTCGGCCTCGGACATCTGGCTGGTTTGTACTGTCACGTCAATACTCACCGAGGCCGAGATGCCGAGAGTGACTCGCCCTTACGACCACGCGCACCCGAACCCCCGAGGGTGATACAGGGGATCGGAAGCACGCGGAGGCGCGGGTTTCCGGTAGTTGCTGCAAGAAGGCTCAGGTTCACTTGGGTTGTGGAAAGCCTCCTGGCGGAACCGTGCAGGACCGGTGTACCTAATAGTACAGGAAACAGAGAGCAAGGGGTATTAAACAGACAAATAGGAAAGTCCTTATGACAGCGGAGATCAGGGGGTGTCAGCCCAGCGGAGAGAGTGGTCGTATAAACAAGTAGAGGTCAGGGTATCCGGCAGACAAGAGAGTGGTCGTTTAACAGGCAGAGATCAGGGTATCCGGCAGACAAGGAGAGTGGTCGTTTAACAGGCAGAGATCAGGGTATCCGGCAGACAAGGAGAGTGGTCGTTTAACAGGCAGAGATCAGGGTATCCGGCAGACAAAGAGAGTGGTCGTTTAACAGGCAGAGATCAGGGTATCCAGCAGACAAAGAGAGTGGTCGTTTAACAGGCAGGGATCAAGTAACAGAGAATCAGGAACCAGGAACAAACACAGCGCAGGGTACAGCTGACGACAAACCAGCAACCCGACTGGGTGCTGGTGTCGTCTAAAGTAGCCTCCTGGTGAGCGCGTCAGCGTGACGCGCTACCGGGCACCCGCACGGGCGATGGCGCGCACACGTGGACCGCCGTGCACCCGCGCGCCGCACCATCAGGCCGCGAACGGGTGCACGTCTCAACAACAGCCCACTGCGCATGCGCCCCGCAGCCCGGCGAACGGAGGCGACTTGTCTCTCGTGACAAGAGGTCTTTTCAGAGAGAGGGGGGGGGGGTGCTGCGCTACCCGGAGGGTCTCAGCTTATTGGTATTAATAATAATTCCTAGTGTTCATAGGTCACGAGGTCTCAATAAAAAGTGGAATCTAAAAACGTTCGTAAAAAATCGCATGAATTGGAGTATAGAGTACGCATGAATAGATGTAGTGACTCAAAATAGTTGCATATATGTTGATCCAACAGGTGATATAAATATAAATATAAACACTAATACATATATGTTGATCCAAGAGTGAAAAAACATAAGTAGAAACCAATTCTGCATGTGTTTAAAATTACTCAATCTAATAGTACAATATATCAAAAGTGCTCGTGCTCTTGTGCCTTAAATGAAAAGATCAAAACTAATGCATATACTAAAGTGCAAAGAATGAAGCAATAACAAAAAAGTCATGTATCAAGTGAAGCAAACAGAAAAGGTATGGTCGCCTGATCCTAGTGTTGCGACCAGTGCAACAGTGCAAATATAGTGTGAGTAGTCACGTGAGTATATAAATCACTGATTAACCCACTATACTTATTAGTGTCCAAGATAAATTATTAAATAAGTATTCAAGTGTCCAAAAAGTCCGTGCAGCCAAAAGCGAAAATATGAATGGTGTACAAAAGAACAGTGCTCAAACACAGCAATCAAATGACAGTGGGGTGTTGCTATGCAGATCAGACACTCTATGTCCTCTTCATGCAGCATGCACTAGTGTAGGTAATGGCCCCTTACCTAGCGGTGCTAGGTCAACCGCATATAAGTTGTTAAATCCCGAGGTCCTGGGTCTCTCCTGCGTCTCTGTGTCCAGACTTGCTGACTCTGCAGGATCCTATTGGGGGCTGGGGTATGTCTAGTTGTGGTCCTAATTGGGGTCCTAGGACAGTGCGGCTCCTAGCTCCTCCTCCACATCATGTCTCCAGTGTATTAGCAGTTTTTCTCATACAGCGTTGTATCCTACGAGCGGCGAGCTCGCAATGCATTCAGCAAAGAAAGATAAAACGAAACAAGCCTATTCCGTCCCTACGCGTGACGTCACCGATCACGTGACTTCTTCAGGGGATCCCCTGAAGAAGTCACGTGATCGGTGACGTCACGCGTAGGGACGGAATAGGCTTGTTTCGTTTTATCTTTCTTTGCTGAATGCATTGCGAGCTCGCCGCTCGTAGGATACAACGCTGTATGAGAAAAACTGCTAATACACTGGAGACATGATGTGGAGGAGGAGCTAGGAGCCGCACTGTCCTAGGACCCCAATTAGGACCACAACTAGACATACCCCAGCCCCCAATAGGATCCTGCAGAGTCAGCAAGTCTGGACACAGAGACGCAGGAGAGACCCAGGACCTCGGGATTTAACAACTTATATGCGGTTGACCTAGCACCGCTAGGTAAGGGGCCATTACCTACACTAGTGCATGCTGCATGAAGAGGACATAGAGTGTCTGATCTGCATAGCAACACCCCACTGTCATTTGATTGCTGTGTTTGAGCACTGTTCTTTTGTACACCATTCATATTTTCGCTTTTGGCTGCACGGACTTTTTGGACACTTGAATACTTATTTAATAATTTATCTTGGACACTAATAAGTATAGTGGGTTAATCAGTGATTTATATACTCACGTGACTACTCACACTATATTTGCACTGTTGCACTGGTCGCAACACTAGGATCAGGCGACCATACCTTTTCTGTTTGCTTCACTTGATACATGACTTTTTTGTTATTGCTTCATTCTTTGCACTTTAGTATATGCATTAGTTTTGATCTTTTCATTTAAGGCACGAGAGCACGAGCACTTTTGATATATTGTACTATTAGATTGAGTAATTTTAAACACATGCAGAATTGGTTTCTACTTATGTTTTTTCACTCTTGGATCAACATATATGTATTAGTGTTTATATTTATATTTATATCACCTGTTGGATCAACATATATGCAACTATTTTGAGTCACTACATCTATTCATGCGTACTCTATACTCCAATTCATGCGATTTTTTACGAACGTTTTTAGATTCCACTTTTTATTGAGACCTCGTGACCTATGAACACTAGGAATTATTATTAATACCAATAAGCTGAGACCCTCCGGGTAGCGCAGCACCCCCCCCCCCCCCTCTCTCTTTTATATCATTTTATTCGGGCTTATGTCTGAGCCCTTATTTCGGTGCATGCAGCTGTCCAGCGATAGAGGTTGCATATAGGTTTAAAAGTTGAGTATACGACTACTATAACAATTTTTTCCAATCCGGTAGCGCAGGAATAACCCCCATTTTTATTTTTTAATTAAGAGGTCTTTTCAGTTTACATTTAAAGTGGCTGCTTTGGATCAATTTTATTAGAGCACATTTATTTTCACATTTTTTCACATTACTTTGTTCACAGGGGGCTAACACCCTTTTGTTAGGCGTTGAGCGCAGTGGTGAGAACTCAAGGAGGGCGCAGTTTTTTGAGTTTTCACTTTGTCACACTATATCTTATGTGTCAGATCTCTCCCTTCTGCCTCCTCAACTCACAGGTCAGAAAATCCTACACAATATGGAAAACAGTATAAACAATATTATATTCAATAGGATGGCTCCCTTTAGCAGTTCAATGCAATAAAGGCAGATGAGGGAAAAGATGATAAAAAGGTGGAAAAGGGTATTCTTGAAATCCAGATATCTTCAGCTAGCCTCGTTATTTTGTAAATAAAGTAATCCAAAATGGCAAGGTGTAGCAAATTTATCAAAGCTGTGGTTTATCCTGGTAGTATTATAACTTCCTTCCTTTCTGATTCTAAGATGTCATCTGATGTGGCTACTGAAATCAGTAATGTATACCGAGCATAGGCATCTGTTTGCTGTGTCCATTATAATAGAGGATTTAACTTCTGTGGGACTACAAGTACCACCAGCTAAACTGTATGGGTGATGTGCAGTGTCCTTAACTATAATATGGGCTATGCCCACTCACCACTCAGGAACTCAGATGGATTAGATAACAATGCAGATGATGAGAAGATTCCAGCCGGAACTCTCTTTCTGTGTCTTGGCTCTGGATATTGCCGGCTGCTGCGCCACGCTGCAGCCCACTGGAATCTGAATTGCAGGCGCCTCTGAATGACCTGGAACACCCTCCGGGCCACTGCACTGAAGAAGTGATGCTGTCCACAGAGATCCCTCTGGATATAGCTGTCTGGCTCCCCGCTGTGTGGGCCACAAATCGTCAGCAAACTCCCTGTCACGCAGACCTCTTGCTGGCAGAGTCAAAACAGCATCCCCAGAGACTAATCTAGGCCGTGCCAACCCCTTTTATATCTTCTCCCAGCAGTCTGTTCTGTTCACTTAGTATTCTGTTCCTTGTAGTTCAGATCAGTCCTGCTGGCACAGTCACTTCAGCATTCCGAACTATACATCCCATGATGCTTTGCTCTACATCCTCACATAGGAAGAGAGGAAATTCATACAGAGAGTCCAGCGAACACTAGAGGGAGCCAACCCCACATTAACAACACAGAAAATGTCTTTAAATTGTAAGCATAATAGCCGAACATGGCTTCACCTATTTATAAATGATTTTGAGAATAAAGGTACTTTTTATGTTTTTGCAGAGTATGTCATGCTACTGTATGTAGTGGAATAACATCCTTACTCCAACTTGCAACATTACCCAATGCAATACTGTGGGAAAGTGTTGTCAAGGTAACTCCATACTGATAATGCAAAATAGGAAGTGCCCCATTATAATGTTTAACCACTTCAGCCCCGGAAGGATTTACCCCCTTCCTGACCAGAGCACTTTTTACAATTCGGCACTGCGTCGCTTTAACTGCTAATTGCGCGGTCATGCAATGCTCTACCCAAACGAAATTTGCGTCCTTTTCTTCCCACAAATAGAGCTTTCTTTTGATGGTATTTGATCACCTCTGCCGTTTTTATTTTTTGCGCTATAAACGGAAAAAGACTGAAAATTTTGAAAAAAAAATGATATTTTCTACTTTTTGTTATAAAAAAAATCCAATAAACTAAATTTTAGTCATACATTTAGGACAAAATGTATTCGGCCACATGTCTTTGGTAAAAAAAATGTCAATAAGCATATATTTATTGGTTTGCGCAAAAGTTATAGCGTCTACAAACTAGGGTACATTTTCTGGAATTTACACAGCTTTTAGTTTATGACTGCCTATGTCATTTCTTGAGGTGCTAAAATGGCAGGGCAGTACAAAACCCCCCCAAATGACCCCATTTTGGAAAGTAGACACCCCAAGGAAATTGCTGAGAGGCATGTTGAACCCATTGAATATTTTTTTTTTTTGTCCCAAGTGATTGAATAATGACAAAAAAAAAAAAAATTTACAAAAAGTTGTCACTAAATGATATATTGCTCACACAGGCCATGGGCATATGTGGAATTGCACCCCAAAATACATTCAGCTGCTTCTCCTGAGTACGGGGATACCACATGTGTGGCACTTTTTGGGAGCCTAGCCGCGTACGGGGCCCCGAAAACCCAGCACCACCTTCAGGATTTCTAAGGGCATACATTTTTGATTTTACTCCTCACTACCTATCACAGTTTTGAAGGCCATAAAATGCCAAGATGGCACAAACCCCCCCCCAAATGACCCCATTTTGGAAAGTAGACACCCCAAGCTATTTGCTGAGAGGCATGGTGAGTATTTTGCAGCTCTCATTTGTTTTTGAAAATGAAGAAAGACCAGAAAAAAAAATTTTTTTTTTCTTTTTTCAATTTTCAAAACTTTGTGACAAAAAGTGAGGTCTGCAAAATACTCACTATACCTCTCAGCAAATAGCTTGGGGTGTCTACTTTCCAAAATGGGGTAATTTGGGGGGGGTTTGTGCCACCTGGGCATTCCATGGCCTCCGAAACTGTGATAGGCAGTGAAGAGTGAAATCAAAAATTTACGGCCTTAGAAAGCCTGAAGGCGGTGCTTGGTTTTCGGGGTCCCGTGCGCGGCTAGGCTCCCAAAAAGTCCCACACATGTGGTATCCCCGTACTCAGGAGAATCAACAGAATTTATTTTGGGGTGTAATCTCACATATTCCCATGGCACGTTTGAGCAATATAACATTTAGTGACAACTTTGTGCAAAAAAAAAAAAAAAATTTGTCTCTTTCCCGCTACTTGTGTCACAATATAAAATATTCCATGGACTCGACATGCCTCTCAGCAAATAGCTTGGGGTGTCTACTTTCCAAAATGGGGTCATTTGGGGGGGGTTTGAACTGTCCTGGCATTTTATGCACAACATTTAGAAGCTTATGTCACACATCACCCACTCTTCTAACCACTTGAAGACAAAGCCCTTTCTGACACTTTTTGATTACATGAAAAAATTATTTTTTTTTGCAAGAAAATTACTTTGAACCCCCAAACATTATATATTATTTTAAAGCAAATGCCCTACAGATTAAAATGGTGGGTGTTTCATTTTTTTTTTTTTCACACAGTATTTGCGCAGCGATTTTCAAACGCATTTTTTGGGGAAAAAACACACTTTTTTAAATTTTAATGCACTAAAACACACTATATTGCCCAAATGTTTGATGAAATAAAAAAGATGATCTTAGGCCGAGTACATGGATACCAAACATGACATGCTTTAAAATTGCGCACAAACGTGCAGTGGCAACAAAATTAATACATTTTTAAAAGCCTTTAAAAGCCTTTACAGGTTACCACTTTAGATTTACAGAGGAGGTCTACTGCTAAAATTACTGCCCTCGATCTGACCTTCGCGGTGATACCTCACATGCATGGTGCAATTGCTGTTTACATTTGACGCCAGACCGCCGCTTGCGTTCGCCTTAGCGCGAGAGCAGGGGGGACAGGGGTGCTTTTTATTTATTTTTTTTTTTTCTTTATTATTTTTTTGCTTTTTTATCTTATTTTTAAACTGTTCCTTTCATTTTTTTTTTAAATCATTTTTATTGTTATCTCAGGGAATGTAAATATCCCCTATGATAGCAATAGGTAGTGACAGGTACTCTTTTTTGAAAAAATTGGGGTCTATTAGACCCTAGATCTCTCCTCTGCCCTCAAAGCATCTGACCACACCAAGATCGGTGTGATAAAATGCTCCCCCAATTTCCCAATGGCGCTATTTACATCCGGCGAAATCTAAGTCATAAAATGCTCGTAGCTTCCGGTTTCTTAGGCCATAGAGATGTTTGGAGCCACTCTGGTCTCTGATCAGCTCTATGGTCAGCTGGCTGAATCACCGGCTGCATTCTCAGGTTCCCTGTTGAGACAGGAGAGCCAGAGAAAAACACGGAAGACGGTGGGGGGGGCATTCCCTCCCACTGCTTGTAAAAGCAGTCTAGAGGCTAATTAGCCGCTAGGATTGCTTTTACATGAAAGCCGACCGCTGGCTAAAAAGAATGATACCAAGATGATACCTAAACCTGCAGGCATCATTCTGGTATAACCACTCAAAGTCGTGAATGGCGTACCTGAAGACAAAAAAATGGTTAACAATAAAGCACAGTAAACGGTAAAGTATAAAAAATTGCATACCTGAAAAGCAAACATGATAAAACATAATAACAATAAAACATTGCAGAATAGAATACAGTAAAAAAGAGCAGAACAATAGAGAGAGAGAATAGAGAGAGAGAACAATAAAACGACAACTATTTTTTTTTATTTTTGTTTGTGTTTTTTTTTTTTTTTACACTTTTTTTTTGTAACTGTAACTTTTATAACTGTAACCGCTTCCAGGTTCGGGTCTCTCAAAATGCGATGGCATCTTGGGAGACCCTGTGAAAGTGTGCCTAGTCTGTGGAATGCTGTACCCTACGCTAATACTCAACTAGTGTATGGTAGCGTTCAAAACATTCACCAATGCAAAGACCAGGATTGTCAGGACAGGAGGGACAATAATAGCGGGTGTCACGCCTATATCCGCGCTTGCTGCAGACACAACATCTTTTTTGGGGGGGTTCGTTGGGTAGGGGTACTTGGGAGGACATAAAGAAAATGCCTCTCATGCAGCCGACTGCATTTGGTTGGGGATGTGAATGGGGGAAGTACGGGCGCTGCAGAAGCGGTGGGTTCCCAATTAGGATTGGCGAATGCAGCAGGAAGGGCACTATGGGCACGACAGGCCTGTGTTTGTCTTTTTGGTGGCAGCGGGACACTACTTGTGCTTGCCACCTCACCAGCTTGAACTGCACTTATGGGACTCGCCACGTCACCAAGTGTTACTGCAGTGCTGGTTTGACTACGACCGGGGTGTACTAGGCCGCTGGTGCTTGCCAGTTCACCAAAACGCTACAAAAAAAAGTGACAGTGATCGATCGATACTGCACTTGGGTGGGCTGGACTGGGCTGGGCCGGGCGGAGGGGCAAAACGCAGGTGCTAGCAGGTATCTGGGCTGATCCCGCTAACACTGCGTTTTTGGGAACCCTAAACTGCTGGGGACGCTAGTATAGATCTGATCAGATCAGATATTGATCCGATCAGATACTATACCACTAAGGGAGGTGTACGGTGCGTGTACGGTGCGTGCGTGGGTGTTCGCGGTACTGGTGCTAATCTGACGCTGCCTAGGGCGACGCATATCACCGCCGGGCGATCAGGGGGCTAAACCTTTTTTCGGTAATAAACGGCGGGTGCCCTGACACTATAAAAAATAAACAAACTAACCAGCGTCACCCGTAACGGTTATACGGTGATCAGTGGTGAAAGGGTTAACTAGGGGGCAATCAAGGGGTTAAAACATTTATTCGGTAGTATATGGGGGTCCCTGTCGCTATAAAACGCTGACGGCGAACCTAAATATTTACGTCCCTAACTAGCGCCACCAGCGACACTAATACAGCGATCAGAAAAATGATCGCTTAGCGACACTGGTGACGGGGGGTGATCAAGGGGTTAAAACTTTATTAGGGGGGGTAAGGGGGGTACCCTAGACCTACAGGGGGTAACAGTCACTACCCTAACACTGCTAACTGTCACAAACTGACACTATGCAGTAATCAGGAAAAAAAAAACAACAAAAAAAAAAAACCTGCTTGGTGTCAGTTTGTGACAGGGGGGGGGTGATTGGGGGGCGATCGGGGGGGGATCGGGGGTGTAAGGTATGCCTGGCATGTTCTACTGTGTGTGTGTGAGTGTTGGTGCACTTACATGTCATCTCTCCTCGGCGCTGGAACGGAAACTCCCGAGCCGAGGAGAGATGACATCACATCCTCTGCCTCTGTGTACTATACAGAGGCAGGGGATGTTTGTCATTGGCTGGGAGCGATCGCGAGGGGGGGGCCACGATCGGATGGCCTCCCCCTCGTCTCCCATCGCTTCCAACCAAATGCCGACCGCAGCTGGCACCGGGGGGGGGTCCGATCGGACCCCCCACCCGCGGGAAGGCAATCACGTTTCAGGTACGTGATTTTGCCTGCCCGTGCCGCTCTGCTCACGTATATAGGCGTGAGGCGGTCGGCAAGTGGTTAATGTACAATATAAAGGCTTCGTTTATAGGCTTTTTAACTGATGTTTTATAACTATATTACTTTATTTGCCATATTGAGAAGATAAATACGTCACATACAAGGTGTGTCTAAAAGGTTTGGTGTTTGGTCTGATATCTCAACGGCAACATGGGCCAGGTGTGTGCACATGCACATGGCTATCCAGAGACACATTGTGAAGTGCAACCTAGCATGGAGTACACGTGGCCATCAGTGTAACCCCTCTGCGGGATAGTATAGTGTGAGAGGTAGGATCACAGTGCGATGGAGCAACGGGTGAACATCAAGTTCTGCTACAAATTGGGGAAAACCAGATGCATGAAATGTTGGTGCAAGTGTACAGGACAGAAACCGTGATCAGAAAATGTGTTTACGATTGGTTTAAATGCTTTCGAGATGGAAAGGACCAACCAAGAATGTGCCATGTTCGGGTCAGCCATCGACAAGCAGTACCCCATACATGATTGAGCGCGTGCGACACAAATGCTGACACGGGATCAGAGACTGACTCTATGATTTATGGGGGAGGAATTGGGCGTTAGCAAGGGCATGGTGTGCACCATCGTCTGCAAAGATTTGGGTAAATGGAAGATCTGTTCCCGGTTTGTGCCGCATGAGCTGACAGACAAACAGAAAGCAAAATGGATGGAATCCTCTGGAGATTTCATTACCTTATGTTACCAGGATCCATCCTTTCTGCAAACCATTGTCACAAGGGATGATTCCTGGTGCTTCCAGTTCGATCAGGAATCCAATCTGCAATCGATGGAATGTTGTTCACTGTCTTCCGTGACCCAAAAAGAATCACCTGCAAAAGTCCAAAGTCAAGACAATGTTGATCTCCTTGTTGGCAGCAAGCCAAGAATGTGTGACAGCGGTTCTACCATAAATTCCAAAGGAGGCCTTTGCTGACCAGAAGCTTTAAGAACATTGCCAAAAGTGTGTTGTGAATGATGGAGATTATTTTGAAGGCCAATGAAGGTAATTTGTGTGTATCTCCTGTTTTGTTTCTTTTCTGATACCATTCACCAAACGTTTCATACACACCTTGTATGTCAAGGAAGCGAGCAGAACAGTAGCAGCCTGCTTTGGAGCTCACTTTGTGTCAGAGAACTCGTGCAGCAGGTGCTTATTCCCGTGCAGTAAGTGCTCATTCCCATCCAGCAGCTGCTAATTCCCGTTCAGCAAGTGCTAATTCTAATGCGCATGTGCGGAGTCACAAACCAAGATGAGCAAGGACTGGAATGCGTGCGAGCGTGTGCGCTTACAAGTTAGCATGTGCATGCATCCACAGATTCTGGTGCCCAACAGCCTATTTAAACTGAGAGTCTACCTGGCTGGATTGTCTTCAGCTTTGGTTCCTGTGCTCCTGATTCTTATCCATATCTGCTGACTTTATTCCTAACCCGGCTACGTCTGACAACTCTATCTTTTTGCTTATGTTACTGACCCCAGCTTGGGTTTATGATTACAGCTCCGCCTACTGATTTGGTACCCCACCGCTAGCACATTGTTCCCGACCTTGCAACTGATCCTGATTCTGTACCTGTCTGCCTGGCTTCCACTGAACAAGGCTTGTGACCAGACTCCACTCCACCATGGAAGGGCTCCTGTGTCTTCAAGTTACAGCTCACTCCTACAGCTGCCAGGGACCTGCACCCTTCCACTGCCCTAGCAGTCCCTGTTTCCACTACCAGGGGTGCTTGGACAGGAATTGTGCAAGAGGCCACTCTCATCATCTCGAGCTCCACAGTCAGGTACATCACACTTTGTCGGATTTGAAACCTCAGATGAAATGTCTAATATGAGGTAAGTCAGTCTTCTGATTTCTTGTTATTATTTATGCGCAAATTGTAAAATTGTAAAATGAGTTATCAAGCATGGTCATGTAATCCCACTGGGGCTTTTGTCCACTGCTACGTTCTTTATTTTAATGTATAAAAATAACCAATGCAAGATGAATGGAAAATATTGTGTTATATAAACACCTATAATAGTTAAATAGTGAGTTTTTATATAGATATATACACCAGAGCTAAAAGAGAGACATTTTGAGGAGAAATTTGAGAAATAGGGATAGGGATAGGGTTGCAAGTGAGGGACAGATAAGTGGCCTACAGCCATTTTTCTGGATTGACAAAAACGGTCTATATTTTCTATACTAAGAAAAAAAAACAGTGTATATATATATATATATATATGTTGCAATGTGGACCACAATTACAATGGACAGTTATTCCATAGCCTATCTGTATATCATTTATCCCCCTAGTACCCAGCGTTACTAAACTGACATCATATTTGTGAGCCCAACCAAGGGGATTGCGAGATTTGTAGTTCTTTCAGATGGCTGTTCCTTTGCATGACTATACACCCGGACCACATATCCCAGGGATCTTTGCTACCATCAAGGAGATTGCTGGGAAGAGCTATAAAAGAGACCAGAGACCCGCCCCATGGTCTATTCCTTGTGGGCCTTGTGTGTGGATGGACCTCTCCATGTAGGGAGAGTGAGGTCGCAGCCTACTACACGGTATCCAGAATTCCTGCCTGACCGAGAAGAGGTCCAGCACTGCATGTGGTTCATCGGACATCTGAACAGCACCAACTCAACAGTGTAGCAACCACCGCTACGGGCTCCATATTGGGTGATCATCACAAGCGTGTCCGCAGCCACGACATCTATCCGTGAATTGCTATCTGGAAGGCACTGAATCGGCCTGGTCAATGGTGAGAGGGCAATTGCCTACCTTTGCAAAACTTTCCTTGGTTGTTTACGGGGACACTGTGCACAGACAGCTTTACTTTGGGAACACTTCACTGCCTTTCTGTCCGAACACTGTACATGGGCGTTTGTAGCCACAGTCATCACAAGATACACCACCACTCTGCTACTACACTTTATTGGATATAGTTGATGAGCTCCGACTGCCGGTGAAGACCATCAGATCTACAACGGGGGCATTCTGTCATTGCTGCTTAAGGGACTCTCTTACCATCCTGGTTTAGCTTAATCTCTCATTAGGAACACAGTTTAAAAAGGCCGACCTGGGCTTCTCTTTCTAAAAGTATTGTCAGAATTGATGCTTAACGTTACTTATCCTTTTCAGGTTATGTCTAAGTGGTGCTCCATTGTTACATAGTTAGTCAGTTGAAAAAAGACAAAAAAAAGTCCATCTAGTTCAAAAATATGTGTATATAGTATTCTGTGTTTGCCAACTGTCTTAACTGGCATTTTTTCTGGAAGCATTCTACAAAAGCTCAGTAGAACCATTGCCTCTCTTACAACAATATCTTAAATGAAGTATTCCACTAAGCATTAATAGAATATAAACACCAGCAGTAAATGTACTGTTGACGATTGGCAAGTGGTTAAAGTGATATTAAAACCTTAGTTTTTAAGCACTTTCTTCAGGTAATGTAATCACTTAATGAGTATGCAGCGTCTTTATCGTTTAATCCTTACCTATGTTCCAGTTTTTACTGGTGCCATGAGCATAGCCCCAGGTTTCCTGTTTCAGGGTGTCTTCATTCTCTTGCTGCATCCTGTAGAGCCATCCTTGCATACAAGGACTAGAGGTGTGTCTCCCTATGCTGTGTGCATTAATAGATGGCAAGGCACTCCCCTGCTCCTCGCTCTTCCTCCAACCTTCTCCAAGCTAATAAGACTTACTAAAAAGGAAGCAATCAAAACTATACTTCTAATAGAATTAAAAAAATTGTCTTTCAAACTTTAGCAGCGCTAAAGGTTTTTAATTAATGCATAAAAGATTAATAGTCTGTGAATCCCAATGAAATCGAGTTTCAAAACTTTGCATTTGTCTTTTGCATGTAGCAGTTCATAAATGATTCATCAGCTGTTTTTAAAGATCGACCATTAATGTGTCTAGTGCTTGTACTCCCTATAGGAATTGCACTCACCAGATCCACGATCAATTGAAGCCTCTTGGTATGTATGGGGTGGTTGCAATCACTGTCAAGCGAACATCCCTCCGACCCTTAGTAGACGATCAGGCGGTATGCAGACAGACGCGCAACGTCCTCTGATTCAACAGGATCCAATCAGCTGGGAGTTTTCCATAATATGATCTGCAGCAGCTCAGAGTGAAGACAGTCCTGTGTCATGTGAGACACATGACCCATGTTCCATGTTTGGCACACATCCCGAAATTGGTGGTGCAGTCATTCTTGAGCAGGTACCCAGGCTTACAGGATCTCCTGAGGCAGGCCAGAAAAGTCTGTAGTCATTTCCGCCGGTCATATAATGCCAGGGCTCGGCTGGCGGACATTCAAAAGGAATGCAACCTGCCCACCAACCGCCTCATTTGTGACATGCCCACCAGGTGGAACTCAAGGTTGGCAATGCTGCAGCGGTTGCACACAAAGCAGAGGGCAATCAATGAGTACCTGTGTGAGTATGGCACCAGGACAGGGTCAGAGGAGCTTGGCTTCTTTTCTCCACGCCAGTGGCTACTGATCAAGAATGCATGCACTATCCCATTTGAGGAGGCAACAAGGATGGTGAGCAGCAACAATGCATGCATCAGTGACACTGTCCTTCTAGTCTTCCTGTTGGAGCACAGGCTTCATGGAATGATGGACAGGGCACTTGAGGCAAAACAGCGGGAGGAAGAGGAGGACTTCTTTACTTCTCAGGGCCCCCTTTATCCAGATAGCATTCCTGAGGGCCCGCCAAACACACAGGAGGAGGAGGAGGAGGATTGTGTCAGCATGGATGTAGAGAATAACACTCAGCAGCAGTCTTGAAGGGATGGTTTTCAGTCTCCAGAAACCCAAGGAGTTGTACGTGGCTGGGAGGATGTAGTTATGGATCATGTGATGCTTAGTGATCCAGAGGACTCAGAATTGAATGCCTCTGCAAATTTACGCTGCATGGCCTCCGTGATTCTGCAAAGCCTGCGAAAGGACCCTAGGATTCGTGGTATAAAGGAAAGGGATTATTACTGGCTGGCAACCCTTCTTGATCCACGTTACAAGGGTAAGGTTGCAGAACTCATCCTGCCTTCGCAGAGGGAGCAGAGGATGAGACATCTTCAGGAGGCTTTGAAGAAAGGTTTGAGCAATGCATTTCCAGACCCTGGGAGGTTACAATTTTCTCGTGCTGGACAACATGTTGCTGAGGCTTTGTTCAATCAGAGGAAGAGCGCTGGGGAAGGTGGCTGGCTGACCGATGCCCTTAAACAATTTTTCAGTCCTCATTTTTCTGCCCCTGTTTAACAGGGGCATGTAATTACAATTTTTGATCTAATATTTCAAAGCAGGGCCTGTTCCTGCACCCAACAAGAGTATCTGTGAGGGTTTACAGTGTTGTGACACCATCACCACCACCCAAGGCCCAATTATTCTGCCCCTGTTTAAAAAGGGCATGTAATTACAATTTTTAATATCATATGTCAACGCAATTTTTCAATGCCCAATTTTTCTGCCCATGTTTAACAGGGGCATGTAATTACAATTCTTGATATAATATTTCATAGCAGGGCCCATTCCTGCACCCAACAAGAGTAACTGTGAGGGCTTACAGTGTTGTGGCACCACCACCACCAGGGCCCATTCCTGCACCCACCAAGTGTAACTGTGAGGGCTTACAGTGTTCTGGTACCACCACCACCACCACCAAAGGCCCAATTTTCCTGCCCCTGTTCAACAGGGGCATGTAATTACAATTTTTGATATAGTATTTCACAGCAGGACTCATTTCTGCGCCCACCAAAGGTAATTGTGAGGGCTTACAGTGTTCTGATACCACCAACACCTAAGGCCCAATTTTCTGCAGAGTATATAGGGCAGGCTGTATAGTATATATACTGCTGTTCAGAGTATATAATGCCTGGGGGACCCCCACGCCATTTTTTTTCTTGTAATTTGGGTGCGGGTTCCCCTTAATATCCATACCAGACCCAAAGGGCCATGCCGTTTTTTTCAATGATTTTCATCTATACTGCTGGGACCCGACAATACATTACAGCCACGAGTAGTTTTAAATGACATTTTTTCCTTTAAGAATGTCATTTTGCTGTGGTATTGTTCTAAACACGGGAAAAATGTGCTACTTTACAGGCAGACTAAAGGGGCCCCCAGGCACGATATTTAAAGGAATATTTCATTTTTATTGTTTCACTTTAAGCATTATTAAAATCACTGCTCCTGAAAAAACAGCTGCTTTTAAAACTTTTTTTTGCATGGACCCGGGTCCCCAAACACTTTTTATGGCGATAACTTGCATATAAGCCTTTAAAATTAGCAATTTTGATTTTTCACGTCGTGTCCCTTATGCCCCATACACACGATTGGATATTCTGACAACAAAATCGATGGATTTTTTCCGACGGATGTTGGTTCAAACGTGTCTTGCATACATGCAGTCACACAAATCTTGTCAGAAATTCCGAACGTCAAGAACGCGGTGACATACAACACGTACGACAAGCCGAGAAAAAGGAAGTTTAATAGCCAGTGCGGCTCTTCTGCTTGTACACATGATCGGAATTTACGACAATGGATTTTGTTGTCAGAAAATTTGAGATCCAGTGTGACGGAAATTCCGATGGAAAATGTCCGATGGAGCCTATACACGGTCAGAATTTCCGACAACAAGCTCCCATCGAACATTTTCCATTGGAAAATCTGACCGTGTGTACGGGGCATAAGACTTTAACGGTGTTCGAACAAATTTTTTGCCTGTTCGCACGTTCTACTGCGAACCAAACCCGGGGTGTTCGGCTCATCACTATTCCTGAGTAAGCTCTGCACTGGTGGTGCCCCGATCCCCCAGCAGAATCAATTGTAGGAGATGGTCCTGGCACTTGCTGGACTTTCTTGGGCACCCCTTCACAAAAGAGAAGCCTGTAGTAAAAGACAGAGAAATAAGAGCGGGGCTGGCATGACAGGGTAGCAGGACATTCAGGACAAAAGGGGTTACCTGGTGTTGTGGGTATGTTTAGTCAAGTGGGGGGTAGTCAATGGGTTTTGCAGGAACTAAGAAGGGAGGTGCTAAGTGTCCGGTGGTCATTCAGATGTCATCGGACGAAGAAGCAGCTTGACTATGAGTAGCTGCTATGACTATGTCAGGATTTTTGGCCGAGCTGTGAGCGGCTGCTGCCTCAATGGGCACAGACTGGCTGCAGCAACAGCTCTCATCTCTTTCCCAGGGAGAGAGTTTGACATGGGGAGCTGAGTGGCCGGCGCGCTTGGATGTCTCAGCCCTTGGAACGCTTTTCACTCCCTTCCTCCCCCCGTGCTCAGCGTCGCAATGGGAGCCCCCCTGACGGGGACCCTCCAGACTCACTGGCTTTCCACTCCGCCAGTGTCAGCGCTGGGAGGAATCCCTGAAGTAGGCGGAGCTCTTCTGGCAGGGACCGCGGCGTGGCTTCTCCTCCGGTCCTGCCTGCACGGCGCGGGAGACAGGAGCATGCGCCTGCCTCACCCTGCAAGGCTCCTGTCAGGGAGGCAGCCCGGTGTGAGAGAGACAATCCTGTGGGCGCCGGCGCTTCTGGATCCAGGGCTGGTGATACCTTCCATGATGTCCCCTCGGTTGCTTGTTGGCTAGATGTGGTGTTCACCAGGTCAAAGGGTGAGCGGTCCAGCTCAGAAGATGGTAAAGTTCCTGACCACAATCTGCGGTGGTGGATTTGGGATGTGCAGATGTGGGATCCTCTCCTGTGAAGCCTGGTGAGTGCAATACTAACCCCCTTTCTTCTTTGCAGGCAGTGTTGGACAGTTTGTTGGGGGTGGGGGGTAGCAGGGGTCTAAGTGTTCCCCTGCCGGTGTTGTCTTCTGCACCCACTCCTCACTCAGCGGACCGTGCGTCTGCTGCGTCGGGCGCAGGCTCTGATTTACAGCACCTTTTGGCGGGCTTGCGCATGTTGTTGCAGTGCTTTGAGGTAAGTACAGTTCCTGCTTCCCCGGTTTCCGGCTGGGTTCCCGGCCAGATGGTCGATGGGATGCTGCCCCTGTTCCTGGGTCTGGTGTGACCATGGGTTTTGGTACTTCAATGGGGACACCATCTGCTTGGCTGATGCAGCCAAGTGCGAGGTGTATGTCTGCTTTGAGGGCCCATTGGGGGCGCATGTCAATTCGAAGGTGCGGGACAAGAAATGGAAGGGTAAGTATGTTGACATTTTCTCCCTTCTGTTGCTTTTGAAGTTTAACTTGGATCGGGTTAAACCAGATGAGCCGAAAAAGGATGAGGAGGAAAAACGGCAGTATCGCCTGATTCCCCGCTCCTTTGTTAACTGGCTACAGGTGTTCACTATATTAGCGAACGTGATTGGCGAAAAACAACCCGAGAGCTGCTTGGCGCTTTTCTGCTACCTGGATGTCATTGGGGAGGCTCAGCGGGTTTATGGGGGTCAGGCGTGGCTCCGGTACGATAAACAATTTCATCAGCGGAAAGCTGTCCGTCCCTCACTTCGCTGGAACCACAAGGACATCAGCTTATGGATGAAGCTTATATCGCCTCCACGTCGTTTTTTCCCGGTGGGGCAGGCAGTTCGAGTACCCCTGGACAGCCGGCTGCTAAACGACGGGGGTTTTGTTGGCAGTACAACGAGAGAGCATGCAGGTTTTGAAACGGTTGTCATTTCAAACATGCGTGCTCTGGTTGTGGAAGCAGTTACACGCTGTCTCGATGCTTTCTTTCATAATAGAAAGATCCGGCTCTATTGCGACAATTTGGGGGTGGTTCAGGTCATTAACCACGCTTCGGCTTCATCACCACCGGTTGTCCGCCTTCAGTGGGACAGATTCACCCGGAGTTGGCACCCGGAGCGGAGCAACACGGATATCCATGTCCCCAGCATCTGTGGCAAATTGCATTGGAGTCGCCGCAGGATTGATCCAGAATTCCGTGAGCGTGAGGATGTGGTCTGCATATGTAAAGGTTTGGCAGGAGTGGTTGGGGCTGTTGGAGCGGGTAGGTGAAGTAGCTGGTGAGGGAATAGTTACGGTGTTGCTGTATTTTATTTGCCTGAATTATGAGAAGGGTGTGCCAGTTCCGGCGACAGATCGCAAGATAGCGGGTTTAGCTTTTTGGTTTAAGTTAACGGGGGGACTGGGATTTTACAAAAGTTTTTATGGTAATGCAGGCCTTGAAGGGGTATAGGAAGGGGACCAATAAGCGGGACAGGAGGCGCACGGTTACTTATCCCATTTTGCAGCAGTTGCTTCTGCAGGTAAGTTCAGTTTGTGATTTTAGTTACGAGGCCCGTTTGTTTAGTGCAGCATTCACATTGGCCTTCTGTGGGGCTTTTAGCGTGAGTGAATTGGTTAGCCCTTCTCGATCGGCTGAAGGGGGCCTTCTGGTAGGTGACGTTTGCTGTGGAAGTGCTTCACTGGCTCTCTTTCTTTGCCGGTCGAAAACAGACCGGTTTGGGAGGGGTAAGTATGTACATGTATATAGGGTTCCTGGGGCGTCCATTTGCCCTGTGGCTGCGAAAGAGGAGTGTTTGGGCATTCCCCCAGTAGTTGGGGGATCCTCTTTAGCTCACTGGGATGGGTTCTCATTATCAGTGTTTTACTTTGGTTCAGTGTTTCGCCGATGTCTTGAGGCAGCTGGTTATGACCCCCTGGCTCACTCCTCTCGTTCATTTTGCATCGGGACTGCCACTTAGGCCGCCCGGTGGGGATTGGAGACTTCAGTTATAAAACGAATTGGGTGATGGGAATCTGACCGATTCAAGCTTTATATCCGCCCGCATTTGGTTTAGGTTAGTCAGGCTTGTCAGGTGCTGTTTTTTCTGTGACTTTTCTTCCTGTTTGTTTTATTTTATTCTCTATGTTGCCGTGATTTCTTTTTAAATGATGCAGCTGGTCTCGTCTGGATCACGGGCCATTCTTTTGTTTTTTGGGGGGCTAAATGGGCGGATGCTAGTTTAGTGTCCCCCGGGAGGTGGCCTTGGTCTGTTGGATTGGGGTCCCGGGTATGTTGTGGAGCAGGGTTTTGTCTTAGATACATAAATATGCCCCTCTGGATAGGGCCCCAGACGTGTTGGTATTGCACGTTGGGGGCAATGATCTAAGAGTTCAGTCTATGCAGCATTTGGTTCGGGACATTAAATTTGATGTCCTTTGCAACTGCATGGATTTTCCCCATACTCTCATTGTTGGCCGTAATTCCTGGCGCTGGGCTAAGTCAGTGGAGAAGGTCAACAAGGCCTGTATTAAGGCTAACAAGGAGGTGGGAAAATGTATCACACGTAATGGTGGCTTTGTGGTCAGACACTGGGATTTGGAAGTTGACACTAGTCAGTACTTGAGGGGGGATGGTGTCCATCTCAATGCTATTGGCATTGATTTTTGGTTTCTAGGCCTGCAGGATAGAATCCAACGAGCGCTGCATTTTTTGCACCATACACCATCAGCACTGCCTCCTATTGTAGTATCCCCCTCTGTGTATGATTTATAAAAAATAAATGTTGCAAATACCTAATTTCACAGCCGAGATTGCGATCACATGACCAGGCAGCTTTCTCCTTTTCTCCTCTGGGAGATGCAGCGGGTGGGGCTGAGATTCCCCCTGCTGATATCAGTCTGGAGGGGAGGAAGAGGGGAGGAGAGAGCTGGCTGGTCATGTGATCGCAATCTCTGCTCCTAAATGAGGTATTTACAGAATTTATATTTATAAATCATTCACAGAGGGGGGCACTGTAATAGGAGGCAGTGCTGATGGTGTATACAGGTTAGTGTTATGAGAGCAGCAGGAATGGGGAGGGGCGGGTCACACACAGACAGAGAGGAGAGGGGGGAGGAGGACACAGGAGCAGAGAGGAGAGCAGATGCTGCTGATGACAGAGGCATGTAAACTGACAACAGTGTCAGGGCTCAGCAGCCATGATACACCGTGGTCAGTTTACAGAGGGGAGGGGAGAACAGCCAGGAACAGCCAGGTTTTTTAGGTGTCTCAGGGGGCCAATGACACAGGACAAGCACTGTGTCATATAACATGCTTTAAAGGAGCAGGATCCATTTTTTTGGCGGCTAACAAACGCTTTAACTGGGCATTTGGCATATGGGTATCAGCGTTTGAAGGTGGAGAGTTGGAGAGTTCGTATTGTCCTTGAGTCGGTGTGTTGTGACTGGGGACCTTGTGTGGTCATGCGGATACAAAAAAAAATCGATTTGGAGCCTTTTCAGCACCCTGAAAAAACCCCAAATAGAATTTTTTGTATCAGCATGTCTACAAAAAGGCCCCAGTCGCAACACACCGACTCGAGGATGATACCAACACTCCACCTTCAAACACTGAGATTATGTGTTTTTTTGTAAATAAAATGTCTTCGGTTTGTGTTAATAAATGGCGGGTACGGCCATTTTGTCCAAAAAGGGTGTCGTCTGGTTATTTAAGATGGGTACAACAAATATGGTAGTATTAAGGGTAATGGTCAGTTTGCATATGTCTTACCATAGTCAAGAAAAGCCCGGAGCAAAAGACAGAGAAATAAGCACAGGGCTGGCATGACAGGGTAGCAGGGCAATCAGGACACAAGGGGTTAACCCGTTGTTTTGGATATGTTTTACTGTCTTACCATAGTCATGCAGAGGAAATATTTTTTTTATTGGGTTAAGTTCACTTTCATGGCTAAGAGGGACTCTGCAATTAATTGCAATTCATCTGATGACTCTTCTTAACATTCTGGAGTATATGAAAATTACCATCATAAAAAACTGAGGAAGTAGACTTTGTGAAAATGAATATTTGTGTCTAGGGATGAGCCGAACATCCCCCCGGTTCGGTTCGCATCAGAACCTGCGAACGGACCGAAAATTCGCACGAACGTTAGAACCCCATTGACATCTATGGGACTCGAACGTTTGAAATCAAAAGTGCTCATTTTAAAAGCTAATTTGCATGGTATTGTCCTAAAAAGGGTTTGGGGACCCGGGTCCTACTCCAGGGGACATGTATCAATGCAAAAAAAACTTTTAAAAACGGCCGTTTTTTCGGGAGCAGTGATTTTAATGATGCTTAAAGTAAAAAAAAAAAGTGAAATATTCCTTTAAATATCGTACCTGGGGTGTGTCTATAGTATGCCTGTAAAGTGGCGCGTGTTTCCCGTGTTTAGAACAGTCCCTGCACAAAATGTCATTTTTAAAGGAAAAAATCTCATTTAAAACTGCTTGCGGGTTTAATGTAATGTCGGGTCCTGGCAATATGGGTGAAAATCAGTGAGACAAACGGCATAGGTACCCCCCAGTCCATTACCAGGCCCTTTGGGTCTTGTATGGATATTAGGGGAACCCCGCACCCAAATTAAAATAAGGAAAGGTGTGGGGCAACCAGGCCCTATATACTCTGAACAGCAGTATACAGGCGGTGCAAACAAGACAGGGACTGTAGGTTTGTTGTTAAGTAGAATCTGTTTGTAATTTTGAACGGGTACATTTTTAACGTGTTTAGCTCCAGCCAAAAAGTCTTTTTTTAAGCTTTTTGGAAAACATAGGGAAGGATTATCACCCCTGTGACATTTGTTTTGCTGTCTGTCCTCCTCTTCTGAAGATTTCACCTCACTTTTTGTCCCAATGACAAATGTTTTTTTGAAAATTTGGTTTTTTTTGTGGAACAAGGATTGGAAAGCATCAGTGGAAAGGAGAAATGTTTTTCCCATATTAACTCTTACAGGAGAGAATTTCCCTTCCTAGGGGTAGATTTCATCTCACTTCCTGTTGTCTCCTTCCGTTTGCAAGTAGGAGTCGTTTGTAAGTTAGATGTTTGAAAGTAGGGGCCTGCCCTATATACTCAGCAGAAATTTGGGCCTTAGGTGTTGTTGTGGCCACAACACTGTAAGCCCTCACAGGGCCCTGCTTTGAAATATTAGATCAAGAATTGTAATTACATGCCCCTGTTGAACAGGGGCAGAAAAATTGGGCCTTTGGTGGTGGTGGTGCTGGTGCCACAACACTGTAAGTCCTCACTCACTCTTGGTGGGCGCCGAAATGGGCCCTGCTGTGAAATATTAGATCAAGAATTGTAATTACATGCCCCTGTTGAACAAGGGCAGAAAAATTGGGCCTTTGGTGGTGGTGGTGGTGGTGGTGCTGGTGCCACAACACTGTAAGTCCTCAATCGCTCTTGGTGGGTGCAGAAATGGGCCCTGCTGCAAAGTATTGTATCAAAAATTGTAATTACACGCCCCTGTTAAACAAGGGCTGAAAAATTGGGCCTTAGGCACTGGTGGTGGCGCCCAGAACCAAAAATGTTCTTACAAGCTATCAGCGTGATCATTGAGGAGGAAGAGGATAATTACTCAGGGATAGGGATGAGCCGAACACCCCCCTGTTCGGTTCGCACCAGAACATGCGAACAGGAAAAAAGTTCGCTCGAACACGCGAACACCGTTAAAGTCTATGGGACACGAACATGAATAATCAAAAGTGCTAATTTTAAAGGCTTATATGCAAGTTATTGTCATAAAAAGTGTTTGGGGACCTGGGTCCTGCCCCAGGGGACATGGATCAATGCAAAAAAAAGTTTTAAAAACGGCCGTTTTTTCAGGAGCAGTGATTTTAATAATGCTTAAAGTCAAACAATAAAAGTGTAATATCCCTTTAAATTTCGTACCTGGGGAGTGTCTATAGTATGCCTGTAAAGGGGCGCATGTTTCCCGTGTTTAGAACAGCCTGACAGCAAAATGACATTTGGAAGGAAAAAACTCATTTAAAACTACCCGCGGCTATTGCATTGCCGTCAATACACATAGAAGTTCATTGATAAAAACGGCATGGGAATTCCCCACAGGGAAACCCCGAACCAAAATTAAAAAAAAAAAAAAATGAAGTGGGAATCCCCCTAAATTCCATACCAGGCCCTTCAGGTCTGGTATGGATATTAAGGGGAACCCCGGCCAAAATTTAAAAAAAAAAATGACGTGGGGTTCCCCTTAAATTCCATACCAGACCCTTCAGGTCTGGTATGGATTTTAAGGGGAACCCCGCGCCAAAAAAAAAAAAAAAACGGCGTGGGGTTCCCCCAAAAATCCATACCAGACCCTTATCCGAGCACGCAACCTGGCAGGCCGCAGGAAAAGAGGGGGGGACGAGAGTGCGGCCCCCCCCCTCCTGAACCGTACCAGGCCACATGCCCTCAACATTGGGAGGGTGCTTTGGGGTAGCCCCCCAAAACACCTTGTCCCCATGTTGATGAGGACAAGGGCCTCATCCCCACAACCGTGGCCGGTGGTTGTGGGGGTCTGCGGGCGGGGGGCTTATCGGAATCTGGAAGCCCCCTTTAACAAGGGGACCCCCAGATCCCGGCCCCCCCCTGTGTGAAATGGTAAGGGGGTACTTACCCCTACCATTTCACTAAAAAAGTGTCAAAATAGTTAAAAATGACAAGAGACAGTTTTTGACAATTCCTTTATTTAAATGCTTCTTCTTTCTTCCTTCATCTTCTTCTTCTTCTGGTTCTTCTGGCTCTTCTGGTTCTTCCTCCGGCGTTCTCGTCCAGCATCTCCTCCGCGGCATCTTCTATCTTCTTCTCCTCGGGCCGCTCCGCACCCATGGCATTGGGGGGGAGGCTCCCGCTCTTCTCTTCATCTTCTTCTTCATCCTCTTCTCTTCTTCCTTCTTCTCTTCTTCTCTGTTTCTCTTCTTAATTTTCTTCTCCGGGCCGCTCCGCATCCATGCATGGAGGGAGGCTTCCGCTGTGTGACGGCGTCTCCTCATCTGACGGTTCTTAAATAACGGGGGGCGGGGCCACCCGGTGACCCCGCCCCCACTGATGCACGGGACATGACGGGACTTCCCTGTGGCATTCCCCGTGACGTCACAGGGAAGTCCCGTCAAGTCACCGATTCATTTTTATGAAGGTCAGTCGATCGACCGAGTCGGTGGACAGACGCACCCTGTGATCGGTTACAAAGCCTCCAGCAGCACTGAATGTGCGTTCCGAAAGAACGCTGGATGCAGGACAGGCCAGTAGCTCAATTGCCTACTGTGCAAGCTCTGGCCAGTGATCCATCCTCAAGACCCAGTAACCCAGAGGATTTTCGGTGGGAAATGTATCCAAGTCAGATCTTGCCCCTAGGTATTCCTGCACCATGTAAAACAGACGCTGGCGATGGTTGCTGGAACCGATCATACCTTGGGGCTGCGGACCAAAAAATTGTCTGAATGCATCGGTCAGACGGCTACCTTCTCCACCGCTCCTTCTTTGACTGACCGAAGCCTCAGCAACACGTTGTCCAGAAACAGGAGTTTGTAACCTCCCAGTCTCTGGGAACGCGTTGCACAGACCTTTCTGCAAGGCCTCCCGAAGATGTTTCATCCTCTGCTCCCTCTGCGATGGCAAGATAAGGTCCGCAACCTTACCCTTGTAACGTGGATCAAGGAGGGTTGCCAGCCAGTATTGGTCCTTCTCCTTGATACCAGGAATATGAGGATCCTTACACAGGCTTTGCAGGATCAGGGAGGCCATGCAGCGTAGGTTTGCTGAGGCATTCGGTCCGGAGTCCTCCGGGTCACTAAGGACGACATGGTCCGCAGCCACCTTCTCCCAGCCATGTACAAGTCCATGTGTTTCTTGGGACTGATCCCTTAAAGACTGCTGCTGATGCTGAGTGCCAGGCTCCACCTCCATACTGACGCAATCCTCCTCCTCCTCGTCTTCTTCCTGTGTGATCGGCGGGCACGCAGGAACACTGTCTGGATAAAGGGGGCCTTGAGAGCTAAGGAAGTCCTCCTCTTCCTGCCTCTGTTCTGCCTCAAGTGCCCTGTCCATTATTCCACGCAGCGTGTGCTCCAACAGGTGGACAAGGGGGAGAGTGTCACTGATGCATGCACTGTCACTGCTCACCATCCTCGTGGCCTCCTCAAATGGTGACAGGATAGTGCATGCATCCCTGATCATGGCCCACTGGCGTGGAGAAAAAAAAACAAGCTCTCCTGACGCTGTCCTGGTGCCATAGTCGCACAGGTACTCATTGAGTTCCACCTGGTGGGCATGTCACAGATTAGGCGGTTCTTGGGCAGGTTAAACTCCTTTTGGAGGTCCGCCAGCCGAGCACTGGCATTATATGACCGGCGGAAATGCACACAGACTTTCCTGGCCTGCCTCAGGACATCCTGTAAGCCCGGGTACCTGCCCAAGAACCGCTGCACCACCAAGTTAAGGACGTGAGCCAAACAGGGCACATGGGTCATTTGTCCCTGTCGGAGGGCAGAGAGGAGGTTGGTGCCATTGTCGCAAACCACCATTCCTGCCTTAAGTTGGCATGGCGTCAACCACCTCTGAACCTGCCCCTGCAGAGCTGACAGAACCTCTGCCCCAGTGTGGCTCCTGTCCCCCAAGCACACCAGCTCAAGCACCGCATGGCATCTTTTGGCCTGCGTACTTGCGTAGCCCCTTGAATGGCTACGGAGCACCGCTGGTTCCGGGGACAAAGCACAGGAAGAGGCCATGGAGGAAGAAGAAGAGGAGGGGGTGGAGGAGAGAGGTGTGTCACAATCATAAGCATTTTGGAGGCGTGGTGGCGGAACAACCTCCAACACTACTGCACCTTGTCCTGCATCCTTCCCAGCTGCCAGCAGAGTCACCCAATGCGCCGTGAAACGTAGGTAACGTCCCTGTCCATGCCTGCTGGACCATGAGTCAGCAGTAATATGCACCTTACCGCTGACCGCCCTGTCCAGCGAGGCATGCCTTCCACATGCCGGTAGAGAGCCAGAATCGCCTTCCGTGAGAAAAAGTGGCGTTTGGGTACCTGCCACTGAGGAACCGCACATTCCACAAACTCACGGAAGGGGGCAGAGTCTACCAACTGAAAAGGCAGCAGTTGAAGTGCTAGCAATTTTGCCAAGCTAGCATTCAACCGCTGGGCATGTGGATGGCTGGGAGCAAACTTCTTTCGGCGGTGCAGCAGCTGGGGCAGGGAAATTTGCCTGGTACAATCTGACGTCGGTGTACCAAAAGCAGATTGCCCACAAGTACTTGGCTGTGACACACCTAATTCTACACCTTCATTCCTCTCAGTGCAGGTCTCAGAGAGGACTGAAGGTATAGTGGGGTTGGAGATCTCAGCTGATGAGGAGCAAGGAGAGGTCCTCATTGTTCTTTGGTGTAGGTCTTTTAGATACGCTTGCCAACGAACTGCATGGCAGGTCAACATATGTCTAGTCAAGCATGTGGTACCCAAGCGGGAGATGTTTTGGCCACGCGAGATACGCTTGAGACATATGTTGCAAATAGCAGCGGTGCGATCTGATGCACTCGTCTCAAAAAAGGCCCACACCAAAGAACTTTTTGAATAACACACAGAGACTGCAGCGCCCTGCACATGTGGAGCTTTGGGGTGTGATGCAGTCAATGTGCTGCCCTTAGGCTGGCCCCTGGAGGGCATCCTGCCTCGTTGGTGATGTGCCACCTCCTCCTCCTCCACCTCCTCTCTCCTATCAGGCACCCACGTTGAGTCAGTGACCTCATCATCCCCTCCCTCCTCATCACTGGAGAAAACCTGGCAGTATGCTGCAGCAGGGGAAGCATGACTGCCAGATTGCTGTCCTTCTTGGGCACCCCCTCTGTCCGTGCTCACGTTACTGCCTTCATCAAGCTCAGTATCATCATCAGAGCCTTCCAAACGCTGGGCATCCTCCTGGAGCATGTACCCAACACTGTGGTCAAACAGTTCGAGGGACTCCTCAGGAGGACATGGTGGGGCTAGGGAAGGAGTCACTGATGACATTGAGCCGAGGGAAGAGGCCGCTGCTTTGCCAGACAAAGTACCCTTTGGGTGAGAGAGGATGAGGAGGATGAGGACGGCTTGGTCATCCACTCGACCAAGTCTTCCGTATGTTGCGGCTCAACATGGCCAGCTGCCGAAAAAAAGGCCAATCGTGTCCCACGGCCATGTGCTGATGAGGATGCATCGTCTCCACGACCAGCACTAGACACAGAGCCTGCTTGCCCTCTCTTATTGGCTTGTGACTGTCTGCCTCTCCTTCTTGGCCTTCCAGACATACTAATGGCCTGTAGCTGAAAATAAATGTGAGTGAAGAGTCTTGGCTCATATAGCGGTGTTCAATGTCTATAGGTTGTAAACCATGTGTAGAGGGTGACTGCGCTCCAACCCCAAAATTAATCAGAAAAAAGTATCCCAAACAGATGGGGAAAAAAAGAAAAGCAGGGCTGAATGGAGAAGCAGTGACCAGGTTTAAATAGAAAAATGAATAATTTATTGACATGAACACATATTAGCAGGTAGCAGGGTAATGACCCAATACAGTACTGTTATAATAAAAATGACGCCGATCACCTAGGACGGTAGATCTGCCACGTCCACGGACAGGGGGAACAAACTGACAAAATACAGATAACATGAACAAATCAAAAACCAGCGTCCGGACGCAAAGTAAGTTGATGTCAGTCCTATAATGCATATGGCGTGGAAGAGCAAATGCTCTGTGGGTTATAGGGCTGACATCAATCCCTGAGGTGGGGAGGTATGGGGAGGAGAGGAGGAGGGAGAGGAAGGAGAAGGGGGAGCTGACTGTATTCATCCATACAGTTTGTGGGTGAGAAGGACATACCACGCTGTAGGAGGTCTAAGTGTCTTTGTTCAAGCTTAAAGTTGGAAAGGTTGACAATTTTCATGTCAACCTGTCCCTCTTCGCTTGTTATTCCTATTGATTTTGTTGGCTCCTGGTGCGGGTTCCTCCTCTGTGTGGGTATCGTTCCCTGTTCACTTTCTTCATTTTGGGGGCCTGATGTCTCTGTGTGTGCGGTGTCTCGTCTCGTCTGTCCTCCCCACCTTCGCCCACTACCCCCTCGTTTTCTAAAAAAGTCACGCTTTTAGTTGTGTTTTCCTCATCAGTGTCACTTTGGGGTTTGTGGCCCCTAGACGATGATCTACGTCTAGATCTACTTCGACTGCGACGTGGTGTGAGATCAAAGATCTCGCCTCTCTCCCAGTCGCCAAGATCACGCCTGAACTTTGATTGTTTTGTCGCTTTCAATGTCTGTTGTGTTTTCTCTATCTCTTTCTTTACTGTGTCATTCAGTTTCTGGAACTCCTCATGACCTTTAAACGGGTCCAGACCTGTGGAGCTCTCGGCGATGGCTGCTGCTAGCTCCCCAAGCTGGATCCTTTCTTCCTCTACTATGAGTTTCATCACTGAGATTCCATGATTGATACACAGTTCTTTCCATTTTTCAAGGAATCCGGGACTATGAAGGTGTTCAGCGGGTATTGTTTTATCTCTCAGCCCCCTCGGGACTATTTTATTAGCAATATATGTTTCCAAGAAGCATATATCCCATTTTCTATTTAAATGTTTAATTAGCAGTTTCTTGTGATCTTTAAATCTTGATTTTATCTCCTCTTCCTGTGATGGTATAGAGACTGAATCTTGTCTAAAGGCCTGATTTATTTCCTGATCTATATCTTCCCCCAGGACAAATGCCATACTGGGGGACAAGAACACGAAACAATTCCAGCAGAATTACAGAGATCAATTACAGCATATCTGAGAACAGTACTGGGTCAGGAACCTGATACCATAGAGTGACTCGTGAATGGATCACAAGTGATCCGAAAAAACTAGGTGAAAATAAATGTGAGTGAAGAGTCTTGGCTCATATAGCGGTGTTCAATGTCTATAGGTTGTAAACCATGTGTAGAGGGTGACTGCGCTCCAACCCCAAAATTAATCAGAAAAAAGTATCCCAAACAGATGGGGAAAAAAAGAAAAGCAGGGCTGAATGGAGAAGCAGTGACCAGGTTTAAATAGAAAAATGAATAATTTATTGACATGAACACATATTAGCAGGTAGCAGGGTAATGACCCAATACAGTACTGTTATAATAAAAATGACGCCGATCACCTAGGACGGTAGATCTGCCACGTCCACAGACAGGGGGAACAAACTGACAAAATACAGATAACATGAACAAATCAAAAACCAGCGTCCGGACGCAAAGTAAGTTGATGTCAGTCCTATAATGCATATGGCGTGGAAGAGCAAATGCTCTGTGGGTTATAGGGCTGACATCAATCCCTGAGGTGGGGAGGTATGGGGAGGAGAGGAGGAGGGAGAGGAAGGAGAAGGGGGAGCTGACTGAGGACTGTGAAGGGATATTAAGGAGGTCCAAACGGCATCTGAGAGTTAATGATGGTATAGAAGCTGATTAGCCTACTGATGTACATCAGGCTGATGTACATCAGTAGGCTAATCAGCTTCTATACCATCATTAACTCTCAGATGCCGTTTGGACCTCCTTAATATCCCTTCACAGTCCTCAGTCAGCTCCCCCTTCTCCTTCCTCTCCCTCCTCCTCTCCTCCCCATACCTCCCCACCTCAGGGATTGATGTCAGCCCTATAACCCACAGAGCATTTGCTCTTCCACGCCATATGCATTATAGGACTGACATCAACTTACTTTGCGTCCGGACGCTGGTTTTTGATTTGTTCATGTTATCTGTATTTTGTCAGTTTGTTCCCCCTGTCTGTGGACGTGGCAGATCTACCGTCCTAGGTGATCGGCGTCATTTTTATTATAACAGTACTGTATTGGGTCATTACCCTGCTACCTGCTAATATGTGTTCATGTCAATAAATTATTCATTTTTCTATTTAAACCTGGTCACTGCTTCTCCATTCAGCCCTGCTTTTCTTTTTTTCCCCATCTGTTTGGGATACTTTTTTCTAATGGCCTGTAGCTGCACTAAGCTGGGATATATATATATATATATATATATATATATATATATATATATATATATATATATATATGTACTGAAACTGCAGCTAGCAAAATCAACTGCCTGCCTGTAGTATGAGAACACCACCAACCTTCTGCAGGTAGCTTTAGCTGAACACTGTGCAGAGTTCGCAAAAAACTAATTTGTAGCTTTTTTAGCTGCCTGCGGTAGTGATGGGATCAGGAAAACACCACCAACCTTCTACAGGTAGCTTTAGCTGAACACTGTGCAGAGCTCGCAAAAAAAACCTTGTAGGTTTAGCTGAACACTGTGAGGTGGACGCACCGCACTAACTTGTAGTTTTAGCTGAACACTGTGAGCAGGACTCACAGCACTAACTTGTAGTTTTAGCTGAACACTGTGAGCAGGACGCACAGCACTAACTTGTAGTTTTAGCTGAACACTGTGAGCAGGACGCACAGCACTAACTTGTAGTTTTAGCTGAACACTGTGAGCAGGACGCACCGCACTAACTTGTAGGTTTAGCTGAACACTGGGAGGTGGATGCACCACACTAACTTGTAGGTTTAGCTGAACACTGTGAGGTGGACGCACCGCACTAACTTGTAGTTTTAGCTGAACACTGTGAGCAGGACGCACCGCATTAACTTCTAGGTTTAGCTGAACACTGTGAGGTGGATGCACCGCACTAACTTGTAGTTTTAGCTGAACACTGTGAGCAGGACGCACTGCACTAACTTCTAGGTTTAGCTGAACACTTTGAGGTGGACGCACTTGTAGGTTTAGCTGAACACTGTGAGGTGGACGCACCACGCTATCTTGTAGTTTTAGCTAAACACTGTGAGCAGGACGCACAGCACTAACTTCTAGGTTTAGCTGAACACTGTGAGGTGGACGCACCACACTAACTTGTAGGTTTAGCTGAACACTGTGAGGTGGACGCACTGCACTAACTTGTAATTTTAGCTGAACACTGTGAGCAGGACGCACAGCACTAACTTCTAGGTTTAGCTGAACACTGTGAGGTGGACGCACCGCACTAACTTGTAGTTTTAGCTGAACACTGTGAGCAGGACGCACAGCACTAACTTGTAGTTTTAGCTGAACACTGTGAGCAGGATGCACCGCACTAACTTGTAGTTTTAGCTGAACACTGTGAGCAGGACGCACAGCACTAACTTGTAGTTTTAGCTGAACACTGTGAGCAGGACGCACCGCACTAACTTGTAGGTTTAGCTGAACACTGTAAGGTTGACACACCACACTAACTTGTAGTTTTAGCTGAACACTGTGCAGAGGTCTCACTACACTAACTTGTAGGTTTAGCTGAACACTGTGAGGTGGACGCACCACACTAACTTGTCGTTTTAGCTGAACACTGTGAGCAAGACGCACAGCACTAACTTGTAGTTTTATCTGAACACTGTAAGCAGGACGCACCGCACTAACTTCTAGGTTTAGCTGAACACTGTGAGGTGGACGCACCACACTAACTTGTAGTTTTAGCTCAACACTGTGAGCAGGACGCAACGCACTAACTTCTAGGTTTAGCTGAACACTGTGAGGTGGACGCACCGCACTAACTTAAAGGTTTAGCTGAACACTGTGAGGTGGACGCACCGCACTAACTTGTAGTTTTAGCTGAACACTGTGAGGTGGACGCACCGCACTAACTTGTAGTTTTAGCTGAACACTGAGCAGGACACACCGCACTAACTTGTAGTTTTAGCTGAAAACTGTGAGCAGGACGCACAGCACTAACTTGTAGTTTTAGCTGAACACTGTTAGCAGGACGCACAGCACTAACTTGTAGTTTTAGCTGAACACTGTGAGCAGGACGCACAGCACTAACTTCTAGGTTTAGCTGAACACTGTGAGGTGGATGCACCACACTAACTTGTAGGTTTAGCTGAACACTGTGAGGTGGACGCACTGCACTAACTTGTAATTTTAGCTGAACACTGTGAGCAGGACGCACAGCACTAACTTCTAGGTTTAGCTGAACACTGTGAGGTGGACGCACCGCACTAACTTGTAGTTTTAGCTGAACACTGTGAGCAGGACGCACAGCACTAACTTGTAGTTTTAGCTGAACACTGTGAGCAGGACGCACCGCACTAACTTGTAGTTTTAGCTGAACACTGTGAGCAGGACGCACAGCACTAACTTGTAGTTTTAGCTGAACACTGTGAGCAGGACGCACCGCACTAACTTGTAGGTTTAGCTGAACACTGTAAGGTTGACACACCACACTAACTTGTAGTTTTAGCTGAACACTGTGAGCAGAACGCACTGCACTAACTTGTAGCTTTAGATGAACACTGTGCAGAGGTCTCACTACACTAACTTGTATGTTTAGCTGAACACTGTGAGGTGGACGCACCACACTAACTTGTCGTTTTAGCTGAACACTGTGAGCAGGACGCACAGCACTAACTTGTAATTTTAGCTGAACACTGTAAGCAGGACGCACCGCACTAACTTCTAGGTTTAGCTGAACACTGTGAGGTGGACGCACCGCACTAACTTGTAGGTTTAGCTGAACACTGTGAGGTGGACGCACCACACTAACTTGTAGTTTTAGCTCAACACTGTGAGCAGGACGCAACGCACTAACTTCTAGGCTTAGCTGAACACTGTGAGGTGGACGCACCGCACTAACTTATAGGTTTAGCTGAACACTGTGAGGTGGACGCACCGCACTAACTTGTAGTTTTAGCTGAACACTGTGAGGTGGACGCACCGCACTAACTTGTAGTTTTAGCTGAACACTGAGCAGGACACACCGCACTAACTTGTAGTTTTAGCTGAACACTGTGAGCAGGACGCACAGCACTAACTTGTAGTTTTAGCTGAACACTGTTAGCAGGACGCACAGCACTAACTTGTAGTTTTAGCTGAACACTGTGAGCAGGACGCACCGCACTAACTTGTAGGTTTAGCTGAACACTGTGAGGTGGACGCACCACACTAACTTGTCGTTTTAGCTGAACACTGTGAGCAGGACGCACAGCACTAACTTGTAGTTTTAGCTGAACACTGTAAGCAGGACGCACCGCACTAACTTCTAGGTTTAGCTGAACACTGTGAGGTGGACGCACCGCACTAACTTGTAGGTTTAGCTGAACACTGTGAGGTGGACGCACCACACTAACTTGTAGTTTTAGCTCAACACTGTGAGCAGGACGCACCGCACTAACTTGTAGGTTTAGCTGAACACTGTAAGGTTGACACACCACACTAACTTGTAGTTTTAGCTGAACACTGTGAGAAGAACGCACTGCACTAACTTGTAGCTTTAGATGAACACTGTGCAGAGGTCTCACTACACTAACTTGTATGTTTAGCTGAACACTGTGAGGTGGACGCACCACACTAACTTGTAGTTTTAGCTGAACACTGTGAGCAGGACGCACAGCACTAACTTGTAATTTTAGCTGAACACTGTAAGCAGGACGCACCGCACTAACTTCTAGGTTTAGCTGAACACTGTGAGGTGGACGCACCGCACTAACTTGTAGGTTTAGCTGAACACTGTGAGGTGGACGCACCACACTAACTTGTAGTTTTAGCTCAACACTGTGAGCAGGACGCAACGCACTAACTTCTAGGCTTAGCTGAACACTGTGAGGTGGACGCACCGCACTAACTTATAGGTTTAGCTGAACACTGTGAGGTGGACGCACCGCACTAACTTGTAGTTTTAGCTGAACACTGTGAGGTGGACGCACCGCACTAACTTGTAGTTTTAGCTGAACACTGAGCAGGACACACCGCACTAACTTGTAGTTTTAGCTGAACACTGTGAGCAGGACGCACAGCACTAACTTGTAGTTTTAGCTGAACACTGTTAGCAGGACGCACAGCACTAACTTGTAGTTTTAGCTGAACACTGTGAGCAGGACGCACCGCACTAACTTGTAGGTTTAGCTGAACACTGTGAGGTGGACGCACCACACTAACTTGTCGTTTTAGCTGAACACTGTGAGCAGGACGCACAGCACTAACTTGTAGTTTTAGCTGAACACTGTAAGCAGGACGCACCGCACTAACTTCTAGGTTTAGCTGAACACTGTGAGGTGGACGCACCGCACTAACTTGTAGGTTTAGCTGAACACTGTGAGGTGGACGCACCACACTAACTTGTAGTTTTAGCTCAACACTGTGAGCAGGACGCACCGCACTAACTTATAGGTTTAGCTGAACACTGTGAGGTAGACGCACCGCACTAACTTATAGGTTTAGCTGAACACTGTGAGGTGGACGCACCGCACTAACTTGTAGTTTTAGCTGAACACTGTGAGGTGGACGCACCGCACTAACTTGTAGTTTTAGCTGAACACTGTGAGCAGGACACACCGCACTAACTTGTAGTTTTAGCTGAACACTGTGAGCAGGACGCACAGCACTAACTTGTAGTTTTAGCTGAACACTGTGAGCAGGACGCACACCACTAACTTGTAGTTTTAGCTGAACACTGTGAGCAGGACGCACCGCACTAACTTGTAGGTTTAGCTGAACACTGTGAGGTGGACGCACCGCACTAACTTGTAGTTTTAGCTGAACACTGTGAGCAGGATGCACCGCACTAACTTCTAGGTTTAGCTGAACACTGTGAGGTGGACGCACCGCACTAACTTCTAGTTTTAGCTGAACACTGTGAGCAGGACGCACCGCACTAACTTCTAGGTTTAGCTGAACACTTTGAGGTGGACGCACTTGTAGGTTTAGCTGAACACTGTGAGGTGGACGCACCACGCTAACTTGTAGTTTTAGCTAAACGCTGTGAGCAGGACGCACAGCACTAACTTCTAGGTTTAGCTGAACACTGTGAGGTGGACGCACTGCACTAACTTGTAGTTTTAGCTGAACACTGTGAGCAGGACGCACAGCACTAACTTCTAGGTTTAGCTGAACACTGTGAGGTGGACGCAGTTGTAGGTTTAGCTGAACACTGTGAGGTGGACGCACCACGCTAACTTGTAGTTTTAGCTAAACACTGTGAGCAGGATGCACAGCACTAACTTCTAGGTTTAGCTGAACACTGTGAGGTGGACGCACCGCACTAACTTGTAGTTTTAGCTGAACACTGTGAGCAGGACGCACAGCACTAACTTCTAGGTTTAGCTGAACACTGTGAGGTGGACGCACCGCACTAACTTGTAGTTTTAGCTGAACACTGTGAGCAGGACGCACAGCACTAACTTGTAGTTTTAGCTGAACACTGTGAGCAGGACGCACCGCACTAACTTGTAGTTTTAGCTGAACAATGTGAGCAGGACGCACAGCACTAACTTGTAGTTTTAGCTGAACACTGTGAGCAGGACGCACCGCACTAACTTGTAGGTTTAGCTGAACACTGTAAGGTTGACACACCACACTAACTTGTAGTTTTAGCTGAACACTGTGAGCAGGACGCACTGCACTAACTTGTAGCTTTAGATGAACACTGTGCAGACGTCTCACTACACTAACTTGTAGGTTTAGCTGAACACTGTGAGGTGGACGCACCACACTAACTTGTAGTTTTAGCTGAACACTGTGAGCAGGATGCACAGCACTAACTTGTAGTTTTAGATGAACACTGTGCAGAGGTCTCACTACACTAACTTGTAGGTTTAGCTGAACACTGTGAAGAGGACGCACTACCCTAACTTGTAGCTTTAGCTGAACACTGTGCAGAGGTCTCACTACACTAACTTGTAGTTTTAGCTGAACACTGTGAGCAGGACGCACCGCACTAACTTGTAGGTTTAGCTGAACACTGTGAGGTGAACGCACCACACTAACTTGTAGTTTTAGCTGAGCACTGTGAGCAGGATGCACAGCACTAACTTGTAGTTTTAGCTGAACACTGTGAGCAGGACACACCACACTAACTTCTAGGTTTAGCTGAACACTTTGAGGTGGACGCACTTGTAGGTTTAGCTGAACACTGTGAGGTGGACGCACCACGCTAACTTGTAGTTTTACCTAAACACTGTGAGCAGGACGCACAGCACTAACTTCTAGGTTTAGCTGAACACTGTGAGGTGGACGCACCGCACTAACTTGTAGTTTTAGCTGAACACTGTGAGCAGGACGCACAGCACTAACTTCTAGGTTTAGCTGAACACTGTGAGGTGGACGCACTTGTAGGTTTAGCTGAACACTGTGAGGTGGACGCACCACGCTAACTTGTAGTTTTAGCTAAACACTGTGAGCAGGACGCACAGCACTAACTTCTAGGTTTAGCTGAACACTGTGAGGTGGACGCACCGCACTAACTTGTAGTTTTAGCTGAACACTGTGAGCAGGACGCACAGCACTAACTTCTAGGTTTAGCTGAACACTGTGAGGTGGACGCACCGCACTAACTTGTAGTTTTAGCTGAACACTGTGAGCAGGACGCACAGCACTAACTTGTAGTTTTAGCTGAACACTGTGAGCAGGACGCACCGCACTAACTTGTAGGTTTAGCTGAACACTGTAAGGTTGACACACCACACTAACTTGTAGTTTTAGCTGAACACTGTGAGCAGAACGCACTGCACTAACTTGTAGCTTTAGATGAACACTGTGCAGAGGTCTCACTACACTAACTTGTATGTTTAGCTGAACACTGTGAGGTGGACGCACCACACTAACTTGTCGTTTTAGCTGAACACTGTGAGCAGGACGCACAGCACTAACTTGTAATTTTAGCTGAACACTGTAAGCAGGACGCACCGCACTAACTTCTAGGTTTAGCTGAACACTGTGAGGTGGACGCACCGCACTAACTTGTAGGTTTAGCTGAACACTGTGAGGTGGACGCACCACACTAACTTGTAGTTTTAGCTCAACACTGTGAGCAGGATGCAACGCACTAACTTGTAGTTTTAGCTGAACACTGTGAGCAGGACGCACCGCACTAACTTGTAAGTTTAGCTGAACACTGTGAGGTGGACGCACCACACTAACTTGTAGTTTTAGCTGAGCACTGTGAGCAGGACGTACAGCACTAACTTGTAGGTTTAGCTGAACATTGTGAGCAGGACGCACCGCACTAACTTGTAGTTTTAGCTGAACACTGTGAGCAGGACGCACAGCACTAACTTGTAGTTTTAGCTGAACACTGTGAGCAGGACGCACCACACTAACTTGTAGGTTTAGCTGAACACTGTGAGGTGGACGCACCACACTAACTTGTAGGTTTAACTGAACACTGTGAGCAGGACGCACAGCACTAACTTGTAGTTTTAGCTGAACACTGTGAGCAGGATGCACCGCACTAACTTCTAGGTTTAGCTGAACACTGTGAGGTGGACGCACCGCACTAACTTCTAGTTTTAGCTGAACACTGTGAGCAGGACGCACCGCACTAACTTCTAGGTTTAGCTGAACACTTTGAGGTGGACGCACTTGTAGGTTTAGCTGAACACTGTGAGGTGGACGCACCACGCTAACTTGTAGTTTTAGCTAAACGCTGTGAGCAGGACGCACAGCACTAACTTCTAGGTTTAGCTGAACACTGTGAGGTGGACGCACTGCACTAACTTGTAGTTTTAGCTGAACACTGTGAGCAGGACGCACAGCACTAACTTCTAGGTTTAGCTGAACACTGTGAGGTGGACGCAGTTGTAGGTTTAGCTGAACACTGTGAGGTGGACGCACCACGCTAACTTGTAGTTTTAGCTAAACACTGTGAGCAGGATGCACAGCACTAACTTCTAGGTTTAGCTGAACACTGTGAGGTGGACGCACCGCACTAACTTGTAGTTTTAGCTGAACACTGTGAGCAGGACGCACAGCACTAACTTCTAGGTTTAGCTGAACACTGTGAGGTGGACGCACCGCACTAACTTGTAGTTTTAGCTGAACACTGTGAGCAGGACGCACAGCACTAACTTGTAGTTTTAGCTGAACACTGTGAGCAGGACGCACCGCACTAACTTGTAGTTTTAGCTGAACAATGTGAGCAGGACGCACAGCACTAACTTGTAGTTTTAGCTGAACACTGTGAGCAGGACGCACCGCACTAACTTGTAGGTTTAGCTGAACACTGTAAGGTTGACACACCACACTAACTTGTAGTTTTAGCTGAACACTGTGAGCAGGACGCACTGCACTAACTTGTAGCTTTAGATGAACACTGTGCAGACGTCTCACTACACTAACTTGTAGGTTTAGCTGAACACTGTGAGGTGGACGCACCACACTAACTTGTAGTTTTAGCTGAACACTGTGAGCAGGATGCACAGCACTAACTTGTAGTTTTAGATGAACACTGTGCAGAGGTCTCACTACACTAACTTGTAGGTTTAGCTGAACACTGTGAGGTGGACGCACCACACTAACTTGTCGTTTTAGCTGAACACTGTGAGCAGGACGCACAGCACTAACTTGTAGTTTTAGCTGAACACTGTAAGCAGGACGCACCGCACTAACTTCTAGGTTTAGCTGAACACTGTGAGGTGGACGCACCGCACTAACTTGTAGGTTTAGCTGAACACTGTGAGGTGGACGCACCACACAAACTTGTAGTTTTAGCTGAACACTGTGAGCAGGACGCACCGCACTAACTTCTACGTTTAGCTGAACACTGTGAAGAGTACGCACCGCACTAACTTATAGGTTTATCTGAACACTGTGAGGTGGACGCACCACACTAACTTGTAGTTTTAGCTGAACACTGTGAGGTGGACGCACCGCACTAACTTGTAGTTTTAGCTGAAGACTGTGAGCAGGACACACCGCACTAACTTGTAGTTTTAGCTGAACACTGTGAGCAGGACGCACAGCACTAACTTGTAGTTTTAGCTGAACACTGTGAGCAGGACGCACAGCACTAACTTGTAGTTTTAGCTGAACACTGTGAGCAGGACGCACCGCACTAACTTGTAGGTTTAGCTGAACACTGTGAGGTGGACGCACCGCACTAACTTGTAGTTTTAGCTGAACACTGTGAGCAGGACGCACCACACTAACTTCTAGGTTTAGCTGAACACTGTGAGGTGGACGCACCGCACTAACTTGTAGTTTTAGCTGAACACTGTGAGCAGGACGCACCGCACTAACTTCTAGGTTTAGCTGAACACTTTGAGGTGGACGCACTTCTAGGTTTAGCTGAACACTGTGAGGTGGACGCACCACGCTAACTTGTAGTTTTAGCTAAACACTGTGAGCAGGACGCACAGCACTAACTTCTAGGTTTAGCTGAACACTGTGAGCAGGACGCACCACACGAACTTGTAGGTTTAGCTGAACACTGTGAGGTGGACGCACTGCACTAACTTGTAATTTTAGCTGAACACTGTGAGCAGGACGCACAGCACTAACTTCTAGGTTTAGCTGAACACTGTGAGGTGGACGCACTGCACTAACTTGTAGTTTTAGCTGAACACTGTGAGCAGGACGCACAGCACTAACTTGTAGTTTTAGCTGAACATTGTGAGCAGGACGCACCGCACTAACTTGTAGTTTTAGCTGAACACTGTGAGCAGGACGCACAGCACTAACTTGTAGTTTTAGCTGAACACTGTGAGCAGGACGCACCGCACTAACTTGTAGGTTTAGCTGAACACTGTGAGGTGGACGCACCACACTAACTTGTAGGTTTAACTGAACACTGTGAGCAGGATGCACAGCACTAACTTGTAGTTTTAGCTGAACACTGTGAGCAGGACGCACCGCACTAACTTCTAGGTTTAGCTGAACACTGTGAGGTGGACGCACCGCACTAACTTATAGGTTTAGCTGAACACTGTGAGGTGGACGCACCGCACTAACTTGTAGTTTTAGCTGAACACTGTGAGGTGGACGCACCGCACTAACTTGTAGTTTTAGCTGAACACTGTGAGCAGGACACACCGCACTAACTTGTAGGTTTTGCTGAACACTGTGAGGTGGACGCACCACACTAACTTGTAGTTTTAGCTGAACACTGTGAGGTGGACGCACCTCACTAACTTGTAGTTTTAGCTGAACACTGTGAGCAGGACGCACCGCACTAACTTGTAGGTTTAGCTGAACACTGTGAGGTGAACGCACCACACAAACTTGTAGTTTTAGCTGAGCACTGTGAGCAGGACGCACAGCACTAACTTGTAGTTTTAGCTGAACACTGTGAGCAGGACACACCACACTAACTTCTAGGTTTAGCTGAACACTTTGAGGTGGACGCACTTGTAGGTTTAGCTGAACACTGTGAGGTGGACGCACCACGCTAACTTGTAGTTTTAGCTAAACACTGTGAGCAGGACGCACAGCACTAACTTCTAGGTTTAGCTGAACACTGTGAGGTGGACGCACCGCACTAACTTGTAGTTTTAGCTGAACACTGTGAGCAGGACGCACAGCACTAACTTCTAGGTTTAGCTGAACACTGTGAGGTGGACGCACCGCACTAACTTGTAGTTTTAGCTGAACACTGTGAGCAGGACGCACAGCACTAACTTGTAGTTTTAGCTGAACACTGTGAGCAGGACGCACCGCACTAACTTGTAGGTTTAGCTGAACACTGTGAGGTGGACGCACCACACTAACTTGTAGGTTTAACTGAACACTGTGAGCAGGACGCACAGCACTAACTTGTAGTTTTAGCTGAACACTGTGAGCAGGATGCACCGCACTAACTTCTAGGTTTAGCTGAACACTGTGAGGTGGACGCACCGCACTAACTTATAGGTTTAGCTGAACACTGTGAGGTGGACGCACTGCACTAACTTGTAGTTTTAGCTGAACACTGTGAGGTGGACGCACCGCACTAACTTGTAGTTTTAGCTGAACACTGTGAGCAGGACACACCGCACTAACTTGTAGGTTTTTCTGAACACTGTGAGGTGGACGCACCACACTAACTTGTAGTTTTAGCTGAACACTGTGAGGTGGACGCACCTCACTAACTTTTAGTTTTAGCTGAACACTGTGAGCAGGACGCACCGCACTAACTTGTAAGTTTAGCTGAACACTGTGAGGTGGACGCACCACACTAACTTGTAGTTTTAGCTGAGCACTGTGAGCAGGACGCACAGCACTAACTTGTAGGTTTAGCTGAACATTGTGAGCAGGACGCACCGCACTAACTTGTAGTTTTAGCTGAACACTGTGAGCAGGACGCACAGCACTAACTTGTAGTTTTAGCTGAACACTGTGAGCAGGACGCACCGCACTAACTTGTAGGTTTAGCTGAACACTGTGAGGTGGACGCACCACACTAACTTGTAGGTTTAACTGAACACTGTGAGCAGGACGCACAGCACTAACTTGTAGTTTTAGCTGAACACTGTGAGCAGGACGCACCGCACTAACTTCTAGGTTTAGCTGAACACTGTGAGGTGGACGCACCGCACTAACTTATAGGTTTAGCTGAACACTGTGAGGTGGACGCACCGCACTAACTTGTAGTTTTAGCTGAACACTGTGAGGTGGACGCACCGCACTAACTTGTAGTTTTAGCTGAACACTGTGAGCAGGACACACCGCACTAACTTGTAGGTTTTGCTGAACACTGTGAGGTGGACGCACCACACTAACTTGTAGTTTTAGCTGAACACTGTGAGGTGGACGCACCTCACTAACTTGTAGTTTTAGCTGAACACTGTGAGCAGGACGCACCGCACTAACTTGTAGGTTTAGCTGAACACTGTGAGGTGGACGCACCACACTAACTTGTAGTTTTAGCTAAACACTGTGAGCAGGACGCACAGCACTAACTTCTAGGTTTAGCTGAACACTGTGAGGTGGACGCACCGCACTAACTTGTAGTTTTAGCTGAACACTGTGAGCAGGACGCACAGCACTAACTTCTAGGTTTAGCTGAACACTGTGAGGTGGACGCACCGCACTAACTTGTAGTTTTAGCTGAACACTGTGAGCAGGACGCACAGCACTAACTTGTAGTTTTAGCTGAACACTGTGAGCAGGACGCACCGCACTAACTTGTAGGTTTAGCTGAACACTGTGAGGTGGACGCACCACACTAACTTGTAGGTTTAACTGAACACTGTGAGCAGGACGCACAGCACTAACTTGTAGTTTTAGCTGAACACTGTGAGCAGGACGCACCGCACTAACTTCTAGGTTTAGCTGAACACTGTGAGGTGGACGCACCACACTAACTTATAGGTTTAGCTGAACACTGTGAGGTGGACGCACCGCACTAACTTGTAGTTTTAGCTGAACACTGTGAGGTGGACGCACCGCACTAACTTGTAGTTTTAGCTGAACACTGTGAGCAGGACACACCGCACTAACTTGTAGGTTTTGCTGAACACTGTGAGGTGGACGCACCACACTAATTTGTAGTTTTAGCTGAACACTGTGAGGTGGACGCACCTCACTAACTTGTAGTTTTAGCTGAACACTGTGAGCAGGACGCACCGCACTAACTTGTAGGTTTAGCTGAACACTGTGAGGTGAACGCACCACACTAACTTGTAGTTTTAGCTGAGCACTGTGAGCAGGATGCACAGCACTAACTTGTAGTTTTAGCTGAACACTGTGAGCAGGACACACCACACTAACTTCTAGGTTTAGCTGAACACTTTGAGGTGGACGCACTTGTAGGTTTAGCTGAACACTGTGAGGTGGACGCACCACGCTAACTTGTAGTTTTAGCTAAACACTGTGAGCAGGACGCACAGCACTAACTTCTAGGTTTAGCTGAACACTGTGAGGTGGACGCACCGCACTAACTTGTAGTTTTAGCTGAACACTGTGAGCAGGACGCACAGCACTAACTTCTAGGTTTAGCTGAACACTGTGAGGTGGACGCACTTGTAGGTTTAGCTGAACACTGTGAGGTGGACGCACCACGCTAACTTGTAGTTTTAGCTAAACACTGTGAGCAGGACGCACAGCACTAACTTCTAGGTTTAGCTGAACACTGTGAGGTGGACGCACCGCACTAACTTGTAGTTTTAGCTGAACACTGTGAGCAGGACGCACAGCACTAACTTCTAGGTTTAGCTGAACACTGTGAGGTGGACGCACCGCACTAACTTGTAGTTTTAGCTGAACACTGTGAGCAGGACGCACAGCACTAACTTGTAGTTTTAGCTGAACACTGTGAGCAGGACGCACCGCACTAACTTGTAGGTTTAGCTGAACACTGTAAGGTTGACACACCACACTAACTTGTAGTTTTAGCTGAACACTGTGAGCAGAACGCACTGCACTAACTTGTAGCTTTAGATGAACACTGTGCAGAGGTCTCACTACACTAACTTGTATGTTTAGCTGAACACTGTGAGGTGGACGCACCACACTAACTTGTCGTTTTAGCTGAACACTGTGAGCAGGACGCACAGCACTAACTTGTAATTTTAGCTGAACACTGTAAGCAGGACGCACCGCACTAACTTCTAGGTTTAGCTGAACACTGTGAGGTGGACGCACCGCACTAACTTGTAGGTTTAGCTGAACACTGTGAGGTGGACGCACCACACTAACTTGTAGTTTTAGCTCAACACTGTGAGCAGGATGCAACGCACTAACTTGTAGTTTTAGCTGAACACTGTGAGCAGGACGCACCGCACTAACTTGTAAGTTTAGCTGAACACTGTGAGGTGGACGCACCACACTAACTTGTAGTTTTAGCTGAGCACTGTGAGCAGGACGTACAGCACTAACTTGTAGGTTTAGCTGAACATTGTGAGCAGGACGCACCGCACTAACTTGTAGTTTTAGCTGAACACTGTGAGCAGGACGCACAGCACTAACTTGTAGTTTTAGCTGAACACTGTGAGCAGGACGCACCACACTAACTTGTAGGTTTAGCTGAACACTGTGAGGTGGACGCACCACACTAACTTGTAGGTTTAACTGAACACTGTGAGCAGGACGCACAGCACTAACTTGTAGTTTTAGCTGAACACTGTGAGCAGGACGCACCGCACTAACTTCTAGGTTTAGCTGAACACTGTGAGGTGGACCCACCGCACTAACTTATAGGTTTAGCTGAACACTGTGAGGTGGACGCACCGCACTAACTTGTAGTTTTAGCTGAACACTGTGAGGTGGACGCACCGCACTAACTTGTAGTTTTAGCTGAACACTGTGAGCAGGACACACCGCACTAACTTGTAGGTTTTGCTGAACACTGTGAGGTGGACGCACCACACTAACTTGTAGTTTTAGCTGAACACTGTGAGGTGGACGCACCTCACTAACTTGTAGTTTTAGCTGAACACTGTGAGCAGGACGCACCGCACTAACTTGTAGGTTTAGCTGAACACTGTGAGGTGGACGCACCACACTAACTTGTAGTTTTAGCTGAGCACTGTGAGTAGGACGCACAGCACTAACTTGTAGTTTTAGCTGAACACTGTGAGCAGGACGCACCGCACTAACTTCTAGGTTTAGCTGAACACTTTGAGGTGGACGCACTTGTAGGTTTAGCTGAACACTGTGAGGTGGACGCACCACGCTAACTTGTAGTTTTAGCTAAACACTGTGAGCAGGACGCACAGCACTAACTTCTAGGTTTAGCTGAACACTGTGAGGTGGACGCACCGCACTAACTTGTAGTTTTAGCTGAACACTGTGAGCAGGACGCACAGCACTAACTTCTAGGTTTAGCTGAACACTGTGAGGTGGACGCACTTGTAGGTTTAGCTGAACACTGTGAGGTGGACGCACCACGCTAACTTCTAGTTTTAGCTAAACACTGTGAGCAGGACGCACAGCACTAACTTCTAGGTTTAGCTGAACACTGTGAGGTGGACGCACCGCACTAACTTGTAGTTTTAGCTGAACACTGTGAGCAGGACACACCGCACTAACTTGTAGGTTTTGCTGAACACTGTGAGGTGGACGCACCACACTAACTTGTAGTTTTAGCTGAACACTGTGAGGTGGACGCACCTCACTAACTTGTAGTTTTAGCTGAACACTGTGAGCAGGACGCACCCCACTAACTTGTAGTTTTAGCTGAACACTGTGAGGTGGACGCACCGCACTAACTTGTAGTTTTAGCTGAACACTGTGAGCAGGACACACCGCACTAACTTGTAGGTTTTGCTGAACACTGTGAGGTGGACGCACCACACTAACTTGTAGTTTTAGCTGAACACTGTGAGGTGGACGCACCTCACTAACTTGTAGTTTTAGCTGAACACTGTGAGCAGGACGCACCACACTAACTTGTAGGTTTAGCTGAACACTGTGAGGTGAACGCACCACACTAACTTGTAGTTTTAGCTGAGCACTGTGAGCAGGACGCACAGCACTAACTTGTAGTTTTAGCTGAACACTGTGAGCAGGACGCACCGCACTAACTTCTAGGTTTAGCTGAACACTTTGAGGTGGACGCACTTGTAGGTTTAGCTGAACACTGTGAGGTGGACGCACCACGCTAACTTGTAATTTTAGCTAAACACTGTGAGCAGGACGCACAGCACTAACTTCTAGGTTTAGCTGAACACTGTGAGGTGGACGCACCGCACTAACTTGTAGTTTTAGCTGAACACTGTGAGCAGGACGCACAGCACTAACTTCTAGGTTTAGCTGAACACTGTGAGGTGGACGCACTTGTAGGTTTAGCTGAACACTGTGAGGTGGACGCACCACGCTAACTTGTAGTTTTAGCTAAACACTGTGAGCAGGACACACAGCACTAACTTCTAGGTTTAGCTGAACACTGTGAGGTGGACGCACCGCACTAACTTGTAGTTTTAGCTGAACACTGTGAGCAGGACGCACAGCACTAACTTGTAGTTTTAGCTGAACACTGTGAGCAGGACGCACCGCACTAACTTGTAGGTTTAGCTGAACACTGTGAGGTGGACGCACCACACTAACTTGTAGGTTTAACTGAACACTGTGAGCAGGACGCACAGCACTAACTTGTAGTTTTAGCTGAACACTGTGAGCAGGACGCACCGCACTAACTTCTAGGTTTAGCTGAACACTGTGAGGTGGACGCACCGCACTAACTTATAGGTTTAGCTGAACACTGTGAGGTGGACGCACCGCACTAACTTGTAGTTTTAGCTGAACACTGTGAGGTGGACGCACCGCACTAACTTGTAGTTTTAGCTGAACACTGTGAGCAGGACACACCGCACTAACTTGTAGGTTTTGCTGAACACTGTGAGGTAGACGCACCGCACTAACTTATAGGTTTAGCTGAACACTGTGAGGTGGACGCACCGCACTAACTTGTAGTTTTAGCTGAACACTGTGAGGTGGACGCACCGCACTAACTTGTAGTTTTAGCTGAACACTGTGAGGTGGACGCACCACACTAACTTGTAGTTTTAGCTGAGCACTGTGAGCAGGACGCACAGCACTAACTTGTAGTTTTAGCTGAACACTGTGAGCAGGACACACCTCACTAACTTGTAGGTTTAGCTAAACACTGTGAGGTGGACGCACCGCACTAACTTATAGGTTTAGCTGAACACTGTGCGGTGGACGCACCGCACTAACTTGTAGTTTTAGCTGAACACTGTGAGGTGGACGCACAGCACTAACTTGTAGTTTTAGCTGAACACTGTGAGCAGGACGCACCGCACTAACTTGTAGGTTTAGCTAAACACTGTGAGGTGGACGCACCGCACTAACTTATAGGTTTAGCTGAACACTGTGAGGTGGACACACCGCACTAACTTGTAGTTTTAGCTGAACACTGTGAGGTGGACGCACCGCACTAACTTGTAGTTTTAGCTGAACACTGTGAGCAGGACACACCGCACTAACTTGTAGGTTTAGCTGAACACTGTGAGGTGGACGCACCGCACTAACTTGTAGTTTTAGCTGAACACTGTGAGGTGGACGCACCTCACTAACTTGTAGTTTTAGCTGAACACTGTGAGCAGGACGCACCGCACTAACTTGTAGGTTTAGCTGAACACTGAGGTGGACGCACCGCACTAACTTGTAGTTTTAGCTGAACACTGTGAGCAGGACGCACAGCACTAACTTGTAGTTTTAGCTGAACACTGTGAGCAGGACGCACCGCACTAACTTGTAGGTTTAGCTGAACACTGTGAGGTGGACGCACCACACTAACTTGTAGGTTTAACTGAACACTGTGAGCAGGACACACCGCACTAACTTGTAGTTTTAGCTGAACACTGTGAGGTGGACGCACCGCACTAACTTCTAGGTTTAGCTGAACACTGTGAGGTGGACGCACCACACTAATTTGTAGGTTTAGCTGAACACTGTGAGCAGGATGCACCCCACTAACTTGTAGTTTTAGTTGAACACTGTGAGCAGGACGCACTGCTCTAACTTGTAGGTTTAGCTGAACACTGTGAGCAGGACGCACCCCACTAACTTGTAGTTTTAGCTGAACACTTTGAGCAGGATGCACTGCACTAACTGTAAATAGTCTAGCTGCTTGACTGTGGTACTAATAGGATCAAAAGAACACCAGGAATTTTCTTCAGGTAGCTGTAAATACTGTAACAAGACAAGCCTGCCTGTCAGTAAGAAGATAACAGGAACGGATCTAGCTAAACTGAATACAGTGTATATATATATATATATATATGCAACACCTGGGATGCATATATATATATACACAATACACTGTAAGTGCAGCTAACTGACTGACTGTTCTGCCTAATCTATCTAACTCAAATCAAATGACACTGTCTGTCTCTCTCTCTCTCTATCTATGAACGCCGGAACACACACTACACAGGGCCACCATGCAGGCGGCCTTATATAGTGTGGGGCGTGTACTAAATCCCCTGAGCCATAATTGGCCAAAGCCTCCTTGGCTTTGGCCAATTACGGCTCTCTGTTCAGACGGGGCTGTGATTGGCCAAGCATGCGGGTCATAGTGCATGCTTGGCCAATAATCAGCCAGCAATGCACTGCGATGCCGCAGTGAATTATGGGCCGTGACGCGCCACACGAATTTGGCGCGAACGGCCCATATCGTTCGCAATTCAGCGAACGGGCGAACAGACGATGTTCGAGTCGAACATGGGTTCAACTCGAACACAAAGCCCATCCCTATTTGTGTCATACTCAAAACTTTTGGCCATGGCTGTAGTTATATATCACAGGATTTTTGCTACCCACGAAAACCCATCAGCAGCTACAGCAGGTGTCACAGCACTCAACAGAAAGGTCAATGTTGAATGAAGTTTTCTAAATATTTTATGCCAAATGTGTTTGCAGTGTTATTAATGTGCATTATGCTGTGATCAATCCTTTATATACGGAGGTTTTTTTTATTTTAATGGTACAATAGTTTACCAATATGCCTCTTGTAGAACTACATCTGTTTTAAATGAATGCCCCAACCCCACACGAACATTTTTTTTTTTAAGTTGCCAATTATGCATGTAACAACTGCAAATAGTGACATCTACAGACCAGGGATATAAACACCACAGCCACCACATCTAAGGACCAGTAGCTTGCAATAAATTATATCTTTTAGCAAGAAACAGGTTACAGCATGTCTTGTGCTAGAAAATACACTAGATGGCGCCATTGCTATTATTATACTCTGATGTATCAGCCTTTTCACAATCGCTTGCCTGAAATCACATTTAAAATAATCTATTTTGGTTAGATGTAAGGCTACAAGTTTCTAAATTTCTGAGCTGTCTATTTCTCAAAACTGTAAAACATGTATTTTAGGATTATTTTGCATGTTTAACCACTTCAGCCCTGGAAGGATTTACCCACTTCCTGACAAGGCCATTTTTTGCGATACAGCACTGCGCCATTTTAAATGACAATTGCGCGGTCGTGCGACACTGTACCCAAACAAAATGTATGTCAATTTTTTCCCACAAATAGAGCTTTCTTTTAGTGGTATTAGATCACCTCTGCGTTTATTTTTTTTTTGCACTATAAACAAAAAAAGTGAAATTTTGAAGAAAAAAATTTTTTTTTTGACTTTCTGCTATAAAACATTTCCAAAAAAAAATGTAAAAAAAACAAATGTATTCATCAGTTTAGGCTGATATGTAATTTGCTACATATTTTCGGCTAAAAAAATCGAAATAAGCGTATATATATTTATTGGTTTGCGCAAAAGTTTTTGTGTCTACAAAATAGGGGATATATTTATGGCATGTTTATTTTTTTTAATTTTTACTAATAATGGCGGTGATCAGTGATTTTTAGCGGGACTGCGATATTGCGGCGGGCAGATGGGACACTGACAATACATGGGACAATGCACTGACATTATACTAATGACACTGGCAGGGAAGGGGTTAACATCAGGGGCAATCAAGGGGTTAAATGTGTTCCCTTCAGGTGTCTTCTAACTGTAAGGGGGATGGGCTTCCTGGGGAAACACACAGATCCGTGCTTAGCAGAAAGACAGGCTCAGTGTGATCTCCCCTGTCAAAATGGAGGTTTGCCTTATTTACACAGGCAGATCCCTGTTCTGTCACTGCAGGGAATGATCGCGGGTGGCCCTGTGGACATCGAGTCCGCCCCACCCGCTGATTGGCTTCCCCGCTGGCCAATGGAAGTGCCCGCAATAGCGATTCCCCGAGGCGATGTACAGCTACGGCGATTCGTGGGATCGTGCCACCTTGCCGCAGTATAATGACGGCGGCTGGTCGGCAAGTGGTTAAAATGGACCTTTTACCAAAACCTATTTTACATAATGTTGGATAGAGCGGGGATGTGTTAGGCCCTCTGTCAGCTTTTTTTCCCCCTCTCTCTATGTTTCAACTTAGTCTTCTAAATTCCTGTTATGGAGGCACAACTAGAACTGGAACAAGTGTCCCTTTACTCTTGTGCCAGTGACAACACATACGATTTTGAGGTTTCCCTCATATTCTATCCTGATAACAATAGTTACCATAGTTAGTTAAGAGGGTTAATCTCTCCAACACAGCAATAAATGCTTGACAGAGATTCTAATCTTTGCTCCCTGTGCAAATGTGGAAAAAAGTTTTGCCTGGAGCTCTGCTTCAAAGCCCAACTCCTGGCACAATACCCTTACCAGGTTTAAAGGAGTAAATCATTAATCTTTCTCAAACGCAAGCTTCTATCATGTAGTCTTTCTCCTACATATTTGCTTTTCTTGCATGCTGCGATTAGTATAGGTTTTGCTGTACTTCCGGACTGCTCACATGTAAGCACTGCAGGTTTCATGGACTGCAGTACTGAAGTTTTGTCTCTGCCCCCCTCTCCTACAGACCATTCACAATATGAAGCTCTATGATTTGTGAATGGCCTGGAGGAGAGAGGGGGACAGAGACACAACTACAGCTCTGGGGTCCAGTGGCGGCTCGTCCATTAGGGGCGCAAGGGCACCGGCCCCACTAATTCAATGCATCCGGCCCCTAATCTACAAGCAGGGCGCCGGACGCATGGATTTCAATAGAGGTTTTTTTTTTTTAAGCACATGTTTAGAGCCTGAGGCTCTAATTGGCTTTAAAAAAGGGTGGGCTTAGGGCACAGAGCACTGTGCCCTGAGTCCAATCAGTTGTGTGACAATAGCGAATTAATATTCGCTATTGTCTTCCTGGATCTCCTTCTGCCCAAATCAGGAAGCGGACCCGATTGGCCGAGAGGAGAAGCGATTGTATTGACCGCTGCAGTAAATCTGAAGATACAGGGTGAAGCCGCCGCCGAGGAGATGCAGGAAGGAGCCAAAGCTGCCCCGATCTAGACGGGTAAGTAAGGGGCTGGTGGGGGCGATGAGTGAGCGACGGGGGGGATTGACTGAGCGACTGACCGACCGAACGGGGGGGGGGGTTGGGCGGCGGGTGTCTTGTTCCCCCCCTCCAAAAATATACAGCATTAGCCTCCACTGCTGGGGTCTATGAGACCTCCAGCACTAACATCTGAGTTAAGGTTGCCTTTGTACTCATTTTGAGGGTTCTGTCCCCAGCAAAAAAATACCCCTGGAATGTCTCTGGCACAAATGGCATACAGCAAAGCCATGTTGATCTCCAGGAGAAAAGTATCCCTAACAGAGACAGTAGCAGGCGCAGAGGCAACATGCATATCTGAACAGAATTCCCTGGACCTATACAGCAGTGTTCCTGTATACCCCTTGTGACAGTGATATAACTAGCACCAGGCACTCTGGGTGCCAAGACTGCCCGCCTTTAAGTGTCACTGTGACTAGCAGAGCTCACACTGGCTACTGGGTAGTAAGGAGACTTTAGCAGTACTGTTGCCCTACCCTCGCTCCCTCTGTGCACGTCATACTATGCACAGCTCTACTAGACTTTTACAAGCTCGAAGTACATTGCTTTTAGGATCTGCTGCACTCTCTCTATTTTCCGTTTATTATTAATATTATTATTATTATTATTATTATTATTATTATACAGGATTTATATAGCACCAACAGTTTGCGCAGTGCTTTACAACATGGATTTTATTGTGGGGAAGTTAAAAAACAGCCTGTGCAAGACCTTAAGTAGTGTGAACAGGTACATGTGTTATTCCTCTGCAATGGTCTGATGATAATAAAGTACAGCACTATAAAATCATATGACATACATAATAAAAATAACACGCTTAGTAATAAATATACATGAATGACAAAATCTATATGTGAAATAATTCTATGGATAAAACAAGACAAGTTCAGTGTGCAAACAAACGAAACAAAAAAAAAAACACTGGACTTGTTTTGTTTTATCTATAGAATTATTTCACATATAGATTGTGTCATTTATGTATATTTATTACTTTTTAGTCAGTTCCCACCCAGTTTCAGTGCCAGATTACCTGCCGCACTGTTACAGCCCCACCATAAGTTGCTGATCACCGCCATTACTGTTATAAAAATATATACCATTATTTGTAGACGCTGTAATTTTCACGCAAACCAATCAATATACACTTGTTGGGATTTTTTTTTTTAACAAAGTCTTATAGCAGAATATATTTTGGCCTAAATATATAAAGAAATTAAATTTTTAAAACATTTTTATTGGATATGTTTTATAGCAGAAAGTAAAAAATATAGTTTTTTTTATAATTAATATAAAAAAAAAAAAAAAACAGTGGTGATTAAATACCACCAAAAGAAAGCTCTATTTGTATGAAAAAAATGATGGAAAATTTTGTTTGGGTACAGCATTGCATGACCGTGAAATTGCCAGTTAAAGTAGCGCAGTGCCAAATAGCAAATGCCCTGGTCATGAAGGGGGTAAAATCTTCCAGAACTTAAGTGGTTAAGTAGCCTGGACATTCAGCAAGAGCTGTACTAATCATAGTATATAGAGGGAGTTTCGGGACTTTGAATGAGGTGTTAAGATGGCACTCAACAAGTAAGACAAGGTAATAAGCAATGTGTTTATTGTCTAAAACACACAACATGACATGCAGCAGTGGATACATCGATTATAGTAAGCACATGAACAGCATATTACAGACCATCAGCATATAATTGTCAAATCGCACACAAAGTAGTTGAAAGAATATTCCCCGATAATATATCCTGAGAACACAAGGTAGTGGCCTATGAGTATAAAACATATGCATCGTTTTAAGCCTGACACGTTTAATGGCAGTGAAGCCACACTTCAGGGGCAATTGCGTAATAATGTAAAATCTGTAGAGAGATATAAACATCACATAAAATTTCTAATCATGCGACCCACTCAGGGGGAGCAGGGACACGTTAGCAACTTACACGTCAGCAGCCTGTGAAAGTATCTGTACGGGAGCAAATGGGCCAGCATTGTTGTCTGTACCCGGAGCTGAGGTGGAGTCTATAGCAAGGCAGGGAAAATGGATGTGGAACCCAAGGACAATATATGTCCCTCCAGGGGTGCAGCAGGGGATCCAATCTAGGAATAAATGATAGTATATATATATATATATATAGTATATATATATAGTATATATGGTATAGTGGTATATAACCCAAGTGGGGTAGATATGGAAGAGAAACCTGAGCCACGTGAATTGTGATGAAGGGAGTAAGAAAAAAGAAGAAAAGAAAGAGGGGGAGGGCATGTGTGTGTGGATACATACACACATATTGGTAGTGTGGGGGAATGAGTGCTACTGATAAAAAGAAAGATAAACCTTAAAGCGGCGTTCCACTTAAAAAAAAAAATATAATAAAAGTTAGCAGCTACAAATACTCCAGCTGCTGACTTTTAATAATCGGACACTTACCTGTCCCAGGGTCCAGCGATGCAGGGGAATAAAGCCCTGCTCCTCTTCCCCTCCTCTCTGCGGCGCTGGCATTGTCACTGTGGGCACCCGGCTGTGGCTTCACAGCCGGGCACGCACTGTGCTTGTGCGAGCCGCGTGTGCGCACCGTGACTGGCCGGGCAATCATCTGAGACCTGTGATGTGTCCCAGATGATTGCCAAAAGAGAGGGGGCAGAGGTGATCTCCCTTCCTGTGCCGCGGTGCGCGGGGAGGAAGTGGGAGCTGGAACCCACTAAAAAGAGGGTATCTGCTCCCCCCCCCAAAAAAAATTATATGCCAACTGTGGCATGTCAGGGGGTCACCTTCTCTTAAAGCGGAAGTTCCATTTTTGGGTGGAACTCCGCTTTAATTACCTGAAGAACTGGGATCACAGTGGTCAACAAAATAGTTCTCAGTGTATAGAGTGAGCTGGTGATACAGTAACCCGTGACATAATCATAGTATGTACATGAGCAGATTTGCCAGATGTAGAAGACCGCCTGCATGATAGGAGAAGGCTGGTAATAACACTTATGCCCTGTACACACAATAGGATTTTCCGATGGAAAATGTGTGAAAGGACCTTGTTGTCGGAAATTCCGACCGTGTGTAGGCTCCATCACACATTTTCCATAGGAATTTCCGACACACAAAGTTTGAGAGCTTGCTATAAAATTTTCTGACGGATGTTGGGTCAAACTTGTCTTGCATACACACGGTCACACAAAGTTGTCGGAAATTCCAATTGTGTGTACACAAATCCGACACACAAAGTGCCACGCATGCTCAGAATAAATTAAGAGACGAAAGCTATTGGCTACTGCCCCGTTTATAATCCCGACGTACGTGTTTTACATCACCTCGTTCAGAGTGATCGGATTTTCCGACAACTTTGTGTGACCGTGTGTATGTAACACAAGTTTGACCCAACATCCGTCGGAAAAAATCCATGGATTTTGTTGTCGGAATGTCTGATCAATGTCCGACCGTGTGTACAGGGCATTACTGTGCCCACAGTTGTGCTTTAACCACTTGCTTACTGTGGCGTTTTTCCTTTTTTTTGTAACCTCCAAAAATATATAGCTTTTTTAAAAGCAGAGGCCCTGGAAAAATATAGTAGCAGTTGGAATTTTTTATGTTGCTCAATATTTGCATAACTATTTATCAAATACATATTTTCATGAGTAAGTACACTAAAATTTAATTTACACATTATTATATTTGGTACAATATTAAAGACGAGGTTGCAATGACGAAGATAAAATACCAATCATAGTTACATAGTTGGTAAAATAAAGGTTAAATAAAGATACCAGTTTATGAGTGTGTGCATGCGTGTGTGTCTTTGCGTGCGTGAGTGTGTTTATCTTTACCATTTTCCATTTCCCTGTACACTACTTTTGCTAAGAAACATAACTGAAAGTTTTTTTTGTTTTTTTTTTAATTTATTCAAACTCCCTGCTAACACCAACTGTGGAAAGAAGTTCAACATAGTTGATTTAACTGCTTCTTGTCCATCCGTATTGTATAAACATGTGTCTTTTTTAGAGATCTTAGGTTAAATTGTTTCTGCTCAATGCTAGAGTCACCATTCAAAAATGTGTTTGTTGCAATCATATCTCCTCTTAACCACGCCGATATATGCCGGCAAAGTGGCACGTTCCCACGAATCGCTTTATGGGTACGTCGGCTCCTTTAAGAGCCATAGCAGGTGTGCGCGCTGCACGTCGGGGGGGACCCAGCCACCCGCGATCAAGGGTACGAAAGCCAGAATGAGGATTTGTGTGTGTAAAACAATGTGTGTGTAAAAACAACATTGTAAAAAAGAAGAATAACAAAAAAATCAAATAAATTGTAAAATAAAAATAAAAAACTACTGACACAGTCCACGCATCATCAGTGCTGCATATTAGTGCCACGGTCACATGACATTAAAAAAAAAAGTATCGGTAATCGGTATCGGCGAGTACTTGAAAAAAGTATTGGTACTTGTACTCGGTCTCTAAAAAGTGGTATCTGGACAACCCTACCTGTTATTGATGTTAGGCTGACAGGTTTGTAGTTTCCAGGTATATATCTTGACAATTTTTTGTATATCGGTACCACATTTGCTTTTTGCCAATCAGCTGTTACCATTCCCGTCAGTAAGCTGTCCTTAAAAATTAGGAATAATGGTCTGGCTATAACATGGCTTAGTTCTTAGAGAACTATCAGGTGAACGCTATCTGGTCCAGGTAATTTATTCATATTAAGTTTTTCTAGTCTTATTTGAACACTGTCAGCCACAAGGATACATTCAATATAAACTTATTAAATTTGAAAGTTTACAGTTAAAACTTAATTGGGCTTAAAATAAAAAGATATTATATTTACTTGCTCTGTGCAAGGCAATTGCACAAATCGGTCCCTTACCTTCTCTTCTGGAGACCCTTTCTAGCGCTCTGCACTCCTTCATCCTGCAGATGCCCCATAGCAAGCTGTGTCCTATTGGGGCATTGGGGTGCTGGTGCTGGTGCACTCCCCAGCTGGGCTGTGTGCATCTATAGACATACACAGTGTGGCTTGGCCACTCCATCCGCTCCTTCCTCAAAGGATTTGACTGACAGCAGCAGAAGCCTAGGGCTTCCGTTCCTCCCAGAGTCTCTTTTGAGATCAGGAAGAGAAGAGAGCGGAGCTACGGACAGCACTGGATCGTGAGAGGACTCAGATAAGTGTTTAGTAATGGGAAGGGTGGACAGGTATTGATATTGATTTGTTTTTTTTTATCCTAATGCAAAGAACGCATTACGGTCTTGTTTATTTTAACACTCATTTTCATTTGTATAAACGGAGGAGAAGAATGTATTTGATACTTCTTTTATGGGGCCAATATGTTTTGACCTAGCCTTTTTATTGTTAATATATTTGAATAAATTCTGGGATTTATTTTTTACTTCCCTCTACTCTGATACTCTATTTTAGCTGAACTGATTGCGCTCTTGTATTTCCTATTGCATTTCATTGTAGTTTTGGAATGCAGATGGTGACCCTTCAGCCTTATATTTTTAGAAGCTATTTTTTCCAGTTAATGTGGCATTGTACATTAGTATTTAGCCACCAAGGTTTAAATTGTGTTCTTTTATAGTTCTTGCCCATTGGAATGCACTGACGAATGTCATTGTTTAATAGGTCCTTAAGACACTGCCACTTTTCTTCAGTGTTTTTTGTTGCAAGAATTTGATAGCAGTATCGTGCAGTATGAAGTGCAGCTTAGTGAAGTTAGTAAACATATCAAGTCTTAAAGCTGAGTGTACTCATGAAATAAAAAAAAAAGTATGGTATTCAAAATTCCCCAGAGGCAATGTTTTGTATGCAAATGCTGGACTACGACAGTATGGTGAAGATGGTATTACCCTTTATTAATTTTGCCACCCTTTGAGTTACTAATGTTAGACTGTACAACTCTCCTCCAGTTACTAGGTGGAGTTCCAAGTCTAGTAAACTCATGGACTTTAATGCAGCATGCCTGGAACCCTGGGAGTTGTAGTTTAAGGCTGCAACAATGTGTTGACATGAACTACAGGTCCCACAAGATCATGTGCGAACAGGAGGAGCCACAGAGAGTTTTATTAAATCACCTGGGAAAGCCTGCTGTCTTGATGTCGCGGGAGTCCAAGCATCCAGACCTGCTGGTGCAAGCAGGGGGAGACAAGGCAGGCCAAAAAGACCTATGGTAAAGAGGAGATTGATGGATCAACAACTCTGTCAGTCTAGTCCATCTTGTTGGGTTGCCACCAACAGACTGGAGCATTTGCCAGATCTTCTGCTCCTACCTTTCAGGTTACAGTCACCCCAGAACCAGACCGAAGGGGCCCCTTCCATTGCAAGAGCCCATCGCTAAATTGGGAGCCGGTATGTGGGCCTCCGGACCCCTTTGTACTGTTAGCTGTAGATAAGTCACTGAAAGCAGGATGATCCTAGCACCCAACTTGCATTCATTCATAGCAATCTGGTACTCTGTCACACTAAAGTCTATACTGCACCACTACCAACTCAGGGCTGTGGTCATACAGCATCATTATTCATATCTCTGGCCTTCTTCTGTTGTACTTTACACTGAACTGATTGTCGGTGATGTCTGCAATATAAGCCCTACCCCCCAAATAAGCCCTATCCTGTTTCCCTGAAAATAAGCCCTACCCTAAAAATAAGACCTACAAGGACTTAAACTAGGGCTAATTTGGGGAGTAGGGCTTATATTGCAGCCATTACCGACAATCACGCTAGGTCTTATTTTCGGGGAAACAGGGTAGCAGTATAGCCCTGGTATTGTTAAACAAAATTGCAGCTCAAATTTTTGGATGATATTACTACTGTTTATGCCAGTCTGGATGGCTCATGCTCATTTATATCTAGCTCTCACAGTTAACAATCCTCTCTGCTGAACTGTGATACAATAATTGTTAACTCCCTTGTATTTTCTTAGTTATCAACTCCATCGAGTAATAACATTTCCTTTAGTAACTGGTTCAGTTTTGAACTCAACCTGGTGTGTCAGAGGGGCTGAGTCCTTTGGGAAGATCGAGGCAAAGAACAGAAGACCTATCTACATGGCGGCTCCCATGGGGGTAGCGCTACAGCTTTATAATAAGTATACATTTAACTATGACTTATATCCCAAGAATTATTGCTCCCACTCTGATGGTCATGGCGATACCTCACATGTGTGGTGCAATTTATGTTTACACACAAGTGCGTGCACTATGCTTCATGTTTGCACTTGGAGATGTCAAGGGTGCTTTTCATTTTTTTTATTATTATTGGATGTTTCCCAATCCCCTCCTGACCCCAAAGCTCTGTCGGTTTTCTGCACTGCAAGGAACAAGAGTATCTGGACACCACTGCAGGCATTACAAGAAAGGGAAGGAGGGGAGGAACAGACCAACATAGTTGCTCCAGGACGACGCCCCAGGATGACAGCAATCTCTGACGAAATCCGTAGTGAGGACGACATGCTGACCTCATTGCTACTCACGGGTACTGGAAGCGTGGGTGCTCTTTTGTGTTTATACCGGCCGGTGCTAATTTTCCAAGCTATCCAATTTTATGTGAGGTGTTTTTACAATAAATCGTTGGATTTTACACTATGTAGAGCCTCATTTATTTTTGAGTGGGATACTCCGGATAATCTGGAGAGAGGATTCGTCTACAGGACCAACAACCTTTGGTCGGACTGCCATCTAAAGGCCCTGGCAGGGTAATCAGCCACAAGTGTTACTGACCTTTATCCAAAAGGACCTGTACTGCTGGTAAGGAGGCAATCTTCCTATACTATCGGTGGTGGTGTCTTGTGGTGTTTGTCACACAGGGGATTGGAGTGGACTGTATGTCACTGCGCTTGAGATCTACGTGTGAATATAACCTGCAAGATCAATAATACTGCTGTTTAAATACCACCCTTACTTAAAGAGGACTATTGTTTGTTTGATTTTTTTTATGCTGTGAAATTTAAATTGGCCTAAGAAGCGTGATTCTGTTTTATACAAATAGTTGCTATGATGACGCATTTCAGAGGCATAGCCTACTTTTTCAAGTCCAACCCATTGGAACACGAGGCCGTGTTTTATATAACAACCTAATGGGCCCATTAGGTTGTTAAATAATACACAGCCTCCCTCCCCTTCGTGCTGACACTTCTGCCCGTCTCCGTGCCTGGCACATGCGCAGTGGGTCCTGCACTCCGGGCTGTGTGACAACAGGTCCACTAGGAATATTTGGAGCTTTCAAGCTCCCTTGTAGTACTCATGGACATCCCCTTCACGGACTGCAGGGATTACCATTTAGGAGAGAAATTTTGTGACAAGCCTGTCTAGTCTTAATTCATGTGAGTGCATTGGATGAAGTTGTTTATTATTCATTTAATAAATGATTATACAATAGGGCGATCATGTGCTCTGTTATTTTTGTTTTTGTTTCAGATGTTTCTGCTCCCCGGAGGAATTTAAAAGCTGCAGTGGCCAAGTATTTCAAGATTTTTTCAAGATTTTATCATCAGCCGGTTCACACAGCTCCAGGGCGGCCGCAGCCCACATTGGAAGAGGGTCCTGTGCATCTTTGGCTGCGTTTCCGGTGCAAATTCAGGCAAAAATTTGTATCTGATTCGCACCTGAATTCGGTGTACTAGGACGCACTGGTCCCCCTGCTGAGACCTGCGGGCACTTCAGTGTGAACCCAGCCTTAAGGTTTTTCACCTTAATGCATTCTATGCATTAAGGTGAAAAACTTTCTGTGCTGCAGCCCCCCAGAACCCCCCTTTTCCTTACCTGAGCCTGACCTGATTCAGCAATGTGCACGTGCGCATCGGCTCATGTTTCTCTCCTCATTGGACAGATTGATAGCAGTGGGAGCGATTGACCATAAAAGGGGTATGGGGGTCTCGGTATTGCCCTGGGGCACATGTATCAATATATATATATATATATATATATATATATATATATATATATATATATATATATATATTTTAAACGATCATTTTTGCAGCAGCAGTGAAAAAAACGACATTTCTAAAGAAAAAAAAAAAACAAGTCAAATCACATTTGAAAAGACTCACGGTTGCAATTGCTGGCACCCACGGACAGGTGCATGCTGGGTCCATGATGTCAGAAGGGGCACCAGGTGACGTAGCCCCGGCCCTTACCACTATAAGAACTGTCAAACGGTGGAGCCTGCAGTAGGCAGCCAGCCTTCATGTTGGTGGGAGCGGTTTCAATTTTTTTCATTTTTCGGGTGCAGTGGGCGGCGTAATTGACGATGGATTTTCATCGGGGGGCACTATTTTTTTTATTTTTTAATAAAGGAATTGTCAAAAACTGTGTAAGTGTTTTGATTATTTCTTACACTTTTTGGTGAATGGGAAGGGGTACTACATATTAAGTATTAAAAGAAAAAACTGTGCTGGTAAGATAACTAAAAAGGCTTCAACTCAAAAGTGAAACACACACCAAACACGTGAGAAACTAAAAACACTAATACAGAATGAAATAAACAAATTAATATGATCAAATAAGCAAATATTCCTGTGGATTAAATTGACTAATAAAATAAAAACATTAATATGATAAAATAATATGATTAATTAATAAAAATAATCAAAAATACAGATGCAGTGAAATGCAATAAACAAATGGATTCTGTGTGGTAACAGACAAAGGTAGCTTATAAAGTGAAAAAAAGCAACCAATTCAAAATGTGAGTAAATAAAAATAAATTAAAATTAAGATATAAAAGTCTCTTCCATAATGCTTCCCACCGGGGAATAAATGATGAAAAAACCCTGAGAGGAATCTTCTATATTCAAGAACACCATGCATCCACCACCACATAAATTGAAGGCTTACCAGCTAAACAAGCTGTTAGAGCTTGTGGCTAATACATAGTCAGGGCCTTTGAATCCTCCCGACAACTCCAGTGACTAACAAGCCGAGCGTTCCTGCAGACTTCATGGATGACCAACAATTCAGACAAGCAGCCACAAACATATCCTCAGTGGGTAGGTTAAGCTCATAAAACAAGACAAAAAAGATTTGCCATCGGTAAAACCAGGTGGTGTTTATTTGTAAAAGTCTGTACAAACAGACAGACTATGTAAAAAGCGACATAAAACAAGCTAGGCCGGCCGGCAGATAGTACAAACACGCCCGTGGAAGCGTTACATGAAAAACAGCGCGGTGACGTCAGCACGTCGCTCCTCCCTACACGTTTCATCACTAGGCAGACGTCGCCCTGGAGCACGGGCGGCGTACTGACGCACCGCTATAAATAGTCCCACTCAAGCCTCGATCTGAGCTTCGAGCGGCTGATGCTGTTGACGCTATGTTGGATGAGGGAAAGCAAGAGGGCAGAACAAGCAAACATTGTGGGGCGGAATCAGTCTGTCTGTTTGTACAGACTTTTTACAAATAAACACCACCTGGTTTTACCGATGGCAAATCTTTTTTGTCTTGTTTTATGGGCTTAACCTACCAACTGAGGATACGTTTGTGGCTGCTTGTCTGAATTGTTGGTCATCCATCAAGTCTGCAGGAACGCTCGGCTCGTTAGCCACTGGAGGTGTCGGGAGGATTTAAAGGCCCTGGCTGTGTATTAGCCACAAGCTCCAACAGCTTGTTTAGCTGGTAAGCCTTCAATTTATGTGGTGGTGGATTCACGGTGTCCTTGAATATAAAAGATTCCTCACAGGGTGTTTTCATCATTTATTCCTCGTTGGGAAGCATTGTGTAAGGGGTACTACGTACCTGACTCATTCACATGGGGGGGCGGGATCTGGGGTCACCCTTATTAAAGGGGGCTTCCGAATTTCCTGACCTGCCAGGCTGCATGCCCGGATAAGGGTCTGGTATGGATTTTGGGGGGGCATTTTTTAAAACAATTTTGGGGTGGGGTTCCCCTTAAAACCCATAACAGACCTGAAGAGACTGCTATGGACTTGGGGGGATCCCACAATGTTTTTTTTTTCTTTTTTTTTTGTTACCATTGACAGCTGATGACTCCAGGCCCTACTCCTTAACAACTAGCTTATACTGCCAAAAGCTTTGCCCAATCAGGGCACAAAGTGCAAAGTGCAGCACTCAGTGCATTGCAGGGCATTTGGCGGGGCGAACAACCACCGAACACCCTGCAAATTCAGGTTTTCGCCCAACTCTACATGTAAGTATAGGTAAGTTTGTGTTTTTTATAAAAAACAAAACAAAAAAAAAGACAAAGCTTTACAACCACTTTAATGCTGCTATTACAAAGAGTTGGAATGGAAATTTTACAATTGTAGTAAGCATATGTGTTATTCACTTAGGATATAAGTAAACCCAGTCATTCAAACCTCACATAATGTCTAACATGTCATTTCAAAAGTAATTTTTAATCCTGCAGATTTCATTAAAACTAATACACAGGCAGAACTCACAACATGAAGGGTGATTTTCAAGTAAGCTTATATTGGATTGTCAAAAATAACGTTCTGTCCCGGGTTCCCCAGTGGGATGGGAGAGCCTGGGAAGGCAGCAGAAGGCGACGGGGAGAATGGGGCACTTGTTAATTTAGCCGCTAGGATTTATTTTACAAGAAAGTGTTATTTTGGTATAACCACTCAAAGTAAGGTTGACGTATGTCACCTGGCAATAAGTGGTTAAGAATAAAAGGGCTGTAAAGGTTTCTTTTAAAAAAAAAAAAATAACAAACATGTTGTACTTACCTGTTCTGTGCAAAGGTTTTGCAGAGCAGCCCCAATCCTCCTTTTCTGGGATGCCCCACCGGCGCTCCTGACTCCTCCCCTTTATTGGGTGCCCTGACGGAAAGCCGCTCCTGCTGCTATTAATTTGTCCAATGAGATGAGAGACAGCGGCTGGAGCTGCTGGGCTCATGCACGTCGCTGCATCGGATGGGCTCAGGTAAGGAAAAGGGGGAGTCTGGGGGGAGCTGCAAATAAGACTTTTCACCCTTTGGCTGGGCACACACCACAGCACAGAGCGGCTCACATCAGGGTCCAGTGCAACCCCGTTCAACCTTTCAGCCCAAATTTCTGGCCTGAAACGGACCAGAAGACGCACAGCACTCCTGTGCAATTCGCTCCGGAGCTGTGTGAACCGGCTCCATAGAGAGTCGGTCACAATCTCCTGACATGCAAATTGGATGTGGCAAAACCCACATCCAATTCACACTGGTGTGAACCCAGCCTTAGGCTTTACAACCACTTTAATCGAGTGAGTGTTCCAGTTTAGTATTGTTGCAGAGTTTGCTAGATGGCATCAATAAATCACAGTTTTGTCTGACTTGTTGCCTGGAATTGCTCACAGCAGATTTTAGCCCCATACACCCCAATGCAAATAGAACTACTCAGTATACATTCCGAGCACCTCCTGTGCCTAGGGCAAAAAAAGTTCATATGCCCCGTACACACGGTCGGACTTTGTTCGGACATTTCGACAACAAAATCCTAGGATTTTTTAAGACGGATGTTGGCTCAAACTTGTCTTGCATACACACGGTCACACAAAGTTGTCAGAAAATCCGATCGTTCTAAACGCGGTGACGTAAAACACGTACGTCGGGACTATAAACGGGGCAGTGGCCAATAGCTTCATCTCTATTTATTCTGAGCATGCGTGGCACTTTGTCTGTCGGATTTGTGTACACACGATCAGAATTTCCGACAACTGATCTTGTTGTCGGAAAATTCTATATCCTGCTTCCGACAACAAGGTCCTATCACACATTTTCCGTCGGAAAATCCGACCGTGTGTACGGGGCATTAGGGTGCTCTGTGACACACTAACCTATAACATTTAATTTCTACCAAATAGCACTGAGAAGAATTTAACCTGCAGGGTTTATGCATGTTGTGTAAAAAAAAAAAAAAAAGTGAAATTCCCTTTACTCTCTGAGATTTTAATCCTTCATTCATTTAGTGAATAATAACAGAATCACATCCTTCTGTGGCGCAGATTCCCCCTGTTTAAACCCCTGATATTTCACCAAAGCCCCCTAACAGGGCTCCTAAAAAAAAATTGTAAAAAATGAATTAAAAAAATGTAATTGTAAATATTATAATAAATAAAAACTACTGACACCGTTCACTGCCCTACTATCACCAATCCCTGCTCTACTGACACCGTCGGTATAAGTACACATGCACACATACATATGTGTTTGAGCTTTGAGGTGCACACCCTAATGCAATTGGGTGTACACACCTATGAATGCCATCGGCACCTCCCCACCCTCCTTTTTATCACAGCTGCTGCACCAAGGATGGCGGGGAAGGTTCGGTGCAGCCGCAAAGAGGAGCGCTGTCAAAGCCGGGGTTCTGTATTTAGAATTGACAGCGCTCCTCGCAATGGAAAGCACAGAGCTAGCGCCAACCCTGTTTGCATGGGCCCAAGCACACTCTGAATACCCCCTGCGCACGCCTATGATGGCATTGCTGATGTAGCACCATGATGTTTAGGCAGAGCTGCTATTAAATTTATTTGCCAGGCAATAGTTGCCTTGGCCAATTGTTAGGAGATCAATTGATTTCCCCCTAATTCTGGAATTGCTGCATTTCTCTCTTCTATCACTAGGTGGCCTGGTAACTGGTGACATTGGATAAGACAAGGGCATAGCAAGGACGGATTGTGAATGAATGGGGTATCTGAGCCTTGGGCAGGTATTTTCTTGGGTCCCTTGGAGTGCTGGGAGAGCCTATTTATTTAGGTGGAGTCAGGTGATCGGGGTTCTGTGCTACCTGGACGGCTGTCTGGGTGGACGTGTGTCGTGTTGCCTCGGGCTGCTAGGCCAGAAACCTAAGGCCTATCCCGGGGATATCTGGGTGCTAGGCTGTCTGAGGGCCTATCCAGAAGCAGGAAAGCAGCGTAGGGTTGTAATCCAAACAGAAGTAACGATTCTGCCGGCTCGGGAACCAGTTGTGGTCAGAGGTAGAGGGGAAGCTGTCGCAATAAAGGGACCATCCACCTTGTTACCGGAGACTGAGGCCAGTACCAGAGCAGACTTCTCACCAACCGGGGACAGTGCAGAAGTGGGAACATTTCAGAAAGTGTCAAGTCAGGGACCCAGCGGGACAGCAGTGGTGACGCTTGTGGAGCATCAATGAGTGCCAAGTCAGGGACCTAGCGTGTCCGCAGGGGTGACGCTTGAAGAGTTTCTGTAAGTGCCAAGCCAGGGACCCAGCAGGGAAGCGGGAGTGACGCTGGAGGAAGATGTTGAATGCTAACAGTGGAAGAGCTCAGGGGATGCAGTGGTAATTGGATCTGGAGTCTAGTGAGAGAGACTGGAAGCTCATTGAGTAAAGAACCACAGTGAGTGATTGTGGGGTAACTGTACAAGTTGCAAATAGTTGGATACAAATACAGTTAGTAACATTTGTAAGACTGTTGCCATAGGAGAAAGCGTCCTACCTATACAGAAGTGGTGTCCGGCTGGGGGCCTTCACCTTTATGGCTGTCTGCCTATAGAAGTCTCGGAGTCTGCCTATTAACATTGCATCTACCTAAGGGTGTCCTGGCCCTAACCCTCTCTCAATTCTGTTTAAGTGACAATAAATCTCTTTTTGCATTCCAAAAGTGTCTGGCACCCACCCTTCCATCTTGCATTACACCCACCATGCCTTGCAACCCACTCACCACAAAAGGATGTCAGCTGTCCCTAACTCTGGAGGTCACCATTGGGCTTCAAAGGCCCCATGACTTTGTTACATTAGTACAGGGCATCCAAGCATGGCATCCTCTGCACCTCTCCCCGCTGACCACTGCCTGTCACACTTCCACAAAGCTCCTCCTCGGCTCTTACCTGCCTAATCACAGACCCTGTGGAGTAGCATGGGAGGAAGAATGTCTCCCACCCCCCATCGAGGCACGCTGTATCCGAGGTCTGTGTCTGTGGGGAGGGGGGGAAGATGATTTACAGTAGATGGGGGGATAGGGGGGCTTGTGGTAGGATTGAGATGCCAATCTAGTCTAGGATGTGGGGGTGGGACGGGAGGGGGTAAACTGTTGACCCCTGATCTCCATGCACTGTACACTGCGCACCCCAACACCATGCACCCCTGTACATCGCACACCCCTGTACACTGCACACCTCCGTACACTGCGCACCCCTGAACACCGCGCACCCCAACACTGCACACCCCTGTACACTGCACACACCTGTACACTGCGCACCCCTGAACACCGCACTCTGTACATTGCGCATCCTTGTACACTCCGCACGCCAACACCGCACACCCCTGTACACCGCACACCCCAACACCATGCACTCCTGTACACCGCACACCCCTGTATACCACGCACCCCTGAACACTGCACTCTGTCACTGTGCACCCCAACACCACGCACCCCTGTACACCGCATATCCCAACACTGCGCACCCCTGAACACCACACTCTGTACACTGCGCACCACTGTACACTGCACACCCTTGTACACCATGCACCCCAACACCATGCACCCCTGAACACTGTGCACTCCTGAACACCGCACTCTGTACATTGTGCACCCTTGTACACCGTGCACCCCAACATTGCACACCCCTGTACACCGCACACCCCAACACCATGCACCCCTGTACAAAGCGCACCCCTGTACAATGCGCACCCCAACACCATGCACCCCTGTACAGCATGCACCCCTGTACACCATGCACCCCTGTACACCACACTCTTTACACTGTGCACCACTGTACACTGCGCACCCCTGTACACCGCGCACCCAAACACCATGCACCCCTGTACACCGCACACCTCTGAAAACCGCACCCTGTACATTGCACACCCCTGTACACCGTGCAACCCAACACCATGCACCCCTGTACACCGCACACCCTGAACACCATGCACCCCAACACCACGCACCCCTGAACACTGCACTCTGTACACTGCGCACCCCTGTACACCGCGCACCCCAACACCATGCACCCCTGTACACCACGCACCCCTGAACACCGCATTCTGTACACCTCTGTACACTGAGCACCCCTGTGCACCACGGACCCCAGCACCACACACCCCTGAACACCGCACTCTGTACACTGCACACTCCTGTACACTGCACACCCCTGTACACTGCATATTCTGTACACCGTGCACCCCAACACCACACACCCCAACACCACACACCCCAACACCATGCACCCCTGTACACTGAGCACCCCTGAACACCGCACACTGCGCACCCCTGAGCTCCACACTCTGTACACTATGCACCTCTGAGCTCCGCACCCTGTACACTGCGCGCCCCTGAACTCTGCCCTCTGTTTACTGCACACCCCTGAACCCTGCACTCTATACACTACGCATCCCTGGACTCTGCACTCTATACACTGCGCACAGGAAAAAAAAAAAGCCATATATATATATATATATATATATATATGTATATATATATATATATATATATATATATATATATACCCTGTTTCCCCAAAAATAAAACCTAGCGTGATTGTCGGTGATGGCTGCAATATAAGCCCTACCCCCTAAATAAGCCCTAGTTAAAGTCCTTGTAGGTCTTCTTTTCAGGATAGGGCTTATTTTCAGGGAAACAGGGTAGGGCTTATTTGGGGGGTAGGGCTTATATTGCAGCCATCACCGACAATCACACTAGGTCTTATTTTCGGGGAAACAGGGTATATATATATATATATATATATATATATATATATATATATATATATATACATACACACACACACACACACACACACACACACACACACACATGTGTGCTTGAGCTTTGGGGTGCACACCCTAATGCAGTTGGCTAAGATTATCAGTCCGCTACTGCTTCCTCAATGTTCAATATTTTCCGCTGTCAGAATACACTGATCAGTGGCTGCATGCAGCTGATCGAGAAATCCAGTCCCGTTTAATCCTTGGATCGACTTCTGCCAAGTGGGAACATCCATATATGAATCCAAATTCGGCTAGTCTGTTCTGAAATGTCCGAATGTTGAATCATCTTAAGCCAGCTTAATAGTCGATAATTATTTATTGCTGATAAAATCAGGACAGAAAATTGTAGATGACACGTTTCAGGGGCCAAAGTATCCCCCCCTTTATTGTGGCTCAAACAGGGATTAAAACGCTTCCTATGGGGCTCTATCTACAAAAGATCCCTGATGCTGCGTACACACGAGCGGACTCTTCGACCGGACTGGTCCGACGGACCGAGTCCGGCAGACAATTCGACCATGTGTGGGCTTCATCGGACCTGCAGCTGACTTTTTGGGTTGAAAATCTGACAGACTTTAGATTTGGAACATGCTTCAAATCTTTCCGACGGACTGGAGTCCGGTCGAAAAATCTGCTCGTCTGTATGCTAGTCCGATGGACAAAAAACAGCGCCAGGGCAGTTATTGGCTACTGGCTATCAACTTCCTTGTTTTAGTCCGGTCATACGTCATCACGTACGAATCCGTCGGACTTTAGTGTGATCGTGTGTAGGCAAGTCCGGTCATTAGAAAGTCCGTCGTAACTCCGTGGAAAGTCCTTCGGAAAGACTGTCGGACCTTTGTTGTTGAACCGACCGTGTGTACGTGGCATGAGACTATTCTAAATGAGAGAAAGAGCAATAATAGTCAGATTAGACGTGCAATTATAAAACTTGTTCAGCTGCATTTAAAAGGTTTTGGCTATACAAATAAATTAAATATTACTTTTATTTATACAGTTTCTTGTAAAGTACTAAATGCAAGACAATTGAGGAGTAATGAGGAACAAAAATGAATTGGCTCCAAATCATGGTTTGACGGCATTTACATTGTTTTAACTAAGCACAAATATTCCAAATTGCTACCTGTTCAGTATTTTCCAGTTCAGTTTCCTCATTCTGAGAAGACAGACTACTGCCGACCCAGTAAATGGAGTGGTTTTGCTTAGATTAAATCGCGGAATGCCCTTGCAAACTTTCCCAGCAGAGCTGCATTTTTCTAAATAGTAGAAAGACCAGAGTTTTGTTATCTGAAAACCAGTTCTTAGTCGGACTAAGTTAGTTCACATGTTTACAATGTTATCGAGACTGACAAAAAACTGTAATAAAGTTTAAAGTACCCTTAACTTAAATGACATATTCTTTCATGAACAACAGTCTTGGGGGGCATGCACAGTGTGTTCCCACTAAGACGAAAAAGGAATTGGCATAGGCATATCATGCCGCGTAGACACGAGCGGACTTTACGGCGGACTTTGCCCGGCGGACTGGATTTCGTCGGACAATTCGATCGTGTGTGGGCTCCAGCGGACTTTGTTTGCTCAAAAGTTGGGCAGGACTTAGATTTGAAACTTGTTTAAAATTTATCCGTTGAAATCGAGTCCGGTCGAAAAGTCCGCCGTCTGTATGCTAGTTCGACGGACAAAAAGCCACGCTAGGGCAGCTATTGGCTACTGGCTATGAACTTCCTTGTTTTAGTCCGGTCGTACGTCATCACGTACGAATTCGACGGACTTTGGTGGATTGTGTGTAGGCAAGTCCGTTCATTCAGAAAGTCCGTCGTAAAGTACGTCGAAAAGTCCGCCGGGCAAAGTCTGCCGTAAAGTCCGCTCGTGTGTACGCGGCATTACTGTGGCTCCAAGGACATGTTTTGAGAAACAGAGAACCTACTGTTATCTAATGGTGCTGAAGGTCCTGCACTGAGTTTAACCTACCGTATTTGAAGCAAGTATGATATTATTTTGCATATTGTGTTCTACATTATATACTATACAGTTCTTAGCTGTGCATTACATATTCCACACTGCTGCACTAAGTAGACTAAACCATTCATCATATACTCTAGACCAGTGGTTTTCAACCCTGTCCTCAAGTACGCACAACAGGTCATGTTTTGGGAATTTCTCTTATGCCGTGTACACACGGCCGGACTTTCCGACCAAACTTGTCCGACGGAACTAATCCATCGGACAATTCGACCGTGTGTGGGCTTCATCGGACCTGCAGCGCACCTTTTCTGTCGAAAATGTGACGGACTTTAGATTTAGAACATGTTTCAAATCTTTCCGACGGACTCGAGTCCAGTCGAAAAATCTGTTTGTCGGTATGCTAGTCCGACGGACGACAACCGACGCTAGGGCAGCTATTGGCTACTGGCTATGAACTTCCTTATTCTAGTCTGGTCATACGTCATCACAGTCAAATCCGTCAGACTTTGGTGTGATTGTGTGTAGATAAGTCCATTTCGACGGAAGTCCGTTGAAAAGTCCATCGAAAGTCCGTCAAAAAGTCTGACGTGATTCAGTCTGTCGAAAGTCCGGTCGCGTGTACACAGCATTAGACAAAATAGCTGTCCAAAATACCAAGCCATTGACTCTGATTTAAAGCACCTGTGCAAGATAATGGAAAATCTGCAAACATGGCCTGTTGGGGGTACTTGAGGACAGGGTTGAGAACCACTGCTCTAGACCAAGGGTCTCCAAACTTTCTAAGCAAAGAGCCAGTTTACTGTCCTTCAGACTTTAGGGGGGGCTAGACTGTGAGCATTGGGAGTAGAAATTCCAGGCATCAGTGGGAGTAAACAGTGCATCTTTGGTTTTAGGGGGAGGAATAGTGCCCAATCATCTGTGTCAGTGGAAGGAATAGCGCCTCATTGTTGGTGTCAGTGGGAGGAATAGAGTCTTGCGTCAGTGGGAGGAAAAGTGTTCCAAGGGCCTGGATAAAGGCAAGCAATAGGCCACACCCAGCCCCCGGGCCACAGTTTGGAGGCCACTGCTCTAGACTATACTGTTCTGCATGCTTGTTGCACAGTACATACTCCACTCTTGTTCGCTTTGTCTGCTGTGTAATATGTTACATGACTGTTGTATAACAGATGTGTTTAACTCCCCCCATAAACTATATTACCCCACTCAAACGTCTTCATTAACCGAGACCACACCGTGCTCATGGGGTAACAAAGGCCGTAGCAGCCTACTTTATTTAACAAAAATAATGAGTCAAATATCAAACATATAAAACGTATAAGTAGAAAAAACATATCTGTTATAAACCTATGAAAATCTAACGTTGGTCTGAGCAGGAAATTAGTAAACCTCTGTGTTAATAAACCTTCTTGCACTGCAGTCCCTCTCAAATGTATTATCCCTGCCTCAAGCCGACAAGCTGGCTCAAAGACTACCCCTGACCGCAGTGCCCCATTCTCACTTCCCGGCTAACCTCCGTTAACCGGGAACCACCATCAGGACCCCTCCAACGATAGTCCCGATCTCATCCTTCTGATATCTTCTTTCCCTGCACAGACCAACGTCCGCCACCGCTACGACATCCTAGCGCCAGTACCTATGAAGAAAAAACAGAGAAAACACTTCCCGATCGAAACAACCTCTATCCCTAGGGAGGGTGGGTGGGAACTTTCCCCCACGCTTTGGTGACTCATCCCAGGCGGGCCCCCTTATCAATATTCCTACAGCCCCTCCCCCTCGGCTCTATACTCACCACCCCTAATCAGAGTAGTTAATTCCCTGTTAACCCTGTCATGCCCGCCCTACGCTTATTTGCTTGGTTGCTATTGCTCCGGGCTTTCTTGACTGTTGTATAACAGATGTGTTTAACTCCCCCCATAAACTATATTACCCCACTCAAACGTCTTCATTAACCGAGACCACGCCGTGCTCATGGGGTAACAAAGGCCGTAGCAGCCTACTTTATTTAACAAAAATAATGAGTCAAATATCAAACATATAAAACGTATAAGTAGAAAAAACATATCTGTTATAAACCTATGAAAATCTAACGTTGGTCTGAGCAGGAAATTAGTAAACCTCTGTGTTAATAAACCTTCTTGCACTGCAGTCCCTCTCAAATGTATTATCCCTGCCTCAAGCCGACAAGCTGGCTCAAAGACTACCCCTGACCGCAGTGCCCCATTCTCACTTCCCGGCTAACCTCCGTTAACCGGGAACCACCATCAGGACCCCTCCAACGATAGTCCCGATCTCATCCTTCTGATATCTTCTTTCCCTGCACAGACCAACGTCCGCCACAGCAGGCAAGGGTAATTCCCTTACCCTTGGATGCCCCTCCACACCCGAAGCGCTCGTTGTATACTATCTTGAAGGCCCAAAGCCCACATATCTATGCCTACTTCGTTTAAATGGACCCCATCTTTTTTCAAATATCTCCAGGTCTCGAATTCCAGCTCTAGGTGACGTATTACCAACCCTCCTTTCTGTACCATGAATTTGCTAACTTCCCTATTAATCTTTCTCCTGGCTCTATTAATACCTTCCACTGATCTGGCCATTCTCCATGTCATACGCGCCACTATATCTGACCATACAACGACCATATCAGGAAATTGCTCCATCAAGCGGTCAATATCTGATTTGATGTCCCGTGTAATGTCTAACATGGACCTAATCCCCAAATCATTGCCGCCCACATGTAATACTAATACATCAGGCGGTCTGTCCCTAGCTGCATAACGCTGCACCTCAGGAACCAACCGGCCCCATAACATTCCCGGGACTCCAAACCATTTTATGTAGGCTCCCTTTCTATCAAAACCCAACTGCCTACCCTCGTACCTCACGTCCCCTCTCCGTGCCCCCCAGCAGACATAGGAATGGCCCATGATCCAGACCATCCCGGTCGCCGAACCTGAAATTAAAGAGGAAAAAACAACATACACTATAGTACGACCATCATTTTCATAACCATACCTGGGCAGACTGAAGAGTCCTACCCACTTGATTACCTCACAAACCTACCACCAGGTGGGGCCTAACATAAGACCTGAACCTGTTCGACTCCCACCGCCCAATCCTTTTCACCGCCTCCATATCCATCCCTTGCCTTGCTGCTTCTGTTGCTGCTCCTATCCTGAATGAGTGGGATGAAAAAGCTTTGCCATCCAAACCCAACTGCTCCAAGCATTTTCTAAATATAGCCCCAAACTGAAAACGTGACAACGGCGTTCCGTCCTCGTGTACCAAGAACGCGCCCAGCCCCGCCGGGCGAACCCGCATGAAAACCATTACTGCTTCCATTGGGCATAAAGGCGAACCCGGATTTGGAAACACCTGAACCAGTTTCCCCCTGCCTACTTGATCCGTTTTTGATTTTTTTAACCACAAGGACAGCCTTCCCCCGCTGCACTCCACCTCCTGGCTCCCAATTCCCCCATGTACTTTCTTTGAAGGGCTAACCAGTTCCCCAATTCTAAATGCCCCAAAAAACGCCAACAAAAACGCGACTGTAAATAATTTTATCTCAAATTCCGATGAACACACCTCCCACAACTTGGCTACTATACCCTTGAGAATCTCAAATGTCACGGGCTTCCTGCTATCCTTCCGAATCACCGATCGCCTGTAACCTTTTACGGCCTGCCTCACCCAGAAATCTTTTGTAAAATCAGGCTGCCCCTGTAATTTGAACAAGAAGGCTAAACCTGACAGTTGCGCATTCACTACAGATGCAGACACCCCCTCCTCCATTTTCCTGGCTACGTAGTACAAAACGAGTGAACGTCCTGCTTGCCCATTTGGATCCTCACCCACCTCTTGTACGAACGCCAACCACTCTTTCCAGACCCTCGTGTAGGCTGACCACGTAGACCCACTTACCGACCGCTTTATCCATCCCGTGATGATTCCAACGCTATCCCCCACAACCATTCGGGACAAGGCACTCCTTGTTGCTCCGCGTCCGGCGCCAACTCTCGGAACCTGTCCCACTGGAAGCGAGATAATGCGTCAGCTATCACATTTTCTACTCCTGGCAGGTGGACAGCGTGAATGAAAACATTCAATTGTAAGCATCTCAGCACCAAATGTTGAAGTAATCTAATAACCGGCGGAGAAGACGCCGTGTTCTTATTGATTACCTGCACCACCCCCAAATTGTCCCCATGGAAACGCACCTTCAGATCCCTGAAAGATGCTCCCCATAACTCCACTGCAAGCACTACTGGAAATAATTCCAACAGCACCAAATTCTTCGTGAAACCCGCCGCTATCCAGGACTGTGGCCAGGGGCCTGCACTCCATTGTCCCTGGAAGAAAGCTCCAAACCCTGAGGACCCCGCTGCGTCCGTAAAGAGCTCCAGGTCGAAATTACTGACCGGTCCTGCCATCCACAACGCTCGTCCATTGAATGACTCCAAAAAGGTATGCCATACCCTCAGGTCGTCCCTATGTGCCTTGACCAAGCGTGCAAAATGTCTCGGGGACTTAATGCCACTCGTACTAGCTGCCAGACGATGACTGAACACCCTCCCCATAGGTAAAATGCGACAGGCAAAATTGAGCTTGCCTAACACCGATTGCAATACGCGCAATTGCACTTTTCGCAATCCAATCAGCCGCGCAACCTCTGTTTTCAGGTCTGCCAACTTTGCCGCCGGCAACCTACATTCCATGGCCTCTGAATCCAGGATGATGCCTAGAAACGTAATCACCGTACAAGGTCCCTCAGTTTTGTCAGGCGCCAATGGAATGCCAAACCTGTCTGCTATGTGTTCCAGCGTTGCCAAGAGCACCGCGCAGATCCTCGACTCAGCTGGTCCTATGCATAGGAAGTCATCCAGGTAATGAATTATAGAATTCAAACCCGAAACCTCCCTTACCACCCATTCAACGAAAGAGCTGAATTGCTCAAATATCGCACATGATATAGAGCAACCCATCGGAAGGCATTGGTCGACGTAGAACTCATCGTCCCATTGACATCCGAGCAACCTAAAACTTTCAGGATGCACTGGTAACAGCCTAAAAGCCGATTCAATATCAACCTTAGCCAACAGTGCCCCTTTTCCGTACCAGCGCACCCACCCTACGGCTGCATCAAAGGACGTATATGTCACTGAGCATGCTTCCTGATCTATGGCGTCATTAACCGACCCCCCTTTTGGAAAGGACAGGTGATGGATGAGCCTGAATTTATTGGGTTCCTTTTTCGGCACTACCCCCAGTGGTGACACCACCAGATCAGCCAAAGGTGCCGACAAGAACGGCCCCGCCATCCTTCCCATTGCAACCTCCTTACGTAGTTTTTCACTAACCACGTCCGGGTGTTGCAAAGCGGAGATTGGGTGGAACGGGAGGAACTACCGCCAGTGAACAGGGGATCCGGAAGCCTACGGAGAAACCTTCTTCCAATAATTTTGCCGCTTTCTTATCCGGATACCTACCGAGAAACGGCCGCATCCTTCCCACTCTCACCGGAGTCCTCCCTCTTGTGTCCAGTTTCCCCTGAGCGACCCTTAGCTTGTTTGAAGCATTTGGATGCTGAGTGGGCTCCATTGCACCCCGAACACTCATGCTTGAACCTACAAGAACTTCCGAACTTGCATGTTCCTGAGTTATACTGCCAGCACACCCCTTTTTTGATTCCGGCCGACTGTCCCTGTGCTGAAGGTCCGCCGGCCCCTCCCTGAAAAAACTGGTTCGGTGCCCGCGCAGAGGTCATTAGGCTCATAGGCTTATATCCTTGTGGTCCCAGCGTAGCTCTTTCCGCACTGCCCTCCGTTGCCGAAACTGCTCATCATACCTCAGCCACGCAGTCCCACCATAAACTCTATACGCTTCCCCAATAGAATCCTGATAACAAAACAGCGCCGAACAATGTTCGGGTTGTTTTTCCCCAATGACACTTGCCATTATGGCGAACGCCTGCAGCCAATTGGTAAATGTACGCGGGATTAACCGGTATCTCCTTTTCTCTTCGTCCTCTTTTTTGGAATCGTCAGGTTTTACTCTATCCAAATTGAATTTTTCCAAAGGGAGTAAAGAAAAAATCTCCACATACTCACCTTTCCATAGCTTTTCTCTGACCTCCTGCTTCAGATGCGCTCCTAACGGCCCTTCATAACACACATATACTTCACATTTTGCTGCATCTGCAATTCTAATTATATCCTGCCTCGCCACCGTCTCACTGGCCACAGCCGTCTTGCCTACCTCCTGAGCCACTACCGTACTTTCACCTTCCTTGGCGGGCGCTGAGCCGGCCCCTGCGACCACCGGCATTTCCGTACACCCCCCTGACCCTGCGTGTTCCCCCGATCCTGCTACAGGTGGGACCCAAGCTGCCGCTGGCCCCACTGCTGTTTTGCCTGCCTGCTCAAACTTCCGTACTAGCTCTTTGATTCCTTCCAAGAAACCCAGTAAACCTGCAGCACCCAGGGGGTTCTCCCCCGTCCCTCCCCTTGATGTCCCAGACCCAGACCCACTGCTAGGCCCACTGCCCTCTTGCAAACGTGTCTCAGGTGTAATAGGTGCTGACTTATTGGGCTGCATAGGTGACGCCCCATCAGCTGTCCACATCTGCTGTCCTCCCCGAGCGGGGGGCTGCCTCTTCTTCTGACTCCGATCGCTCTTCCGAAAGGTTCAGCACCATGTCTTCCTCCTCTTCCGAAGAAAGCCTATCAGGCCCGCTGGCTGTTGCTGCTGCCGACATCCTCCCCCTCCTCTGTGCAGCGCGTCCGTGTGGCGACTTTTGGACAGCCTTACCAGGACCGGTGTGCGGAACCTCAGTCCTGGCGGCCTCCGCTCTACCCCTTCTCTGCTCCCTCTGCTCTGGATCAGGCCGCTGTTAATCTCCTGCCGCTGAAGGCCCGGGGATCCCGTCTGCATTCCTCCTCTGCATGTGACCCCGTTCCGTCTCTGGAAGCCTGGGGGAGGGGCCAGCGCGCACGCGTTCGCCGAGTCTACTAGGCCTCACTGAAGCCCTGTCTTTTCCCTGCCTCGCGCTGCCCGTTCTGAGCTCCCGGTCGGTTGTTCTTACCGGGCTGCCGCTGTTCGCACACGCCGTCCGTTTTGGGGGTGGGCCCGCTGCTGACACTCCTCGGCTCCCCCCCGCCTGCCGCTGAGACTCCCCTCGTTGCTCCGGCGAATACCGCTCCGGAGGTCTGGCCCTGCGGGCTCTAGTAACGCTCCTGCCCGCCAGCCCGGATGCCGCCTCTGTCCTCATGAGTGCCGTACCTAGCGCCGCCTGGAGCCACTCGGGACCCCGCACTGCTGCCTCCTCTCTGAGCTGGGCCAGAATTCTCTCCACCTCTGACATGCTGCTTCTCTCCATCAACTTTCCCCCATGCTTTGGTGACTCATCCCAGGCGGGGGCCCCCTTATCAATATTCCTACAGCCCCTCCCCCTCGGCTCTATACTCACCACCCCTAATCAGAGTAGTTAATTCCCTGTTAACCCTGTCATGCCCTCCCTACGCTTATTTGCTTGGTTGCTATTGCTCCGGGCTTTCTGTACATACCTTTGATCAATTTACTTCAGACTGCTGTAGTTTGTATACTGTGCTGTACGTTACTGTCATGAGAAGGTCTACCCGTTGGTGGCGCTATCGGTCTCTTGGATCGCAGTACCAGTGTCCATCAGCAGGTGTCTCCCAACACCTAGGACCTGCAGTAAGAGGTCTTTCCTGCTGGTGGCACTGTTGCATCCTCGGACCGTAGTACCGGCGTCAACCAGCGGGTGCACTCTGGCAGTGTGGAGCAAACAGGTCACACTGCGCTCAGCTGTAACGTGAGGTCAATTACCACAGCCTTACAAATACCCGGCAAGCCCTCATAGGCTTGCCTTGGTATCTCTCTCTCTCCCTGCACTCGTACCTTGCTGCCCGTTACTTTGACCTTGAGCCTGCATCTGCCTTGTCCTGACCTGACCTGATCTGATCCCATCCCTATCCTGAGCCTATCCCCTCTGTTCCTGGTTACCTTGGATCCCTGCCCTGTATCCCATCCATCCACCCTCTTCCTGTCCTGCTGGTTTGATCTCCCTGTGTATGACCTTGGCCTGGCTTGTTTACGATTACGGTATCTCCATTTCCTTGTATATATTGTTGTTTGCTGTGGGTTTGTTGTGTTGGTTTTGCACTGTTTATATTTCTTTATTTGTCACTTATTTATTAAACACCATTATTTCACGTATATGTGTTTTGGGTTTCCTCTGTGCAGTCCACACAGTCTGGTCAATTAGATTCTCTGACAGTATACCAAGGCCATCCCTGACCAGACGTGGCTGCATTGAGGAAACCATCCTGGTTTATCGGGTCTGCTAATATGGATTTCGATGAAATTCTTTATTATTCTCTGCTAGCAGAAGAGGATGGTGAATATTGTCGCCAGATTTTAAAAGGGTGGACTAGTGACAGGCTGATGGAAACTATCCAATCAGCTCATTCCCTAGTGGATCAGGGGTATATGTCTTTTGAAGATGTTCAGCCTCTGATCCAGTTATGTGCAAAACCAGCCCTGTCATGCATTCCCGAGGGAAGTGATGATTTTTCACCCCCCTTCAATTATGGCCAAGTTGAATCCCTGGTTTGGTTGTTAGAGGATGATCCAGCCTATTTTATGGAACATTATTCCTCCTGTTCACAGCAAGTGTTGTTTAATTGCATCCAGTCGGTGCAATCCTTGATTAGTCAGGCTGTGTGTGAATCAACATTTGTTCAACCTGTGCTGCAGGTATGGTCAGATCTCCTGTCTTTTGCTAAGCCACAATACTCCAGCCCTGCCATTAATCCTCTGTCTCCCCAAAAATGTATCTCCCCGTCGCCTATGGCAACCTCAGCTACAGCCCAGTTTAATCAGCTCCCTACCAAATACTACCACCCAGTCTCCAAGTGTCGCACCTATCCTGCTTTCAATTCACCTGTCTCTTCTCCTCCACCTGTAACAGTCCCACAAAACCCCTCCCTAGCTACAGTTCCTTGGTCTTCCTTCGATCCAGCTACTTTCTTTGCTTACAGCCCTGCACCTACATACAAAACTGCACGGGCTAAACCAAAGAAGAAGCAAAAATTCTTCCCGACCCATACCATCCTGCCAGTAACCCAACCTGTTCCAGCTTTGCAGTCTGACGTTCCGGCTCGCCAGTCTGAAGTCCCAGCTTTGCAGTCTGAAGTCCCGGCTTTGCAGTCTGAAGTCCCGGCTTTGCAGTCTGAAGTCCCGGCTTTGCAGTCTGAAGTCCCGGCTTTGCAGTCTGAAGTCCCGGCTTTGCAGTCTGAAGTCCCGGCTTTGCAGTCTGAAGTCCCGGCTTTGCAGTCTGAAGTCCCGGCTTTGCAGTCTGAAGTCCCGGCTTTGCAGTCTGAAGTCCCGGCTTTGCAGTCTGAAGTCCCGGCTTTGCAGTCTGAAGTCCCGGCTTTGCAGTCTGAAGTCCCGGCTTTGCAGTCTGAAGTCCCGGCTTTGCAGTCTGAAGTCCCGGCTTTGCAGTCTGAAGTCCCGGCTTTGCAGTCTGAAGTCCCGGCTTTGCAGTCTGAAGTCCCGGCTTTGCAGTCTGAAGTCCCGGCTTTGCAGTCTGAGGTTCCAGCTTTGCAGTCTGATGTTCCAGCCTTCCAGTCTGGTGTTCCAGCTTTGCAGTCTGATGTTCCAGCTTTGCAGTCTGCTGTTCCAGCCTTCCAGTCTGCTGTTCCAGCTTTGCAGTCTGCTGTTCCAGCTTTGCAGTCTGCTGTTCCAGCTTTGCAGTCTGCTGTTCCAGCTTTGCAGTCTGCTGTTCCAGCTTTGCAGTCTGCTGTTCCAGCTTTGCAGTCTGCTGTTCCAGCTTTGCAGTCTGCTGTTCCAGCCTTCCAGTCTGCTGTTCCAGCCTTCCAGTCTGCTGTTCCAGCCTTCCAGTCTGCTGTTCCAGCCTTCCAGTCTGCTGTTCCAGCTTTGCAGTCTGACGTTCCAGCTTTGCAGTCTGATGTTCCAGCCTTCCAGTCTGGTGTTTCAGCTTTGCAGTCTGATGTTCCAGCATTGCAGTCTGCTGTCCCAGCCTTCCAGTCTGCTGTTCCAGTCTTCCAGTCTGCTGTTCCAGTCTTCCAGTCTGCTGTTCCAGCCTTGCAGTCTGCTGTTCCAGCTTTGCAGTCTGACGTTCCAGCTCGCCAGTCTGCTGTTCCAGCCTTCCAGTCTGCTGTTCCAGCCTTCCAGTCTGCTGTTCCAGCCTTCCAGTCTGCTGTTCCAGCCTTCCAGTCTGCTGTTCCAGCTTTGCAGTCTGCTGTTCCAGCTTTGCAGTCTGCTGTTCCAGCCTTCCAGTCTGCTGTTCCAGCTTTGCAGTCTGCTGTTCCAGCTTTGCAGTCTGCTGTTCCAGCTTTGCAGTCTGCTGTTCCAGCTTTGCAGTCTGATGCTCCAGCTTTGCAGTCTGAAGTTCAAGCTTTGCAGTCTGATGTCCCAGCCTTCCAGTCTGATGTTCCAGCCTTGCAGTCTGCTGTTCCAGCCTTCCAGTCTGCTGTTCCAGCCTTCCAGTCTGCTGTTCCAGCCTTCCAGTCTGCTGTTCCAGCTTTGCAGTCTGACGTTCCAGCTTTGCAGTCTGATGTCCCAGCCTTCCAGTCTGATGTTCCAGCTTTGCAGTCTGACGTTCCAGCTTTACAGTCTGATGTGCCTGCCTCCCAGTCTGTCGTCCCGATGCCTGCCTTCCAGCTCGATGTCCCTGCCTCCCAGCCTGATGCCTTGCAGCTTGTCTTCCAGCCTGATGTCTTGATGCCCACCTACCAGTCTGATGTGCCAGCTTCCCAGTCTGATGTGCCAGCTTCCCAGTCTGATGTGCCAGCTTCTCAGTCTGATGTGCCAGCTTCCCAGATTGATGTGCCAGCTTCCCAGATTGATGTGCCAGCTTCCCAGATTGATGTGCCAGCTTCCCAGTTTGCTGTCCCAGCTTCCCAGCCTGATGTCTTGCAGCTTGCCTTTCAGCCTGATGCCTCGAAGATAGCTTCTCAGTCTGATGTGCCAGCTTCCAAGTCGGATGTTCCAGCTTTCCAGTCTGATGTTCCAGCCCTCCAGCCTGATGTTCGGGTGTCTGCCCTCCAGCTCAAGTGGTTCCTGTCGTCTGCTGCCCAGCTCAAGTGGTTCCTGTCGTCTGCTGCCCAGCTCAAGTGTTTCCTGTCGTCTGCTGCCCAGCTCAAGTGTTTCCTGTCGTCTGCTGCCCAGCTCAAGCGTTTCCTGTCGTCTGCTGCCCAGCTCAAGCGTTTCCTGTCGTCTGCTGCCCAGCTCAAGCGGTTCCTGTCGTTTGCTGCCCAGCTCAAGCGGTTCCTGTCGTTTGCTGCCCAGCTCAAGCGGTTCCTGTCGTTTGCTGCCCAGCTCAAGTGGTTCCTGTCGTTTGCTGCCCAGCTCAAGTGGTTCCTGTCGTTTGCTGCCCAGCTCAAGTGGTTCCTGTCGTTTGCTGCCCAGCTCAAGTGGTTCCTGTCGTTTGCTGCCCAGCTCAAGTGGTTCCTGTCGTTTGCTGCCCAGCTCAAGTGGTTCCTGTCGTTTGCTGCCCAGCTCAAGTGGTTCCTGTCGTTTGCTGCCCAGCTCAAGTGGTTCCTGTCGTTTGCTGCCCAGCTCAAGTGGTTCCTGTCGTCTGCTGCCCAGTTTAATGACTCTGACATGCCAGCAGTACCCACTGTCCAGGTTGATGTACCCGATGCCCGGCCTGATGTGCCCTCACCTGTCCAGTTGAAGGCCATGAACTTTGAACAGATACACCTTGTTGGAGCGTCCGGAGGCCGCTCCTTTAGGGGGGGGTACTGTCATGAGAAGGTCTACCCGTTGGTGGCGCTATCGGTCTCTTGGATCGCAGTACCAGTGTCCATCAGCAGGTGTCTCCCAACACCTAGGACCTGCAGTAAGAGGTCTTTCCTGCTGGTGGCACTGTTGCATCCTCGGACCGTAGTACCGGCGTCAACCAGCGGGTGCACTCTGGCAGTGTGGAGCAAACAGGTCACACTGCGCTCAGCTGTAACGTGAGGTCAATTACCACAGCCTTACAAATACCCGGCAAGCCCTCATAGGCTTGCCTTGGTATCTCTCTCTCTCCCTGCACTCGTACCTTGCTGCCCGTTACTTTGACCTTGAGCCTGCATCTGCCTTGTCCTGACCTGACCTGATCTGATCCCATCCCTATCCTGAGCCTATCCCCTCTGTTCCTGGTTACCTTGGATCCCTGCCCTGTATCCCATCCATCCACCCTCTTCCTGTCCTGCTGGTTTGATCTCCCTGTGTATGACCTTGGCCTGGCTTGTTTACGATTACGGTATCTCCATTTCCTTGTATATATTGTTGTTTGCTGTGGGTTTGTTGTGTTGGTTTTGC